>OY720373.1:10000000-11200000 GCA_963082945.1 Cerastis leucographa | reverse complement strand
ACCACGAACGCCTTGAAGTTGACGTTGCGGCGCGACTCCAGTATAACTTGCACCCTCGGTGTGTACCTCGTCTTTTGGCGTACGTACTCCACGATGTCCTCCACTTTAGTGGTGTAAGCGGGAAATGTACACCGCTGTATTCGGCTTGGCGGCACGCAGGCTCACTTCGGGCTCCGCAGGAGTCTTGCCACAGCGGTTCTTGGGTGTTCGTGAATTGCGCTCCCTATCTAAACCGTCACGAAACCATCTATATCAGCCTTGTTCGGCACCTTTTCAGGCACAGGCTTATTACTAGAAGCTCCAATGGGGCTAGCGGTGACGCTGGCGTAATCCTTTCGTAAGGCACGGGCCGCACCGCGCGTAGGAGCCGTCGCGGGTATGCGAGGCGCGCGGGCGGAATGTTCTGCACACTCAGCAATCGACGTATGATGCGCCGACGTTGAAACTGCTGACGCGGAATTCGACGACGATATATCGTGGCCGGTTCCACGGCACGTGTCAACGCAAGGTGTATTAACTGCTGACCTATTTACTGCCACACTGTTGCGCAATAGGGGATCGGACTGGGTAAAGAAAACGACATTCTATTTTGTCCGTCAGACAGGTAATAAAAAAATATTAGACACGTATTTTTTGTTTTATCAAAATATCAAAAAAATACTTAGTTAGAACTCATTAAAGTTGGAGAGTGGGGGCTTACTACGTCACAAGTAGGTATACAACTGATCTACATGTGACGTCATGCGCCATTTCAACTCAATATATCTCCGTAATTTTATGACCACGTGAAAAAAGAAAAAATACGTGTCCAATACTTTTCAATAAACTACCCGACGGACAAAGA
Source organism: Cerastis leucographa (assembly GCA_963082945.1). Classification (NCBI taxonomy): domain Eukaryota; kingdom Metazoa; phylum Arthropoda; class Insecta; order Lepidoptera; family Noctuidae; genus Cerastis; species Cerastis leucographa. The sequence continues at coordinate 11,199,156 of OY720373.1, read as the reverse complement.
AAAAAAAAATAGGATTATCCCCTATTCGGTAACTTCCTTGCGCAAATCGGTGACGATGTTCTGGGATGCTTCCAATTTCGCTAGCACATCCACAAGACTGGCCTTCAAGGAGACAATATCCTTCAGAAGGCTCGTTACGTCGACATGGTCGAAGGTGACGGGAGGAAGCTTGTTTAGGTCCTTCGCCACAAACGTCCAGGCTTCCAGTTTAACCAAATGCCGATTTATATTAATAAGGGATAGTATAGTATGATGAATGATGATTCACCTCCTCAACTGCTGTCAGTTCTCAAGTGTCTGTGCACTTAATAAGCTGGAGACTCGCCCTCCAAACACATAAAGTAGGTATGTGTTTCCCAATCCGCTAGACAGTTTGTAAGGTTCCATCCCACTGCCAGACATAGACGAAAGTCACCAGTTGGTTGTGTATTTTATTGACTTTTGAGTATTCAGCTATGGGTCTGGAAACGTAACCCTACTCAAAAATGTTCTTGAGAAACAACTTTTTTTTGGGGTGTAAAATCACGTTTTACTTTGGGACTCAATGTAACGCACACAGAACACTGTGCTGATAGATGGATTGACTAGTAAGGGGGTTGTGGAAGTATTAAGTAGAAGTAGTAAGTAGAGTTAAAACAGTAAAAACTTGTATTAAAAAAAAATGTGAAAGAACGAGTGCTTTTCGGCTTCGATAATGGTACTTTTACACCCATTTTATGATTCATTTATTTCAGACATAATCCATATATTATTAATTTAATACCTACATATCACATTAAAATAATAAAAAAAAAATAAGAATATAAATAAAGAATAGTGTCCGACTGAAACATGTTTTTTGCCGAAGCCGAAACCGAAGGTTCGGATTTGATAATAGTTTCGGCTGAAACCGAACGTTTTATAAACGTGATTAAAATGTCAGTAGGCCGTTCTTTCCAGACATGAATAATGAAACATCTCGCTGGCTTAATATTACAGAGGTTCTACGTTTCACTTTTATCGAATTGAAATTTCAATTTGTCATAGTGAAACTGGGTATAAAAAATATTCTACCCTAAAAAGTGAAAATGTAACAGTGCAACATTATTATTAACTGTAGTACTAAGGACCTGTTAAGTGTAAATGGTATAAGCTGTGCCGAGCGCACCCAACGTTAGCCGAACTTGACTCGAACGAAAGTACGATGTTACAAGTTTCGGCGCGGCCGAAACGCGCGGCTGTTTTTGGCCGAAGCCGAACTTTTGGCTGAAACATGATTTTTAGCCTGAAACCGAAACCGTAACTTCGGTCGGACACTAATAAATAATATACACGGGTGATTTTGACCCATATACCTACATTAGAATTACACAAGGTCAGCCTATTTCAAATAGCAAAACACAATAAACGTTCACGGTCGTCTTTGAATACCTTACGATTAATTTCGTAAATTATTATTAATTACATTAATTATTGTGAATGTGAGGACCATGCAGGTCACATTATTTTTCTCCCACCACTATCTGGCAGTTTGAGTACTTTAAGCGACCTACCCAAATGTCCTTTCTTTGGTATTGTTCGTCGTTTCGTTGAGCTCCTTGAGTTATAAGTCGAGCTACACGATAACTGACAAATGCTTGCACTGACTGGACAGGTCCACTCAAATCTGTGTGGTTCTTTCTTCAAAAGACCATTTCAGATACTAATCTGCATAGCCCTCATGTAAATTGAGCAATGTCTGGACTTTAAAAGAGTAACAAGTTAACAGAGAACCTCTGAGTTTGTTTCGGCTGTTTCTTCTCAGAGTAGTCAGGTACGAAACACCGGCCCCATCTAGCTTAAAAAAAAATGACGTGTAAAAGTGTTTGTAAAAACCTACTTGCAAAATAAACATCATTTATCATTTACGGTAGATTAAATAAATTCAAGATGTAAAAGCTTTAATTGAAATCTTTCTTACGGACTGCTGCGCTGCGTGTCCGGGTACGATCCCCGCACGGAACAAATATTTGTAAGGCCTACAGATAGTTGTTCCGGGTCTGGCTGTTTGTGTTTGTCGGTTTAAATGTTTGCAAACGCACCCAAGATACAGAATGAATTCCTAAAAAAATACTCATATGTTAAAAGGAACGATGTTTTTTGAAATTGGGAAGAAAAAGTTACAGTTACCCCACAGTGGGGCTATTTCAACTACCTATGCCACATTTTTATTGTACTAAAGCCGTTACTGTTTCGAAATTGAGAGCCAGACTATATATAGGGCATAATTCATACCAATCTATGACTTATTGCCCCCTAGCATGATCCAGTAACGTAATAATAGTACATTATGATATAAGTGCGGTAAGTTGAAAATTACAGCCGAGGCGATATTGCTAGCCCGAGCCGCAGGCGAGGGCTACAAGAAAGCAGAGAATGTAATTATCAAAGCGCACGTATGTCATACGACGTTTTATAAGATATTTGCGAGGAAATAAGTAAAACTCGGATGACATTTTCAAATAAAAAAAATACAGCGAAAAGAAAAATCACGCGGAATAATTTTTACTTGTTCACAAATTATGAAATTAGCGATGCGCACGCATCAGCGCTTTTTTTTAAGGCAAAGGCACAAAAACAGCCAGTATTAGGTACCTACTAATAAAGTAAATTAATATTTTTGTGTTTTGTTACAGATAAATGGTTGTAATTTATGGTCAAAATTAATTAAATTAAAGAATTAATTATTTTTATTCATAAAATGTTGACCACTTTTCTGACATAAAAACTCTTTGTTAAGATTTAAAAAAGTACCGTTCGATTTAATAGTACATTATGATATAAGTGCGGTAAGTTAAAATTTACAGCCGAGGCGATATTGCTAGCCCGAGCCGTAGGCGAAGGCTACAAGAAAGCAGAGGCTGTAATTATCAAAGCGCACGTATGTCATACGACGTTTTATAACACATTTGCGAGGAAATAAATAAAATTCGGATGACATTTTCAAACAAAAACAATACAGCGTAAAGAGAAATAATTTTTACGCTTTTTTTAAGGCAAAGGCACAAAAACAGCCAGTATTACTAATAAAGTAAATTAATATTTTTGTGTTTTGTTACAGATAAACGGTTGTAATTCATGGTCAAAATTGATTAAATTAAAGAATTAAATGTTTATTTATTATATTTTATCTCCCAAGTTATTTTTATTCATAAAATGTTGACCACTTTTCTGACATAAAAACTCTTTGCTAAGATTTAAAAAAGTACCGTTCGTTTTAGACGGAGCATTTTGATAAGCCGTGCGTTTTACATTACATTACCGCACTAGTGCGTAATGAGATACATTACGATACTGAACTTGGTGCAATAAGAGACCCTTTACGAGCAAATGTGTTATAAAATACTTTTAAAGAGCAGCAAAGAGTCAGAAAGGTGGATGGATGGATGTTTGTTACTCTTTCACGCAAAAACTACTGAATGGATTTGGATGAAATTTGGCACACGGGTAGATTATAACCTGGATTAACACATAGGATATTCATCCCTATAGTATGTTCCCGTGGGACAATTATCGAACTCCACGCGGGCGGCGCCGCGGGCATAAGCTAGTATATCATAAAATACCCAAATCAGCCAACTTGTGCAGACATTGATACATTATAATTGAGACATTCAGTGCGACCATATCGAACTTACATTGCGATTCCAATAGATTCTGATGTAATCGTCTTCTGAAAGTGTCTATTGTTCTAATCATTATAATCGGTGGTGGCAGGTTATTCCATACTTTGGAAGCCGCATACCGAGAGCTACCTCCGAAAGCTGCTGTGTGGTGAGACTGAGTCGAAAGTTGTTGTTAGCATTGCCTTCTCTCACATTCGCGTCTACTAGTTAACCAACTTGGTTTATTATACAAGGTGTTGTTTTGCATCCTCGTCAAATTTCAGGAGGTGGTCACAAAAGTCATAAATAATCAATTAAAATTACGATACCTAGTTAATTATTAATAAACGCTAATTTTTTTGGTTGTTTAAGTTTGTCAATATTTCTGAATAACCCCCTTAACGTGGTTTAGGGAATAAGAAATTATCAATTAAACGTTTGAGATTGTTTGTTTGTGTGAAAACGAGGTTATAGGGCAAGAACCAGACGGGCCGCGATTAAAACACGGCTGGTTCAAACTTACCGATTTCGGTAAAAAAGGAAAAAAATAATAATTACCTACCCATTTTATTATTGATTCGGGACGGTAACTATGCTAATGATTCTTCATTAGCATAGTTACCTCCTTGAATTTGACGAGGATGCAAAACAACACCTTGTATAAGTAGTCCGGTTTTTTTATATTAAACCACACCGAACAGGAGGCACGCCAAGTATAGTTTGCGTCTAGACTTCAGTTTTAGTGAAAAATGCTTGTTTAAAAAAAGTGTTCAAGACTTCGCTGAGGAATATTGAAGCAAAACCGCGCGCTAGCGTTTTGTACTCTTTGAATGAGCCGATCTGTACGAGCCAATAGGCGCAGGCCATATACTGTGTCGGCTTTGTTTAACCTGAATAGTTCCCGTAGTGATTCGGATAAGTAGGGCTTCATCTTATATAAAACCTTCAGGCGATAGAAACAGTTTCTGACACAATCTGCTATGTGGTTCTCAAAGCGAAGGGCTTTATTCCTACCTAGGACTTATGATAAAACCTTGCGGGACACCCTCTCTCCAGGGATAGGTGCCGATTGAGGAGTAGTGCCGTAACTCAAACGCAGGTGAACTAATTGTTCCCTATTACTTAAGTAGGTGCGGAACCATTGTACAGCTTCTGGGTCGAAACCGTAAAGTTTTAACTTTGACAGCAATAATGGGATATTTATGGCGATGGCTGGCGATTCTCTCTAAAACTTTAATATAAAAATGGTAATATGCTAGTAGGGCGTAGATCTTTTAGGGTCACTGGGTTTGAATTTTTTGGCAGGGGCCTAATATGCAGTTTTCCATTGATCAGGGAATTGGGGTTAACGTCTCCGTCACTATGGAACGGTTTATTATGTCCGTTACAATGTTTAACGTGTGCGGAAAAATCATATTAATCATGTCCAGGTTAAGGCTACGACAGCCTTCGGCGTTACTTTTGAGACTAGCGATAGTCCGTGAAACATTGTTATCATCCACTGGAGCGATTGTAAAAATTGCCTCACCGTGGCTATGATCATAATATTCATCATAAGTTTGATTGTGTCTGTAACCCACGGATAAGATCTTTCCTTTATAGAACATGATTTGACAGGTGCGTGAGCATCAAACAAGCAAGTTATAAGGGTGTTATAGGCATGTACCATATCATTAACTGTGTCGAGCGTTGAAATAATACCAATGTTTAATGAAGACAAGTCAATTGTGTCCGTGCAAACATTTTGAAGAGGCCGAAATTTTACCAAAAATGGTTTGAATTTATAACAATATAACATAATATAATAATATGTAACGAAAATGAATAAAGAAATAATAATCCATTTATTATCAGATTACTAACACCCATAGTTATATACCACCTAAATGTACACACTATAACAACAATTTTGTTAGTATATGAAACTTAAAACCATTTGAATTTGCCTGCGGAAGCGACGGCAGACCACATCCTGCGGCCAAAAACTTTATTCCAACACCAAATGGAGATAACACGTACGCACCACAAACGCCTTAAAAATGACGTTGCGGCGCTAGCAGCTGCACCCTTGCGAGTACTTCAATTTTTGGCGCACGTACTCCTCGATGATCTCTGCCTCAGTGGTGTAGTGTAGACGAGAGATGTACACCGGGGTGTTCGGCTTCGCGGCACGCAGTTTAACGTTGGGCTCTACAGGAGCCTTACAGCAACGGTACTTACAGCTTCGCTGACGGAGTTTTCTCCTTAGCACCATCACGAAACCGTCATCATCAGCCCGGTCAGTTGACCTCATAGGCAAGGGCTGCGCTGGGAGAGTACCAGAGTTACTCGAAAAGACCACTGGCTCAGGTGGTCGCGTAGGTCGGGCAGCGCTGCGGGGAGGAGCTGCGGGGACGGGAGTGGGGCTGCGAGGCGCGCATGCGGCGTGCAACGCTGACTCAGCAATCGGCGCCGGCGACAAGACTGCTGACGCGAAACTCGTAGCCGAGGCATCCGGTTCCTCAGCGCGTGTTTACGTTAATTACACGTGCCGCCGGTGACCCAGTGAATGCCACACCGTTGCGTAAATCTTCTAGTTGTGAGTGCAAGTCTGCAACGGTTCTCTGGGATGCAGCCAGATTTCGCTGCTCATCAGCTAAACTAGCCTTCAGGAAGTCGATGTCCATCAGCAGGCTTGTCACGTCGATGTGGTCGAAAGTGACTGGAGGTAATTTGTTCAAATCCTTCGCCACAAACGTGGGCACGTCGCGCGTCGTCAGGGTCGGTCGCTTTCAGCAGCATGATGATATCTTGCACGCTTTTCTTTGTCCCGTTATTTGTACGAGGCACCATCCGTTTCCGTAGAAAATCAACATAATAAATCTGGTCAAGCACTGTCAGCTGCCACGGAGTTGAGCGGGCAAAAGCTAAATTTTGTGTCTGTTCTGCTGATGTTTTACTATTCTTTGTAAACATCAGTCGACGCACGGACGTTGGTCGATAGACGGCGCTAATGTTGAATATTCTCGTTTGCTCAAGGTCATTGGCGTATGTTAGGGCCTTATGTCTGTTTACCCCCTTGGGAAAAATGCGTGAGTTTAGTGTATCTTCTTTATGTTCTTTTATTTGATATCACGCTTAAATGTTTGTAATGTAACCGCATTACCGCACCCTGAAAAAATAACAGTTTAAAAAAAACTAAAAATCTCGCTTTTTATAGAAAACCGCACTAAAAAATAGAAAATAAATTTAAATTAAGAAAAAAAGCGTGGGGTGCATGGTTTGAATAGTTGTATAGTACATTATAACACACCTAGGACAGTAAAGTAAAAAATGCACCCCACGCTTTTTTTCTTAATTTAAATTTATTTTCTATTTTTTAGTACGGCTTTCTATAATAAGCGAGTTTTTTTAAACTACTATTTATTTTATACTTTTTAGTTTGGTTATTTATAACTAGTGTCCGACCGAAACTGGTTTTAACGACCGAAACCGAAACCGAATTTCGGCAACGGTCTCAGTTTCGGCTGAAACCGACACCGAAACCGAAACTTCCCTACAAGGATCATGTTTGAGGGAAAAATGAAGAAAACGTTATTATAATCAGTCAGTCGTTTTTTTTTATCTCACACACATTTTTTTATTACATGGCTATGCAGTCTTCGGCATAGGTACTTAATACATATTTAAGTTATAAACAAAAAACTAAACAAAATAAATCTCTTTTATCTTGACTCAATGCACCGAACATGACCGATCGCAGCGCAAGAACTCCCGAATACAGTTTCGGTTTCGGTCGTAGTTTCGGCAGGTTTGCCACCGAAACCGAAACTTAACCGAAACTCGTTTTTTTGCCGAAACTCGACCGAAACCGAAACCGAACATTCGGTCGGACACTATTTATAACTGCTTGTTTTTTTTTTAACTATTATTTGCTCTGTTGAATTAAAAATTCTCTTTTGTATTAAAAAAAATCCTAATATTAGATAAATCGTTTAAGAAAATGGTTGAAATTTTTTTTAAATTAACATCAATTCCTGCCTTATCTACTACAGAAAAAAATTATATAATAGTACATAATGAGATAAGTGCGGTAAGTTGAAAATTACAGCCGAGGCGATATTGCTAGCCCGAGCCGTAGGCGAGTGCTACAAGAAAGCAGAGGCTGTAATTATCAAAGCGCACGTATGTCATACGACGTTTTATAACATATTTGCGAGGAAATAAATAAAACTCGGACGACATTTTCAAATAAAAACAATACAGCAAAAAGAAAAAACGCGCAGAATAATTTTTACTTGTTCACAGATTATGAAATTAGCAATGCGCGCGCATCACCGCTTTTTTTAAGGCAAAGGTACAAAAACAGCCAATAATAAAGTAAATCAATATTTTTGTGTTTTGTTACAGATAAATGGTTGTAATTTATGGTCAAAATTGATTAAATTAAAGTCATTTCTGACATAAAAACTCTTTCCTAAGATTTAAAAAACTACCGTTCGTTTAGACGGAGCATTTTGATAAACCGTGCGTTTTACTTTACATTACCCCACTAGTGCGTAATGAGATACATTACGATACTGAAATTTGTGAAATAAGAGACCCTTTACGAGCAAATGTGTTATAAATGAACAAAAAAAATATTTTGCAAATTGTAAAATGGAATCCTACCAAAAACATTTCATGTAAAATGTTGCCAAGACGACCACATAAGGTTTGCCCTGTAAAAAAGATATCAGATCTCATGTAGAGCCAAGCTTCTGTCTGACTCTACCGACCCTAACTTCACAAAATCTACATATCAGTAAAAATGTATGGCTTGGCTGTTTCGTTACTTACTTCAGAAACTAAATATTCGCATCACCTCCACGACGGTAGCGAAATGGCGAAGCCATACATTTTTACTGATATGTAGAATTTGTGAAGTTAGGGTCGGTAATTAGATAATTTTATCAAATTAATGTATTGTCAGCGATCCTCGATAAATCTACAAAGTTTGAACGAAATCTGGCTGTTTAAAGTGGGTCAAAATCGCGCCCAAAGGAGTCGCTTACAAAAAAAAAAACTTTTTTTGCATATTGAAAAATGGAATAATTTTATCAAATTAATGTATTGTCATCCGTCCTCGATAAATCTAAAAAGTTTGAACGAGATCTGGCCGTTTAAAGTGGGTCAAAATCGCGCCCGAAGGAGTCGGTTACAAACAAAAATACAGGTGAAGCTAATAAAAAGCTTGTAAAAAATGTGGTCGTGCCAGCGACACAAAGAAGAATAATGAAATCAAAGCACTCAATTTGTAAGTATAAATAAGTTAAGATATAATATGAAGTTTACATGTATTTCTTTTATATTAAGTACATAATATATTATATGCATTATTTACAAACTAAAAATATATCTAGAATAATAATAAAATATATAAGTTTCCTAACGAGGTGATCCGACAGAGAACCAAGGGTATCGACATAGCCCACCGCATAAGCACGCTGAAGAGGCAATGGGCCGGCCATATAACCCGAAGAACCGATAACCGTTGGGGTAGACGAGTTCTTGAGTGGAGACCACGGATCGGGAAACGTAGCGTAGGACGTCCTCAGACTCGGTGGAGCGATGATCTTCGCAAGGCGGCTGGCAAGAGCTGGATGAGAGTGGCCGAGGATCGTGCTCAGATGGCGTGTCATGGGAGAGGCCTATGTCCAACAGTGGACGAATACAGGCTGATAATGATGATGATGTAAGTATCAAAATTACAGGGTGGCAAAAAAATCATCCACATCGCTGTCAACAGGAAAAGTAACTAGCAATAAAAATGGTCTCCAGCCAGTCCAGTCCAATCTTATATCATGTATTCTGATCCATGTGTTTACGCGCACATCAGATGTTATTAGAACAGACAGTAAAAATGTACCTTCATAATTATAGAATATACAAGTAAGTAAGTAAAATGGTAACGCAAATATAAATGTTTGTTTAGGCGCCGCATCGCTGGTCACCTTGACTTGAGCCCTAGACGCCTGGTCCGCCCTAGCAATGTCAAAGTCACACCTAGTCACAGTGAGGGACTTCATCTAGCATCGATTTTCAATTGCCCCGCCCGCTAGTACATCGAACTAAATATAACTGGCGAAATATGGGCGTACTATGAAGGTAAAAGCGCCAAGGTAGCTCGTGAAATTCAAATTTTCTTACGTGGTTTTCACAAACCAAGTATGGTTTTGGTTGTAGGTTGATTAAAATACGATTTGCGACCGTAAAAAAATGCCTTTACAGAGTTTGAGAGAGTTAATCATAATATGTAACAACATACGTGTTACCATAGCTAATTATATTTTGTTTAACAAACAGCCCGACACTGACCTGCAAATCGCAAAATAAAACTGAAAATTTGAATCTTGCGGGCTATCCTGGCGCTTCCACCTAAAGTACACCTCTGGCTAAAGGCGGAAATAAACGATCGGACGTGTCCGTAAGCTGCGCCTGACAGCCGCGACTGATAAGTGTGCACAGTCAAAAACATCGCGCGAGCCAGATTTCTATCGGAAGTCCGACATTCATTAAACAAATACGTACTTTTAAATCGTGGTTGTCAGCCGCGTCTGATATTTTTTTTCCGCCTTTACTCTTTAGAAGGGGGTGATGAATGATGATATAATATTATAATTTATATGCTCAGACTACAATAAGGTTAAGTTATCTTCTAACGAAAAGAAGAACGTAAGTACAGTCAGTTACATCATTACATGTGAGGAGGCTAAAGGAGGGCTAAGGCCCGGACTTCACCAAAGCGAGGCGGAGAGGAGACGTCGAGAGATGAGAGAACATTATGACAGAAGAGACCAGAGACGCTACGTACATAGCGTCTCTCGTCTCTTCTGTGTCTCTTGTGTCCTAGACTTTAACCAGTCTCTACTGTACATTGCATCTCTCGTCTTCCGCAAGTCTGCTCTCGGCTCCGCTCGTAGAGTCCCTTACCCTTTTTTCTTGTTTTTCACAATTTCCCACACTTTCGTGTAACGGATCCTAGAAGATAGGTACCCTTTGAACTTCAACTGTGTGGTGCCTAGAGTCTCGGAGAAAAATAGCTGTGGCATACTAACTGGACAGACGTACAGGTCAAATCCACAAGGGTTCAATTTTTGCCATTAGGCAAGGGAACCTTAAAAAGTAGAAAGTTTAAATGTATTTGACAGATAGTGAAAGAAGGCCAATTAAAAGTGTTCACTGTTAATATAGGAGTAGCACAAGAAACAGTAGAGAGACAAGAGAAAACTCAAACACAAAGCATTTATTTCAATTAGACAATTATTTTTTTTATTTTTTTTACAAGCCCTTTTGAAAGCCAAAAAACAAAAAAAAACGCGAAGCTACAGTCCAAAGTCAAAAAGCATAATAATTTGTGAAAGTACTGTAGTTCCCTATTCCAAAGCGTAGATCTCTATGGAGAAGAGAAAGTAAGAAGAAACTACTCGAAGAGAATTAAGAAAAGATTGAACTAGTTTCAGTGAGAGACCACTGAAATCCAAAAACTTCTTTGAAGACAACCGCGATTTAGACGTAGGTATTTGTTTAATTAATGTTGGACTTGCGATAAAAATCTGGCTCGCTGGATGTTTTTGACACACTGGTGGTGAGGTAACCTTTACACATCGTGACAAGACCTAAATGTCCTCGAAACAAAAATTCGAAGACACGCGACATCCACCGACTCACACCGGACCCACTGGTTGGATTGAAGCCTTGCAGCTCACTCCCTCTCATAGAGAGGAGGCCTGTGTCCCAGCAGTAGGAACGTATATCATTGATTCTGCTGATATGATCCCCTAGAAGAGTCGGGGTGGAAAGCTGTAGTCACCAACTTCCACGATAGCAACCACTTTTGGTGAAGTCGGAAGTAGTTGTGAAATAAAAACTGCAACTGACCGTGTAACGTAATCACTCCGGCTGATACATGGAGAAGCTTCTGATGGAGAAGCTTCAATAAAGTTATGTTCACCCATCCAACGGCTAGCCGCGGTAAGGGCAGCTCCACAGATCGATACTTGTTATTAACTAAAACAAGCCTGAACCTCTGAATACTAATTCCAAGCTTTACGTATAAACAGCAAGATAACACATAGTTATAGAAAGATAATATAGGCTGTCTAGCGGCTAAAATTGAAAACATGAGTGATTTTATCGCTGTAGACTTCGCACCAGTGACCTATAGATACTAACGTGCAGTTTTGGAGGTCAATGCCTCGCCTAATAATACTCTAGGTAAGTATACAAGGGGTTTGTTGTTTTGCATCCTCGTCAAAATTTCGGAGGTTGTCACAAAAGACATTTTATTTTATATTATTTTATTTTGTTATTACGATACCTAGTTAATTATAATAATTGCTGATTTTTCGGTTGTTTAATTTGTCAGTATTTTATAAAACACGGATGCTTCACACTTACCGGTTTCCGAGTAAGTAAGTCCGAGTATATAAGAAAAAAAAACGGGTTGCACTCCGGGAGTGCCGGCAGAAGTGAAAACTTGAATATTAATGTTGTGCATTTTTGATATTTTGGAATGGTTAGGGAATAATTTTGCACGAATTGCTTTAATTATCAGTAGCATAAAAATACTATCATTTATTTGGTAAAATACAATATTCATTTATTGCGCTATCGTACACAAACATGACAATTTATATTACATTAAAAATTTAATACTACTGTCTACTGCATGGCACCAGCCATTTATAACAAACTGCCGAAGACATGGAAAGAGCTTCCGCTTGCATTATTAAAAAAGAGACCCCGAAGCTTTTTAGTGGCGAAAGTATATTATAATATTAAGGAGTAGGTACATAATTGAGAAAAAGGTTTTAAGCTAGTGCAGAATTATGTATATTAACAATAATAATTTTAAAATTGTATTTAGTTTGTAATAATTTTGAAATTGTATTTAGTTATAAGTTGTTATTTTAAATTATAACACATTTGCTCGTAAAGGGTCTCTTATTGCACCAAGTTCAGTATCGTAATGTATCTCATTACGCACTAGTGCGGTAATGTAAAGTAAAACGCACGGCTTATCATAATGCTCCGTCTAAAACGAACGGTACTTTTTTAAATCTTAGCAAAGAGTTTTTATGTCAGAAAAGTGGTCAACATTTTATGAATAAAATTATCTTGGGAGATAAAATATAATAGATAAACATTTAATTCTTTAATTTAATCAATTTTGACCATAAATTACAACCATTTATCTGTAACAAAACACAAAAATATTAATTTACTTTTTTAGTAATACTGGCTGTTTTTGTGCCTTTGCCTTAAAAAAAGCGTAAAAATTGTTCCGCGCGCTATCTCTTTACGCTGTATTGTTTTTGTTTGAAAATGTCATCCGAATTTTATTTATTTCCTCGCAAATGTGTTATAAAACGTCGTATGACATACGTGCGCTTTGATAATTACAGCCTCTGCTTTCTTGTAGCCCTCGCCTACGGCTCGGGCTAGCAATATCGCCTCGGCTGTGATTTTCAACTTACCGCACTTATATCATAATGTACTATTGCATGCCTACGTGGTAAAATATGGCTGAACCTACTATTATATGTTTTTGTCATCGTTTGGAGTTACCCATATTTGCAAAATAAAGTTATCTTTATCTTTAATAATTCAGATTCTATTACAATCCGTCTTACAATTTAAATTTTACCTCTTTGGAGAAACCGAAGGTTTTGTTTGTGCATAAGATAATTATCCAGTTTTGGAAACCCAAAATCAAAAAGAGAGATGTCATAAAGTTCAAACTCCTTCGTAACTTAATGTCAATCCGTTTTACGAATTTTCGAGTTTTAGAAACCCAAACTCAATAACAGATGTCATAAAGTTCAAATTCCTTCGTAACCCACTGTCAATCCGTCTTGCGAATTTTCGATCTGATTCTGACGCGAGTTTAACATTTTTACCCATAACAAAAGTGCACAACGCCGCTAAACTAAACACCTTGTATACTACACTTGTTATGCGCCCACATTGAAGCATGATATCATTCCGAAATCCAGCGGCGTCTGAGGACGTCGCGTCGCGTCGCCTAAATGTATTTAAGTGCGCAAAAAATCATCGATTATTGTGAAGCGATTTTGAGTAATTCTGAGTCCAATGTTGAGGATATTATGGAGACAGACCCAGGCGACGCAGTGAGTACCTTTTCTTATTTATTTTTCATAGTTTAAAGCTGTATTATTACTATAATTAGTGTTGTCTAGTTTCGGTATGTGGAGTAATTTGCCGGCGCGATTTTCAAGGCTATCGCTGCATTTATATAAACTGGTTATTGACCTAACCTAGGTCAATTCGCTCGTATTTTGTTGCGTAGATAATGTTTTGTGATTATTAGCATAGATTGTAACGGATTGCGGTTCTTATTTGCCCATTGTTTATTATTTCATTATATTCGTAAATATAGTAGCTGCGCAATTAATTTTTATTTATATAGATAGATAGATAGATAGATATTAAATGATAATTCGGTGTGGTAGGTTATGGTTAACAAGCAGATGCAGAAGCAGCAGCTCACTTATTTAGTTTTACATATGCTAATTATTAGTCGCCGTCGCATTGTAATGGAAATTTGATAGCCGCTATGTCAAGGACTCTGCACGTTATTGTTTATGTTGTACGAATTTCTTTGTCGCTTTTTTCGTGTATTTTGAATTTCGAATTTTGTCTCTGGGGTGGAATCTGCGTTGTTTCGAGTACCGTAGTTGTCCTTGAGGGTGATGCCCACAACCACAGCGCTTCCTTGCCAACATATATTTTTCATGTCGTTTAATTTCGTTTCAAGATTACAGAAACTTCTCAACAGCAGCAGCATCATCATTCCGAAAAAAGTGGTTTCATCGTGGTAGAATGTAAAAGAATTATAAATCAAACCAACAATCGTGTTTGTATACCGAAAGCTTGGATATCTCATGAAATACGAGGAGAGAAGGTGGCCTTTGGGTATCCTGCTGAAGATGAGGATAGTATTGCAATGAGAATTAAGGATAAAGAACCAGCGGACGAAACCTGGCCGCCTTACATCGGGGAAGTAAAATTTGAAGCAGGTAATTTGTTTTTTGAGAGCCTCGTTGGTCTAGTGATCCCAATCGCAACTGCAGAGGATGAGGTCGTGGGTTAGATTCTCGGGACTCAAACCTAGGACCTCATGCTCGGAAGCAGGGCTTGTAACCACTAAACCAAATGAACTAGAGTCGTGAAAAAAAGGAAATTAAACCGTTTGCGTGTCTAATCTTGTATTTTACAATTTCGTTTGCAGAATCTTATGAGGATGCTGTTGGTTATCTCCAACCAATCTGTGGAAAGAGTAGTGAGCAAATTGAAGATAACAGCAATGAAAGTAAGTTCCCATAACCGGTATAATTAAAACCGTAAAACCAATTAAAAAAATCGTAATCTTCATAAATGTATTTAATTTTCAGAGTCTTATGATGATGCTGTTGGTTACCTTCAACCAATCTGTGGAGAGAATAGTAAACAAATAGAAAACAACAGCAATCAAAGTAAGTTTCCATACCGCTGCAACCTGCGTTATGGAGTGCTGGGTGATTTCTGATGCGATCTGTTCGCTAAACACCTATAATGCTGCACTCCATTGCCTGGTGGCAAATCTTGAGTTTGGACTTCTGTTGTTCAGTAAGTGACCAACTTTGTGCATCGTGGGTTTGGGCGGGCAGGATTCACATGTCGACGAGTAATTTTTTAAAATACACTATCTGGATCATGTATGTATACTCATAAACATATTTCAGCACATGCCCGTCTACCTCGATCCTACGTTTCTTGCTGTTGGTCATGACTTGGGTTTTGGTCCTGTTCATTGAAAGCCCAACTTCAAGACTTGCTGTGCTCAGATCGTGGGGCATTTTTTCCATTTCCGAAGTAAATGAGAAGAACAATGTTATCAGCAAAACATAGGTTTGTTAGTTGGTGACCGCTAACATTTTCACATCGTGGTTGCCACGAATCAGGCAGTTTTGTTTAAAACCTCCCGCAGTGCGCTTGTAAACAGTTTAGGTTACAGAGGCTTCTTTGATATATCGTGTTAATCATTTATGTTTTGGGATTTCAAGGCATTAAAACTGACTGATAAGTATTAAAAAATCTGCTTTACATTTTTCTAAACTATGTATTTCATTTCCAGAATCTTATGAGGATGTTGTTGGTTATCTCCAAAACATCTTTGGAGAGAGTAGTGAACAGATTGAAGACACCAGCTATCACAGTGAGTTCCCGTACCGGTATGATTAAAAAACACTCCGCTACTGAATGTCGAAGTTTGAAATGTCGACGTATGTTAGTTCTAAAGTACAGGATCTCGATGTACGCCATGCGCCACGCACGCCACGCGATCGTTAGTTAGAAAGCATAATTGTTAAAGAGCGAGCGAAGCGAGCTCTGGACTTGGGGCACCCCGACATCCCCTTCGTGTTAGGTTACTGTAAACCCTGCAGACAGAAATAGGAACCCCGCGTAGCGGGGCTACGTCGACTATGCTTTTAGGGTTTCTAACTAACGATACGTCGGCCTTACATACTTCGCTCCAGTGAACTTTCGAACTGGCGTACATCGAGATCCTGTACTTTAGAACTAACATACGTCGACATTTCAAACTTCGACATTCAGTAGTGGAGTCATTAAAAAAGTAACCCAAATTTGAAAAAAAAACTTAAATTACGTATTTCATATTCAGAATCTAATGAGGATGGTGAGGAGGCTGTAGGTTATCTTCAAACAAATTGTGGAGAGACTAGTGCACAAAATGGAGACACCAGAAATACAAATACAAGTACGTTCCAATTTCGGTATAATTAAAACTGTAAATTATTTATTTATTTATTTAATTAATTACAACGGTTGCTTATAAACCTACTTAAAAAAGAAAGTTGGTCGTCACGGGACGCCCGGCAGATGTGAAACATCCATGTTTATATTAGAATTAAATTGAATTAATCTATACAAGTGTCTGTTTGTAAAAATAAAATAACCTTTTTATTTTCTTTCTTTCTCTTTTTACAACTTTTGTTTGTCTGTTTGTTCCGGCTAATCTATGGAACGACTGGACCAATTTTGATGGGACTTTCACTGGCAGATAGCTGATGTAATAAGGAGTAACTTAGGCTACTTCTATTTTAGAAAAAATCTGATTCCTCGCGGACGAAGTCGCGGGCACAGCTAGTAATAATTAATAAAACCTATAACGAAATATGCAATAAAATAAAGAAAATTTAGGTTCGGTAAAGAACTGAAAACTTTTCTCGGCGCCATCCTGGATTTTCATTTTGAACTCATTTTCGTGTTCACCGACCCCAACACCCATCAAATATAAAATATATCATGTTTTTATTAGATCAATAACCGAACCAAAAAAAATAAAATTAATGGGAATAGGTTAATTTTATAAGGTATTCGAAGGCGCATTAAACCATGGCAGCGAAATGCCATTCCCCGTCACGGCATATCAATGTTTCACATTAAACATGATCTTAAAATATGTATTTTGTTTTCAGAATCTTGTGAGGATGTTGTTGGCAATCTCCAAACAATCTTAGGAGATAATAGTAAACAAATTGAAGACAACAGCAATCTAAGTAAGTTCCCAAACCAGTATAAGTAAAACTATAAATCTATTAAACACTGCATGTGATGAAAACCTGAAACGGCGTAAACAAATAAAACCTCTTTTTGTAATCTTTATCGATCTATTTCGTTTCAGAATCTCATGGAGATGCTGTTGTTTATCTCCAAACACTCTGTGGAGAGAGTAGTAAACAAATTGAAGACAACAGCAATCAAAGTAAGTCCCCATATCGGTATAATAAGTTAAAACTACAAATCTAATTTAGAATCATAAACGATGTGATTCGTTTACAGAGTCTTTTGAGGATGGTTGCTCCAAACAATTGATGCTTAGTAATCCCCAAACAATTTGTGGAGAGAATAGTAAACACATTGAAGAGAAGACCCATGCAAGTAAGTTTCCATATTACCTAAATTTGGGCATGTTGTATTGTATCCATGATCCGGTTGATATATCCATAACTCCACATCCTACCGAAAATTTCGCACACAGGTCGGAAAATTGATCATTCCATACTCCCTAAGTAAGGCAAGCAATGCCTAACAAACGGATGCAAAACAACAGCCTGTATAGTACCCCGGTTGGTCTTTTCTTCTTTCTTCTTTATGGGTTTTTGGTTTCCGCACTTAGTCCCTTAAGTGGACCATTGTGCGTGAGCCATAGTGGCCGTTACTCCAACCAGCCCACCTCCCTCCAGCAGCAGATTAAACTTCCCGGTCTACTCAGGGCATCCGCAAGGGATCTTGGTGTTCCCAGGGTCGCCTCGCGAATCTTGGTGACACCGGTGCACTCAAGCAGCACATGCGTCACCGTTTCCTCCGCATCCATGCATGCCCTGCACAGGGGAGTGTCAGTGATTCCTAGAGTGTAGAAGTGTTTATTCAGTGAACAGTGTCCAGTGATGGTCCCCGCCACCAGACGCAGGCTATCCCTGTCCAGACGCAGAAGGCGCCTCGTCAGCTTTCCGTCAAGGGACGGCATAGCTTCCTTGGACTGCCTACACCCTGGTGTCGAGGTCCACCATTTTTCCGCTTGTGTTCGAGTGTGATCCTTTTACCAGTTATTTAGCTGCTTGAAAGGAATGGGAACAATGGGTTCGGGTCCGTAGGGTTTTGTGCTGGATCCTCTTCTGGCAAGTTCATCCGCCGCATCGTTCCCCAAGGATCCACTGTGTCCTCTGATCCATTGTAGTGTTACCGTGTTGTGGTTTAGTACCGTGATTCGTTCTAAGGCATTGTGGCATTCTAGTATTAGTTTTGACGTGATCTGATTACTGTTTAGGGATTGGAGAACTGAGGCACTGTCAGAAAGTATTCGAATATTGGTATACGTAACCTCTCTGGCCTCTATAGCGTGTGCCGCTTGGATAATACCTACACACTCAGCTTGGTAAACCGAGTTGAGCATTCCAAGTGGTTTGGATATTTTTATATTTAGGTCGTCGGAGAACACCCCGACACCTGTCCCATCATCGGTTTTTGATCCATCAGTGTAGATTCTTAGCTCGTTTGTACCTGAGTAGTCACACGACACGTTTTTGGAAGCAGTGGGACTTCAGGGTTCTGTCGATGGGTGATGCCATCATAGGCTGTTCT
Organism: Cerastis leucographa; assembly: GCA_963082945.1. Lineage (NCBI taxonomy): Eukaryota > Metazoa > Arthropoda > Insecta > Lepidoptera > Noctuidae > Cerastis > Cerastis leucographa. Next base: position 11,180,344 of record OY720373.1, on the reverse strand, counting down.
TTAATGGCATCTACTCTGATGCGTGTGTGTTTGATTCTGGAATCATTGCTTAAGGTGCCGGATGCTTTGAGTCTGAAAGTCGCTTTGGCCGCCTCCTCTCTTACGATGAGGTGCAGAGGTGGTAGCCCCAGCATCACCTGTAAGGCAGCAGTGGGAGAAGTTCTCATACTACCGGTGATTGCTACGCAGGCAAATCTTTGTGTTTTCTCGAGATCCTTTTGTGCCGTACTAAGATTGGTCCTGGGCCACCAAACTATAGAGCCGTATGTGATGATTGGTCGGATAACTGTGGTGTATAGCCAGTAGGTGATTTTGGGGCTTATGCCCCAATTTCTCCCGAGTAGTTTTTTGAATTGCCACAGGGCTATACTGGCTTTTGTGGTGATGTAATCAGTGTGCTTCGCCCAGTTCAGCTGTTTGTCCAAAAAGATACCCAGGTATTTGGTTTCAGTTGACAGGCTTAGTGTGGTCCCAAAGAAGCTTGGTAACTGTAAAGTTGGCAGCTTCCTTTTCTTTGTGAAGAGGACGAGTTCGGTTTTGGTAGGGTTCACTGCTAATTTATGTTCTTTGCACCAGTCTTCTACTATCCTCAAGGCTTGGCGCATAAGGTTGCATAGTGTGTTTTCGTGTGTTCCATTTATTATTATGGTCAAATCGTCAGCGTAGCCCACCGTGTAGTAGCCTCTGCTATTGAGACGCTTGATGAGGCTGTCTACTACAGCGGTTCCACAGTAGCGGTGAAAGGACACCACCTTGGGGGCAGCCCTTCGCTACCATGGCTCTAGTTGTGTCGTTTACCGTAACTTGTACGGCCCTTAGTCGGAGCATGTTTGTGATCCATCCCCGCAGGGTCGAGTCCACACCGTGTTCCTCGAAGGCTGCGCTGATACTATGGAAGATGGTTTTGTCAAAAGCGTCTTCTATATCAATGAAGACAGCTAGTGAAGAGCATTTGTAGTCCACTGCACATTCGATCTTGGAGATCACACTATGCAGTGCGGATTCTGTTGATTTTCCTGTGGAATACGCGTGTTGTTGTTTGTGAAGTGGCCGCTCCCGAAGAGGTCCGTCCCGAATATGCCGATCACAGAGTCTCTCGAGAGTTTTCAGTAGGAAGGATGTCAGGCTTATTGGTCTGTACGCCTTGGGTTGTGTGTAGTCGGGTTTGCCTGGTTTGGGGATGAAAATGACTTTCACCTCCCGCCATGTCAGTGGTATGTATTTCTGTGCTTGGAAGATGACGGTCAACCATAGCATTAGGACGTCTACTCCCCATTGTAGCAGGGCTGGGAAGATTTCATCTAAGCCTGCGGATTTGTATGGTTTGAAAGTCTTTATTGCCCATTTTATTTTCTCTGTAGTCACTATGGTGTGGGCTCTGGCCCAGTCTTGGTCATTTGGTATGTGCCTTGGTTTACTCGCCCAGGTTCTGTCTTCAGAGAGATTGCAGTCTGGGAAGTGGGTCTCCAGAAGGACTTTGCTAGTTTCGTGGTCCGACTTGGTGTAGGTGTTGTCTGAGGTTTTCAGCGAGCCGAGGGTGCGGTCCTGATCAGTAGATAGGATCTTCCTTACACGTGCGGCTTCGCTGTTTGATTCAATTTCTTCACAGAATTTCCGCCAGGCTGCCCTACTGGCATTCCTGACTTGTTTCTTGAAGGTGTATTGTGTTTTCTTATATGAGTCCCAATCTTCTGGTAGTCTGGAGTTTTTAGCTCTGTTGAATTGCTTGCGCATGGTTTGCCTGAGCTTACTAAGTTCCGCATTCCACCAGGAGTTAACCTTGTTCTTGGTGTTTGGATCTCTTAGCTTGCAGCAGGCGTGGTAGGCTTCGATTATCGATTCTGATAGTTTTGTTATGGTGTCTTCTAGTTGTTTGGGGTCCATCAGGATTTGTGGCGTTTGGTGCTGTGCTAGTAGAGAGGCCAGCAGCCGTTTGTAGCCTGGTACGTTGGTACGGCGTGGGTTACGCTTGGGCTCGGGACTATCTATATTGGCTACTAGTGAGAAACAAATCCTTCTATGATCAGAGCAGGAAGGCTCGTTGGATACGTGCCAGTTAGTGATAAGTTTTGTCGCGTTATCCGACGCCAGCGTTAGGTCAATAATCGTTTGTCCACGAGATGTGACCCAAGTGGGTTCCGAGCCGCGGTTTGCGATGTTAAGGTTAGTGGAAAACAAATATGTGCATAGTACCTAGTACCTCACCTCTAGTGTTGGCTTTGTTGCAACCCCAAAGTGGGTGATGGGCGTTCGAGTCCGTGCATATGACCAGGTCCAGGTTGGCTTCTTCGCAGTACCTTACCAGATCGGCCATCTCTTTCGGTGGGCAGTCAGCATCTTCGCCTGGCATGTATATCGAGGCTAGGACGATATCGGGTGCGTTGCCGTCGGTTTTGAGCCTGACGGCTGTTTGGTCTCTGGAACATAATTGCGTGAGTGTGGTGGTAGGTATATCTTTGGGTATATAGGCGCAGGTTCGTGGTTTGTTTGTGCCTTGAGTATCGAGGATCAGCTTACCTCCAATGTTACCAAGGCCGCATATTCTGTTATTGCGGATCCACGGCTCTTGTATGAGTGCGATAGTTCGGGGTTCCATCTCCAGTGCCCTGCGTAGGCAGGCGGTAGCCGTCTGGCTGTGCTGGAGGTTGGTCTGGATGATGTTTAGGGGTCGGGATGTGGGGGGTAGTGGGGTGGAGTTAGGAGGAGACGGATGCATCGGATAACTCTCCCACGTCCGTCAGTCCGTGCCGGTCCTCGCTCAGTGCTGGTGACGACGAGAGCAGTTGCTCCGTCCATTTTGACGGTGAGGTTGGCATGCACACAGCGTCGGCGTCAGCCATCGCCGTTTTGGCCATTTCCTCCTCTAGCTAAGTCATTGTCACGTCAAGTGCTGTCGGTGCCGGTTTTGTCGGTTCAGTGACCGTCGGGGTGCCGGAGGGATGGGTGTTGGGGAAAAAGCGCACGTATATCGACCCAAGTAGGTACGACTACCGCCGCTCCCACCCCAAGACCTTTTCGACTTCTTCCGGTGGGATTCCCAGGGTCAAATAAGTCCCGTGGTTTTCGCCACCGACCGATGTCACCCTGTACAAGGACCACCTACCGACGGTGTACCAGGGATTTTGGCGGGTCAGTATAGTCTGCAGCCGCTCTATGTCCCCATTATACCTGGGTACAAAGAGCGCTGCTCGGATCCGGGTCGGTACGTCAGACTGTTTCATAACAGTCATTGTCGCGTCTGTGTTCGGCAGTCTTAGTCTGGGCACGTTCTGGGTCAGCCAAATCAGGGCATTATCGTCCTCACACCACACGTGTACCGTGCCATCTGCTACCCTGGGGTACCCACGGAAGGATGGGATGATGGTTTGGGAGGGGTCGGCACACGTGTCCATGATGAGGCCCTCTAAGCTGAGCTTGATATGCTCCGCCTCGTCAGTCGTCATGTCTCTGGATGGAGGCGAGAGGCAGATCGCTACGGCAAGTCTCGCAGGGATATCCCGTGTGGCTCGCGCGTAGGTTCTCTGCTCCCCTTGAGCAGTCTGGGTTCTAACGCGCTTGGTGTCCCCGTGGAGCATACTCGGCGAAGCCGTGTCGTCCGGTCGGTCCCTCTTTGCCGCTGCCCGGCCACTTGGACCAGGCTGTGGTTCTGTGCGGCCTGGCGAACTGTTATGTGCCAAGGTCACCCCACGCGAGGACCCAGCCCGCTTGCCTCGTTTTTGTCTCGTGCGTGGTCTGTCTTGGGTCACCCCGTCGGTGCGGTTCCGGTCGTTTCCTCCGGATGGTCCTGGTGCAGGCAGTGACTTCTCGCGCTGGGTTTCCCCTTCGCGTACTGTTCCCTGCCCGCCCGTTTCCGCGTCCGGCTGCTCTTCGCGCTGGGTTACCCCTTCGCGTGTTTGTAGCTGGTCGCGTACTCCCTACAACTAACCGTTAGCGCTTCGCGCTGGCTATTGCCTTCGCGGGTTCTGCGCTGACGGTTGTTGAGTTCTCTTTCTCTGTTCCGGATCTTTCCGCGCTTGGTTTTCAGCGTACGTACTTCGTCCACAGAGATGAAACCAGAACCACCAGATTCCGCTTCCTTTCCCGCCTCGAGAGAGCCTATGTCTCTCAACCTTACCTCGATCTTCTCGCGCTGGAGTGCCAGCGCGCGGAGTTCGCTGTTAAGGCTGGAGATTCTGGCCTTGTTAGTGTCGTTGTCAGGGTTGTTCGTCACACTGTTCCTTACAATGCTCTGTTGCCAGGCACTTGTGGAAGGTGTAGCATTTGTCAGGGTTATTGACGCAGGAGTCGCAGTCGTTTTAGTGTCAATCGGCGCAGAAGTCGCTGCCGTTTTAGTGTCTGTGGGCACGTGATCCGCAGCCGGTGTTGTTGGCGCTAAGGCCAGCCGCGCAGAAGGCGCGGCACTATTTGGCAGATTGTTGCCCCCCCCCCCCCCAGGTTACGGTGGGAGCAGACCGACGAATCGGTGTGGGATTCCCCGGCATCGCCGGGACCCACCTGGGGAATATTATTTTTTCCTCTCTGCATTATTGTTTGGGGTGGGCTTTTTTGGAGTTGAGGTTGCCCGTCCTCAGGGACCGAAAGGAAACGGGGAAAAGGAGGGAGGGTCTGGGCGTAGGATCATGGGAGTGGGGTGAGGGGTTTCCCTAGGCCTGGGATTTTGGCTTTCGGGAAAGAGTACGAAAAGCGCCCGGGGGTTTTTGTTGCGTCTATTTCTTATGGAATTAGACCAAGAACAGGGTGGCAACCTCGTGAAGGTGAATCTCCCAGACTTGCCTTGACGATCTACACGACCGTAGCGCTCCCCCTCAAGACCCCGCCACCATACCACCTCTGAGGAAGGCAGTAAGGTAGGCCTGCATCTATACTACCATGCAGAGCGTAGGCAAAGCGTGTCGTTGTGCAACCGCGAAAGCATAAATACAGACCCCCCCCCCGGTTGGTTACTTTGCCCTGTGTAAATGTGGCGAAGTCCAGTTTAGAAGCACAGGAACTGCTATCTTCTGTGATGCAAGCCTGCACTGTCACTACTGTAATGCATAGAGAACCCATGACCTATGGGTTCTCTATGCAATTATAATAACGGTCAAGCAGTGACATCACTTTCATCTTATATTATTACAGTTGCACCAGTCACCGAACCAAAGAATCCACTAAAACTTCGCATAGTACTATCTAAGCTTGACCAAAAACCAGAGAAGAAGAAAAAGTCTGAGAAAAAGGATCACAAAAAACATCTGAAAGAACATCCAAAGGATAAAGTTCATGAATCTAAACATACGTATATGGAACAACTTTCATTGATACACAATACAACTGAGAGAAGTTCTACAAATTCTGTGGACACTCAGGAAGGTACAAAATCATATGTTTCTTGTGAATCAGATTACCAAAGTTCAAAGAGTTCGCCAAAAAGTCAGGAATCCGAAATCAGTAAGTCAGTTCCTTCTGTACCAAAAACTCGTTTGAAAAACGATAATAATAACTCTTATTCCTCAAAGAGAATATTATTAAACAGTCTGGACGCTGAAAAAGAAAATAATAACGATGTATTGTCTGAAGACCGACAATCAGTGGATAATATGTACAAGAAAATAATGAGACATGTTCAGTACATGGAAACAATAGCGATGGAAAATAAAAAGTCTCAGCTGATAGCAATGGAACATATGAAAATTGTAGATAAATTAGCTGCAAAGTACGGAATTCCACTAAACTCTAAAGATTCTGTAGTAAGAGAGAAGAAACGAAAAACCAATCCGTTTACTGAAGAAAACTTGCAGGATGATGCGATCGAAAACCAAGAAGATTATTTTATACCGTCTTCGAAAGAAGTTATTCAATATAAAGGAAAGCTTTATCCCATTAGCAAAGAGAATGATATACGGACTCTAAAGCATCCACGCCTACGTAAAGGATTAATACCGATAGGACGAAACTCTCGCATTTATATAAGCGCCAAAGGGTTAAAAACCGCTAAAAGAACTTGTAGAAATGTAAAAGAGTTTGCACGCCGACTTTACAGGGAAGGTTTTACTCCGAAAGCATTGCGTACATGCTCGATGAATGGTGTGACTAGACCAGCGTTGCATTATGAGGCCAGAACCATTCTTAAAAATTATGCATTGAAATATGGGCAGCATGTCGGGTGGGAAAGTATAGAAGCAAAAGAGCTTGAGGATACTTTGAGTACGTTTTTGAACAATAATAACACGAACAGTTTGAGGAAAAGAAAAACGCAGATGGAAAGAAAGTAAGCTTTTGAAGTAAGAAATACCTACATCAACATCTGCCGAGACTTCCCAACTATCGTTATTGTCTTCTAGTCTTACTGGATGCAGCTGAATACTTGAATCTTACATGGAGTGACTGTCTATCTGTCTTTCACAAACAACCCAGTTACTGGGTAAAAAAAGTGTCGTCAGACTTCCTGACTTCTGACTCGGCTAGTCAGAAGTTAGGAAGTCGGATTATACAGGCTGACTTTGAATAAATGCGACAAAAAGAAATGGGAGCTTCAGTTACAGTAACAGAGTAATTATAAACTGTTTTTTCTACAATCTAAATCGTAAAAAAAAATTACGTGATTATCGCTTTAAAATGGTCCATTGATGTTATTATCTTTATTTAAGTACGAATTATCGGTACTCAGCAAAATAAATTAATATGCAAAATAAATAAGAAAAATTAAAGTATCAAAAAATCTCGTCCTACTCATCGCAGTGCACAATAATCCCGTTGCCGTTCATAGCGGTCATTTACCTAATTTTGCCTATTTTCTAGTGTAAGTATCGCGCGATGTTGCCAAACCTCGCATGAGCGCCAGCGCCGACATCCCTTCCCGGCGACCGCAATTCTTTTTTAATTTTACGTTTGATATGTTCTAAATTTTGTTGACAACACGTATTATTGTATATTTAAATTTGTCGCATCTGTTCAATTTCACCCTGTATTACTTAATGTCAAAAATGTAACAAACGTTTTTAAAATTCAAGGTCATGTTACTATAATCTTTATGAAAAACTTCACTAAGAGACCACACCTGAAATCGCGGGAACAACCATCAATTCTTGATTTCAGATTTGGTCTAATTATCATTGCATTTGTGCACAATAATACCACGCTTTTAAGAATGTGTCATATAATTTTAAGATTTAGTTTTAGGTAGGATAGGACAAAGATAGAATATATTTTATGGTAAACCAAAATTTTAAGCTAATTCACAATAGGTATTTTTAATTCTATGGCAGTGTTGGGCAAATCTACGAACTATTTCAATCAATTGATCGATTATGACTTTATGAGTAATTTAATCATGATTAGGAGAAAATAAATAAATAAAGACTTTATTCATAAGAATGACTAAAGTATTAGTTGTCAATCATCAATCGTGAGTTATCAATCATAACTTGATTAAAGCTTCTAAAGACTTGATGAAAAGCCCGTGACACGGGCGCTCTTCGCAATTGGCGGGCAAGCGCACCCTCCCAAATAAAAACAATTCTGACTGATTTCGATGTGTTAGTGAATCTATGTTTTTTTGTAGCTTGTCTACGGAAACTCACCATAAAGACTATTTCAATTACTTTGATTAATTAATCACTATAGATTAGACTAAAGTTTTATTTAGATCATCACCTGCTAGCCTTTACCAAACTCAAATCTTGGGGTCGGCTTCCAGTCTAACCGGATTCAGCTGAGTACCACTATTTTACACGAAGCGACCTCCACAATCCAATAACTGGGTAATACAATAACCCTTGGTAACTTGCTGGTGCTTTCCGAGGCACGGAGGAAACGAAGTGAACGGAGTGTTTTATTTAGATGTAAGAGAAAAATTTCAACCAGTAATGACTGAATGAATCATGATTATTTGATTTACACAAATAATCAATCATTAAAGTCACGAGGAATTATTAAAACTAATTACTTATCAAGCATGACTGACGTAACTAAGTTTTGGGCAACACTGTTCCATGGGTACAATGACAGTCTTACCGCTGATTTTTTTTTTGCTAATGATTCTCGTTCCGAATCAATAATAAAATGGGTATGTTATTTTTTTTTTCTTATTTACGGAAATCAGTAAGTGTGAACCACCCGTGTCTTAAACGCGGGCTGTCAGATTCTCGCCCTGTAACCGCGCTTCCCCAAATACAAACAATCTCAAACGTTTATTCAATAATTTCTTATTTCCTACATGTCATCCCCATGTTAAGGGGGTTATTCTGAAATACTGACAAACATAAACAACCAAAAAAATCAGTTTATTAATAATTAACTAGGTACCGTAATTTTAATTGATTATTTATGCCTTGTGTGACAACCTCCTGAATTTTGACGAGGATGCAAAACATCAACTTGTATAATTATATTTTTTGCAATATCCATACACAAAGTCGCTTCCCGCCGTCTGTACGCTTAGATCTGTTAAACTACGCAACGGATTTTGATGGTATGGTGGTTATACGGTTTAATCCGTAGATATAATGGGTGTAAAACACCTCTTAACGAAGCCGAAAGGCACTGGTTCTCCCTGTCCTTGCGATCATTTTTTTGTTCTACACCATACCTGGGAACCTTCTAGTTACGGAGATATTAGGGGTCAAAGTTCCCACTTTTTGACAAGTATTTTTTTAAATACAAGTTTTTAATGTAAGATTTTTACTTTAAACACCTCCACGACCCCCGTACTATTCAATCCGTCCAGCAGCACAATGTTTTGAGTGCGTTACATTGAGTTCTACCACAAAACATGATTTTACACCCCCAAAAAAAAAGTCGTTTCCCAGCAATAATTTTTGCGTAAAGTTACTTAGTTTCATGTACAAAATGCATGGTTGACGGCTTCGTGATGAGGTGATTTACACGGTGTATACAGTATGTTAGGTTAAACGAGGGACATATTGAGGGAGGGTATTCAGTATTCGATTCTCGTCCCAAATATGTAAAAAACCTATAACGTATATAGAAGAATTTTTAATGTTTTGTTTAGTGCCTAGATATTTTGGACTGTCCTAAGCCAGGTAAGTTTAAAGTATGAAGGGAAAATGGATTATACCTAAGAGTCATTGACCCGCTCACATGTTCTGCGATAGTATTAAGTCGCTAGCGCAAGGGTGTATACACGTTGCGTGACATTTGCGAAAATTTTGGTATGGTTCTGTCTGTTATTTATCAGTGTTTTTTTTTTGTTTATATTTTTATTAGTATCATGTTAGCATGTACTATTATGGGTTTGAATATGTCCCTCGTTTAAACTAACATACTGTATATAAACCTTTCTCTTGAATAATTCTGTTATTCAAGAGGAAGTTTTATATACAGGGTGTAACGGAAAGGGTATATACATACTGAAGGATGTGCTACAGACCATCAAACTGAACATGTTTCTTATCATAAATCAGGTTTTTAGTGAAAAAATTAGTGCCCAATACAAAACTGCAATACCTATTCGACCCAAATGTATGGAGCAGCTGATATTTTTTGCGCTACGCTAAGCTAAATATGTTTCTCCATGTTTGTCCGATGGAGAAACATATTTAGCTTAATCGTCTGTAGCACACCCTCAAGCATTTTATTTTATTTACTTAGGTTACTTTTGTATATACCCTTTCCGTTACACGTATACGTTAAATCATCATAAAACATATTTTTCAGCAAAAAAAAATATCGGTTGCCCCATAGAAAATTACAATACCTATTCGACCCAAATGTATAGGCAGCTGATTTTTTTTTTGCTGCAATTTTTTTTTTATGTTGATAAACATGTTCAGTTTGATGGTCTGAAGCACACCCTTAAGGATGTATATACCCTTTCCGTTACCCCCTGTTTATGTATAATTTATCCCTAAAAAAACTTCAAAATTTCCATGCGAATGAAGTTGCAGGCAACAGCAAGTTAATACTAATATTAAGTTTGTTTTTGCACTACTTAATTATGTTATAAATTTATCATCATTGGAATGTGATCTTTTGATCTGTCTGATTACACGAAGATTTTTTTTTATATTTTCTGTAAATATTCTTACTATGTATATATGCCTACACAAGGTCTATATCGATACCTAATGATAGCGTAACCCTGTAGAGCATGCGAAACCCGGTTTGGGTCCGTAATAAACCCCGTTTTTTTTTCGAGTTTCATCTAGGTACCGAAACCGGGTTTAATTGCCCTAAAAAACAGCCTATGATGTTCCCACTGCTTGGATACAGAACTCGTCTAAAAGAGACTCAACTTATTCTGATACAGTAGGTAGACAGATAGTCTTTCGATGCATTTATTAAAATATATTTTTTTCACGAATCTTGTATGAGTTTCTATATTGTTAATTGTGAATTGTGACGGGTAGGCTCACAACCTAGAAAGATGCAGCTAACTAAATCGCCAAACTGTATATAGGGTGAAAGGGACTCCTACGCACAAACGGGTACCAAGCATTCCGTACATCATTCGGAGCCCAACATATATAAACTTTTCATCGGTAATTTAAAAAAAAATCAGTAGCTCATTCATTTTGACGTGTAAAGTAAGTATTTCACTTTTGTAGGAAACAACAGATTAAAAACATACGTGGGCCCTACTATGACCTCTTAAAGCAGTCTTATTTCAACCTTACTTTGCGTTTTCGTACCATGACGTCCTTAAAACAAGCTTGTTTTATTCCCGCTAGAATTAGCGGTTTTGATGACGTCACCTCAAATAGTTCATTCAATTAGTAGGTACCACGACGTGCCTTTTGACAACCATCAAGAATATATTTACGTCAAAATACGAGAATGTTTGACAGTTTAAAAACAGGCCAAGTGCGAGTCCTACTCGCACACAGGGTTCCATAGCCCCAAACAATATAATAATAGTAAGTTAATGAAAAACAAAGTTACTGCTGCAGTTTGGTGAAAAAGTCTCATATCTCAAAAACTAAATATCAAATCTTATTCAAACCAATTTTCGTTGAAAGTTATTTTTATGTTCTACATTCCAATATTTTTAAAGAGTTTTTCTCCTCTTACTTTAGAAATTAGAGAGGGGGGGACACGTTTTACCACTTTGGAAGTGTCTATCTTTCAAACGATTGACTTTGAAAAAAGTGGTTTTAGAAACCTCAATGTCATTTTTAAAGACCTATCCATAGATACCCCGCACGTATAGGTTTGATGGTTTTTTTTAGCTGCAGTTCCGTGTGGGGATCCCGAGGGTATCCTTAATCTATATATTTTTTTAAATTTTTGTACAAAAAATCGTAAACCGGTTCCCAGAATACATCTACCTACCAAGTCTCAGGTGTGTAGTCCTAATAATTTCGGAATAAAGTGGCTGTGACATACGGACGGACAGACAGACAGAAATGACGAATCTATAAGGGTTCCGTTTTTTGCAATTCGGCTACGGAACCCTAAAAAAGTTGCTCCGGCACGACTTACAATTTATTGTTATGCAAGTTATAATTTAAAACTGTATTGCCGTGTCAAAAAAGGTCAGGAAAACGGATTAATTATCTTGTGAGGGGTGTAATAAACATCTCTGCACAGTCTTTCGATCCACAGACGTCATGTTATGGTCTCGTAAACTAGTCGACTGAATTTGTAATCCGATTTCAGTGTATTATCATCAACATAATATCAGCAGAAGACGAGTACTACTGGACGGAGGCCTCCCCCTAAGCATCACCACATCGAACGGTCTAGTGTTTCTCGCGTCCAGCAGATACTCGCAAAGTTCCCAATGTCATCGATTTTGTTAATAATATCTTGTATTATAGATGGCGAACACAGCAAACATGTTTATGCCTCAACTAGTTTTATATGGAAAAGTACGGAATAAAAAACGCAATTGTAGGTGTAACTTTTATTAAATAAAATCTGTAAATAGGCTACTCTCGTTTAGCTTGTGCAGGAAAGGCTGCATTTAAAATCCTGGAGCAGAAAAGAAAATTGAGATTGATTATGCTATTTATACCTCACATATTTTTAAGTAATGATATATAGTAGTAATTTAACTTTCAGTTTATTGGGAATTACATCGAAGTAAAGATTTAAATTAATTAAAACGTTGTCTTTTCGTAGATGTTTATGAATGTTATACATATTTAATAGTTAGATTCTTTTTTACGGATTGTTTGTGAATGTGTGAACATTGTAGGCCATGTAGATACCTATATACTCGTTAACTATTTATCTTGTTTTATGTTTTTTTGTGTAGGTACTAAGGTATGTTTAAGTACTAAAACTGTAACATGAAAATATTGTGTGTTGTGTATTGTATGTAAAACCAAATAATTTTAAAAGAATGGTGTTTCTTGCCGGTTATTCTCCATAGGAATCGACCAATCGTTGCACCTTTTCCCAACGTTTTATAAGTGGCCATGTAGGCCTATGTGAAATGTGAGCCCCATAAAAGATTGTCGTGTCACGATGATTTTCATTTTAATTTGTAGATAAATTAATATCTTTTCATATCATGCAAACGATTTTTATTCTTTTACCCTGGTTGAAGATTCGAGAACTGATTTCTTTTAAGTTGTTTTTTTTTTGTATAGTATAACGTTAAGACATGGCACCCCAATGCAAAATATTTTTTAAGCCTTGTATTTAATAAAAGAAAAAAGTTCTGGTTGAGGGTGTTAAACCTTAGGTAGATAACAATTTTGTACTTTTTCGATGCGCATGAAGATGGCAACCGCTGATTCCATAGCCGCACTGGTCCTTACTGCAGCATCTGCTTGATTTGCGCCGCATGGACGAGGGCACGTCTTGCGGCTTCCTGCGATATGTGTGGCTCACGCCCTCGACGCCTATATGAGCACATTTGTATATATTTTATGAAATTTACTCATATTATTAGCCTTATGATAGGAATTAGTATTTTTAATGTTATTTTAAATTATATTCTGCTTCGAAACAATGACTCCACTCCTAAGGTTCGGACCGCTTTTTTGTGAAAGAGACGGCGCTATGCAGTTTATATTGCTAGTTGTGTCTTCCATGGGCCAAACAATCTTATTGCAGGAACGTTTTGTTTCAAGCTTATAATAATATTACTTTGTTTCATACCATGACCTCAACAAAACAATATTGTTTTACTCCCGCTAAAGAATGAACGATTTATAAGATTTGTCTATTCCCTGCTATAACATGGAAGACACAACTAGCAATATAAACTGCATAGCGCTGTCTCTTTCACAAATAAGCGGTCCGAATCGTACGTCGAAGTCATGGTTCTGAAGCCAAAAATAACTTTAATTAATATTAAAAAAAAAAAGAATTGCATCAAAATTTCATTTTTATGATAAACATTGAATAAAAATCATAAAACCTATAAAAATCTTTGAAGATTTTTATTTAGAAAGTACTAAAATGTTTCAAATTAAGTGGTGGCCTTAATTATAAAATGACCGGAATCGGACCAGAGATTTTAAAACTGGCTGGTATTATTATTTTTTTCTTTATAAAGTGACATCCATGTCAGTTCATTAGTAGTTATTAGTCATTTATACTTCAGTGGGTTTCAACAAAAATCTGATAAAATATCTGCATATTTTTAAATCCTAAATTAAATAAAAGTGTTTACTTTACTTGTGTGCTGTGATTGTAAAATTATGAACACTTTTTCGAAAATTTGATTCTGTTCTGTTATAATGTTGGACTTCAATATGCTACTACCTACTGCGCCATAAGAAGATGCGGTCTTATCCAAAATTTGTATTGGTATTAGCCTTACTTGCTTGCGAAGTTGGCTTGGAATAAAAACCTTAACGTGAACGTGGACTACTACCAACGTTTATGTTCCTTTTAGAGGGAAAGAACAACCAATGTGGAACCATTAAAGCTGCATCGATGAGTCTTAGAAACCATACCATGGAGGAAGCATGAGCTCGTTGAAATAATTCCAGGAAAATTGATTATGGACTGGTCTTCGAGCCATTAATCTGTTTTAAATTGTATAATAAAGAAATCTGATTATAAACTCATTGTAGCTTTATTAGTTTTATTTAATGTTAGGATCTAGGCATTTGTTGGTCTAGTAGAATGGATGACTGTGTGTAAGAGTTTGTAGATGACTTGAGAATGTTCAAACGAGTTTGCGCGAGTTTTAGTGGAGTGGAAGCCCTAAATGGTAAAACTATATTGATTCTCAGTAACACTGGTTATAATCTATAGCAACAATACATGACTTCTTTATGTTGTTATACAGACACACATTATTCTTATGGATGCTAATGGTTTAATTAGTTATCATTATATCATAGTATTCAGCACCGTTATGTACAAGCATGCAAACAAAGAGGTATAATGGTAAAGGTTTATTGATTCTCCAGCAATACAAGTTATAGGTAATCTATAGCAACAGTACAATTTACACAACATTGTTTAGGACTTAGATACAAACTGAAAGAAAGAAGAAAGAAAGAAAGAAATTTGTTTTTATTTGGCATTAATAACACTTTAAAAGTTACACAAAATAAATAAACAAACAGGACTAATAATGCCAAAAGGGCCTCAGCTCAGCATAATGCCAGATGGCAACACAAAGTGTACCACCTGACGCTGATTTTCAGCTGCAGCCCACGAGTGCCATACGCTCGAAAATATAAACAAACACATACTTATTTAAAGCTTTGCACAAATTTCAATCGAATTATATTTTATTTTAAATATATAAATAAAGAATCAATAAGAAGTAAAAATTATAAAGTGAATAACATAGGTATAATTGATTAACGTGTAAAATTTTTAAAAAATACTGTGCCCATTAAATAATAATAATAACAAAAAGACAATATTAAAAAGCAAAATGATAAAATAAAAAAAAATAAAAATTGATAAAAATAATAAAATTAAAATTGATGACATACACTGATAAAACGTAAAAATTTTGGAATGTATAAAATTGATTAAATTAAACAAAATAAACATTGGAAAATTGAAGAACGTATAAACTTTAAAAAATTACGTACGTATAATTATTAGTTAAAAATAATAATTTAAAAAAACATATGATTATAACAATGATATACCTGCCTAAATAATAGAAAATATGTTGTGTGTCAAATGGCTGACATGTCGGCTCGAACATCTTGAAATTCATTTTGATGATTTAATAAAAACAACTTTAATTTTAATTTGAATGTCGAGCAACTTTTACTGAACTTTATGGGAGGCGGGATATTGTTCCAACATTTGTTAGTAGGCATCAGTTTATCACACACAATTTGGCAGTCCAATGATGTCTTGCACTTCGTCAGCTGTGACTGGAGGCAGAGAATCATCAGGGTCACCACTTCGTCAGCCGTGACTGGAGGCAGAGAATCATCAGGGTCACCTCATCGAGATGTCGCTATGAGCTCCTTTGTGCTCTTACTTTGAATATCTCTCCGTTGCGTACATTTCATCTTATTTGAAGTGGCTACATTCATTTTATAAGCCTCAAGTGACGCCACTTTCGCGTACCGTTGCCATCTGCGTTGTTACCATTGCCGTCTGCATCACTTCGAAAAACCGCGACCTGGCAAACTTGGCGGGAATTCACTGAATGCGAGATTCACAAAATCAGTCGATGTAGCGATGCTTGGGAGATGTCTACGTCCAGCAGCAGAAGTTTTTTGGCTGATATTATAATGATAATGATGCACTGATATTGCTAGAAATACTATCCGATCGACTAGTTTACGACACCATAACATCACGCCTGTACCTCTCGAATGATTGTGCAAAGGTGTTTAGTACACCCCTCACACGTAAATAAATACGTTTTTAATGCAATATATATCACGATATTTTATTTTTTAAGTATAATTTGTACAACGATAATATATAAGTCGTCTCGGATCAACTTTTTTTAACTGTCAAACATTCCCGCAATTTGACGTAAAAACATTATTGCTGGTTGTCAAAAGGCACGTAGTGGTACCAATTGAATGAAAGTAACTATTTGATCAAAACCGCTAATTTTAGCAGGAATATAACAAGCTTGTTTTAAGGACGTGATGGTGCGAAAACGCAAAGTAAGGTTAAAATAAGACTGCTTTATGTGGTCTAGTAGGGCCCAGCAGGAAAATTTTCTATATGGGGGGATTCTGAATGATGTAGGTACCTACTGAGTGTGTCGTAAGCGTTTTCGCGTCGGTGTCCCATACACCCCGTATAGCATACCGAAACGTGGCTTAGCAGTTGAGTGATCGCATTTTCAGTCATTGAAACTGAATTATTCTAAACCAGTATAAAATAAAGGGTGTAAAACACCTCTTAACGAAGCCGAAAGGCACTGGTTCTCCCTGTCATTGCGATCATTTTTTTGATCTACACCATACCTGGGAACCTTCTAGCTACGGAGATATTAGGGGTCAAAGTTCCAACTTTTTGACAAGTATTTTTTTAAATACAAGTTTTTAATGTAAGATTTTTACTTTAAACACCTCCACGACCCCGTACTATTTAATCTGTCCACCAGCACAATGTTTTGAGTGCGTTACATTGAATTCTACCACAAAACATGATTTTACACCCCCCCAAAAAAAAAGTTGTTTCCCAGCAATAATTTTTGCGTAAAGTTACTTAGTTTCATGTACAGAATGCTTGGTTGACGGCTTCGTGATGAGGTGATTTACACCGTGTATTTCGTCTCTAAAAGGGGTATCAAAACTACCAGTTTTAGTGGAAAATCCACTAGGTTGGCAGCACTGCTTCAACATTTAGCGTTTTATGAAAGAGACAGCGCTATACAGTTTATATGGCTAGTTGTGTCTTCCATGTTATAGCAGGGAATAGACTCGTTCATTCTTTTAGCAGGAGTAAAACAAGATTGTTTTGTTGAGGTCATGGTACGAAACAAAGTAATATTATTATAAGCTTGAAACAAAACGTTCCTGCAACAAGATTGTTTTGTTAACGGTCATGGTACGGGCCCTGAATTGAGAACCACCTCTATTTTTTAACCGACTTCTTAAAAAAGGAGGAGGTTCTCAATTCGGAAGTTTGTATTTTTTATTTTTTTTATTTTTGTTCGCGCATTACTCCGTCGCTTGCCAACCGATTTGGAAAATTCTTTTTTTGTTGGAAAGGGTATACTTTCCAAATGGTCCCATAGTCACCAAGTTGGGATCTGATGATGGAATCTTGGCGAAATCGAGGGAACTCTTCAAATTTTATAGGAAAACGTACAGAGATTTTGGTATTTTTAACCGACTTCTAAAAAAGGAGGAGGTTCTCAATTCGGATGTTTGTATTTTTTTTTTTTATGTTTGTTCGCGTATTACTCCGTCGCTTGCCAACCGATTTGGAAAATTCTTTTTCTACAACAAATGAAGCATTTGCGTCCAATAAGAACCATTCTACCATCAGATCTGATGATGAATCCAAGAGACAGGCTTCGGAACTCCATAACAAGGCAATGAATCTTAGCTTTATTTGGGCTTGTTGGAATTGTAACGGTATGCGCTTTCCAGGTGTATACACCGATTACGCTGAGATTTATGATCCGATTTGCGTGATTCTTCTTTAGTTTGATGTGGAATAGCTGCCATTTGGTCCCATAAAAATTAATATAGTTTGGCCATATAGTTTTCATTTTATTAACATTTTTTTTTTTATATTTATATTTTTCACGTATGTACACCGATTTCTCCGTGATTACTGGACCGATTTAGACGATTATTCATTCATTTGGTAGAGAAAGCTTGCCCGGTGGAGCCATATAAATTTTATTATCTTTGCTTAGGTACTTTTTGAGTCATCCTCTTTATTATGCATTTTGACCTTTGTCGTATGTATGGACGATGTGCTGGTGTCTAGTTAAAATGTAAAAATTATACTTGACTAGGATTAAAGTGAGATACCACAACTGAAAAGGCTAAAATAAAAAAAATAATTTTAGTTTCGGCAGTCGGTGACTTGTTTGTTTCATTTACTTTTTTGCCACCGACTTCCGAAACTAAAATTATTTGCCACTTTTTAGTGTTTTATGGAAGTTGGTTATTTTTTTTTTTTGTAAAAATGTTTTTTTGAAGTCTTTTAAAAATAAAATACCTACTGATGAAAATATTATGGCCTACAGATAGTTGTTCCGGGTCTGGCTGTTTGTGTATGTGAGTTTAAATGTTTGTAAACGCACCCACGATACAGGAGAAATTCCTAGTGTGGGGGGCAAGGTTTAAAAAAAAAGATTTATTTTATGTGGGATTCAGAATGATGTAGGAATTGAATACGTGATACTTAACCGTTTGTACATCGGTGTTATTTCCACCGTTTTTTTATTTCGAATATAAATCGAATATAATATATTGACGCATCTGAAGTTTCGCCTATTACTTTAATTTGAACTTATATTCTAACATAATATTGTAATTGTGATAACATAGGGCTGTCAAATATTTTTAAGGATGTCATATTATTATGACATCCTTAAAAATGTTTTTTGTGCCTACGTTTTTAACCTTGTTTATTTTTATATTGAAACGGATTAAAATTGTTTATAAGTAGTACATTTGTTTTATTTTTGTTAACTCTCAACTTTTTCTATACTAATACTTTGTTACCTGCCTATCTGACCCAGTACAATCCAGTTACTGGGTAATGCGATATCCAATGGTAAGACTGCAGATCAAACAAAACGAAATTAGATAAACTGGGTGTAAAAGATACTTAACGAATATAAAAATCATTAATTGCTCTCCTAGAGTCATCAATAACTGGGAGATGATAGAATAAATATTCAGGTTACTGATTTATTCTATCATTGGCTTGGCTGTGTCCGTTCCTCACCTCTTATCTAAGCTGGAAGCTACAGGCATTCGCGGACATACCTTAAAAATATTCCAGGATTAGCTGTGATACAACTCAATACGTTAATAAATGATGCAGTGACTGGCCTGAAACAGTAAAATACGCTGAACTTGCTTTAAACTAAGTGATGAAATGCCTGTCAAATAATATCTTAACCTTAAATAAAATGGTATACTTACTTCAACTCAAAACGTGTGAGCCTGTCAAATATCTCGGAGTATTTGTAGATAGTTCTCTGAGCTGGAAACCTCACCTTAATAATCTCATTTCGAGAGTCCGCAGGTGTATATTTATTTTTAAAAATTAAGGCACTCCGCAGACCGTCTTACAATTAAAACTGTTTTTTATTTATTTATTTATTTATTAAAACTTTATGCACAAGTATAAAAACACTGTACAAAGGCGGACTTAATGCCTTAGGCACTTTAGGGACTTTTTATGCTCTGTGTCAAATCATAATAAAGTACTGCATCACAGTGTGGGGTGGCGCTCCCAAGACAATCTTCCTGCCTCTGGAACGAGCACAGAGAGCTATTTTTAAGGTTATGACCTCGAAGCCTTTTAGGTATCCCACCACAGCTCTTTTCACTGAATGTCAGGTTCTCACTCACACTTCTATTCTGCGCAAACATCCCTTTGTGGTATACAATCCGAATGCTACCAAAAAACGTAGAAACCTCGAAGTATGCTCAACTCACGGACGTAGAATGGCCCTTGCTCATCGTCATTTTGGTATAATATCAAACCATTTTTTTTTTTTTTTTATTCAAAAGGAACATCAAACAGCTACAATATATAGTATAAAATAAAGAGATACACATCACATTTGGGCAATATTGTAGCCCACAACGCTATTCACAGATTAACTGTGGAATATATTATACAATTTTAATTTAAACGCTAGGCTAAGAATACAAAATAATATTAAAAAACTAAACTTACTTAACTATCATGTTCATCACATACACATCAATCAAGAGAGCTCCTTGAGTAT
The DNA here is from genome assembly GCA_963082945.1 of Cerastis leucographa. Classification (NCBI taxonomy): domain Eukaryota; kingdom Metazoa; phylum Arthropoda; class Insecta; order Lepidoptera; family Noctuidae; genus Cerastis; species Cerastis leucographa. Next base: position 11,160,573 of record OY720373.1, on the reverse strand, counting down.
AAGACCTTTAAATTTACTGGGAGAACATGCAAAGATATCAATGTGTTCAAAAGTCCCATTGTAGACATCTATCATTCTACGAACAGGTGAGCGCAAACCAGTGTTAGAATGGCAGGTACGCGTGGAGAAGAGTCTGCCAGCGCGCACTTTACGCTTGTACACTGTTCTAGGGACGACATAGCATAACATGTTGGTTAACTCAATGCAATCAAATCTATTATTTACAATGTTATAAAGATTCATGGCTTCCAAGTACTTACGTCTACTTTCAAGTGTTGTGAGTTTGTACTTATTAAGTAAATCCGGGTATGGCAAGTAATATCCGAAGCATCTAAAATGCATAGCACGTAGGAATTTCTGTTGAACACTCTCAATCACCTCAATATATTTTTTATAAGACGGACACGGCATACTCTAGTTGAGAGCGTACGAGAGATTTATATAGGCAAATATATGAGGAAGACTTCTTAAAGTCTAATGTTGAGCGCATAACAAATCCATAAAGTTGGTACGCTTTACTAACTATTTTGCTAATATGCAAGTCTAAGCAAAGCTTGGAATCAAGGATGATGCCGAGATCACGAACAAAGTTCACTTTTGTTAAGGGAACACCGCACAGAGTGTATGTATGTGTTACGACATTTTTATTTTTTGTAAAATTTAGAAAATTACATTTCGGTAAACTAAGCTGCAACCCATTTATACGACAGTAGTCTGGATAGTCTGTCCAAGTCTTGTTGTAGCAGAAGGCAGTCATTGATGTCGCGTATTGTTCTGTATACCTTAAGATCGTCGGCGTATAATAGGAATTTGGTATTAAGAAAACAACAATTTATATAATTAAACAAATAAACTCTGCTCCATTGTTCCTATGTGTGTAAATGGATGCAAAACCGAACGAAGTGGTTGTTGACATTGAATAGGGGTGAAGACTGGGTAAAGAAAACGACATTCTATTTTGTCCGTCAGACAGGTAATACAAAAATATAAGACATGTATTTTTTGTTTTATCAAAATATCAAAAAATTACTTAGTCACTACGTCACAAGTAGGTATAAAACTTACCTACATGTGACGTCATGCGCCATTTCAACTCAATATATCTCCGTAATTTTATGACCACGTGAAAAAAGAAAAAATACGTGTCCAATACTTTTCAAAAAACTGCCCGACGAACAAAGAAAAAAAAAGTGATTATGCCCTATTGTATTGCATACGTCACACTATGGTCACACATGACATGACAGTGACAGAGGTCAAAAAAAAAAAAAAACGAATGTCAACGTCAAAAAATTTAATTGTTTGTCTCATTCTTTATTAATACACTCTCTCTCTCTCTCTCTAATTCGCCGTCATCGCTGTAAGACGCACTCAATTGTTTTCTGTTTACTACCATAAAATAAATTCCTATGTTTATCTATGTAAATCTTGTTGGTTTTATGTTCATAACCCTTCAGTGTTCTCCCGCTCCCTTTCCGACATCTCCATTGCGACCATCACTACCTCGCACAAGGAGGCGACGGCCACCCACGCGCTCTCGCTCCTAATCTTAGTCTGAACCGCGAAGATTATCCGCAGCACCGACCACCGCGCCAAGATCACGGCGCGCATTGCCCGGACTTGGTTCTTCTCCAAAACGTGCTGTGACTATGACACTGGATCACGTGACTCTTAAATAATGTCGATTTGCCGAACAATGGACGTGCCGCCTGCTGCGCCGCACGGTTTGCATACCCACTTAGGCGTCAAACAGACGAGCAGCACTTTGTTGTCGACAGTAGCAGTTGTACGCACGGGGGCCAATCAAATGATACAAAACCGGTTTTTCAGGATCTTTCATTGTATGACAAATCTATACAGAGCGAGGCCATGGTATACTGGAAATGTATAGGTTGATGTTGTTGCCGTGGCGTCTTAAAATGTATAGGTTGGTGTGTTGCCGTGGCGTCTTAAAATGTATAGGTTGGTGTGTTGCCGTGGCGTCTTAAATGTATAGGTTGGTGTGTTGCCGTGGGGTCTTAAAATGTATAGGTTGGTGTGTTGCCATGGCGTCTTAAAATGTATAGGTTGGTGTGTTGCCGTGGCGTCTTAAAATGTATAGGTTGGTGTGTTGCCGTGGCGTCTTAAATGTATAGGTTGGTGTGTTGCCGTGGCGTCTTAAAATGTATAGGTTGATGTGTTGCCGTGGCGTCTTAAATGTATAGGTTGGTGTGTTGCCGTGGCGTCTTAAATGTATAGGTTGGTGTGTTGCCGTGGCGTCTTAAAATGTATAGGTTAGTGTGTTGCCGTGGCGTCTTAAAATGTATAGGTTGGTGTGTTGCCGTGGCGTCTTAAATGTATAGGTTGGTGTGTTGCCGTGGCGTCTTAAAACAAAAATTTGAAACAGTGGCGTAGCGAGGGGCGCAGATGCTGGGGAGATGAACTGGCTCGCTGACGCTTGTATTGTAACATCAGGTGGCCTATCATGACGTCTTAAAACTGGAATAAGAGTAAAACAAAACTGCTTTAAGACGTCATGGTATGCCACCAGGTCATTGTTACCAGATCAGATAGTTACTATTGTCATCGGGACTACTTAATAAAAACAAGAACAACCAAACATTGACGTATTCACCTTACCGTAATTATAAAATTGTCACCGATGTAGAAAAAAAATTATAGTACCATAATGGTACTAGTGTGTAATGTTGGTGATTACCGCTGAGGCGCCATTGAGACCCGAGCCGTTAGGTGAGGGTCTTAAGAGAGCCGAGGACGGTAATCACCAATACACACGTGTATCATACGACGTTTTTCAACACACTTGTGAATAAAATAACAATAAAAACTCATTTTATTTAGTAGATAATAGATATTTTTCCTTGGAGTTTTCAGGTAGTAAACTTTCCATAACGTTAAGGGCTTCACATATCGGGTTTATATCGGGCGGTGTACGACATTTTCTGCGTAACTAGTACCTAATTGTAGACATTTTAATTAATAAATTACTATAATTTCAACAGTGAAAACGAGTTGTGAAAAATGATTCGCTATGGTGGGAAAAATTAATCAGTTTTCCTATGCGCGCGCATTGCGATCAGCCACAGACTAAAGGTATGAGGTTTTTTTTTTATTTATTTTCTGCGCATAGGGTTTGCGCTTATTCTGCCACGTACAAAATGGGGAATTTAAAGTTTTCTTATATTAACAGAGAAAACAAAAGTTATATTTGAGTGAAAGTTTTATTTACTAAACACGTACGAGTGAAAATTATCTATTTAAATAAGAATTTGCATGAAATGAGCAAGCTATTTCTATTGAACACGATTTTTTTTTTGAATAAAAACTTTTTTAAGAACAAAGCACCTCAACAAATAAAATTTAAAAAAAAAATCTGAGCAATGAAAAAGTCACAGTTTGATTATGGGTGTCATTCTGTGCCTAATTGCGGTGAAATTAGAGCCACTTTATGAGCAAGTGTGTTGAAAAAACTAAAACCCGACTACGACAAAATAGAAAAATTAAAGTGTTTAAAGTGTTCATTGATTACCTTATCTTTCCGTTCTCGTAAAATCGGAGTGGCCATTGCTAATTAATATCTGTATTACAGATACATGTGACTATGTGACCATGACTTGTGGCGGTCCAGTAAGCTCCAACTTACGCAAGCTCGGCCAGCTCGGCCGGTTCGGCTAGCGCGGCCTGCTCGGCCAGCCTGCTAAGCCAGCTTGGCCAGCTCGCCTTTGACAGTTGTAGTTAAGCTATCGGAGGCGACATTTAATCAGTAAAGTAAAATTTTTAGTTTTTGTATGGCCTACAGATGGTTGTCCCGGGTCTGGCTGTTTGTGTATGTGAGTTTAAATGTTTGTAAACGCACCCACGATACAGGAGAAATTCCTAGCGTGGCGCAACGTACAAAAAAAGAAAGAAAACAGAGAAAGAGTAATTATTGACAAAAAGTCGGTAAGACTCAAGCGTGGGGGCGCATGTAAAATACTGGTATTCAGGTGCATCCGGTTAGACTGGAAGCCAACCCGGACATAGTATTAGCTTATAAGCAGTTGACAGTTAAACCAAAATAAAAAGAATGTTTACTTATAAACGATTTTAATCAATTTCAATATAAAACTAAACAAATGTAAACGTAGGTATAAAAAAAAAAAACATTATTATGACTTCAATAAAAATCTAATCTATTCTATTTTATTCTACCCGTAATATTTAACAACTTTACAAAAGAAACTCATATCCTCATCGTGGAAAAAATAGCTTTCCACGACAAATGTATCCAAACAGTCTGTCTACTGCTGTATGGGTTTTTTTCATCAATCGTTTATGAGTTTCTTGGTGAAGGTGCAGGAAAACATTAAACATTTTTACAGTATTTTGATAACCGCTGCCTCGCTTAGAGACGAGGCTTGTGTCCCAGCAGTGGGAACGTTATAGACTGCTTATGCTATCATTAGATATCGATATAGAACTTCTAGTACTACATTAAGTTATTTGTGATAACCGTGAGTTACACTGTCACACATATCGTTAGAATATTTTCAAAAGACATTAATAAATCTACGTTTTCCGACCTATTAGGTACATAATTGACATCGAAGGCAGAACATAGTAAACTGAAAACGGCAATCATGCTTGATGGCTGATTAGTATTAAATTAACCATTGTCTGTTATGATTGATTATTCACAGTTTTCATCAAATAATCACGATTGTATTGATTTAAATTGAGTACTGAAATAAAAATTAAATGCTAAGTGCACTTCAGTCGTCTCATATTCTGTTAAAATGTATATAATTTGTACATTTTAACAAAATCACAGTAATAATTGAAAATTGGTGTCAATAGTTTCATTTTGGTTTCATTTAATTTTGCTTTAGTGTGGGTTTCCGAAAAAAAAAAGAAAAAAATGTAGATTTACTCACATATCAAAATCAGTCATTTTTATTTGGAGAGGTGCATTTGCCCGCCTTCTGCACGGGGCGCCTGTGTCACGGGCTTTTCATCAATTATTCAGAAGCAGTAATCAAATCATGATTGTTAAGTTGATAACTCAAGACTTTGGTCGTTACGAATAATTAAGTCTAGATCACAATTCAATTAGTCATAATTGATCAATTGATTGAAAAATTCGTTGATTTGCCCATCACTGCCATATAATTCCAACCTATTGTAAAATAGCTGAATATTTTGGTTTACAATAAAATATATAATATTCTATCTTTTTCCTATCTAAGACAAATTCTTAAAATAATATACATTTTTAAAGAGTAAGTATGCGGTGTAAGTACACAAATACGATGATAATTAGGCTAAATCTGAAATCAAGAATAGCAGCTTTTTCTGCGATTTCAAGTTTTGTCCCATAGTAAAAGCTGTTCACAAAGATGGGTATCGCGCAGCATTGCTCTTTTGGAACATAAATGACATTTAGTCCAGGGTAGAAGCCTTTAAAAATAATAAAAAGGGGAAAAAATAAGTGGGATGAAACCCATTAGAAAAGGAGGGCAATAGTATAAAAATGGAAGGAAAAATAATTTAGGGCGACCTGAGGTCGGGAAGGAGATGGGGTGAGTTTTTAAGGGTAAAAAACGGTTTTTCTCGATTTCCGGCAAAACTAAAAGTCTTATGGAAAAAAGTCAAATGGCAAAGTTGTAGGTAATAAAACGATGTAAAACTTTTGTTTGTACCCTTTTTTCACATAACCTCAAAATTTATGTGGAAAATTCAAAAAACCAATTTTGTGTTTTTTTTTTATTTTATCTTTTACAATTTTTTTTTTCACGGAATTTGGTGAAAACTTACCTTTTCATGTTCCAAATACGCTGTCATTTATTTGATTAGAAATATTTATTTTTTCACCTTGTTTTGAATGAATATCGATAAAGCACCCTAATTTTTAAATCCAAAATTCACCCGTCAAAACATCAGCTTTTTTCAATAAGTTGGTATGTTTTCTGTTCGTTGAAATTTCTAATCAAATAAATTACAGCGTATTTGGGGCATAAAAAGGTAAGTTTCACCAAATTTCGTGAAAAAAAAAATTGTAAAAGATAAAAACAAAAAACACAAAATTGGTTTTTTGAATTTTTCACATAAATTTTGAGGTTATGTGAAAAAAGTGTAAATACAAAAGTTTTACATCGTTTTATTACCTACATCTTTGCCATTTGACTTTTTTCCATAGGACTTTTAGTTTTGCCGGAAATCGAGAAAAACCGTTTTTTACCCTTAAAAACTCACCCCCATCCCCTTCCCGACCTCAGATCGCCCTAAATTATTTTTCCTTCCATTTTTATAATATTCCCTTCCTTTTCTAATGGGTTTTATCCTACTATTATTTTTTTTGGTTTTAAAAATTATCGACCCTGGTCTAATTGTCAGGGGAGCGTTGTTCGTAAGCATTTCTGACTTTGTCTTGAATAAACAAGATGGCCGCACTAGTTCCTGCTATGGCCGTGAGCCATAAAAACGCCACAAAAAACTGCAAATACAAAAACGTGCATCTATACGCCTATAAGAATAAAATAGTCTTAGTATTCTCATTAAAAATTAGCTAAACCCGTGTTTTTGTAAGTAAACTGAGGTAGATTATAGTAGAAATTTCAAAAAGTTTTTTTACATGATTGACATTAAGTAATATTAGGGTAGTCAGAAGTCTGAAAGTCTGACATCCAGTCTTAAAAAGAGGTAATGTTTTACCCAGTAACTGGGTTGTGGAGGATCGATAGGCAGTCGCTCCATGTAAAATTCTAGTATTCAGCTGCATCCAGTTAGAATGGTAACCAAAATACAGAAAGTAAGGGACATCGACGCGCAAAGGCTTACCCAGTAGATCATTCGGAATTTTTTATCGATAATTAAGAAAAAAAAAATAGTGCGTGGACTTCCTCCGCGCGGAAGAAGTGAAACTTCGTAATACTACACGCATGCGTTCGAGTGCCACGCATTCACTCTCGTTATTTTATTGAGCTTCTAAATAATATTTTGTTGTTTTCTTGTTGTATTATTTATATTACATAATTCAGTTTATCGAGGTTATTCTACTCATGGAAATTGAGCGAAGGTTGGTCACACCGAAGAGTCGAATGAACTGCGTAGTCACAAATCTTGTAATACTGCCATCTCTTAGTGAGTTTTAGAAAATATTCCCCCTTCCATGGTAGCGTTAAACTTGTTGGAAGTCGCATAAGAAGTTTCACCTCAAAGACAGCTGTTCCATACATTTTGGCTGTGTATGTATTGCTCGTTTGAAGGAAACAACGGTTTTTTATTTAAATTACTGTCGAAAAATTTCTATGGGCTAAGAATGATGTACTGAGTACCTGGTATGTGTTTTCGCGTCAGTGTACCTTACCTTACACCCCGTACTATACCGATAGGCTCGGCAGGCGATGATGTAGGTATTTCTTACTTAAAATATTATTTTGGTCCATCACAGATAATCCCCTCTAAATTTTGCGGTTGGCATTTGGCGCACGGGGCGTGACAAACGTACTCTGATTGTCTTTGATCGCTTGGTCTTCTGTTGTTTCGACGTACGATTTATCTTTGCTCGAGATCCTTTATAATAATATCTTCTATTATTGCACAAAAACCTCTTCAAATTTTTTTCAAGCTCTTCTGGTTCTATTCTGGCCCACCCTACAGATTGGCCATATTTCAATGCATAATTTTTAAGAACAGTTCTAGCCTCATAATGCAACGCTGGTCTAGTCAAACCAGTCATGGAACATGTGCCCAATGCTTTATGGGTAAAACTTTCCCTGTAAAGTTGGCGTGCAAACTCTTTTACGTTTTTACAAGTTAGTTTAGCTTTTTCTAACCCGCTAGTGCTTATGTAAAAGCGAGATTTTCGTCCTATCTGTGTTAATTCTTCATCAGGGTGTGGATGCTTCAGAGTTTTGATATTGTTCTCCTTGTTAATTTTATATCTTTTAGGTATAGCATCTTCTACCGATGACGATAAGAAGTCTTCACTAGATTCGTAATCTGTTAACATCTGGTTGTCTGATTCGCCTTCCAGCAGTATTTCGGTACTGTACCTTTCTTCTAGCAGGCTTTCCTCTGATGTATTGTCATTTTCTTCTGTAGCTTGTGCTTCATTTTCCTTTATATCATCGTCTTGGGTTTCCATCTCATCATCCTCGTCAAACGGGTTTTCATTTTGTTCATTTTGCTTTCCATCATCATCTTGGGTATCTATGTCATCGTTCTGCAGGTTTCCCTCTTCAAACGGATTGCCTTCTCGATCCTTCTCTCTTTCTACAAGATCTGTGACAGGGGGTAGTGGAATTCCATACTTTGCAGCTAGTTTATCTAAAATGTTCAAATGTTCCATTGCTATCAGCTGAGACTTTTTCATTTCCAACGCCGTTGTTTCCATATACTGAACATGTTTCATTATTTTTATGTACATATTTTCCACTAATTGTCGGTCTTCAGGCGACATATCGTTATTATTTTCTTTTTCAGCGTCACTTTCTAATAACATTTTCTTTGAAGAATAAGATTTATTATTATTGTTTTTCAAATGAGTTTGTGGTACAGAATGAACTGGCGAACTCTCCGAACTTTGGTAATCCGATTGACAAGAAACATAAGATTCTGAACCTTCCTGAGTGTCCACAGAATTCGGAGAACTTCTTTCAGTTGTATTGTGTGTCAATGAAAGTTGTTCCATATACCTGTGTTTAGATTTATGAACTTTGTCCTTTGGATGTTCTTTCTGATGTTTTTTGTGATGTTTTTTCTCAGACTTTTTCTTCTTCTCTGGTATTTGGTCAAGCTTTGATAGTACGATGCGAAGTTTTAGTGGATTCTTTGGTTCGGTGACTGATTTAACTGTAAGAACAAAAACAGATGCTTATGTGAAATACGTATTCCTTTGTGAACTTCAATTCAAACTCTCATCCCTTCCTCTAGCTAGTGGCTGAATTAACAACAATCTTTCTTATAAGCTCACTTTCCTTAGGATGTATAAGGGCCCATCATGTAGCCGTTAACTAAGTTTTCTGTACATATAACTATTGATGAAAAATAACTTGGTGTAAAACTTTACGGCTTACAGTAGCACGAAAAATATTGTGCATAAGGATGCATTGAATAGTGCAGGGGTCATGGGGGTATTTAAATTAAAGTGCTTAATAACATTTTAAAGTTGTATTTATACCAGCAGTATCTCCTTAATCAGAAGATGTTCAGGTATAGTCGTTTTAAATCAAATATTTCTTGGCTACGTTTGGGGTGTTTTTATATCCTTTATAAGTAAGGATCTTGTCAGTGACTGAATTCCGTTTAAGAGTTTTTTAAGCAGATTTACAGTATTTTTTGAATATTTAAATATGGGAACTTACTGTGATAGCTGGTGTCTTTAATTTGTTTACTATTTTCTCCAAAGATAGGTTGGAGATAACCAACAGCATCCTCATAAGGTTCTGAAAATTAAATACATAGGTAGCTTAAGTTTTTTTTTTTTTTTTCTTATTTTTTAAAACTTGTTTTTTGTTTACAACAAACTACATACAAGGTGGGAACGGTATGTAAGGATCAATCTCCAAAACGGGCGTATTCGTGTGATCGCTCTGGTGCTTTTCAGATATTGATATTTAATGGTAATTATGTATCTCATTAAAAATAATGATATTCAAATGGTATATGTTTACTATTGGCCTTCAATTTACACAAACAGTTATGGAAATATTTAAGTTCAAAAAATTTCACGACCAGAGCAATCATAATTGGTGCCAGAGCGATCATAAATGGTAAAATCAGTGAAACAAAAAAAATATAAAATATTATTTATTTAGCCGTTTCAGTCATATTCAGTGTACCTACTAAGTGTAACAAGATTATATGTAAGAAAAATTTATTATTTTAGAAAAACTTCTATATTATCAGTCAAACATATTAAAAATACGGAATCTTTTATATAAAATAATCGCAAAAATAACAAATTAACATTATTGTAAAATCAACTTTTGGCATAGCTTCATATCTTTGGACTTAATTAAAGATAAAAGAGACAAAATTAAAAACCTTTTGAAATCAACTATTAAAAACAGTCTTTTACATTTATAAAATGACTTAGACTCATTTTTTTTTAAAGTAATTAAAGAATTTTATCATGTTCTTTATAAACGTTTGTCATTTATAAAGAACATGATAAAATTCTTAGAAATAAACAATTTATAAACGTAACGTAATGCTTATATTAGGACTCGGAATCATGACTAAAATAACAGTATTTTCATGATTATTAAGAGATTTGTAATAATCAAATTTTCCTTAACTATATCTTTAGTAGAAAGTAAAGAATTAAAAAGAACAACACAAAGTAAATGCAATTCAGATAATTAGATCAAATTAAAATATTGTTTTTAAATTATTATGATAATAAATTTTCATAAAAAGTATAAAAAATACAATTTCTATAAGGCTTAGTTGATCAAAAAATTAAGAAAATAAAGTTTATTGGAAGCTCAGAAAATGGAATAGTCTTCGGAGTCGGAGTCGGGTAAATCTTCTTTTTGCAAGGAAGATAAAACTACCTCGGAAATACTGGGAGTAATTAAATTTTCATATAGGGACTTCATTCCAAAAACTGTCCGGCAGGTCCGAGTCATGTAATGATTGATTATTTGGTATTTGTGGGAGCTGAATTTGCTTCTCCTGAGTGCATTTTTGGAACGCTTAATCAGCGAAGGCCGACTTGCCTTCCTTGATGCCCGTGACATGTTTCAATCTGCAACAATAGTTGCCATTAAATTTTAGAGAAAAAGGGGTTTTGGGTTTAGGCTACCCGAAGAAACCCAGAAAATATTATAAATTAAAGGTTATATGCATAGTTCATTGTTTTTATATATACAGTCCGGAACTAATACTGAAAATAGATTTATTACGCATAATTAATGCAAAATATCATCGCTCTGGTCTTTTTGGACAGAGCAATCAGAGCCATAGCGATCAGAAAAAGTCACAAAATCATAAATATTGCCGAATTAAAAAGCAATAGAAAGTTGTGATTACTTCTCATAAAAAACATCATAACGATCATTTAATTCACATAACAAAGACAGTCACAAGGTTACTATTGAATTTAAATAACGTGCCATAGCAATCATAAAATTCGAGAACCAAATCCAGAGCAATCATAAACTTACCGTCGTAATTTTGGAACGCGGGAACGTGGCACATAGATCAGCTCCTCGGCGGTTAGACCACTTCTGGCGTTGCAACGCAGGAGGGGAATAGAGTGTCTATGTCGCGTAACTGGGGATGAGCGCGATGTTTTATCTCAGCGCAGAGCGATGAGATAAAATGTCCGGTCACGATTTTAAATTAAAATTGTGGTAAAAGTATTGTTAATATAACTAAAAATATTTTATTACTATGAAGATTAACTATTTGTTATGTCATTTAAATAAGTGGTTTGGTATGATACTTCTCATTAAAAAGTTAAAGAATATTTTTTTCATTCAATCGGGAGTTGGGTCAACCCAGAGCGATCAGGATTTTAGGGTTTTAGATTTTTTTTTTAATATTTATAATAAACTTATTCATAATATTAGCCTTGTATCACGTAGATTAGACACCGAACTGTCTATAAAAAAATATTTTTAAAACGTTTTACGATTTTAAAATGGGTTTATCCTGCCCGACACGAAAAAAAATGCCTCTGGAGATCGACCCGTAAGCACTCGGACCCCATGGCCCTAGTTTTTCAACCCAAACGGCTCAAACATAAAACAACCAGCACGCGTAGCATGACCGCCGTAGGAAGGGCTATGTCCACGGAAGAATCGACAAACTGACAGATTGTCATTGTATCTGTCATTATGTCGATTTTTCCGACTTAGACAAAGCTAGTTTCTACAGTGGTCATGCTACGCGTGCAGTATGTTATTGTATTTGCGCCGTTTCAGGTTTTCAACTATTTTTTTTTTTTAAGTAGATTCTGTAAATTAATTATTTTAATTATACCGGTATGGGAACTTACTTTGATTGCTGTTGTCTTCATTTCGTTTACCTCCACTGATTGTTTGGGTATAATCAACAATATCCTCACAAGACTCTGAAAATTAAATAAGTAAATAGTGTAAGGTTTTTTAAAGTTGAGTTTTTTTGTTAGCCTCTATGTGTACCACTGCTGGGCAAAGTCCTCTTCTTTCTTCTTCCGAGCCTCTCTATTTTGTGCGAAATCTGGCCATAACCACCCGGCTGACAAAATCAGATCAAGTAGATAAATTTATAGATTTAATGATACCTGTATGGGAACTTACTTTGATTGCTGTTGTCTTCAATTTGCTTACTGTTCCCTCCGCATAATTTTTGGAGATATCCAACAGCATCCTCATAAGATTCTGTGAACGAGATTTTAAAAATAAAATCAGATACATCATCATGACTTTTGCCTCATAGTCTAGTTCGAGCTAGTGGATGCAAGCGCTATGACTGAGTACCTATGAGGTTATGGGTTTGGTTCGCAGGTTGGGCAAACTTTGTAACTTTCTATCTTGTTCTACGTTTTGTAGTAAGCAACGACTTATTGTACGATGTCCACTCATACTTAAGTGCCAATGCTGTAACATAGAAAAATTGTAAAGCCAAATGATTTTAAAAGAGTAACCATGGAGTGTCTTGCCGGTTCTTCTCCATAGGATACGACCAACCCGAACCGAGCACCTTTTTGTCGACGTTTTACAAGTGCCCATGTAGGCCTATGTGAAATAAAAATATTTTGATTTTATTTTGAAAGTGATAATGGGTAAAAGGGGGCAAAATCTTAAGAAAGACTTTGCCCACTTTCCAATGTGAGTTTAAGAGTAAATATTTAAGCGCCGAGGTGGTCGCAAAATTTATGAATGTAATCCATCTAAACTATCTTTTGTGATCTGCCAATTATCATAATCTTCAAATTATTCTCGACTTCACCAATTCATCAACTGGTACACCATTACTATCGTAATAATAGAGACCAATGTCATGCAAAGTTCATGTTATATAATTATTTTGGAAGTAAATAAAAACTAGTGTGTGTGTGTGTGTATGTAGCAAATTAATGATTCTTGATTCTAGTAAAAGGAGTACAAGAAGGTAGGGAAACAGACGCACTAACGGTCTGAACATAATTCTGAACTTCCCTACATGGAAATTTTACATCGCTAATTTAAAAAAAAAACTGCTATAGCTGTCCCATACATTTTGAACGAGTACGTATTGCACTTTTGTAAGGGAACAGCAGAATTTTATTTTAATTTAAAAAAAAACCTAAAAAAAAATATTCATCGGTAATGAAAAATTTCTATCGGGTTCAGAATGATGTAACCACTAACCACGTATTCAGTACAAATACTTGGTAACCGTTCATGCGTCGGTGTCTCCTACAACTTGTATAGCTTCTGCGGTCCCCCACTTAGGGGCCATACATAAATTACGTCACACGTTAAGGGGGTCGACGAAGTGTGACATTTTGTGACAAGGGGGTGGGAGTGGTCCTAAATTTCGTGACGTTTTTTTTATATCAAAATCTATTATAATCTAAGTGTTGAAATACAAACTTTTAACTTTACGAAAACCTCAAAAACATATACAACTATATTATATTATAATACAACTATACTATATGCGTTTGGCGGCATTTATCAAAGAGCGCCTAGGCGGCCGGTGCGTAACACTAGTAGAGCGAGTGATCGACAAAACAATTGGTATCTTATATTTACACAGATATATAATTTCATAAAAAATAAAAAAAATGGAAATAAAACTGATATCGAAACCGCTGTTTCCATTCAATAATTTCTAAATGTAAATTTGCAAAATATGTGACGTCACACTAGGGAGGGGGGGAGTCTCACAAATGTGACCAGCTGCGATAAGGATGGGGTGATGGGCAAAAAACCATGAAATTCGTGAGACGTAATTTATGGATGACCCCTTAGGAAGCACGTGAATATATTTATTAACGTTTGTATAAAATTAAACAAATTACCTGACTCATATTTAATTTGTCCCATGTAAGCCTTCCAGCTGTCGTCCAATGGTTCTTTATTCTTAATTCTCATTGTAATACTATCCTCATCTTCAGCAGGATACCCGAAGGCCAACTTCTCCCCTCGTATTTCATGGAATATCCAAGCTTTTGGTATACAAACACGATTGTTGGCTTGATTTATTACTGTTTTACTTTCTACCACGACGAAACCGCTTTTTACGGGTGAAGACGCTGCCATCTTGAAATGAAATTAAAAGGAATAAAAATCTATGTTGGCAAGCAAGCGCTAAGGTTGTAGGCATCACCGCTACGGATATTACTGTAGGTACTAAAGATAACGCAGGATCCCAGAAACAAATGCAGGAAAAAACGACAAGGAAATTCCTGACGACCTAAGAATTTTCGAGTTCGCTATTGCAGCCTAGTTTCTTTTGAATCTTAACTTCCTACTAATATTATAAACGCGAAAGTTTATAAGTATGGATGGATGTTTGTTACTCTTTCACGTAAAAACTACTGAATGGATCTGGATGAAATTTGGCACAGGGATAGATAATAGTCTGGAATAGCACATAGGATACATGACACTTTTTATCGCGGTGTTGTGATTCCGCGGGACAATTACCGAAAAAACGTGGGTGAAGCCGTGGTCAGAAGCTAGTTGTCTATAAGTCGCCCAAGTAACTCCAGTGGGCAAACAATACTAACCTTTCCAAGGAAGATAAAGAGTAAAGCTTTTGTTCGTACATTATTCAAATAAACTTTTCACAATTAGTAACTTCTACTTCTATATGAACAAGTATCGAAAATCTAACCAATCCGAGGCCACCGAGGTACCAATATTTTTTAAGTGGCTATTCTATTACAGGTTCTTACAAAACCTTTAGCTGCAATCGTAAATAGTAAACTTAACCCTTACAAATATGTTTTTCCTTTCACCCTATTGACCCCCACTCCCGGCCACAAAAGCTGGTGACGCCCTTTAGCATTGGTAAAACGATAAGTTAGAACATTTGCTTGTTTTTCGCGTTATGGACATCTGATCATCTGATGCGAAGGAATGAGGAAAACGTTGAGTAGGAATGGTTATAAGAGTAGAGGAAGACCAAAGAAACGATGGATGGACTGTGTGAAGGATGATATGGCAAGAAAGGAGGTGTCTGATGAGATGACGAGTAATAGAGAAATATGAAAGAAGAAGACATGCTGCGCCGAACCCAATTAAATTGTGATAAGAGCAGGAGAATTATGATGATGATGATGATGATGATCTGCTTGTTGACCATGTCCCGAGTGGGGACACGTTCACACGTCACAAGGGAGACATGCAAGAAGTCCTCTTGCAAGGTTATGGCGCAAGTTACTTCAGCATTCGACTTGCACTGAGGAAACGTTTACTGCAAGTCGACTGTCTACGAGTTTCAAATACAACGTCAACAGACCCTCCACGCAGCCATCAACCAAGCATTTAGTGCATCAAACTACGTAACCCTACGCAAACTCAATGTAACGCGCTCACAACATTGTGCTGATGGATGCATTGAATAGAAAACGGGTCATGGAGGTTTTTCAAGCAAATTCGCGACAATAAGTGCCTTTCGTCAACAATAACGTTTGTGAGAAGTACGCTCATAGCCATGGCTTGAGTTATGACGTCAGAAAGAGTGAATGCATGGTCTTTCGGGCCAGAGGAAAGGTTCAGGCAACGATACCTGCAATAAAACTATGTGGAACACCACTTAAAAGAGTGGAACATTTCAAATATCTTGGTCATATGTTGTCCTCTGATCTGAAAGACGATGTAGACATTGAGAGGGAGCGCAGGGCGTTGTCTGTGAGGGCGAATATGTTGGCCCGCAGGTTTGCTCGTTGTACCACTGAAGTGAAGACGACCTTGTTCAGAGCTTATTGCACCTCTTTCTACACGAGCAGCCTGTGGCTCTCATACACGCGTGCACAGTACAATGCCCTGCGTGTGCAATATAATAATGCGTTTAGGGTGCTGATGAGGCTGCCCCGATTTTGTAGCGCATCAGGTATGTTCGCCGGGTCGCAAGTTGATTGTTTCTACACGACTATGCGAAAACGGTGCACATCCCTGGTACGCAGGGTTCGGGCTAGCTCTAGCGGCATCCTGAGGGTATTCGCGCAGAGGTTTGATTGCCAGTACCTTAACCATTGCTGTATGGTTCATTTGCTGAGTAATCGAATTTTTTAGTGAGGTACTCATAATAATATTTTTACCTATCTTAATAAAATTATTGCTACTGTGTTAATTAATTAAGTAACCATTTATTACATTTATTTAGAAATCCATTTATTATTTGAGTTAGGAAATTATTTTGTATTATTATTATTATTCTGTGTGTTTGTAGTTTAAGATCTGTTGCTGTTTGTTCAATTTTATGATCGTTTGCGATTGAAATAAATGATTCTATTCTATTCTATTCTATAACAATGTTATTATAGGCAAGTTTAGGCTTCTAAGGGGTAACTTACTACCCATTTTATGGGTTTTGGAGGTCGGATAGGCAGTCGCTTCATGTAAAATACTGATACTCAGCTGCATCTGGTTAGACTGGAAGTCGACCCCAACAAAGTTTGGTAAAAGGCAGGTAGATGATGAACTATCGGTTTCCATTTTAAAAAAGTTGACTGTCACGGGACGCCCGGCAGATGTGGAACATCTATGTTAGTATACTACTGTTACACAAAAAATATTTCATTTATTATTTTCTTATATCGATATCTATCGATCAAATCTGCATCCGACCTAACCACATCACTAATTGAGTCGGTATAACTTTGAAAGTGGAGCTTTCAAAAACAAAAACAAAGATCAGCAATCGATCCAAAAGAAACCGTATTTTAATGGGAAAAGTTTGATTTTACGTGGCATAGAGGGAGGCGTCACCGTCACACCATTTCCCGTCACGGCATACCAGTAGATTTTTTTTTAAAAGCTTTTATTTAACTTGCAATGTATGTATGTATGTTTGTATGTTTGTTACGGTGGATTCTTGGAATCTAATAGCTGAAATTTTGCATACACTTTTGGTTTTGATGACAATACACTTTCATGACAGACATAGCTTAATCCTGCAGCCAGGATCGTCTCCTCACGAGAGAACTCCTCAACGTTTAATAGCACAGACACGAAACTTTGCATTCAAGTCCATATTTGGTGGATAAACATGAATTCTATCATGATTTCATCCTGCAGCCAGGATCGTCTTCTCACGAGGGAATTCTTCAACGGTTAATAGCACAGACACGAAACTTTGCGTCATATCATCTGCCTAGCCTTTTCCCAAACTATCTTGGGGTCGGCTTCCAGTCTAACCGGATGCAGCTGAGTACCAGTATTTTACATGAAGCGACTGCCTATCTGACCTCCACAACCCAGTAACTGGATGTCAGACTTTTTGGCTTCTGACAGTCGTTACGAGTACGTAACGACTGTCAAAGATCTACAAATGACAGCCGGGACCAACGGCTTAACGTGCTTTCCGAGGCACGGAGGAAACTCGGTATGTAATTATGGTCACCCATCCGCGGACCAACCTCGGCAAGCACGGCTTAACCTTAAAGATCGACCCGGGCGGCTGTTATTATTTAGCCACGAGCTCCTCTCGACACGAAACTTTGCGTACGAGTTCATATTTGATGGATAATCACGATTTGTATAATGAACTTATCCTGCAGCCAGGATCGTCTTCTCACGAGGGAAATGCTCAACGGTTAATAGCACAGATACGAAAATTTGTATGCATGTTTAAATTTGATGGGTAAACATGAATTCTATCATGATCTCATCCTGCAGCCAGGATCGTCTTCTCACGAGAGAATTCTTCAACGGTTAATAGCAGAGACATGAAAATTTGTATGCACGTTCATATTTGATGGATAAACTTGAATTCTTTCATGATCTCATCCTGCAGCCAGGATCGTCTTCTCACGAGGGAATTCTTCAGTGGTTAATAGCAGAGACATGAAAATTTGTATGAATGTTTTTTGATGGATAAACATGAATTTTATCATGATCTCATCCTTCAGCCAGGATCGTTTTCTCACGAGGGAACTCCTCAACGGTTAATAGCACAGACACGAACATTTTTATACACGTTCATATTTGATGGATAAACTTGGATTCTATTATGATCTCATCCTGCAGCCAGGATCGTCTTCTCACGAGGGAACTCCTTAACGGTAAATAAATAGCATAGAATGAAAAAAGTGTTGAGATTGTGATAATGATGTGTGATCAGAAAAGATTACGGCAAAACTAAAAATGTTAAAATAAAATTAAGTTAAAAAGACTTTTTAAAAAAAGCTTTTATTTAAATGCTCAAAAAGAAGAAAATAAAATTTTCTTTTAAAATTTTAACTACCTATCAACTTATAACCTCATTATACACAATTTATATGATCATAAAAGCTTGTCGCGAGGTTTGCGTAAGTACCTATAAGTATTTAATTAAACTGAAATTAAGTTACTCAGATAAATAGGCACTAGTTTATTTACACATATAAATTGTGTATAATGAGGTTATAAGTTGATAGTTAAAATTTTAAAAGAAAATTTTATTTTCTTCTTTTTGAGCATTTAAATAAAAGCTTTTTTTAAAAAGGTTTTTTTACTTCCTAGGCGCGCGTATAGATGTTTCACATCAAAAACACTTTCGGTTGCATGAATGTAGATAATTTTAAAGTTTAAATAAATAAAGAAAGAGTACATTTTCTTTTATTTGACTTTATTTCCTACGTACCAGAGCGTAGGCCGAAGGTCAGCGGAGATATAGCGGCAGCAGGAGATATAACGATCGGAACAATAAAATATCTTTTTTGCAAAAATATAAAACCGGCTTCAAAAACACAAAAAAGTGAAAAATAACTTTAGCTTCTGCAGAAGTCGTTCTTCAAAAGTCACCGACTTCTATCTATTTTTCACTTTGTTTTATTTTTTTGCAAAATAGTTTTTTTATCATTTTTAGTTGTAATATCGTATAAAAATATTTACTATGCAAGGCTTATCCCCAAATTGAAAGGAACTTGACGTACCTAACTATCGAAATGTGGGTGTACTGTACATATCTGCGAACCCCTCAGAGCATACAGGCGTGATGTTATGTTTTGATATTATGTAAACATCAAAGCGATTGTAGCAATCACGACAGATTTACCGTCTATTATTAAATGGTTCCATTGTATAACTGCGAACAGTAGCCTCAGATCTTCATCAACTTTAAACGGGAACATCGCAGAACATACCAGAGAACCTTCAGACTAATTGATAACCTTCCTCTTTGTGGAAGTCGGTAAAAAAAAAAACAATTCAACGTGCCATAAAATTTGAGGGTTTCCCCTTGATTTTCCTGGGATCCCATCGTCAGATCCCGACTTATACCTTTCATCAAAAGCTAAGCAACATCAGTTGATGATTACCAGACATAATGCATATGTGTGCCTTTAAAATTTGTAGAGTTCCTTCGATATCTCCAGGATCCCATCATAAGATCCTGACCTAATGCTAATACAGTATAGGTAGGTACTTGTTGATTCCGTCACATGGAAACTATACTGTTTCAAACAATGCCCATTAAAATTGAAGGTTGCCATTAATATTTCTGGGATCCTATCATCAGATTCTCACTTATACCTTTCATCATCAGCTCAGCAACATGAGATGATGATTACCAGGCACAAATATCTGAATTACGTTAGACAGTAGGTATATGAAAAACATTGTAAGTGCATATAAAATTTGAGGGATATCCTCGATTTCGCTGGAATTCTATCATCAGATTCTAATTTGGTGACAATGGGACTACCTCTGGAGTATAGGCTATCAAATAAAAAAATAATTTTGAAAATCCGTCGACAATTGGCGGAGAAATCGGTGAACATACAAAAAAAAAATACAAACATCCGAATTGATAACCAGCTAACAATTCATGATTAAGCTACTATTTTCAACTAAAAAATTATCTAACGCTGTAGTTGCCAACCTTCTATTTCGCTACCGACTTTAATTATTTTTTAATTCCAAATTCGGATTAATTTTTCACCACGTTAAATCCATTCATAAAATTGTTGATGATATCTGATATTTTTATACGGCCTACGATCAGCATGGAAACGTTAGAACCACAGTGTTCATTTTGCTAATGTCATCAAAAACACGCGTTATTACGGTGTGAACAATTGGTATAAAAAGGATCTTATTACTATTATAAATGCGAAAGTTTATGAAGATGTTTTTTGCTTTGGCACGCAAAAAGTATTGAACGGATTTTGAGGCAACTTTTAACGAAGGACACACTGGCATTTATTTATAAAGATAGGTACTTGCTTATCTATGCCCACGGCATCGCCCGCGTTGTTTTCGGTACCTAGTTGTCTCGCGGTTTTATACAACCAGCATATTATCCTATATGGTATTCCAGACTATTATCTAGATGCCTGTGTCAATTTTCATCCGGATCCATACAGTAGTTTTTTTCTTGAAAGAATAACAAACATCTGCAGTTGCATCCAGACATCCATAAATCCTCACAAAATTTCACATTAATTATAAAATTAATAGTAAAAAAATGAATTTACGTAGGTGAAGCCGCGGGCGGAAGCTATTAATAATTATCTACTGACAATGTTTACAAAAGATTTAATGCAGTTCAAACAAGCAACTTATTAATATCGAAAATGTCATTGTGCGTTCAATTTTATAACAAAAATCGTTCATAACATTTGTTATATTTCAATTAGATACGCATTATATAATACTTAATTTTAAATGATATTTTCATGACACTTATTCTAACAACTAATACCACCTGTATTATATGCAAATAAATTATTCTTATATAAGCCCTAGTGCAACAAAAAACAGCTATTTTAAATCACTGTTTAGGTATAAAAGTGTTGTCTAGATTCACCCATGCGGCCCCATTCACTCGTTTTGTTTCAGAATAAGCACCAAATCGGACGGGAGAGTTCCCTAAGGAGTGGTCAAAAATCACAAAATAACGGGGCTCAGACCAGTTAAGATTGAAAAAAACCAACATGGAACTAATTAAATCACACGAAAACATTATCTACGCAACAAAATACGATCCGAAACTGACCTAGGTAAGGTTAATGACCACTTTATCTAAATGCAGCGATGGCCTTGAAAATCGCGCCGGCAAAATGTTCCACATACCGAAACTAAATAGACACTAATTCACAGCTTTAAACTACGAAAAGTAATAAACAATAGAACTCACTGCGTCACCTGTGTCTGCCTCCATAATATCCTCGATGATGAACTGAGAATTACACAAAATTGTTTCGCAATAATCGATGATTTTTTGCGCACTTGAATGCATTTAGGCGACGAGACGCGACGTCCTCAGACGCCGCCGGTTTTCGGAATGATATCACGCGTCATGTGAGCACATAACAAGTGTAGTATACTTCCCTAGAGTATTATTACGCGAGGCATTGACCTCCAAAACTGCACGTTACGTTAGTATAGGTCACTGGTGCGAAGTCTGCAGTGATAAATCAGTCTTGTTTTTAATTTTAGTGGCTAACCAGGGATGTTAGGGAGCTCCGTTTCCATAACCGAAACTACCGGATATCCGAAATAAAAATATATCCGTAACCGTAACCGTATCCGCTTCACAAGTTTCGGATAGTTTCGTACAAGGGCGGAATCTAAACAAAACGACATGTTTCGACAGGTTTTTGTTTCACGTAATTATTATACACCACTTAATAATTAATTACCTTATGACTGATTATAATACCAAATGATAACCTAGACTATAAATAAAACCAAATGATTACATACTATTTGTGTTTATATTTTACTTCAATCTAATATCCGTAACCGAAACTGATGGATAATCCGAAATAATTACATATCCGCAACCGAAACTATCTGCAACTAACGGATAATCCGAAATAATATAACCGTATCCGAAACCGATATTATTTTATTCCTATATCCATATCCGTATCCAGATCCGAAATATCATATCCATAACATCTCTGGGCTTAACAGGCTGTCTATAACTTTCTCTATACCTAGGTGTTATCTTAATTACGGATAGCTTAGAATAAGTATTTAGAGGATCGGCACGGGTTTGCTTTATTACATAACAACTATAGGGAGCGTACGATCTGAGGAGCTAGCCATATCGCGGCAAGCCCTAGGATGGGGCCCATAACTTTATTGAAGCTTCTCTATCATCTTCCATGTCTAAGTCATTATGTTACACGGTCGGTGTCAATTGTTATTTCACAATCACTTCCGGCTTCACCAAAACTGGTTGCTATCGTGAAAAGTGATACTTATTATGGACAAAACATACTAAAAACAAAACTGTCCGGATGTTCTGTAGGTACACATTTGATAGATAGATAGATATATAAATCATTTATTCAGTGTATTATTATCATTTACGCAGCCGAACTCTGAAGGTACCAAGAAATTTAAGATTCCTTATCGGCGGTGGAATATTCTTCCAGCATTTGGATGCGGCGTATCTGAAACTTCCTCTGAAAGCAGCTGTCTTATGCGATTGAGTGGAGAGTTGCTGCGAGCACTGCCTACTTGCGCATTCTCTTCTGCTAGTGATCCAGCTCAGTTTATTGTACAGGTAGGTCGGCTGTCTTGCTATATAACTCCAAAAAGTATGCCTGCCAAGTGCAACTTCCGCCGCGACTTCATCTTAAGGATAGAGTGCTTATTTATGACAATTTGCGAACCCTTTCAAATATACAGGCGTAATGTTACGTTATAAAATTGTGTAAACAATAAATATTCAAGCAATTGCAGCAATCACGACAGATTTGCCGTCTATTATTGAAGAGTTCCATTGTATATCTCCGAAGATCATCATCAGATCTTCACAAAATTTAAACGGGACTACCGCGGAATAATACTCTACCAAACAAAAAAAGAATTATCGATACCGGTTTACAATCCAATCCTATCTGCGGGAACGCTTTTCTTACTCCCGTCCTTTTGATGCACCTTGCAGGTCGCATCTTAGGAAACTCCTTAAATCCCCTCCTCACTCTACCGACTTCTACTCTTACTCCTTCACCGTACACGCTGTGCGGTTGTGGAATTCAGTTCCGCCTGACATTAGAGACTGCCAAACTGTTGCAGTTTTCAAGAGAAGAGTAAAAGAACATTATCTTTCCATTCCGTCATAGTTGCATCTAGGCATTTAATTTATTGGTATATATTTTTTCTTTGTATTTATACGTAAGTTAGTGTATTTTTATCTTGTATTTTATATTTTAAATAGTTATTTGCTTTAAGTTTTATGAATTCAATTCTCTCTTCTTCTTTTACACACTATCTGTATCTCTATGTATGTCTGCATCATCATCATCATCATCATCAGCCTGTATTCGTCCACTGCTGGACATAGGGCTCTCCCATGACACGCCACTGAGCACGATCCTCGGCCACTCTCATCCAGCTCTTGCCAGCCGCCTTGCGAAGATCATCGCTCCACCGAGTCTGAGGACGTCCTACGCTACGTTTACCGATCCGTGGTCTCCACTCAAGAACTCGTCTACCCCAACGGTTATCGGCTCTTCGGGTTATATGGCCGGCCCATTGCCACTTCAGCGTGCTTGTGCGGTGGGCTATGTCGATAACCTTAGTTCTCTGTCGGATCACCTCGTTACGAACTCGATCTTTCAGAGAAACCCCGAGCATAGCCCTTTCCAATACTTTCCATAGCACGTTGAGCGACTTTAATTTTGTGGACCAACCCTACCGTGAGTGTCCACGATTCGGCACCGTACGATATGACGGGTAGGACGCACTGATTATAGACTCTCGTCTTATATTCTGTGGAATTGGCGATGTAAAGACTCGACGCAGTTTCCCATACGCTGCCCAGCCCAGCTGTATTCTTCTGTTGGCCTCTTTCTCGAAGTTGTTTTTACCCAACTGCATAGTTTGCCCGAGGTAAACATACTCCTTAACAACCTCGAGAATACTGCCTTGAACTGCAATTGGTTCCGGACTGACATGTTCATTGAACATAACCTTGGTTTTATCTAGATTCATCCGGAGACCAATGCGTTGAGAAGAATCAACTAGGCCATTCAGCATATGTTGCAAATCATGCAGTGTTTCCGCCATGATGACGATATCATCTGCAAATCGTAAGTGTGAGAGGTACTCGCCGTTTATATCAATGCCGCGCCCCTTCCAGTCCAGCGTCTTGAATATATCCTCCAATGCATTTGTAAACAATTTGGGGGATATAACGTCCCCTTGTCTCACACCACGATGCAAGGGAATAGGCTTAGACTGCCGGTTCTGGACTTGGACGGCCATAGTAGCGGCGTTGTAAAGACCTCTCAGCACTTGGATGTTTCGCCAATCGACTTGGCATCGTTGCAGAGATTCC
This sequence comes from Cerastis leucographa, assembly GCA_963082945.1. Lineage (NCBI taxonomy): Eukaryota > Metazoa > Arthropoda > Insecta > Lepidoptera > Noctuidae > Cerastis > Cerastis leucographa. Next base: position 11,136,168 of record OY720373.1, on the reverse strand, counting down.
AGAACCGACCAGATTTCGATCGAGTCAAAGGCCTTTTCATAGTCCACAAACGCTAAGCACAGGGGCCGATTATACTCTTCTGTTTTCTGTATAATCTGCCGCACTGTATGGATGTGGTCTATGGTGCCGTACCCCGATTGAAACCCGGCCTGTTCGGGAGGCTGAAACTCGTCGAGTCTTCGCGCAAGACGGTTTGTGATGACTCTCGAAAACAGCTTATAGACGTGGCTTAAGAGCGAAACGGGTCGGTAGTTCTTCAAAAGAGTTTTATCACCCTTTTTGAAAAACAACACGACACTCTTACTCCACGCCTCTCGAGTTCTCCCATCAAAAAGAACAGTATTGAAAATGCTCTGGAGCTCCTTCATTACAGGTTTACCACCAGATTTCAGGAGCTCAGTCGTAATACCGTCTTCTCCAGGGGCTTTTCCGTTTTTAAGCTGTTTGAGAGCCATCGCAATTTCTTCTAGGTTGACTTCTGGCAAGTCTTCCGTAAAGTGGCGTATTTATTTAGCTCGGAACTTCTCATTTTCGGGATCAGGTTGAGATGCACGCGTAGCGTATAGCTGACTATAGAAGCTTTCAATTTCCGAAAGAACATCCGGCCCGGAAGAAACGACTACTCCACTTGTAGTGGTCAGCTTCGTCAGATGACTTCTCCCAAGAGATTGGACAAACACTTTCGATCCCCGATTTTGCTCAATCGCTCGTTCTATTGAGCGAGTGTTGGAGCATCGGAGATCGCGTCGTATAAGTTTGCCAATTCTCTTGCTTAGAGCATGCCACTCTGACGTAGTGACTGGTGGGTGTTCACGTCGTTTCTCCATGAGCTTGAGCGTTTCTTCCGAAAACTTCGACTTCCTGTCTCTACGCCACAATTCGCAAAATCTCACACTTTCCTCCCTGAGGATACCGACCACATTCTCGAGGGCCTGGTTAATGTCAACGCTATTTCTGGTTTCCACGGCAGCGAATCGGTTCTCCAAGTTAGATTGGAACTTTTCAGATCCCACTATAGTTTGGAGCAGGGTTGGTCGGAGCCTGGATTTCATCAAACGGACACGTTCAAGCTTGAAATCGATATTCAGAGACCCTTGCACGAGTCTATGATCACTTCCAGTATTAAACCTATTGATCACTGAGACGTCTCTGAATATACGCTTCTTGTCCGTTATGATGAAATCGATCTCGTTTTTAGTCATAGTGTCGGGGCTCCGCCATGTCCACTTCCTTTGAGGCTGTTTCTTGAAAAATGAATTCATCAAGAATAGCCCCTCCCTTTCGAGGAAGTTGACAAGCTTTTGCCCCCTATGATTCCTGCTATCATAACCATAATATAAATAATAATAGTAATATAATAATATAATATATTTTTTAATAAGGATTTTGATATGTATTAGTTTATTTTTATTGTATAAGACTATTTTGTGTATTTTATGTATGGGCCTTAGATGCCCGATAATAAAATGACTGATTGATTGATTGATTGATAACCATGGGATCCTACTACCGATTCGTTGTAATTCTGTACTCCCACTTTGGCGTTGAAGTCTCCCATGACAACATTGTAGTGGGCCCTGGTGGTGAAGTGTAAGGCCTTCGATATATCTCCAAACACATCTTCCATCTCATCGTCCGAGTGCGTCGAGGTCGGTGCGTAAACCTGCACAACCTTGAGGCTATACCTCTCGGTTAGTTTAATTACGAGGTACGCGACCCTTTTCGACACACTCGACACTTCTACAACGTTGTCACAGAGAGCTTTATTCACCAGGAATCCTACGCCACCCTGGGACAGCTGGTCTCCCTCTCGAAAGTATAGAAGGTGGCCTGATTCAAGAGTTACCGTGTCCTCCCCCTCTCTTCGGACTTCGCTTAACCCAAGAACGTGCCACCTTATTTTCTCGAGTTCGACTTCGAGTTGCGCCAGGTGCTCGTCGAGCCGTAACGTGCGTCCGTTGTACGTCGCCAAGGTCAGTTGTTTTTGGCGGCCTTCCGTAACCCGGGGATTCTTCGCACCCCCCAGCCCTGCCGTTACCGTCACCGCCACCTTGATCAGGAATAGCAGGGCGACCGGGAACTGGGGGCCGTGGTCCATGTTGACTTGCCATTGGTAAGGGTTCGCTCTAATTGCCACGCTTAGCAGGCGGGTTGGCAATCGCAGTAGATTCACACCGGTATCGCTGCTGCCCGACACCGGTGGGACCGATATGTGATAGGTCCCAAAAGTCTTTTAGTCGCCTTTTACGACACCCGCGAGAAGAATTGGGGGAGTGCTATTCTTAAGCCGGCACTCCACAGCTTGTATGTCTGCATCTCTTTTTTTAAATATCTCCTTTCGCAGGTCTGCTGGAAGAGATTTCTTTAGAAATAAGCATCACCTTTGTACCAATTTTCTGTTCCTTTCTTCTTCTCTGTATTAAGTGTGTACATAAATTGTTAAATAAATAAATAAAATAATAAAAAAAAAGGCTGAACATGCACACAAAAACAAAAAAAAACTGTCGACTTGAAGTCTGTTAATGATACTGCGTTATCACCATTCTCCTGTCATTATACCTACCTACCAATCTATTTGTGGTTGGAGCAACATGTGTTTTTCAATACTAATTCTCTATTACCTAGACTAGATTGCGCTATGTTCTGAATTATTAAATGATTTAAATAGTTGAATTAAATGATTGAACGAAAGTTTGAACGAGTTTCAATTTTATTCATGTTCTTAGATTTTATTATTGCGCAATATGTTTCATTGGATCGTGTATCTACCTAATTTATATGCATAGGATTACAACATTTAAAATGTACGATCAAAATGCTCGACAGTTGCAGGAAAGTCCGAACTACTTATTAAATTTTTACCCAACATTCTTTTCAGTATCATCTATGTTCTTTCACTTTTTTCTTTTTCTGAAAAAAGTCAGGACAAGGGCAATGGTAGAGTTACCATACGTTAACGAGAGATAATTAAGTGAGTACCATAATTGAATCGGTTAAGTAAGAAAGGGAACATGTCAACTTTTTTCACCTTTGTCAATATTTGTGGATTTCGATTCTCTATGGCAAGACAAACATATCAATCAAGAAACGGAATATGTCAGTACACTAGTTTAAAAAGTCTGTTGCATCAATTTTTAACATGACGGTAAGAAAAGGAATAAGTCCATGACTTGTTCCTTTTCTTAATCGACCGATTATTTTTCCAGTAAGGTAACACTGATTTAATTTGATTTAATTTTTTACCATCGACTGCCTATCCGTGGTCATTCCTTTTTACCCAATGATCGCAGTTTCGGCACTGTTAAAAAAGTACTGAAAAGAAAAGACAGGTATTATCAGCCAATGGAAATTTGTCAACTTATATGCAGTGCAAATCAAAATTTTACCGTTTCGATGGTCAAAACCGAAGACATACTGGACTTTAAGGGTGTGTAAGTGTTATTATTGTGAGTTCTCCACCGGTGCTGGATAGTCATATCAGCCTCTTTTAACTGCTGGGAATGATCCTCTGTCGACATGCTTCGCTTAGGACAGCTTGACCGAAGATGACCCCTTTCTCCACAGGTGTAACACCTAGGGCTGTACCCTTGCGGACGGTCACGTACAGGTGACGCCACAACCTCCCTGATGCGGTGTGTTCGGTGGTCCTGCCTCACTGCCTCTACTTCTAAGGCATGGGCCAAGGCGTCTTTCAACGTCTCATGATGCCCAAGTCTCACAGCAGCTCTAACTTCCAAGTCGCGTATTCCGTCGACGAAAGCCTGTACCAGATTCCCATTGATAAGTGCTGGGACAGACTGGTATGCTTTGCGGACCAGCTTTTCAACTTCCAGGGCCCACTGCTGCAGATTCTCGGCACTGCGTTGAACGCGATCCTTCAACTTAGCTCGGAATACGTGCGCCAGGTGCTCGTCGAGCCGTAACGTGCGTCCGTTGTACGTCGCCAAGGTCAGTTGTTTTTGGCGGCCTTCCGTAACCCGGGGATTCTTCGCACCCCCCAGCCCTGCCGTTACCGTCACCGCCACCTTGATCAGGAATAGCAGGGCGACCGGGAACTGGGGGCCGTGGTCCATGTTGACTTGCCATTGGTAAGGGTTCGCTCTAATTGCCACGCTTAGCAGGCGGGTTGGCAATCGCAGTAGATTCACACCGGTATCGCTGCTGCCCGACACCGGTGGGACCGATATGTGATAGGTCCCAAAAGTCTTTTAGTCGCCTTTTACGACACCCGCGAGAAGAATTGGGGGAGTGCTATTCTTAAGCCGGCACTCCACAGCTTGTATGTCTGCATCTCTTTTTTTAAATATCTCCTTTCGCAGGTCTGCTGGAAGAGATTTCTTTAGAAATAAGCATCACCTTTGTACCAATTTTCTGTTCCTTTCTTCTTCTCTGTATTAAGTGTGTACATAAATTGTTAAATAAATAAATAAAATAATAAAAAAAAAGGCTGAACATGCACACAAAAACAAAAAAAAACTGTCGACTTGAAGTCTGTTAATGATACTGCGTTATCACCATTCTCCTGTCATTATACCTACCTACCAATCTATTTGTGGTTGGAGCAACATGTGTTTTTCAATACTAATTCTCTATTACCTAGACTAGATTGCGCTATGTTCTGAATTATTAAATGATTTAAATAGTTGAATTAAATGATTGAACGAAAGTTTGAACGAGTTTCAATTTTATTCATGTTCTTAGATTTTATTATTGCGCAATATGTTTCATTGGATCGTGTATCTACCTAATTTATATGCATAGGATTACAACATTTAAAATGTACGATCAAAATGCTCGACAGTTGCAGGAAAGTCCGAACTACTTATTAAATTTTTACCCAACATTCTTTTCAGTATCATCTATGTTCTTTCACTTTTTTCTTTTTCTGAAAAAAGTCAGGACAAGGGCAATGGTAGAGTTACCATACGTTAACGAGAGATAATTAAGTGAGTACCATAATTGAATCGGTTAAGTAAGAAAGGGAACATGTCAACTTTTTTCACCTTTGTCAATATTTGTGGATTTCGATTCTCTATGGCAAGACAAACATATCAATCAAGAAACGGAATATGTCAGTACACTAGTTTAAAAAGTCTGTTGCATCAATTTTTAACATGACGGTAAGAAAAGGAATAAGTCCATGACTTGTTCCTTTTCTTAATCGACCGATTATTTTTCCAGTAAGGTAACACTGATTTAATTTGATTTAATTTTTTACCATCGACTGCCTATCCGTGGTCATTCCTTTTTACCCAATGATCGCAGTTTCGGCACTGTTAAAAAAGTACTGAAAAGAAAAGACAGGTATTATCAGCCAATGGAAATTTGTCAACTTATATGCAGTGCAAATCAAAATTTTACCGTTTCGATGGTCAAAACCGAAGACATACTGGACTTTAAGGGTGTGTAAGTGTTATTATTGTGAGTTCTCCACCGGTGCTGGATAGTCATATCAGCCTCTTTTAACTGCTGGGAATGATCCTCTGTCGACATGCTTCGCTTAGGACAGCTTGACCGAAGATGACCCCTTTCTCCACAGGTGTAACACCTAGGGCTGTACCCTTGCGGACGGTCACGTACAGGTGACGCCACAACCTCCCTGATGCGGTGTGTTCGGTGGTCCTGCCTCACTGCCTCTACTTCTAAGGCATGGGCCAAGGCGTCTTTCAACGTCTCATGATGCCCAAGTCTCACAGCAGCTCTAACTTCCAAGTCGCGTATTCCGTCGACGAAAGCCTGTACCAGATTCCCATTGATAAGTGCTGGGACAGACTGGTATGCTTTGCGGACCAGCTTTTCAACTTCCAGGGCCCACTGCTGCAGATTCTCGGCACTGCGTTGAACGCGATCCTTCAACTTAGCTCGGAATACGTGCGCCAGGTGCTCGTCGAGCCGTAACGTGCGTCCGTTGTACGTCGCCAAGGTCAGTTGTTTTTGGCGGCCTTCCGTAACCCGGGGATTCTTCGCACCCCCCAGCCCTGCCGTTACCGTCACCGCCACCTTGATCAGGAATAGCAGGGCGACCGGGAACTGGGGGCCGTGGTCCATGTTGACTTGCCATTGGTAAGGGTTCGCTCTAATTGCCACGCTTAGCAGGCGGGTTGGCAATCGCAGTAGATTCACACCGGTATCGCTGCTGCCCGACACCGGTGGGACCGATATGTGATAGGTCCCAAAAGTCTTTTAGTCGCCTTTTACGACACCCGCGAGAAGAATTGGGGGAGTGCTATTCTTAAGCCGGCACTCCACAGCTTGTATGTCTGCATCTCTTTTTTTAAATATCTCCTTTCGCAGGTCTGCTGGAAGAGATTTCTTTAGAAATAAGCATCACCTTTGTACCAATTTTCTGTTCCTTTCTTCTTCTCTGTATTAAGTGTGTACATAAATTGTTAAATAAATAAATAAAATAATAAAAAAAAAGGCTGAACATGCACACAAAAACAAAAAAAAACTGTCGACTTGAAGTCTGTTAATGATACTGCGTTATCACCATTCTCCTGTCATTATACCTACCTACCAATCTATTTGTGGTTGGAGCAACATGTGTTTTTCAATACTAATTCTCTATTACCTAGACTAGATTGCGCTATGTTCTGAATTATTAAATGATTTAAATAGTTGAATTAAATGATTGAACGAAAGTTTGAACGAGTTTCAATTTTATTCATGTTCTTAGATTTTATTATTGCGCAATATGTTTCATTGGATCGTGTATCTACCTAATTTATATGCATAGGATTACAACATTTAAAATGTACGATCAAAATGCTCGACAGTTGCAGGAAAGTCCGAACTACTTATTAAATTTTTACCCAACATTCTTTTCAGTATCATCTATGTTCTTTCACTTTTTTCTTTTTCTGAAAAAAGTCAGGACAAGGGCAATGGTAGAGTTACCATACGTTAACGAGAGATAATTAAGTGAGTACCATAATTGAATCGGTTAAGTAAGAAAGGGAACATGTCAACTTTTTTCACCTTTGTCAATATTTGTGGATTTCGATTCTCTATGGCAAGACAAACATATCAATCAAGAAACGGAATATGTCAGTACACTAGTTTAAAAAGTCTGTTGCATCAATTTTTAACATGACGGTAAGAAAAGGAATAAGTCCATGACTTGTTCCTTTTCTTAATCGACCGATTATTTTTCCAGTAAGGTAACACTGATTTAATTTGATTTAATTTTTTACCATCGACTGCCTATCCGTGGTCATTCCTTTTTACCCAATGATCGCAGTTTCGGCACTGTTAAAAAAGTACTGAAAAGAAAAGACAGGTATTATCAGCCAATGGAAATTTGTCAACTTATATGCAGTGCAAATCAAAATTTTACCGTTTCGATGGTCAAAACCGAAGACATACTGGACTTTAAGGGTGTGTAAGTGTTATTATTGTGAGTTCTCCACCGGTGCTGGATAGTCATATCAGCCTCTTTTAACTGCTGGGAATGATCCTCTGTCGACATGCTTCGCTTAGGACAGCTTGACCGAAGATGACCCCTTTCTCCACAGGTGTAACACCTAGGGCTGTACCCTTGCGGACGGTCACGTACAGGTGACGCCACAACCTCCCTGATGCGGTGTGTTCGGTGGTCCTGCCTCACTGCCTCTACTTCTAAGGCATGGGCCAAGGCGTCTTTCAACGTCTCATGATGCCCAAGTCTCACAGCAGCTCTAACTTCCAAGTCGCGTATTCCGTCGACGAAAGCCTGTACCAGATTCCCATTGATAAGTGCTGGGACAGACTGGTATGCTTTGCGGACCAGCTTTTCAACTTCCAGGGCCCACTGCTGCAGATTCTCGGCACTGCGTTGAACGCGATCCTTCAACTTAGCTCGGAATACGTGCTCCAGGTGCGTATCGCCGTATCTGGACTCTAAAGCCTCCAGCAGCTGCTCGTAGGTCACATCCTTGCCGAGCGCCTCAAGGATGTTTAGGGCCTGGTCTCGGAGGCCCAAGGTGAGCGCGGTCATGGCTTGCGCTTTGGTCCAGCCATTCGCCTTCATAACGGCCTCAAATTGGATTTTATAGGCCGACCACGAAGATGTTCCGTCGAATGGAGGCACTTTAAACCCACGTGCTGAAGGTGCAGCAACCACGGAAACCACAGTCCCATCTCCAGCCTTAAGTTCGTCTAAGGCCTTCTTCACACCAGCAATCTGAACCTCGGCCTCCGAGATACGATTCTCATGCTGGTGGACATGTTCCTTCATCACCTTAAGATATTTGCCAAAGGTTGCGTGAAGATCTTTTATCAGGAGCATCTGTTCTTCCTGGCGGCGGACCTGCTCCTCTTGACGGCGAGCCTGCTCCTCCTTATCTCGTTGCAACTGATCTTGCAACTGGCGAGCATGCTCCTCTTGACGTCGAGCCTGCTCCTCTTGACGGCGAGCCTGGTCCTGCAGTAGTGCCATTAAAACAGTCAAGTCTGGCGCCGCAGATGCTGGAGAAACTCCGGATGAGCCAACGACTGGCTCCGACGTAGGCTGGGCACCAGCCGGTGTCTGTGTTGGAGAATCTCCAAACCTCCTTTGGTCCATATCTTGCTGTCGATGACTTCTAGTGCGGACACCGTCTATATCGTCTTTTGGTAGAATTGGCATAATTTATCCTCACTTCTGACACCAATTGTTACGAGCTGGGTATAGGATAAATTAACACACTACCAAATAAACACTAAAAATCTTTAATTAACTTAAAACAGTTTAAAACACTTCACAAACACTTATACTTAATCACAATTACAGAATTTATCACTAATCACTTAGATATCGCACTAGTCGTTCACTTCGATCGCTTCGTTTCGTAGCCAAAATCAGACTAACTCTTTCCGCTAACCCGTCGCCTATTTATACGGCCGACCCACCTTCGAGAAACTTCCACAACTTCCGTCAATGTCTAGGTAGTTCCTTAGGGGGAACCCATCCTTCGAGAAAGTTCTACAACCTTCCCGAACCTTCTAGATGGCTCTATAGTGGAACCAATCCTTCTAGAAGGTTCCAGAAAGGTCCAGAACTTTCTCGAACTTTCTAGACACTTCCATCGTGGAACATTCTAGACTCGACCGTAGTCCTAGAATGTTCTCGTAAAGCAGTCGGCGTAACAGTATGTAAGGCATGTGCCATTTTTTATTTTTACTTACTTCTTTGAGTTTGGGTAAGAAAGGGAACAAGTCAATCGACTTTTAATTAATTATTACGTAAATTGCACAATGCTAAAGTATAAAAAAATCATTCTAAATTATGTATTAAAATGCAAATTATTTAAAATAACAATAAATTAAGGCAATTTTATAATTAACATTTTTAGAAATAAGTTTTTTGTGTCTCTTGAAAAATTAGCATGCTATGACATGTTTCCCTTCTTAATTAACCGATTCAATTAAGTAAGTGAGATGGTTGTTCAATTTTATTTCATTCATTTTCAAATTAATTTCATTAAATGCACACTATAGCCTGTAGGCTGTAACAGAGAGTTGAACAACTCACTACAACTCTTGACGTAGTTTTCTATAATTATGTCTTGACGCATATTTTTCCACCAATAAAGAGTTTTTAACCTATTGTGCACGCGAGAAATACCCGCGTGTTCTTCAGAAGACGAGACGGGGTTTTCTTTTAGTATACGAGGAACTTCTGTGGCAGGCGCCAAAATGTAACAAACTTGCTTGTTCCTATAGATAGAAAATAAGCAGACTTGTATACATTAAAAAAGGTTATTAGGGAAAAATGAATTTAATAAATCTACTATATATAAATAAGTCGGGTTTTTTTTCCTGACGCTATAACTCCAGAACGCACGAACCGATTTCGATAATTCTTTTTTTGTTTTGTTTGTTATTGTCAGGAGAAGGTTCTTAGGTAGGTAGGTAGGTAGTGGTAGGTAGTAGTAGGTAGTAGTAGGTAGTGGTAGGTAGTAGTAGGTGGTAGTAGGTGGTAGTAGGTGGTAGTAGGTGGTAGTAGGTGGTAGTAGGTGGTAGTAGGTGGTAGTAGGTGGTAGTAGGTGGTAGTAGGTGGTAGTAGGTGGTAGTAGGTGGTAGTAGGTGGTAGTAGGTGGTAGTAGGTGGTAGTAGGTGGTAGTAGGTGGTAGTAGGTGGTAGTAGGTGGTAGTAGGTGGTACTAGGTGGTAGTAGGTGGTAGTAGGTGGTAGTAGGTGGTAGTAGGTGGTAGTAGGTGGTAGTAGGTGGTAGTAGGTGGTAGTAGGTGGTAGTAGGTGGTAGTAGGTGGTAGTAGGTGGTAGTAGGTGGTAGTAGGTGGTAGTAGGTGGTAGTAGGTGGTAGTAGGTGGTAGTAGGTTGTAGTAGGTGGTAGTAGGTGGTAGTAGGTGGTAGTAGGTGGTAGTAGGTGGTAGTAGGTGGTAGTAGGTGGTAGTAGGTGGTAGTAGGTGGTAGTAGGTGGTAGTAGGTGGTAGTAGGTGGTAGTAGGTGGTAGTAGGTGGTAGTAGGTGGTAGTAGGTGGTAGTAGGTGGTAGTAGGTGGTAGTAGGTGGTAGTAGGTGGTAGTAGATGGTAGCAGGTGGTAGCTGGTGGTAGCAGGTGGTAGTAGGTGGTAGTAGGTGGTAGCAGGTGGTAGTTGGTGGTGGTAGGTGGTAGCAGGTGGTAGCAGGTGGTAGCAGGTGGTAGTTGGTGGTGGTAGGTGGTAGCAGGTGGTAGTAGGTGGTAGTAGGTGGTAGTAGGTGGTAGTAGGTGGTAGTAGGTGGTAGTAGGTGGTAGTAGGTAGTAGTAGGTAGGTAGTGGGTAGGAAAAAGTGCATTGCAACGCATGCCGGGATCAGCAAGTGATGATCTAAAAAAAATACAATAAATTATTAAAAAACTAGAGGGCAGGTTAGCCGTGAACGTTTTGAATAATTTATTGTATTTTTTTATATCATCGTTTATTAAATTCATTCGTGAATTCGTGTTTTTATTAATTCGTGTCCTGCGTGACTTATTATTGTGGTAAATATGGACTTTGACACCCGTGTTATGAAATAGAAATCTTATAATATTGTATATTTTGGTAGACGATAACTTCGTGAATGGATCTTGGAAATCGGAAATAGCAAATTCTTTTTCTTCTGAATACGCGGTGATCATTCCTCGATAATCTCTCAACATAATATTGAATATATCTTTATAAGTCACTTCGTTATAATGGTGGACACGTAAGAATAAATGTGTGAAGATGTGTTTTTCATTGGACGTACTTTGAAACGTATATGGGTGAATTTCCCAAATGACTTTTTTTTTTGTCTTCGGTGAAATTTGTATTTGAAAAAAGGAATATCGTTCTGAATTATATTTTTTAGTATTTAATAGGTAGTTATTGGGTTGTGGCAAAAATATAGTTTGCCTAGGACTATTTACAAAGGTTGAAATAAATTCATAAACCTCTATTTTTTTCAAATCGGTGCTGTCCGGTGTGTCTACTTTTTTTACAAACAAAAAAGCTTATACACTAATAGAAATAAGTAAATTAAGTATATAACTTATTCTATTTTATAGAATATTAGTTTTGTTATGAATATATAGCATATTTTATTACATAATTAACGATTATTATTACTGAGAGGCACAAACGTACCTGTCCTGAAAAATGTTCTCATATCGCTGGACAAAAGTAATTTAAACCTAACTTTACATCGACGAGTCCGACAGCGTCCCCACCCCAATTTTATTTTCCTCGTTAGTGTGTGCTAGTGCGCAGTCAGGACGGACTTGTGACAAATCGCTGCATATTCTCGCCAATAACATAAGTACGCCATTTCAGTTGCTCCCGGACAATTATTTTATAGTATCGGTTGTTGCATTTTTCTAGTGTAATGAGTGGTTTTATTTTTGTTGTTTGGTTCTAACACAGTTAGTAAGTAAATTAGCTTCATTGACTGTTATTGAATTTATCCTAGATATTATGCATTTTTTCTAATTTTCGAAAAAGTGTGTTATTTCTCACGTCGCTGTTCTCATATCGCTGTAATCGGTGGTCTTTATTACCACCGATGTGATAATTTACACCGAAAAAATCAATCGGTGTCTTATATCTAATATCGGTGTTTTGATTCATGATCAACGCACAGTTTTGTCACATCGGTGAATTACTTTATCATATCGGTAGATCACTTTATCATCTCGGTGATTCGTTTTATCATATCGGTAGTTCCCGTGTCATATATATATATATATATATATATATAATATAATATACCTATAGTAAATATAATAAAAAAGAAAGTAAGTATAATAAAATAGGTACATAATAAAAAATAAAAAAAAAACAACTGTATTTCTAAGAACTCAGTTCTCTTTGGATGTGATCTACTTACATAAGACCCTCAGTTCAGGTCTTCAGTTCTAAGTCACCCTTGTAAAAATATATAGGTGCCTACTAACTATTTCATTTTTTGATGTTCAAAGGGTGATAGATTATCATATCGCTGGATATGTACATCATTTCGGTGGATAAACTTATCATACCGGTGTACAGAAAAAATAATCGGTGCCGGTTTGTCATATCGGTGGAAACCAGAATTCAAACTGGATTTTCTCCTTAGTCTTAAATGATACGTTGATGATATTAAATTTGGGGATATTTGATATCTTAAAGATTACAATAAACCTGAAAAATATACAAAAAATACATAAATGAAAAAGTTCACCGATATGACAAAAAAAAGTGCATTTGTTGAAATTCACCCATATAGATCTTTTACAAAATATCGTAAGTCTGGTAAGTCTTCATCGAACTTGGACATTTGTAGAATTTCAGAGCAGTATGGAATCGAGTCGTGTAAGTCGGCGGCAGTAGGGTAAGTAATCATTTCACATTTTGTTTTAAGTAACGAATCGTTATGTTTGTCTATAACAGTGTCGTAGACATATTGTAATGTTGTTGACTAATTTTTAAATATTTTTCATACGTTTCTGCAGTGGAAGGGACATTAGGATCCATGGTAAGTATTGGGTTTCGAAATAAGGAATCGGCATTACAGATCATCGTACCCTTTTTATGAACTATTTCATAATCGAATTCTTCTAGCTTTAGGAGTAACTGCCAGCGAGCTAATTTGGAACTAGGATCTTTGCAATAGAATGACCACAGGAGTGGTTTGTGGTCAGTGACCACGGTGAAATAGGGGACCGGACTGGGTAAAAAAAACGACATTCTATTTTGTCCGTCAGACAGGTAATACAAAAATATTAGACACGTATTTTTTGTTTTATCAAAATATCAAAAAATTACTTAGTTAAAACTCATTAAAGGTGGAGAGTGGGGGCTTACTACGTCACAAGTAGGTATAAAACTTGCCTACATGTGACGTCATGCGCCATTTCAACTCAATATATCTCCGTAATTTTTTGACCACGTGAAAAAAGAAAAAATACCTGTCCAATACTTTTCAATAAACTAAACGACGGACAAAGAAGAAAAAAAATTGGATTATCCCCTATTGTTACCGTATAAATAAGGTCTGAACACTTTTGTGCCGAAGATGATAGCTAAGCTTTCTTTTTCGAGACTGGAATAATTTCCTTCCGCTTCGTTAAGAGTTCTAGACGCGTGTGCAACTGGTAAATCTTGACCAATTTTCCCTTGAGATAGGATTGCGGAAACAGCAATATTAGAAGCGTCAGTAGTCAACACGAAAGGTTTAGAGAAATCGGGAGATTGAAGAATATGTGCTGTGGTTATTTTATGTTTTAACTCATCGAAGGAATTCTGTTGTTCAGGGGACCAAACGAAATTAGCATCTTTCTTTAGAAAGCTTGTGAGGGGTTTTGTGATATGGGAAAAGTTTTCTATAAATCGGCGGTAGTAGTACCCCATTAACCCGAGAAACGATTTAATATCTCGAGGCGATTTAGGAATTGGGAAATTTTGAAAAATACAAACTTGTTCTGGATCAGGTTTCACACCTCGATCTGATATTATATTTCCTATACATTGTACTTCTTTTCGTAAAAACGCACATTTGGCAGGCTGTATTTTTAATCTATGTTCACGTAACATTCCAAAAACTGATTCCAAATTTCGACAATGTGATTCGAGGTCATGCCCGAGTACTACAATATCAGCTATATATGTAAAACAGTGGGTCCCTTGAAGACCACTTAGGACAACATTCATTAGTCTCTGAAACGTAGATTGCGCATTACGGAGTCCGAAGGGCACTCTCGTAAATTCATAATGTCCGGACGAGTCCCTGAACGCAGCTTTTACTGTATCTTTGACCTTTACTTGATGGAATGAAGACACAAGAATGAGTGTGGTGAAATACTGGCTATGGCCTAGCTGATCTGAGATATAAGAGATATTTGGAATTGGATATGCATCGCCAACTGGGATTTCATTTAGTTTGCGATAATCGGCAACGATCCGCCATTTGGGCTTACCGGGTGCGTCTTGTCTTTTTGGGAGAACCCAAATTGGAGCTGACCACGAGGATATAACGTTCGAATTATATTTTGATCTAGCGTAACTTTAACCTCTTCTTTGTGAAATTCAGGAAACCTATAACTTTTAACGGCGATAGGAGTTTCGGAACTAACACGGATTTCTTGTTTTAGAGTATTAGTATGTGTGAGTTCGTCTCCCTCTAGATACAATACGTCTCGGAACTTAGAACATATGTTACGTAAGCGATCTGCCTCTTCCGAGTTAAGGTGATCGCTTCTCATCAAGTTTTGAACTTTAGCATCCCGGTCTAATGTGTACGACTTTGTTGAATTAGAATAGGACGTACTTGCATCGGTTGTATGGACAGTGCTTTCCTTAGGCTCCATTATCTGCGAGATGGGTTCCAGCGTTACTGACAGGTTCTGTAAGATTATTTCTTCAAATGATGTGTTAAGCACTGAAATAGTAGTCTGATTATTTGAATCAACACGGACCAAACACCTGGAAATATATACGCATTTTTGTAATTTGACATCTAGCAGAAGTCCTAGTTAAATATCGGGGTTAGTGACGTTGCAACGAATAAACTTTTCGCTTCTAGGAGGAATAACAACCGTTACAATAGGATCTGTTTTTAAATTGAAATAAGGGATTCCCTTGAATTATTCATTTAGAGTCATTGTAACTAATGAGGGTTTTATACCACTCTAAAAAGTCTGTACCCAGGATGCCATCATGTTCTAAATTAATATTGTCTACGATATGGAAATAGTACGGAACTTTAATTCCGTTTTCTAGTTCCAAAGATAATATAAACTTGCCTTTAGTTACAGAGAACGAGTCGATGTCATTAATGCCTTTCATTTTTAAAATATCTTTCTCAACTACAGGTAATTCGGATAGGCATTGCTCTTTAATAATGCATATGAAACTGCCAGGGTCAACTAAGAGAAGAATAGGTAGTTTCGTATGTGAGGTTTTTACTACAATGAGGTGAGCAAGATCTTGAAATGAGGGAAAACTTTGTAAATATTGGAATAGCCACCTGGAGTCTGGATAAAACTATCCAGTATTCCTTCAGGCGAACTATTATTTTCTATAGAATTTGTAGTTGATTTAGTAGAGCTAGTTAGGATGGAGTCAATAATTTTTGAGTTATTAGTACGTTTGGATTTAGAAATTGAATTAGTAGGTAATTAGGGAATTCGAATTATTAGCAACTTCTGAATTAGTAGTATATTCGTGCTTGGATATAGATTTAGAAATTGAAGCCTCTGAGAAAATGTTCCCACGGTTAGTACCTATAGTAAAAGCATTACGTCGGCACTGGGTCGTAATCTGATCACATTTTGTAATCTGGTCTTCAGGTATTGGAACCTGATTACATTCAACGTTTTTAATTCGTTTATTGGTTGCGTTCCCAGGGTTTCCGCGACCGAAGCGGGAATTGTCGAATAATCTTTTGCGATATTGCGAAATGTCCAAAATGAATGAAATGTGAAAATGCCCGAAATTTTTGCATGTTAACGGTTGCGAGCTAGAAGTTGCGTGCTTTCCCGTGTTATTTGACTGCATTGATTTAAATCGAATTCGAGCTTTATTTTGACTGTTTTTAACCCCCGACCAAAAAAGAGGGGTGTTATTAAATCTACATTCGAACCCGAAGTGGCCTACTTTATGACAAACTTTGCACGATGACCTAATTGAGAAGTTAAAGATTTTTTCTTCTTCTGTAGCGACACTTAAAACAGCGTTAAGATTTCGAGGGTCCCGACAACGAACAATGGCACTTAGTTTAGGGTGAAGTCCTAGACAAGTGTACAGAGCTAGGTCTTCCGTTATAGCAATACGACCCGGGTGTTTCTAGGTCGAGAGCGGTTTGGCAATTTGTTAAAAACGCTGATAAATTCTCACGCTCCCCTTGGTATGGGTTTACAAAGTTACATAACACTTGGATAGAGTGTGGCTCAGAGATAGAGTGTGGCTCAGAGATAGAGTGTGGCTCAGAGATAAGAGTGGGGCTCAGAGATAGTGAGTGTTACTTGTTTTTGTCACTTTGTTTAACCATAATAACGAGTGTTTGGGTAGCCATACAATGCTCAAGGATTGAGAGGACCAAGGAGACTTATGGGCAACAACAAAAATAGCATTTATAGTTGGGGTTACTGAATTCCAAGAAAACACCACACTACAAAATAAGAAACTGTAATTGGTGTTTACAACACAGACACGAGAGTAATAATCAATCAGTAGGTACAGAACTTAGCATAACAGTAATTAAACAAATGGCGGATCGCCGGCTCACGGAGAGCATGCGTCGTGCGCACGCGCGGTTAGCGATGGCTCGTGGTCGACTGACTACCGCGCGGCGCGGGCGGCGGGATAGGGATGTTCCGACTTCCGAATCGGACTAGTCACGTAGCCGCGCCGGCACACGACGCGCTCTAGAGATGCGCGGAGTATCTATAAAGGATTGCGCTATATCCTCCCCCTCCAAGTCAGCGGAAGGCTCTGGAGTGGGCTTGGCAACCGGTAATTTACGGGGTCTGCCCTTCTCCCTAGGATGGACGACAACGTCAGAATCACCTACATACGAGGTAAGGAGGCTGGCATGATACTTGCCACGAGGTACGTTATCTTTATCTACAACCTCGTAAGTGGTAGGAGAGACAACTTTACTTATAGAATACGGGCCCTCTCGTTTCGGGGCGAACTTACTAGTGAAGCCTTTCGCGGCTTGGCTAAGACGATGGCTACTCACGAGTACGAGGTCTCCCTTCTGAAAGTTAAGCCCAGGACGGTGGGTCTTGTCCGCTGCTTCCTTACAAATATCCTGCTGGCGCTCGACTCTCCACTTAGTCTCTTGCAGGCGGTGTACAAAATCACGTAGATATGGCATGATTTGAGGCACGTAGTTTTCTTGCTCCACGACTGTCCGCAAGTCATGAGCAACGTCCACCGGGGACCGGAACTCACGCGCAAACGTTAGCTATCTAACGTTTGCGCGTGAGTTCCGGTCCCCGGTGGACGTTGATTCGTACATCGTGATTGAACGTGCAGATACGGCAGTATATGGACTGGACGATCCGCTGATGTCGTGGCAAGGAGTTAGATTACACCTTAACTTCACCCAGGTATACGATGAAAGGCTTAGCAGATTCGTTGGCTACCTTAGCCAACTCGACGGATTTCGGTGTGATCGCGGTCGGATGCCGCGGTGATAACGTGGTTTTGACGACGCAATGACACATACGTACTGGATAGAGTCACCGCGGTTAGAGACAGCATAGAGTCACACTGGATACTGAATTTGCGGTTGGTATTGAAGCGAACACGCGACGAATTTGCTTTTATACATATAGTTTTATTATAGATAGCCACTATAGCCAGTAACGACTTTCTTTGAGTTTGTTTTGTAGTTCTTTGAGGTCTTTGGAGTTTTAGCAGGTTTCTAGATATCTGTTTTGCTTTATGTCATTTGTACTGAATACCCCTCTTCTGACACCACTGTTACCGGACAGGTTCAAAGTCACTTTTTATCTAAACAATTTCGTACTTTAAAAAAATTAATGAAATTAGTAGTTTTACACAGATATAATTATAATTTGTCCACCACGAAGTTCAAGATATGACTGGCTTCAACTAATATGACATGAAAAATAACAACTATGATATAAATACCTAAACTTGTACAATACCTACCCAAAGTGTTCATTCGGTTATAAATTCACTAAACTTGTACCTACAATACCTAAAGTTAAAAATTTACGATGACTAATAAGTATGTCGTAAATGACATGACTCATGAGGAACAACAACTATTATCCAAATAACTACCCATTGTGTTCATTGGGTTATAAATTCCCTAAACTTGTACAATACTTAAAAAAATATAATAGTTAAATAAACGAGTATCTCATGCATAACTTATGACATGAAAGACAACAACTATTATCTAAATACCTCAACTATTTGCGCGACTGGACACATACGCGACATAATGGTTTCATGGGTGTCGTGTTCGTGGTTTTCAGGGTAGCTGATAACGAAAATGAGGTCAAATTGAAAATCCAAGATGGCGCCGAGGGAAATTTCAGTTTTTCCTCATGGGTGTAGATTTCGTGGTTTTTGGGGTTGTTCATAACGAAAATCAGGTCGAAATGAAAATCCAAGATGGCGCCGAGGAACATTTTCAGTTTTTTTTCAGAGGTGTCGTTTTAAAAATTCGAAAATTGTTTATTTCTTCCACAAGATTACAACAATTAGTTTGTGATTGGAGCCTTCTTTTAAGCAAACAATTTTGTTATGTAAGAGCGGAGTCTTCTAATACACTTCTAATACAGGCATGTATTAGAAGACTCCGCTCTTCCATAACAAAAGAAAGAAAGAAAGATATAACGTTTACTTATGCTAGTAAACAAATTCACACAGACAAGATTGGCATAAGTATAGTTTGTGTGTGTTGTGTGTGTGCGTGTGTGTTGTGTGCTTGCGTAGGTGTTTGTATGCCTGTGTGAGAGTATAGATTATGTCGTTGATTTTAAAAGTTCTTCCGTTTCTTCATAAGTGATTGGTTTAATCCGTTTCAGTATATTTTTTTTACAATCATAATATTGGTTTTTATATATGTATATTTCCTTATTTATCCTATTATATAACCGAGCAGACCGTGTATTATATTGCATGGAGGCAACCAATGTTTTTGACTGGGGGACTTCTGCAATAGCATGCTTTCTTCGCTTTGTTAGTTTAGATGAATCGTAAGGTAGGATCTTATGTTTTTCCAAAATAGTTTGAGTTATACAGGGTGTTTGGTGCATCGTTTGCCAAATCGAATACGCCGAAAGGAGAGGTCATTTGCTATCTCTTCATGCCCCATAACTCATTCCTCGCCTCACCGGTTTTTTTATAACAACTTTTTAATTTAAATTTTGAAAAAATCCAAAATTCAACATTTTATGTCAAATAAAAAAATAAAAAAATTGTTTAGACTTAAAATTTCGATTTAATTGTGATGTGTACTCTTGTATGATTCTATCAAATACAAAATTATTTGCTAGGAACAATAACTTTCTTTTTAATAGCTCGTAAAGTTTTTGTAAAAGAAAAATAAACTTAAAACTCAACTTTAAATGGCCATAAAAAAAAAAAACTAAAAGCGATCGGGATCTTCGAATACCTTAAAAAAGTTCTCTAGTCTGTCCCCTTTCCAACGGTATGCAATATGCCCAAAAAAACGTTTAATATCTTTTCATTTTTAACTAAATGTTTAATCGTGACACTAGGCTGATATTCGAAATTACAGTAAGAACAGTAGTTTTAGCATAAATAACATGCCTCAAGTATGTAGATAGATACTGTTATGCCACTAGTGCGTAGTGTCCTATCTCTTTCTTAAACAGGAACCAACATTATAAGAATTTGAAATTAAAAAAAAAAAACTGAAATCACAAATCTTGTTCGAGTTTTCCGCCACTGTTGCGAATGCACGCGCGGCATCTTCGTCTTATCTCGACTGTAGTTTTGCGTAAACGTATTTTTGCTTTGATAGTCACGAAAGCCACATCAATGTGTTGGATTAAATCCTCCCTTGTCTCGATTTCCAAGGTGTAGACAATTTATTTGGCTCGTCCCTAGACGTAAAAATCTAAAGTAGTTAAGTCTGGGGAACGTGGAGGCCATAGAATAGGGCCATCCCTCCTAATCCATGATTCTGGAAACTGACGTATCATTAGGTACTCCCTGACAGTTAAACTCCAGAGAGCGGGACAACCGTCTTGTTGAACTACAAAAGATATGTCTTCACGAAAAATTGGCAGCTCAGCTAACAATAAGGGGAAGTCTGTTTCGGTGTTTTGGGATGGCTATTTCATGACCTCCACGTTCCCCAGACTTAACTCCGTTAGATTTTTACGTCTAGGGACGAGCCAAATAAATTGTCTACGCCTTGGAAATCGAGACAAGGGAGGATTTAATCCAACACATTGATGTGGCTTTCGTGACTATCAAAGCAAAAATACGTTTACGCAAAACTACAGTCGAGATAAGACGAAGATGCCGCGCGTGCATTCGCAACAGTGGCGGAAATTTCGAACAAGATTTGTGATTTCAGTTTTTTTTTTTTAATTTCAAATTCTTATAATGTTGGTTCCTGTTTAAGAAAGAGATAGGACACTACGCACTAGTGACATAACAGTATCTATCTACATACTTGAGGCATGTTATTTATGCTAAAACTACTGTTCTTACTGTAATTTCGCATATCAGCATAGTGTCACGATTAAACATTTAGTTAAAAATGAAAAGATATTAAACGTTTTTTTGGGCATATTGCATACCGTTGGAAAGGGGACAGACTAGAGAACTTTTTTAAGGTATTCGAAGATCCCAATCGCTTTTAGTTTTTTTTTTTATAGCCATTTAAAGTTGCGTTTTAAGTTTATTTTTCTTTTACAAAAACTTTACGAGCTATTCAAAAAGAAAGTAATTGTTCCTAGCGAGTAATTTTGTATTTGATAGAATCATACAAGAGTACCTACACATCAAAATTAAATCGAAATTTTAAGTCTAAACATTTTTTTTATTTTTTTATTTGACCTAAAATGTTAAATTTTGGAATTTTTCAAAATTTAAATTAAAAAGTTGTTATAAAAAAAACCGGTGAGGCAAGGAATGAGTTATGGGGCGTGAAGAGATAGCAAATGACCTCTCCTTTCGGCCTATTCGATTTGGCAAACGATGCACCAAACACCCTGTATATATTTTTTTGTATGAAACGGCAGATTATTATTTCAGCGTTTTCGCGTCGGTGTCCTTACACCTTGTATAAAACAATACCTAACTAAAACTGTCAATAGGTCATAAATATGTTCATATCTTGTACAATACCTAAAGTTAAAAATAAACGATGAAAATAAAAGATAATAGCTATTATCTAAATACCTACACTTGTACTTAAAAAAAGTTAAAAATACACGATAAGAGCTACAATCTATCTAAAATAAATGAATTACTTTGACCTGTTATATTATTGCGTGAAACTGATTGTTCATAATTATGATTCAATAAGCTTTGTTCGTTAACACTAATGAAACTTTCACTTATACAGGGTGTAACGGAAAGGTTATATACATGCTTAAGGGTGTGCTACAAACCATCAAACTGAACATGTATTTTTTTCGCTATTACGATGTTTGTCCAATGGAGAAAAATGTTCAGTTTGATGGTCTGTAGCACACCCTTATATTTGTATAATATACCCTTTCCGATACATCCTGTATACCTAAATAAACATAACTTACCTACTTATAAGTAGTAGTTAACTGTCGAATAATGCCTCTAACGAAGAAATATAGTTACTACGTGCTACTCTATCGGCCAGTTAGGGTTTTAAGAGTTGCTATCCGTAGTTTATGATAAAGTACTAGCTGTCCCCGGCGTTGCATGCGTTGCAATACACTTTTTAACCGACTTCTAAAAAAGGAGGAGAGTTTGTAATATTTTTTTTTTTTAATGTTTGTTCGCGCATTGTTCCGTCGCTTGCCAACCGATTTGAAAAATTCTTTTTTTGTTGGAAAGGGTATACTTCCCAAATGGTCCCATGGTCACCAAGTCGGGATCTGATGATGGAATCTTGGCGAAATCGAGGGAACTCTTCAAATTTTATAGGAAAACGTACAGTGATTTTGGTATTTTCTACAACAAGTGAAGCATTTGCGTCCAATAAGAACCATTCTACCATCAGATCTGATGATGAATCCAAGAGACAGGCTTCGGAACTCACTGAACATATTTCTCCATCGGACAAACATCGTAATAGCAAAAAAATATCAGCTGCCCCATACATTTGGGTCGAATAGGTATTGCAATTTTGTATGGGGCAGCACATAACAAGGCAATGAATCTTAGCTGTGTTTGGGCTTGTTGGAATTGTAACGGTATGCACTTTCCAGGTGTATACACCGATTACGCTGAGATTTATGATCCGATTTGCGTGATTCTTCTTTAGTTTGATGTGGAATACCTGCCATTTGGTCCCATAAAAAATTAATATAGTTTGGCCATAAAGTTTTCATTTTATTTAAAATTTGTTATATGTAAATTTTTCACATATGTACACCGATTTCTCCGTGATTATTGGACCGATTTAGATGATTTTTCATTCATTTGGTAGAGAAGCTTGCCCGGTGGATCCATATGAATTTTATTATCTTTGCTTAGGTACTTTTTGAGTCATCCTCTTTATTATGCATTTTGTCCTTTGTCTAGTTACAATGTAAAAATTAAACTTGACTAGGATTAAAGTGAGATACCACAACTGAAAAGGCTAAAATAAAAACTTTTTAACAAAAAAAAATAACCGACTTCCATAAAACACTAAAAAGTGGCAAATAATTTTAGTTTCGGAAGTCGGTGGCAAAAAAGTAAATGAAACAAACAAGTCACCGACTGCCGAAACTAAAATTATTTGCCACTTTTTAGTGTTTTATGGAAGTCGGTTATTTTTTTTTGTAAAAAAGTTTTTTCACCTACCCTATCTACTTACCTACCATACCCTACCTACCTACCTACCCTACCCTTCCCTACCTACCTCCCCACCTACCCTGCCCTACCCTACCCTAAACCTTCCCTGGACTACGACAAACATTATAAAACCAAAATTAGCTAAATCGGCCGAGCCGTTCTTGAGTTATAAAATTACAACGAAAAGTGGCATTGATTTTTATATAGATATATATTTTTATATAGATGAGAACAAGAGAGGAGCTCGTGGCTAAATAATAACAGCCGCCCGTGTCGATCTTTAAGGTTAAGCCATGCTTGCCGAGGTTGGTCCGTGGATAGGTGACCATATTGCATACCGAGTTTCCTCCGTGCCTCGGAAAGCACGTTAAGCCGTTGGTCCCGGCTGTCATTTGTAGATCTTTGACAGTCGTTACGAGCAGTCTGAAGCCCAAAGTCTGTCATCCAGTCTTACCAAGGGGTATCATATTACCCAGTTACTGAGTTGTGGAGGTCAGATAGGCAGTCGCTTCATGTAAAATACTGGTACTCGGCTGCATCCGGTTAGACTGGAAGCCGACCCCAAGATAGTTTGGGAAAAAGGCTAGGCAGATGATGATGACTTTATGAGAACAATAAAGTACCTACACAAAAATACTTTATTTCACATGATAAATACAACGACAGGCACACTGCAGCAGGTGATGGCTTGGGTCAATACCTATCAAAACAACACAATACATGTTCCGCGAAATGTTCGCCCGCGATACGCGTAGTGGCGTTATAGTAGGTCACAGCGCAAGCAGAAAACTGTATGGCGATGACGATGAGATCGTACAGATTTCAACTTAGAGAAGACATGACACAACAACATAACAGCCTGTAATCCCCGAAGAGTTAGACAGAGGTGTATAGGTACTTGTTCCGTGCGGGGATCAAACCCGCGACACGCCGCGCAACAGCCAAGAAGCCATTTCTAAGCAATGGCCTATTTTACGGGCTTGCCGTCGAGACGTCCCTGTTCACGACACCCCCCAACCGACCCTTGCTCGAGCCAGCCCAATCGAATCACTCAGATCCCGCCTGTCCCTTAGCTAGCCTCGCCCCGCCAAGCCCTAAGCCGAGGTCCGTTCCCTGCAGGGGCTGCCCTTAGCGTTTTGTCGCTTAGATTATAATTTCTATGCCCTGGCTGGAGGCCATGTATTCAAGGCATTCACAGGGCAGTCCAGTTAAACAGAAGCTATCCTCAGAAAAAACCTTAAAAAAATGGCCTATTTATTTGAGGATAAACAATATGTCATCATGTTTTGTCTTTATGTAAATGTTTTGCCACTGCAAACGGACAGTTAGCCCTCTCAATATTTAGAACCTCTAGGTTTCTCAACTTTCCTTACATACAATAAATAACACATGCATAACATCACGCCTGTAAGCCCCTAAGGGATAGGCACATGTGTACCTAATAGTACACCCCAATACCGACGGTTATGTTTAAGTCCCATGTAATAAGGGGCGAGCCTATTGCCATCAACCGGGCACAAATCCAGACTCCGTGGCTGTCTGAGAAGTTCCTGATGGAAAACCCCAATAACACTTTGCCTGACCTGGGTATCGAACTCAGGATCTCATGCTAAGCAGTCTCGCTAGCGACCACTCGACCAATCAGGCATACAATAAATAATTAATTAATCCAAAACCAAAATATTTTGTTTCATATAGGCTAATGCTAAGGGGGATGGGTGGTGGGAACGCGAATGAATAAAATAAGAAATGAGTACATAAGAGGAAGTCTGAAAGTGGCGCCGGTGACTGAATAGATGTGTGGTAAAAGGTTGTCGTGGTATGGGCATGTGATGCGGAGGAATGAGGACAATGTCGTGAGGAAAGTTTTGAGTATGAATGTGAATGGGTATAAGAGTTGAGGAAGACCAGAGAAACGATTCAATTTATCAATTATTCCTTGATTTCGTAAAAATATGTATAATCAACTTTTAAAAAGGAGCACTCAATCCACACGTACATCAAAAAATAAAAATCCATGAGCAAAAAAAGTAAAACTGTGTATCACGCAATGCCATACACACGTCGTACACCGCCCGACCGCGCGGTGATGCGGTGCTTACCGCCTATCCGCGCGGAGAGCCGATGGGTGACCTTATATACGTAGTTTCCTCCGTGCCTCGGCATGAACGTAAAGCCGCTGGTCCCTGCTGTAATTTGTAGGTCTTTGACAGTGGTTACAGGTACTCAGTGGCCCGAAAGTGCGACAAGCAGTCTCACCAAGGGGTATCGTATTACCCAGTACTAACTGCATGGGTTGTAGAGGTCAGATAGGCAGTCGCTCCTTGGAGGCTAGGCAGATGATGATGATGGCATGTATGTACTACACCAGTACATAAATGTGACCTTTCTGATCACGCTGTAAAAGCAGCTCACAGGTATCACAAATAAAACGAATGTCTAGTTATAAATTTCTTTAGTCAGTTTCAATTTTAAAAAATCAGAATGAAACGTAGGTTTAAACACATTATTATAGCTTTCTCAAAAATATTTGCCAACCTTTATTCAGTGGCGTAGCGAGGGTTTTTGCCACCAAAAATTTTCCTCATGATGTATATGAATATTCAATATTGAGGTATTTTGTACTTCAAATATTTACTTCATCTCGATTCTTTAGTTTTGTTCCCTTCCTTTATTTGTTCCTTAAATTATTATGCCTTCTCCCACCCTACATTTTGCACATAAAGGGTATTGTTCATTCTCGGCTTTAACGTGGACAAGTTGTTCAGTTAAAAGTATTTTTATGATTAAATATAAATAAATCTAAAATGAATATTTTTTGTATACTCGTAGTTGGAAAGTAAATCTAAAAACATGTCGTTTAAAAAGTATTTAATCCGATTGAATTACAAAAGAGTCGCCATCTTTTTGGTTACAGGCTGATTTTGTGTTGCCACATTAATAATAATAGTGAGTTGTCTCTTTTTAAGATAATAATCGATTTCTAAATCCGAGTCAAAAATATGTATTTTCTTGAGAATGTATTATCAAATCAACTGATTTTCAAACGCATCTGTGTTTATTTTCCTTTCAATACTTTAAAAATGAACAAAACACTAATCGCTTTTGACCTGCAAATCATTTTCCATTCGATTTTAATAATAAATCGATTATTGTACAATCGTTTTTTTTTTGGCAACACCTGTCATCTGTCAATAATGACGTACAGTCACGAACAATAATATATATACATTGTCACATTTTCTAAAATATGTTAACTTCACTATTTGCAAAAATAAGTGAACGAAAGTTTTTTCTAAATTACCTAACCATCAAACTGTGTCGAAACTGGGTATACATTAGTTTCATAGTAATATAAACGAAACAAAATCAGTAAAAAGGTTACACTTCCAAGGTATTTTTTTTAAGTATCCATGACAATTTCAATAACATGTATACAAAATGTATACATGTAATAGTAATTGTATACGTGTTATAGCAATTGTCATGGATACATTAAAATGACATTGAAAGTGTATATCTCCTTTTTCCTATTTTTAAACCCCGACCAAAAAAGAGGAGTGTTTTAAGTTTGACGTGTGTATCTCTATATCTGTGGATCTGTGTTTTTGTGTGAATGTCTGTGGCATCGTAGATCTTAAAAGGATGAACCGATTTTGATAAAATTGGTTTCGTTTGAAAGGTGTTTTTTTTTTATCGAGAGTGTCCTTAGCTATGTTTCGAAAAAAATCTGCTCAGCCGTTTGAAGATCATCACCTCTTTTCTAGTTGATGAAGGGATTTAAACAACTTCCACAGGTCTGGTTACTTGTCACCATGGGCATCGCCAGGGGGTGGCCCCCTTATAACTTTCCTTGTTTTCGTTAATTAGCGAGAAGAGGCGCAACACCGTGAAAAGTGGAATGCTAACGAAAGGAATGCCCATACCTAGGTAGTAGGCAGGTAGTAGGCAGGTATTAGGCAGGCAGTGGGCAGGATGTAGGGCGGTAGTAGGCAGGTAGCAGGCCGGTATTAGGCAGGCAGTGGGCATGAAGTAGGCCGGTAGTAGGCAGGTAGTAGGCAGTTAGTACGCAAGTTTTAGGCAGATAACAGGCAGGTAGCAGGTAGGTAGTAGGCAGGAAGTAGACACGGTACGATATGGGACATTTTTGTTATTCATATTAAAACGATTTCAATGATACCTAATCACAATAACACAGGAAATGTGAATATACTATATAGCTATACTGCACGGCAACAAAAAACAACAGTAATGCGCGCCCTTATGTATGAGTTGCAATGTTGCCGTAGGAATCTAATAGCTCAATAGTTTTAGGACGGTAGACGGAAATAAAAACAGTCGAAAGGCGAGTCGATGCCGCTCGCTGATGGCTACTAGCTACCTTACTATAACACAAATTAAGGATAAAAATCTAAAAATAAAAAATGTAAGAAGATCCACTAATTATATGTATACTGATATTGTCGATTAGATAAAATCACAATTTAGGTACCTTTTGAAACCAAATTGCGACTTATTTCCGAGCTGCTTGAAACTGCTACTTTGTAATTGTTTACATAATTTCGAAACTACACTGTAAACATGTTATTGAAGTTTGTTTGGGTACAAAATTATGTAACTAAAAGTTAATAAATATTTTTGATACTCTATAGTTGACGATATTTTGATAAAAAGGTGTAGTTAATTTTGACACATTTTAACGTTCACATAATTATTGGACTCAGTTAGCATACTTTTCTGACATGAATTTGAATTTTAAGGGCGTTTCTATGTTATTAGACGTGACTGTACAGTGAAAAATAAACATTACATTCGCTTTGCCTCGAACAAAGACTCCCTCATTGCGAACTTTTCTGTTTTTGTTATAATGGACTCTGATACCGCTCCAATTGAAGACCCGGGTTTACCTTTGGACACTGTATCTGCTCATGACGATGACCCTGGCGCTATTTTGTTAAATATTGAACCGGCTTGAAATAAAACCTTGGCATGAACATTGACGCTCCTGTGCAGGATCTTATTGCCCTTACGGGAATGACGAACCACGAACCGTTGCGATGTGTCAATTGCGGCATAGATATTATTTATCGCAGAAGTCGCACTCTGGAACCCATTGAAATACTAACAGTAATTCGACATTGGACTGCTCCACAAGTGGTAAGCTAATGTTCTATTATTATTTTTAAAATAATCATTGCTATTATCCATACGAACTGAATAAAAATAAATATGCTTATGTCTTATTTGTAGGTTACAGTCCAGAGCTTTGTCTGTCATTCTTGCTGGACGTTGGCTCTCAACAATGCAGCGGATCAAGAAAATGAACCAAGCGCAAGTAGTGGTCAGCAACGACAAATAAGTGTAAATTGTGGATGTTCAATACTACATACTAGATATCATGTTTTGCATACAAATTCCGAAAGAGAAACACACATAAGAAATGTAATTATGGAGTGGATATCACCATGGCTGGTACTGTCCTTTTTATGTATTTTATGTTTCCATTTAGAATATATTAAATAAAAAATACTAATATAGTAATGAAAATATGTAATACATTATGTGTGAGTAAAAAAAAGATGTCAGTTTGTGTTTCAACCAGTGACTATGAATGAAATTCTTTTAGGTTCATGGATCTGACCGCATCTGCCATCCATGTTGGCAATGTGCTGATAGAGCACCACTTCCTGCATTAATATCTGCAAATGTACCAGCATAAGCAGAAACAATAACCTTACTGGATTATACTAGAGCATCTGATACACAGGCTTTTTGTTTTTGTCCCTGTTGTGACTCATCGCAGCGATTGAGTATCCCAACATTGCTAAGGGGGAGAGAGCCAGCAACCTCCTTGAAGGTTTACCTTTAACTGGCAATTGCGCTTGGTATGAGGAAAAATTCAAAGTGGGCATATTTATATCATAATTAATAATGACAGATCATTATTAATTAGGCAAGGCAGAGAAGCAATAACTCAATATTGTTGCAATTGCCTTGTACAGCTAAGAATGGTGGGCTGCTGTGCTCATGTTATGACCATAATAATTATGGTACTTAAGCTGGGCAAGGCACAACAATAGGCAGGCAAAATAATATTAGACTGCCTGCCCAGTTTTTAGATAATATTTTATTTATTTGTGATTCGGAATAAAAGTTATTGAAAAAATATATTATTTTTATTTTTTTCCATTTAAATCACCTCAGGATGAGTTACTACCACATTAAAAGGAAGAGAATATCATTATAGGAAAGCTACAAATCATGTTTTTTGTAAATAAAATACTCATAACTAACTTTTTTTCAGCGACAAGCCTTATCATTACACATGCTAAATATGAACTATTTTTACACTTTCCAGCAATCTTATTACTATAATTCGTTTCTTAGAGGTATAAACTATTAAAAACCCCTGTCATAAAATATTATAGTTAATGTCCACGTTAAGCCAAGTTACCCTAACAAAGTGAGCAATTCCCTTTCAATGCATAGTTTTTAAGAATGCTTCTAGCCTCATATTGCAATTCTGGTCTAGTCACACCATTCATCAAAAACGTGCGCAAAAACCTTGCCTGTATAGTGTATATTTAACATCTGTACAAGTACGTTTACCTTTTTCTAACAACTCTTTAGCACTTATATAAGTGCAGAGTTTCGTCTTATCTGCCCTTTGCATGGACACGGATGCTTTAGAATTCCTATATCATTATCTTTGCTAATGGCCTTTCTTTTATGTTTAACAACTTCTTAACGGTAAAAGATCTTCAATAGATTCGACATCAGTAGACGTCATCTGTTAATATCTTGTGTTTCGGCAATTTCCCCTTCTAGAAGGGGAAATTACCGAAACACAATCAAGTTTTCCTCTGATATATTGTCATTTTCATCCGTAACTTGCAGGATGATGAGATGGAAACCCAAGATGACTATTCATCTTGGGTTTCTATCTCATCATCTTACAAGTTTTCTTCATCAAACGGGTTTTCGTTTTGTTCATTTTTCTTTCCATTATCATCTTGGGTATCTATAGTATCGTACTGCATAGTTTTTTCTTCTAACAGATTGCCATTTCGTTCATTCTCTCTTTCTTCAGGTTCGGTGACAGAGGTAGTGGAATTCTATACTTCGCAGCTAATTTTATCTATAATTACATTATGTTCCATTATTTGGTATTCCAGAATTTTTGTCGAACTGTCTGGACTTTGACAATTCGATTAACAGGAAATACATGATTCTGAAGCTTGCAGCGGGTCCACAGAATTTGGAGAACTTATTTCAGTCGTATTGTTTATGAAAGTCGGTCCTTAATATATGTGTTTAGACTTATGAACTTTGCCTTTTAAATGTTCTTTCAGATGTTTTTTTTCGAGATTTTTCTTCTTCTCTGATTTTTGGTCAAGTTAAGTTATTACTATACGAAGTTGTATTGGATTCTTTGGTCCGGTTACTGGTTGAACTGTAATAAAATAACAGGTGCATAAGTAAATTACCTGTATGGTAATTGAAATACCCTATTTCTTTGACTAGAACGAGACTTTGAATAAACATTCAATTCAGTCTCATCCTTCCCTCGAGTGGCAGAATTTACAAAACATCTACAATGGACCCATCAAAAATCGGTAAACTACAAATTCTGTAAATCAAAGTAAGTAAAGCTGCACAAAAATTATTGGTGGGAAACTACTTTTATTTTTGCTGTGAAGCATCACGGCTTATGCTCACGCAAAACATTGTGTTTATGGATGTATTGGATTGAATAGTGCAGGGGTCATAGGAGTATTTAAAAGAAATTAGTTAGATTGAAAACGTGTGAAATAGTAGGTATTTTGACCTTCAAATCGAGTATCTGTGTAGCCAGAAGGTTCCCAGGAATGGTCCTGTAAAAAAAAATGAAAGCAATTATGGGAAGAACAACCTAAGAGTGTTTTTATCATCATCATCTGCCTAGCCTTTTTCCAACTTTAATGGGACCCCCCACCCCATAAACCCCATTAAAGTTGGCAAAAGGCTTCCAGTCTTACCTGATGAAGCTGAGTACCAGTATTTGACATGGAGTGACTGCCTATCTGACCTACACAACCCAGTTAGCACTGGGTAATACGATACCGTTTGGTAAGAGTGTTTGTATATCCCTTATAAGGAAGGAACTTGTCAGTGCCTAACTATATAAGTAGTTTAAGATTTTTTAAACAAGAAGGATTTAGAGTTTTAATAATACCGATAAGGGAACTTACTGTGATAGCTGTTGTCTTCAAGTCTTTTACTATTCACTCTACAGATTTTTTGGAGATAAGCAATAGCATCCGCATAAGATTCTGAAAAAAATATTGTAAAAATAAAATATTAGGCACGGAAAAGGTTTAATTTATTTTTCACACCACCTGCTCGATAATGTCAAATTATATGTCATGCAAACCTAACCTAAAGTAAGTCATTAAAGACCTGAGGTCTAGCAGGGCAATAATATTGTACTGAATTTCATTATGACCCGCTGGTCAATAATGTGATTTGAATTTGGAACATAAATCGCATACGAATATTCACGCATTCACCATATCTGCACAAAAAAATTAATTCGAAATCGAACTGGCCACCACGAGATAGAATATAATTAAAAGAAAAATAGAACACAAATCAACAAAGAGGCGCGAATACTGGAAATTGCTTTGCTTTGTTCATTGTTATACAACAAATTACTTAAAATATTGCAAATTCTCACAAAAATGTTGAGTGACGATAGTGATTTGACTCCGGAATACTTGATTCTAGTACTACTGCTTTTATTCTCTCGTAGATGGTGTGAAAAGTACAGTATTCACCTCGGGGATAAAGGTGCCTTCGTCTTGGGCGACTTTGATTCCCACGCTGCACTCAGGATTCTTATCTTAACTCCCTCGCTTTGCTCGGGAGTTAACTCTAAACTCCCTCGCTCCGCTCGGGTGTTAACGCTAAAATCCTTCGTTTTGCTCGGGATTCAATACGGCGCCCGTTACATAAGACACTACTTTATCCCCTTGGTGCATAATCTACTATTGTTTAATTGGTTAAGTGGTTGCATACCTTACTACCGAGCTGATGAGGTCCTGGGTTTGTTGCGCAAAGTGTGCCCTGTTGCTGGCAATAGGCTCACCCTATATGACATACGACTAGGAGTGCCAAGTATCCGACTTTTTACAATCATGTCCGGCCAAATTAGACGAGTTTGGCCTCCCCGAACCGCCAAAGAGCCGGCGCGGCGGCGCAGGGAAATAATAATATCATTTTTGTATTAGATTAGAAAGGCGACAGAGAGGAGAGCGAGATTTCACGGAACCAATTCGGTTTTATGCCTGGTCGGGAACGACGGATACCATTTTTGCTATTCGCCAGCTATGCAAAAAATACAGAGGTGCGCATAAAAACTTGCACATGGTGTTCATCGACCTCGAAAAGGCATACGACCGGGTACCCGGGACCCGTAAGGTTTAGTGGTGGGCTCTAAAGAAGAAAGGTGTGCCTGGGAAGTATGTGCAGTTGGTCCGAGCGATGTACATTCGATGTAGAACCCAAGTACGGTCTACAGCGGGCACTACCGGGGGCTTCAATGTGGCAGTTGGCTTGCACCAAGGGTCGGCTCTAAGCCCTTACCTCTTCCTGGTGATAATGGACGTTCTTACGTCGGACATCCAGGAATAGACTGCCTGGTGTATGCTGTTTGCTGAAGAAATTGTGCTAGTTGCCGAGAGTAGACTAGGGGTCCAGAGCAGATTGGAGGTTTGGTGGCAAAGACTGTAGAATGTTGGCCTGAAACTAAGTAAAACCAAAACGGTCTGCCCTGTCCTGTGCCTATATAGTCCTTGCCGGAACGCCCATACCGATCTGCTCCGATTTTCTGTACCCCGGGTCGCTTGTCCAAGGGGATGGCGATGTAAATCGGGACGTAACGCACCGGATCAACTCAGGATACATGAAATGGCGACAGGTTACTGGAGCAACTTGCGACCCTCGGCTGCCACTCAAGTTAAAGGGGAACATAAGTCCGTGATACAACCTGTCGTACTGTATGGATCGGAATGCTGGGCAGTGAAGAAGACGGATAAAAAAAGATTGCATGCAGCAGAGACGAGAATGTTGAGGTGGATTTGTGGAGTGACTAAAATGAAATGAGCATATAAGAGGATGTTTGAAAGTAGCACCTGTTACAGAAAAGATGAAAGGGAGTTAGGGAGTCGTCTGCCTTGGTATGGACATGGTGATGAGGAGGGATGGAACACATGTGACTCAAAGAGTGATAAATATAAATGTGGATGGATGGAGAGGGAGAGGGAGACCAAAGATGGATGATCATCATCATCATCATCAGCCTATAATGTTCCCACTGCTGGGACGCAGGCCTCCCCTCTATGTGTGGGAGTGGGCTGTAATCCACCACGCGGGCCCAGTGGTAGATGTCACATGTCTTCGAATTTTTAGTTCTAGGACATGCCGGTTTCCTCACGTCGATGTTTTCCTTCACCGTTTTTGAGAGCAGCGGTGATGAAATAAATTACACAAAGCAATGCGCCTGCCTGGGTTCGAACCCGTGGCTTATTGCTCGTAAGTCGGGGCTGCCACCACTGGGCCATCGCTGCTCTCTCATCCCATCTAGTTGGATGATAAGAAACTTGATATGAAGG
The DNA here is from genome assembly GCA_963082945.1 of Cerastis leucographa. Classification (NCBI taxonomy): domain Eukaryota; kingdom Metazoa; phylum Arthropoda; class Insecta; order Lepidoptera; family Noctuidae; genus Cerastis; species Cerastis leucographa. The sequence continues at coordinate 11,102,619 of OY720373.1, read as the reverse complement.
AAAAAAGAGTAAATGATAGCGTGACGAATGACAGAGGTTGAAAGTAGGAAGAAAAAAAAAAAAAAAAAAAGACGTGTTGCGCCGACCCCAAATATAATGAGACAAGGGCAGGAAGATGATGATATGTATAAGTGTAGAGTAAGTCTCATATGAATAACAGTGATAAATACTTAAATAAAATTATCAAAATTGTTGTTTCTTTTATAACAGATCGAGCCTGTGCACACGGTGCGACAAGATTTCGTCGCGCGGCCAAGGCCGTCTTAAACTAGGCGGGGGCCCTTGGGCAGACAAGAATTTGGGGCCCTTTTGGAAAGTAAAAAAAGCGAATTATAGTACATAACATTTTTTTACTAAGTATGACCATTTATTATACATATAGGTAATCAAATACAGTATGATATAATATGTCATTAATGATATTAGAATGCTGCTGGTTTTTTGGTTACGATTACAATAACGTTTTCTTTTGAGATTTCTGTTGAGCAAAATCTTCTATTATATCCTTAAAGTCAATTTTTCGAGGATATCACTTTCTATGCACATAATTGACAAATAACTCAGTCGTTACAAGAACGACTGAGTTATTTGTCAATTATGTGTACATTGTTGTTCGAAATTCATTTTTTATTCTCATAAGCTGTGAAAATGACCGCTCTCCACTACAATTGGTAACCATTAGGCAAAGGAATATTCTTGTTGAATGTGCCCGACAAAAATGATTTGAGAATAAATGTGTGAGAGAAATTGTCGGTCCTTCGGGGCCCCCTGAGAATGGGGGCCCTGGGCACGGGCCCCGTGTGCCCTTATGGTAAAGACGGTATTGCGCGCGGCGCTGCTACGCCGCATGCCGCTACGGTGCGCTACGTCTCGCGGGTAGCATGTCCGGTGTGCGTGCGGCGTGGCGACGGAACTCGTCGTAATTACAAATTTACATACTATCATGGATTTTAATATGCAGGTCGCCATTTTGCCGCCGGAGCAGCGACGCACCGTGTGTATAGGCTCTCGCGCACCCTGCACGTCGCTAAATGTGTGTGTTTGTTTGTATAATCCACAAATTATTAATTACCATAAATATCCTGACTTCTCCAACTGCTGTATACAAGCTGTTGTTTTGCATCCTCGTCAAAATTTAGGAGGTTGTCACAAAATACATAAATATCAATGAAAATTACGATACCTAGTCAATTATAAATAAACGCTGATTTTTTTGGTCAGTATTTGATAATAACCCCCTTAACGTGGTTTCTGGAATAAGAAATTATCGAATAAACGTTTGAGATTGTTTGTATGTTTGGAAGCGTGGTTATAGGCCAAGAATCAGACGGGCCGCGTTTAAAACACGGGTGGTTCACACTTACCGATTTCCGCAAATAAAAATTACCTATCCATTTTGTTATTGATTCGGAACGAGAATCATTCGCATAGATACCTACTTGAATGACGAGGATGCAAAACAACACCTTGTTTATTAAGCCCTGACTATCCATTATACTACAAGGAATCAGAAACATTATTTTGAAAGTAAAAAATGAAAACCGACTGCCATGTTGGTCGAGTGCTGCAGTCTGCTGAGCATGAGGTACTGAGTTCCATACTCGGGTCGGGCAATAGCGTAATTGAGTTTTTTTTATCAGAAATTTCTCAGTAGCAGCCACGGAGTCTGGATTTGTGCCAAGTTGATGGCAATAGGCTCGCCCCCTTTTACATCGGACTAACAATATAACTAGTGAAATGATGCGGGTGTACTATTACGATGTAAAAATGGGCATGCAGCCATTGTGCCCGTCACAAGGTGATATGAACGTAAACAAAACAAAACGACTATATTACGGTCCTAGTAACAAGTGGCGTTCTGGTTTCTAGTGCTACTTGTGGGCACATGGGAATGAGACGTAAATTTGTGTTAATAAATTATTGTAGACGTCGGGGACCGGGAAGTGCGCCTCAAGTGAACATGGGCAGGACATCTGACTAGAATCGGAGATGGTCCATGGAGCAAGGCTTCTACCAAGTGGTGGCAAGGTTAGGCCAAAGAGAATCCAGGGCCGTCCTAAAGCTGAAAATGTTACGAGTCGGACTCGCGCACGAAGGGTTCCGTACCGGGAAGTGTGACAGAAAAAAAAACCGGCCAAGTGCGGATCGGACTCGCGCAAGAAGTGTTCCGTACCGGGAAGTGTGACAGAAAAAAAACCGGCCAAGTGCGAGTCGGACTCGCGCAAGAAAGGTTCCGTACCATTAGGTACTTATAAAAACGAGCAAAAAAATCCCTTTTTTTTGTATGGGAGCCCCGATAAATCTTTAATTTATTCCTTTTTTAGTATTTGTTGTTATAGCATCAACAGTAAAAATTTCGAAGTCTCAGTAATAGGGTCCCGTTTGACCCTTTGGGTACGGAACCCTAAAAAAGGGAGACCTATACCCAACAGTGATTCCGGGCTCATTAAGGTGAAATAAAAGATCATGTTACCTGCTTCAAATTTTATTTTTCCGATATAATGCCGCCACGTGATGTCTGCTGGTTCTTTATTCTTAATTCTTTTTGCAATAATGGCCTCATTCCCGCCAGGATATGCGAAAGCCACCTTCTTCTCTCGCATTTTACACATTATCCAAGTTTTTGGTACACAGATACGATTGTTGTTTTTAAATGGTGCTTTTTTACATTCTAAAACGATGAACCCGCTTTCTTCGGGAGTCACCATTTTTTTATCAAATTGAGCGGCATGAAAAATCTAAGTTGAATATTTTGGTAAGTGGAAAACTTGTGTGAAATCCTAATTTTACTGAAGAGATTTACGAAATATATAAAATTAACAAAACAGGTGACTTGAATTTCGAAAACAGCTCTCTGTCAGGGTCATAGAGAGTGAGAGTCAACTGTCAATGTCAGATCAATGACAGACAAATGCTTGGCTCAGTCAGTTTTTCATGGAATTAGTAGGTGTCGTATACTGATGAACGACAGGTGTCAGTGGCCCGAAAGTCTGATAACCTGTCTTACCAAGGGGTATCGTATTACCCTGGGTTGTGGGACTAGCAAAAACTTTCATACTTGCAAGTTTTTACCACTCGTACCCCCACATGACGCAAGGTTCCAAGTAAAAGCTAGAGACAGCCCGTTTAGTTTACTTTAGTTATTTCCATAGCGTGATGTCGTACGGTATTCTTTTGTGGGGCAATGCCGCCGATATTCAGACAATATTTGTTTTGCAAAAAAGGGCAATTCGTTCAATTTATAAATTAAGTCCCAGATACTCCCTCAGAGAAAAATTTTAAGAGATTGATATTCTTACTGTGCCCTCTCAGTTTATCTATGAAAACCTCTTGTACGCACATAAAAATATTAATTTGTTTAAAAAATACAGTGATATCCACAACGTAAATACGAGGAACAAACACAAATTTGTTGTTCCTGCAACGAGGCTCAAAAAAAGTAGGGGGAACGTTCAGATGCCAATGTATACGTTTTTATAATAAGCTTCCGAGCCATATTCAAGCACTAAGCCTAAATAAATTCAAATCGTTTATAAAACGGAAGCTATGCCTGAAAGCCTACTATCATGTTAATCACTATCTCGAAGATAAAAAGGCTTGGGATTAAACTGCTCCAATGAAATTTGCTCTGTGAATGTCGAAATTTCGGACTTCGCTTGTTCATTGTTAATTCCTTATTTTATATACTGTGACATTTTTTTATTTTTATTTTTACCTTATTTTTTTACATTTTTTATTTTTATTTTATTATTTTAAGTGACATTTACCGATGTGACATGAATACTTATTTCAGTATTTTATTATTATGTTTTTTTTTTTTACTTTATATTTTATTATTTTTATGTGACATTTACTGATTTGAAATTATTGCTTATTTACTTTTTTATTATGATTATGACATTTATTGATATTCGTGATTTTTTAAATTAATTTCGTAAATTATTATTAATTACATTTAATTATTGTGAATGTGAGGACCATGCAGGTCACATTATTTTTCTCCCACCACTATCTGGCAGTTTGAGTACTTTAAGCGACCTACCCAAATGTCCTTTCTTTGGTATTGTTCGTCGTTTCGTTGAGCTCCTTGAGTTATAAGTCGAGCTACACGATAACTGACAAATGCTTGCACTGACTGGACAGGTCCACTCAAATCTGTGTGGTTCTTTCTTCAAAAGACCATTTCAGATACTAATCTGCATAGTCCTCATATAAATTGAGCAATGTCTGGACTTTAAAAGAGTAACAAGTTAACAGAGAACCTCTGAGTTTGTTTCGGCTGTTTCTTCTCAGAATAGTCAGGTACGAAACACCGGCCCCAACTAGCTTAAAAAAAAAATGACGTGTAAAAGTGTTTGTAAAAACCTACTTGCAAAATAAACATCATTTATCATGTATATGGAACATACAATGAATAAGTTCAGACAATAGTGGTAATAAAGGTATTTTAGAAGTGCTGCATCTTGTTCGTTTAAATGATTAGCGTCGCCATGACGCTCTATATCTTCACAAACAATGTAATTATTATTGACTAGTTGTACCCGACAGCCGTTGCAATGCACTTTTTCCTACCTACCTACTTACTTATCCTACCTACCCTAACCTATCTTTCCTACCTTTTAAACATTCCCTGGACTACGACAAACATTTCAGAACCAAAATCAGCTAAATCGGCCCAGCCGTTCTCGAGATTTAGCGAGACAAACGAACAGCTATTGATTTTCATATATATGTATAAATAGATAGATGACGTAGTTGGGGTAAAATGGCGTAGTTGCGGGTAACATGAAGTGTGTCTATACTTAATAATCCATACTAATATTAGTAAATGCGAAAGTCACTCTGTTTGTTTGTTTGTTACCTTTTCACGACTAAACGGCTGATCGCATCTTAATGAAATTTGGCAAGAATTTTAACCTGGGGAAGGACATAGGCTACATATCATCGCTACATATCACGCTACGACCAATAGGAGCGGAGCAGCAATGAAAAATGTTGCGAAAACGGGGAAATGAGACGCAGACGAAGTTGCGCGGGACAGCTAGTAATATTATAAAGAGGAAAGATTTGATTGTTTATTACGTTTTAACTCAAAAACTGCTGGACCGATTTTAAAAATTCTTTCACAATTATAAAGCATGTAGCTTTTTAGCGAATCTTTACCAAATAGCATAGGCTATTTATCACAATTTTCGCGGACGAAGTCGCGGGCCTAGTGCTAGTTGGATGTAAAATTACGTATCTTAAGAGTGACATTCATAGAGGTAAAATGACGTATGTTGGGTTGAAAGGGTGGAACTCAGTACAATAAAACAGAGTGTTTTGCTTTCTCTTATGTATATTAGAGCGCTTCCTGCGTGTTGAGCTTGGCGACGCCCGTGTCGGCCGCGGTGAGAGCGCGCGCGCGACTGTTGTGTGTCGCGCACACGTACACGTGACGCGCCGACACTACCGGAGCTGACGACGACGAACTGGAACAAGGGCATGCTATATAAGCAGTGGTACACTGATACAGGAAACGCCACCTGCTACTATGTCATACACACACAAGGAAAGTCGTATGTCTATCTCGCTAGCTTTCGTAATGCCAAAACAAGATAGACATACGACTTATCGAATCGAAATCGAATCCGACCGTTTGTGAATACGGGGGCTGATCTTTCTCAAGAACCGACAAGGTAGTGGCACACAGGTAATATATCTGAATATACTAGGGTGTATCGTATTACCCAGTACTAACTGGGCTAGTGGAAGTCAGATAGGCAGTCGCTCCATATAAATACTAGATTCAGCTGCATCCGTTTAGACTAGATACCGACTCTAACATCATTGTAAAAAGGCAGGCTGATGATGAAACATGGTCAACCATTTGTAAAGACTACAGTCCATTCATAAATAGATACTTCTGAAAGTACCTATACAACCGTACAGTACAATACCTCTTGAAGATGATTAAAAGATGAGTAAAGAATACTTATTTGGACATAATGTTAATGACAGCAACCACCCAAGTCAATTAACTGTAAAACGACTGTACTAAGGCATTTGACGAAGTGAATCACAAGTGAACACACATTATTCTCAACAAAATAGATGTGTTTGTTATCAAGACGATTCTGGCTTATTACAACTTTAAAATTTCATCTTATAGTAGCTTGAAAGTGCCTTCATGCTACAGATAGGTGCAGCGAAGTGAGTAAAACGCGAGGAGTCCTACAAGGGTCTCTATTCGTTCCGAAATTATTCAAACGATTTAGATGAAACTTTGGTGGGTCCCGTATACATACGCCTGCTAAGTTCCTGGATAAAAATTCTTCACATTTACATTCACATTACATTTGCGAGATGGGCAGACGACATAATTGCCATCGGGGGCAAAACCTGGATGAGGCTGGCGCAGAACTGTGGAAATTGGCACAAGAAAAGGCAGGATATACACAGCAGTGGGTAATTCCAAGCTGATATAATGATTTACATCGCACTGCAACGCATACACCGGCTACACTCGCTTGTTACCCATAACCATGCTACTAGGTCAATATCAGCAGGCAATTTTGATGAACCTAAAATCAGTAATTATTTTGGCGATCGAACGCTTGATAAAAGAGTACCATACCTTTTCAACCGATTGCCTGCTGATATAAGAAGTCAGAAAATTAAAAGTAAGTTTGCCAAATCGCTTAAACTATTCTTTCTCAGGAGTCTGTGAACCATATTTATTAGGAAGGTGGTTTGCAGATTGCTGGGGGAGGCTAAATAAGTAAATTCTAAGATTTATTGATTGTTAGTTAACTTCAAGTAATATTAGTATATTAACATTTTTTTTTTAAATATTGTTCTGTTCCCACAGACAAACCGTGACCGGTTTTGTGGGGCATAGTATTTAAAGTAAAGTTTGTATTAACCTTTTGACCGCCACAGTCGTGTGTAGACGACAAGCCAAAATGTGCCCAGCACGCCACGGTCGCGAATGGTTGACAGAATTTTACACATAAATAAATGTCATTAAACAGCATTGTTTTGTGTTTTTCCCTTATTAATTATTTACCTTGACTCTTCTTCATTTATTTGAAGTGAACTGCTTTCATTAGATTTCATCTGTAGTAACATAAGATGACAAAAAAGAAAACCAGTTAAAAAGTTCGTGCCCTCAAAGCCACAGTCACCTCAACAGGACACGTAGTGATGTAGGCAGCAGTCAATATAACAAGAATATCGACCTCGACGGCAACCTACGTTATATTTGATTTAAATAAAAATAAAATAAAATAAATTGTGTTTTATTTCAGGCAAAATACCCATATACAACAATTAAAATAGTAGATAGAAACAGGAATGAAATCATTTAAAATCATATAAGTATCATTGAAAAATAAATAAAAACATTAAAATCAACAGAAACATTAAAAATCATCAAAAAACTCATTGATAATAATAAAAAATTCATTGATAATAATAAAAATAATCCGTAAAAATCACCAAAATAATTCAAAAATCAGTAAAAAAAATAAAATTAAATTAAAACTTAGTTAGGTATCCGTAGTCCTAGAAAATACCATACCCATTCTTTCGTCATTTTTTGTTACCGCTTAGGTGAACAGAAATCCAGTGCACAAATATAGGGCTTGCTAGGTTGCACGAGACAGCACTCAAAATACTGTTACTGGAGCGTCTCAAACTTCGCCAAAAGGATGCGACCCTCGACCTCATAATGGCGTAAAAGTCAGGAACCCTCGCTTCTGCAAACATGCTCGAAGCGCTACAGTGCCTTGGCAGTTTCATAAGGGTTCGGTAAGCGTCGTTGTACTGCACCCTTAATGAGCTGTACATCTTTTTTGTGAAATTGCACCATAATTGGCAGGTGTACATTGACAGACAATAAGCTCTGAAAAGAGTGTTTTTTACCTCCTTGGTGCACTTCACAAATTTGCGTGCGAGCATGTTACTCCTCACTGAGAGGGCCCTACGCTCCCTTTCTATGTCACAGTCGTCCTGGAGTCTGTCCGTCAAAATGTGCCCCAAGTATTTGAACTGTTTTACGACCTTTATGGTCGCACCATTCAAAAACAGACTGGGTATGTTCCCCGGACCAGTCCCAGACCTGAATACCATGGATTCAGTTTTTTGAATGTTATACTTTAGTCCGTGAGCAACAGCATACTGCTCACAGACAGACAACAGTTTCCTCAACCCTTTGATCGAGGGACTCAAAAGAACCATGTCATCAGCATAGCTCAAGCTACTCACACAGACATTGCCTAGGTGACAGCCAACTTTTGTTCCCCTGAGTTCCTCGATCAGACCATTAATATACAGATTGAACAGGTCCGGAGAAGTCAACCCACCTTGGCGCACACCGCAGCCTAACTTATAGCTGCTGGATAGAGAGTCACCCCATTTGACTTGGTTAGTTTGGCCCCCGTACCAAAATCTCAACAGATCTACGATTTGGTGAGGTACTTGTGTCTTTTTTAGTTTGTCCCAGAGAATTTCATAATTCACCAGGTCAAAAGCTTTGCTAAGGTCTAGGAAGCAAGCATACACTGAGGTCCTCTGGCGTGTGTAGTAGGCTATCGTAGTCTTTAGGCTGATAATCGCAGAGTCCGTTGAGAGTCCGGGTCGGAAACCAAACTGCGCATCGTCAATTTTTATATTTTTCTGCAGTTCGGGCTGTATGAGACGCTCCAGCACCTTGCCAATCACCGTACCTAGTGAGATAGGTCGGTAGTTACCCGATGCACTCAAATCCCCTGTTCTATTTTTTACTATTGGCACCACCACAGTTCTCATCAAAAGTTTCGGCAAGTAGGCGTGTTTAATGCATAAGTTGAAAAGTGCGCTTAAATGTGGAAATAAGTTGGCGCTACCCCATACAAGATGCTCCACACTGAGACCATCGTGTCCAGGTGACTTACCACGCTTCATATTCTTCACTGCAGAGATTACATCATCTAGCGTAACTGACGGCAGTGGCTCAGTCACGATGGTTTCATTGCTGAGCTTACAATCAACTTGCAAGGGGTCAACTTTATATTTGCTTGCAAACAAATCAGCAATTTTACTTGTTTCCTGCAATCCATCGACAGAGACAGGAAGGCTCTGTTTAAAATTAAACTTTTTAGTCGCGTTCCAAAACTTAACAAAATTATTCTCCTTTCTATGCAAGGCCAAAATATTCATTTTAATGGAATCCTCGTTTTTCTGACACCACTTGATTTTATTTTTAAACATGGATCGACTACTACGCATGTTTTCAAAAATCAACCCTTGCAATGGCCTACCAGCCTCCACCCAAATCTTGAAATGGAACCTAGCAGTTTGATGATAGCCCTGCACATGGTAGTTCCATCCAACCACCTTTTTGCATCGCTTCTGTTCACCTAAACGAGAACTCAGTACAGCAGCAGTCTGCAATGTATCAACGATATACGAATAATACAAGTCAATTAATTCACAATACTTGTCATAATGTTTGCAATTTATATTGTTATCACAGTCACACTTAAACATGCTGAAATCATCACAAAATTTATTAGAACAATGTTTTTGGTATGCATTAATTTGTTCTTTGGTACGTTTGCCCCATTTGATTTTCTTTTGGTGATTACTGGAATCGGCGACAGCTGTCTCAACAGTCATACAGGATATATCGCAAACAATTCGCAAGGGGTAGTGATCAGACCACATGACGTCATGTATGACGTCAGCCGCTATCACAGTATCCCAAGCAGCCTTCGTTGCGATGCAGTGATCCAGCCACCGCCGACAACCATGTGACTCACTCATAAACGTAAAAGTTTCAGAGTCTAATCCAAACAAATTAAGATCAACACATTCCCACTCCATATCTGTACAAAACTTTATCAACTCAGTGCCAAACTTAGCCGTAGGATGTGCATTAAAATCACCCATCACATAAACACATTGCGCATCGCCCTCTTCAATAATTGCGTTTATTGCACCCAAACAATCAATAAATTCAGTCAGATTATCGACGTTATCAACAGGCATATACACATTAATAATTATAACAGATCCCATACCATTTGCTATTCTCACTGCCGCTAGGCGGTCACTACTACAACTAATAGGTGAGACATATGGAAACTTAGCTTTGTTCCACATAATGGCTAAGCCTCCATACGGCCTACCCCTTAATATACCTGCTGACGTGTCGACGGATGACTTGGCAACACACCCAAAATCTTGATTAATTTCATTTACAAAATTTAGGTCGTGGGGTAGCAACCAAGTCTCCTGCAGTAACACGATGTCATTAGTTTCAGTGAGCTCACGCACACATTCCTTTGATCGCTTAATCGATTTACAATTGTATTTACTCTGAATTCTGCATTATTAAACAAATAAAACATTTGATATTGAACTTTCATGTTTGAGAAATCAAGAAAATTTTATAATACTGAACTATGCGCTCTTTAAAAGTCGAGTGTTAATAGATTATCGATTGATTGTAATGACTGCAATGCCCATCCCTATCACCCAATGTATTGTCTGTGCCGGGAACGCCACAGTCGTCTATGATTGACAGTCCCATGACGTCAAACGAGGAAAATTTTTGAATAGAGTAGTTCTTTTGCTGTTATTATTATTGTTTACTGTATACATGATTAATAATGGATAACTATAATATGAGTAGTGAAGACTTATTAAGTATATTGCAAGGAGTCGATACTGACACGTTTATAATGTTTTTTTTTTTAATACTATCCTACCTAAAAATACATACGTATATCGATATAAATCAATATACAATTGTTGAATTAAACTTATGTTGATTGTCTTATACATATTGAACGGTATATAATGTTTGAAGGTATTAAAAATGGTGTGATTGTTCTACCAATTTCTACCACCCAACTTTTTAATTAAAAAACTGATTTTTATAAAATGTTTTATTTTATCTTTTGTGAACTTCATGTTTGTGACGCTTAAGAAACTTTGTCCAGGTAGGTACCATTATTCCTCATTATTTCCTATTCATTACAGTGTTGTAAATTGTCTACATTCGAAAGTAAACAACACTAACACAGTAAACGGTATTTACTTCTGCACTGATGTCATCAGTGACTGGCGTTATACTAAAGCATTAATATTGCTTGTTCTTCCAAAGAAACTTAAATTTTATTAGTTGACAATGTTAAAAGTACAAAAAGAACAAAATAAAATATTTCGATATTATTAATAAGTATCGGTGTCGCACCTCTAGAGAAGAAGCGAGCAATTTCAAGAAATACGTGCCAACTGCGCCACTGTCGTCTTAGGGTGACAAAAAATTACGTCATGATGGACAATAGTGCTGTAATACTATTGACTTGGTTTTATCGATTGTTGTTTCTATTTGTGGAATAAACGCCGTAACTGTGACACAGATTATTACATTTATGTCATAAAGTACAAAGCGCGATGAAATAAAACTCAACACAAGGATGGTATAATAATCTTTATTGAAATTAAAACCCATGTAAAAAAATGTTGTCAGGTTTCTATGAGCTTTATCGATATAATTTCGCCCTCACTATTATTTTGTAGGTATTAAATTATGAATTCGGAGCTTGGCGCTGAGGGCCGCTTTTTCTTTTTTGACGTGGCGGTCAAAAGGTTAAAATTGTTTAATAAATAAATATATATGGGAGCAGCGGTGGCCCAGTGGTGGCAGCCCCGACTTACGAGCAGTAAGTCGTAGGTTCGAACCCAGGCAGGCGCATTACTTTGTGTAATTTATTTCATCACCGCTGCTCTCAAAACGGTGAAGGAAAACATCGTGAGGAAACCGGCATGTCCAAGAACTAGAAATTCGAAGACATCTGACATCTATCAACCCGCACTGGGCCCGCGTGGTGGATTACAGCCCATTCCCTCTCATAGAGAGGAGGCCTGCGTCCCAGTAGTGGGAACAATATAGGCTGATGATGATGATGAAATAAATATATAATGTTATAATAAACGTGTTCTCACCCAGCCCAAACCGTAGGCGATGTGTCGGTGGCGTCTTCAGTCAGCTTGACGGCCAGCGCGCTCCGCACTAACTCCTCGGCGAAGCTCCGCACTGCCGACAGCATCACGGCGTGCACGGCGCTGTGGGTGGTACGGTTGTGGTCAGGGTGATATTGGACTTGTTGAATTTCAAAAAGAGAAGACTATTTTTTTTTACTGCTTCGTTGGTGCAGTTGTTGGAAGTGCGACAGCTGTGCATGACGTCGGGTTTGATTTCCAGGTCAAGCAAAGTGTTATTGGGTTTTCACATCAGGATTTTCGCATCGGAATTTTGTTAATCCTGTTATCCCCGATGGGTTAGGTAGAGATCTACCTTATAATAGTCGTTGTCACGTCAAATAAATCGATGAACGCCGGCTGCATGCACGAAAAAGGATAACTCATTGTCCCGTTACGCCCATTGTCCCGTTACGCTCATCGTCCCGTTACGCTCATTGTCCCGTTACGCTCATTGTACGCTTGCGCCGCATCAATGTTTTGTTATGACGTTGTCACGTTAAACTATCGTCCGTAAACTTACCTACATTACAGACAACCAATTTTTTAAGTTGCCTGGGGCTACTACAGAGAAATTCTTGATAGAAAAACCCAATAACACTGCTCGACCCGGGACATCGAGCGGAGGACCTCATTTTTAGCATTCGCTCTTGCGACCTAGAGCAGCGTGGCTGTCTACACTTCTATTAATAAGACACAAACTTATACCACACATTTTTTCCGTGTTGGTATTTTACTTTTGTATGAGACATATGTTTCTTTTTTAATAACTGCCGAAAAAATTACATTACTTTGTTTAATGATGTTCCTTAAACTCGTGTGTAATACAAATTGAAAGTTACAATAATTTATAGTTTTAATTCGACATCTTTAATAACAAACCAAAAAAGCAATAAGATGTGTAATTGGACCTTTAACGAAGAACTTGTTCCCCCCGTTATTACGATTATTCGGGTTCCGTACCCAAAGGGTCAAACGGGACCCTATTACTGAGACTTCGCTGTCCGTATGTCACCAGACTGCATCTCATGAACCGCGATAGTTAGCCAGTTGAAATTTCTACAAATTATGTATTTCTGTTGATGCTATAACAATAAATACTAAAAACAGAATAAAATAAGTATTTAAGGGGGTTCCCATACAAAAAAAGGTTTTTTTTTTTGCTCGTTTTTAGATAATGGCACGGGACCCATCGTGCGCGAGTCCGACTCGCACTTGGCCGGTTTTTTTTTTGTTCTGGGCTATAACTTGGGAACCTTCTAGTTACGGAGATATTGGGACTCAAACTTAAAGTTCTACCAGTTTTGATTTTAAATACTAGTTTTTAAGGATACGACTTAATTTTAAATACGCGTTTACTTCGAGTATTAAATGCATCCATCAGGTTGATGGTGGATGTTTTGAGTGCGCTACATTGCGTTTTACCGTAAACTAGTCGTTTCCCAGGATATCAGGAACTACAGATCCGATTTGAAAAAATCTTTCAGTTTTAGATAGCCCATTTATCAAGGAAGGCTATAGGCTATATTATATCATCACTACGACCTACGACCAATAGGAGCAGAGCAGCAATGAAAAATGTTTCGAAAACGGGGAAAATGGGACGCAGACGAAGTTGTGCTGGACACCTAGTTATTAATAAACGCTGATTTTATTGGTTGTTTAAAGTTTGTCAGTATTTCAGAATAACCCCCTTTAAGTGGTTTAGTTAATAAGAAATTATCTAATAAACGTTTGTCTTTGTTTGTATGTATGAAAGCGCAGTCATAGGGCGAGGATCAGACGGGACGCGTTTAAAGCACGGGTAGTTCACACTAACCGATTTTCGTAAATAAGAAAAAATAATTACGTACCTACCTATTTTATTATTAATTCGGGACGAGAATCATTAGTGGAGTTAGCTCCTTGAATTTGACGAGCATGCAAAACAACACCTTGTATAGTAATATGTCGAGCCACTCACCTATAAGAATACCCATTCCCCACATCCTCATTCCTCAGCTCGATCCCGATGTCAGCGCACTTCCTCTCGATGAACAGGTACCTCAGCCGATCGTCTTCGTCTCCCACCGGCAGTACTGTCAGCCCGACGCTGTCGCCACCCACTTCCGTTGTAACACGCGTCCTCGAGCCTACAAATGATAATAGTTATTTTTTTTTATCTACATATCAGTACTTGAGAGCAGCGGTGGCCCAGTGGTGGCAGCCCCGACTTACGAGCAGTAAGCAGTGGGTTCGAACCCAGGCACGCGCATTACTTTGTGTAATCTATTTCATCACCGCTGCTCTCAAAAACGGTGAAGGAAAAACGTCGTGAGGAAACCCGCATGTCCTAGAACTAAAAATTCGACGACATGTGACATCTACCAACCCGCACTGGGCCCGCGTGGTGGATTACAGCCCACTCCCTCTCATAGAGAGGAGGCCTGTGTCCCAGTAGTGGGAAAATTATAGGCTCACGATGATCATCAGTACTTAGTTCCCTTCAATATGGTTGAGTTGAGTGATGGCTGATACATGCGTCATGTTCGTGAACGGGCGCTGTCAGTTGTGACTGATCATCTCTTAGCTGCTACGGTTTATTTTTATTACTTTATTTTTAATTACTGATTTAATATTTTACTCTGGACGCTCTTTACTTGCACGTATTTCTACATCGTTCTTAAGTATTTGTAATTCTCAACATGATTGATGTAACCAAGATTTTGTAACAGTAACTTGATTTAAAAGAGTGTCCATGGAGTTTCTTGCCCATTCTTCTCCATAGCTTTGGAATGGGCAACTACAGTACTTTCACAAGTTATTATGCCTTGTGACTGGGGCTGTAGCTTTGCGTTTTCTTTTTGTTTTTTGAGTTTCATAAGTGCCTGTAATGGTCTAATTGTTGGCTTGAGTAAGGCCCAAAAGTTTTCGTCCAATAAATTACTGAAGTTTTCTCTAGTTACTCACAGTAAAAAAGGAATATTTTTGTTCAATATAGTCTCTCTCTATTTCAATCCATTTTGATATGGATTTTAATCCTTAATTTTATTGTTGAAACCGAGAACTTTTGGGCCTTACCATATAACAACATCTCGCCTGTAATCCCCGAAGTTATTTTTAAGGTAATAGGGGGCGAGCCTATTGCCATCAACCTGGCACAAATCTAGACTTCGTAGCTGCTATGTAATGGATGCAATTATAATAGATGGACCCATCCACAGATCGGCCTCGGTAATCTTTGCTTTATCTCGAATATATGTTGCCCCACACTAGGAATTTCTCCTGTATCGTGGTTGCGTTTACAAACATTTAAACTCACATACACAAACAGCCAGACCCGGGACAACTATCTGTAGGCACACAAATGTTCCGTGCGGGGATCGACCCCGCGACACGCAGCGCATCAGTCGATCGCTCAACCACGGCGCCAATAGGGGATGATCACAATTTTTTTTTCTTTGTCTTGCGGGTAGATTATTGAAAAGTATTGGACACGTATTTTTTCACGTGGTCATAAAATTACAGAGATATATTGAGTTGAAATGGCGCATGACGTCACGTGTGGGTAATTTTTATACCTACTTGTGACGTAGTGAGCCCCCACTCTCAAACTTTAATGAGTTTTAACTAAGTATTTAAAAATACGTGTCTTATATTTTTGTATTACCTGTCTGACGGACAAAATAGAATTTCGTTTTCTTTACCCAGTCTTCACCCCTATTGTGCCGACTATCGACCTGTGTGACCGTTAGTATTTAGCCTCGAGCTACAATAAATGAAGTTTAAAATATAATAGAACACCTTACCCAAACTCAAAACATCAACCTCCTCATCATCAGACATCGGAATCTCAGTCACAGAATCCGAGCTCCGATTCCTCGCAGAAAAGCTCTCCTCTTCAAAAACAGACAGGGTATTGATATCATCCGGATTTGGATACAGCTCCTTAATGCTGGACTCCATATTGCGAAGAGTTTCCAGGTCATTCCAGGATGACCATTCATCGGGGTCTGCCTTTATCCGCATGGTTTCTGAACGGATGGGGTAATGGCCATGGAGGCGCGAGTAGGCTAGGATTTGTTTTGTCCGCCATATTGGTTCTGTGGTTATGCTGTGGTCTGTTAGGATTCTGTTGATTAGCTTCGCTCGCGACCACTGTAATGAAAATTAATGGTTAGTATTTTGTGGGCTGCAGGGTCAAATTCGATGGTTAAACTTTACAGACATGATACTTAAAAACCGGCAAAGTGCGAGTCGGACTCGTTCACGAAGAGTTCCGTAACATTATTTTTAAAAAACGAGCAAAAATATCATCTTTGTATGGGAGCCCCCTTAAATATTTATTTTTATTCAGTTTTTAGTATTTGTTGTGATAGCGGCAACAGAAATACATAATCTGTAGAAATTCCAACTAGCTAGCTACCACGGTTCATGAGATACAGCCTGGTTACAGACGGACAGCGAGTCTCAGTAATAGGGTCCCGTTTGACCCTTTGGTTACGGAACCCTAAAAATGATAACATAACATGATGCTTGTAATCATCATGGTAGGCAGAAGTGTACCTAATAGTTCAATAACAATACTAACAAAACCATGGACTGCAATCTGCAATAAATTTTAATTTAATAGTTCACCCACATTTTGGTAGTACAGAACCCTTAGCACGCGAGTCAAACTAGCACTTGGCTAGATTATGTGATTTGCTCGAAAGGGTAGACGCAAAAACTAGTTTTTTTTTTTTTAACTTTTCCCCACACTAGGAATTTCTCCTGTATCGTGGGTGCGTTTACAAACATTTAAACTCACATACACAAACAGCCAGACCCGGAACAACTATCTGTAGGCCATACAAATATTTGTTCCGTGCGGGGATCGAACCCGCGACACGCAGCGCATCACGCGCCGTCAAGATATTTCTCGACGGCATGTAAATCCAAGTCAGAGGCCCATGGGCGGCATAAAAACTCTGACACTAGATCAAGAGCGTTTATACTTTACCGCTTTTCATACAAACTTTCAAGTAGTTTTTTTCCAAAATGACTGAACCGATTTAAATGAAACTTTATATGCATAAGCAGGATGCATAGGTCTAAAAAGTTGCTAAAAAAAAAATTCAAAATGTGTTTAAAAAAAAGACATAATTGGAATTTTCTGTTTCTATAGAAAATTTATAATCGGTCTAATTTAACTGTAACACTATTTTTCGAAAATGTTTAGATCTGTGTATCCTGCTTATGTGTACGAAGTTTCATTAAAATCAGTTCAGTCATTTCGGAAAATAACGACTTGAAAGTTTGTATGAAATGTCGTAACGTGTAAACGCTCTTAAGATATAGAAAGAATTAAATTATGTACTAAAATTAAGAACTTACTTCAATATTTCTTCTCTTAGCGAAATCCAATTTCCAATACCGTTCCTCACTTTCAACAACAAAAGGAAAATGCTTCACAAAATCTAAATCCCTCGCCTGATCCGTAATTATAGGAATTTTCTTAATCAGGTAATTAACCCCACATCGGACATTATTCAACCTGGCAACACTTGTACACAACAGATCAAACAAACTCTTTTCTTTTTTAATTTCCACACTGTCAACATTATCAGACCTTTTTGGTGTTGCCAGATAACAATGATCATTTTCTATATGAGCATAATTAGGTTGTATTTTAGCAACATTTTCAGTATTCTTCAACATATTCTTAACTTCAGGTTTTAGTAAAGAAACTCCTTTTTTCTTTCTAAAACTTTTTAGTCCATTTGATCTGATAGGACTAATTTTAGCTGTTTTAGTATTATTTATGACTATTTCTTGAACTTTTCTTAAATCTAATGCTCGATCCATTTCTAAATAATATATTTTGCCTGTGGAAGGATCTATGTATTTGACAATTCTTTTTTTAGGTGAATCAGATTGACTTAGAATCTCATTAGGTAAATCGACATCAGACTTATAGTTGGTGACCCATTCTTTCTCCGTTCTGATACTAACTTCATTAGTAAATTCTTCATTAACTGGCTCAGAAACATGATTATTAACTTCTTCTTCTTCTTCTCCATCTTGTTTTTGGTCCACAGGCTCTTTTTTAATAGGTTTAATAATCATCTCGTCGACATCAACTTCAGTGGGTCCTTTGGAGAAGAATTCCATCCAGTTATCGGTATGTGTTTCACTGTTTTCTACCGGTTCTGTATGGGGCACTGTTTCTGTCTCTTTCTGTTCTATTACTGTTTCAGGTAGTCTGTCGATTTGTAGGTCTTCCTTGTATTCGCATTCTAACATTTCTGGGGTACTGTATAGCCATACGTCTATTAAGGTTTCGGCGCCTGAAAAGGGAGGTTTTTTTTTGTTAATATAAATTTATCACATAATACACCGTGTAAATCACCTCATCACGAAGCCGTCAACCAAGCATTCTGTGCATGAAACTAAGTAACTTTACGCAAAAATTATTGCTGGGAAACGACTTTTTTTTGGGGGTTGTAAAATCATGTTTTGTGGTAGAACTCAATGTAACGCACTCAAAACATTGTGCTGATGGACGGATTGAATAGTACGGGGGTCGTGGAGGTGTTTAAAGTAAAAATCTTACATTAAAAACTTGTATTTTAAAAAATACTTTACAAAAAGTTGGAACTTTGACCCCTAATATCTCCGTAACTAGAAGGTTCCCAGGTATGGTGTAGAACAAAAAAATGATCGCAATGACAGGGAGAACCAGTGCCTTTCGGCTTCGTTAAGAGGTGTTTTACATCCTTTATAACATCACGCCCGTAATCCCCGAACGGTTCGGCAGAGGTGTACCAAAATCAAAATCTAAAGTCATTTATTCAAACTAGGCTGACAGCACCTTTTGAACGTCAAAATTACAAAAGACAGTCCCCCAAAACACCCGCCCTTCGCCTAGTGGTACCCACATTTCGGCAGTTATGTTTAATTCCGGTCAATAGTACGGACATTGAATGAATCGCAAGCGCGCCAGTGGTAACTGTTCGGGCGCCGTCGGCTATCTTCGTCACACTTCGGGCAGATGCGCAGGCGACGGCGCGGGTGTAACAACCGACGACACACGCGCGCCTTATTTCTAACTAGCCTATGCCCGCGGCTTCGCACGCGTGGAGTTCGATTACTGTCCCACGGGATTGTACTATCGGGATAAAAATTATCCTATGTGTTAATTCAGGTTATAAACTACCCCTGTGCCAAATTTCATCCAAATCCGTTCAGTAGTTTTCGCGTGAAAGAGTAACAAACATCCATCCATCCATCCATACTTACAAACTTTCGCGTTTATAATATTAGTAGGATAGTAGGATTCTGTACATAATTTATGGATATACTTGTCAGTTTTTACAGTCCACTGCTGTCCAAATTAAGACCCTAACAGTAACATCACACGGCGACAGCGTGTCTCATCGAAGCGGAATTTAGACGTCCCGGAACAGGAGGTCTACTCTCTTTCTCCGAAACGTAACTTCGGCAACGAACGAAAATTAAACGTAGTATCGTTTGTGACCCTACTCTATAAAGGGTGTAAAACACCTCTTAACGAAGCCGAAAGGCACTGGTTTTCCCTGTCATTGCGATCATCTTTTTGTTCTACACCATACCTGGGAACCTTCTAGTTACGGAGATATTAGGGGTCAAAGTTCCAACTTTTTGACAAGTATTTTTTTTAATACAAGTTTTTAATGTGTGATTTTTACTTTAAACACCTCCACGACCCCCGTACTATTCAATCCGTCCATCAGCACAATGTTTTGAGTGCGTTACATTGAGTTCTACCACAAAACATGATTTTACACCCCTAAAAAAAAAGTCGTTTCCCAGCAATAATTTTTGCGTAAAGTTACTTAGTTTCATGTACAGAATGCTTGGTTGACGGCTTCGTGATGAGGTGATTTACACCGTGTATAATTTGCGGACGCACACAAGAAGTTCAAATTCACAGACAACGAATGTATCGAATGTTATTGTGTGCGTCCGCAAATTATATAGAGTACGGTCACAGACGTAACTACGTTTCATTTTCGTTCGTTGCCGAAGTTACGTTTCGGAGAAAGAGAGTAGACCTCCAGTACCCGATTCATTGTGCCCAGTATTGTGATAAATTGTAATTACAAGTATTTTTTTAGATTAATAAAAGCTGCATCCAGTGTGATTTCCTTGCAGGAAACCCATCTTCAGCCCACATGATGTACGAGTCTCATCTGCCGAGCCTTTTCCCAAACTATCTTGGGGTCGGCTTCTAGTCTAACCGGATCCAGCTAAGTACCAGTATTTTACATGAATCGACTGCCTATCCGACCTCCACAACCCAGTAACTGGGTAATACGATACCCCTTGGTTAGACTGGATGTCAGACTTTTGGCTTCCGACTACTCGTAACGACTGTAAAAGATCTACAAAATGACAGCCGGGACCAACGGCTTAATGTGCTTTCCGAGGCACAGAGGAAACTCGGTATGTAATTATGGTCACCCATCCACGGACCAACCTCGGTAAGCACAGCTCAACCTTAAGGATCGACCCGCGCAGCTGTTATTTTTTAGCCACGAGTTCCTCTTAGGTTAGATAGAGGCGTACCTAATTCAAAGTCTAAAGGAATAAATCATGACAATCCCACAAATAAATGTTTATCTCGCGAAAAACTGATTGCTCGGTGCAGATTATTAGTTCAAATATAGCATCGCTAGATGTCGCTACAACAGTTACCTAGCATCTGCATGCCCGTGTAGTTCCTGTCCAGTTTGATGGTGTGCTCGAGTGTGGCGGGACGGTTCCGGTCGGGGAGCGCGAAGTGCAGCTCCACCTTGGCGGGGAACTCGCCCCAGCCGCGACGGGATATGTGGTACGGGGGCTTGCTGGGGACAGAAATAACCCTATTAGCAACTGACAGGGAATTAAGCTTTTGAACGCCATTGTCACATATACGTGACAAGCAAGCGCGAGCCCTGTACGCCAACGACACAAATATGTGACAAAAAATATGGTGCACTATAACACGAATTAAATATAATTTACTAGCTGTCTCGCGCAACTTCGTCTGCGTCACATTTTCCCTGTTCTCGCAACATTTTTTATTGCGTCTCCGCTTCTATTTCGATCGTAGCGTGATATAGCCTTCTTCGATAAATGGGCTATCTGACACTGCAAGTCGAGCCAGTTGATCCTGAGATTAGCGCGTTCAAGCAAACAAAGAAACTCTTCAGCTTCAGTATAGATTATATTAAGTATAGATTGTACACAAAAATGTTATGTATATATAA
This sequence comes from Cerastis leucographa, assembly GCA_963082945.1. Lineage (NCBI taxonomy): Eukaryota > Metazoa > Arthropoda > Insecta > Lepidoptera > Noctuidae > Cerastis > Cerastis leucographa. The sequence continues at coordinate 11,081,356 of OY720373.1, read as the reverse complement.
TATTAAGTATAGATTGTACACAAAAATGTAAAAATAACGGTTTTACAATACCGGTAAAACGTGGTGACTAGGGATGCGAGGGAGAATAGGGACAAAACTTTGAATGGATTTCATCGTTGAATACAAATAATTCGTCACTAAAAAGCTATTGGGATTATTTCTGTTTTAATTTAATAAACAACATTAAAATAAAGTGAAAATGGCTTTCAAAGTTTCGTCCCGATTCACTCCCGTGTCCCTTTTCACCCCATTAGGGTATTGTTAATTTATTATTTCCTTAAATAAAAAAGGGGGTAGTCAGTGGTGTACTGCTAATACTACACAAACTTTTATTTCTTACTCACTCTAAGTGCACTTGATGATGAGGAGCATAGGAGTGATGCAGGCGCACACTGACGGCCGTCACCAGTCGCGACAGGTCGGGCGCCGAGGGCGGGCCGCGGATGTACAGCAGCCACTTGTGCGTGCTGCGGTCTGCGCGCGACGCGGGAGGGGCGTACTTCGATGTGTTGCCTGGAGAGAGGAGAAGGAATGACATTAATACAACAGGAAATGTAAATGTGGTGTTGCCCAACAAACGATGGGCCACCTGATATCGTGTCCTACCTGTCCTGTCGCTTGCACATCACAGGAGCTGATGGACGCTACTGAAATTGCCAAACTTATCGCCAAATTTTGTGCCGATTATTCTTTTTCTCTGTCTTTTGAATTTAGACACAACCCTATGACAGTTATTAAAGCTTTCCGGCAAATAAAAATCAAACTGACCGAAGATCTATGGGGAATGTGTATCAAAGTTTGTACATCCATAGTTAAGACTATAGCACCATAATTGGCTTTTATTTGAATTTGTGTGTGGACCAAAGAGTTTTCCCTGATTTGATGAATTACAGTAAAGTCATCACTCTCAAACTCTTAACTTTCAAATCTTGAGACACTAAAGATTCTAATAATTATAGACCTGTATCAGTGTTGCCAGTTTTTAGCAAGGTGTTTAAAAAGGTAATGCTTAATCAAATGCTCAATCATTTTAACACCAACAAAATTTTGCACGATCGACAGTATGGTTTCACCAAGGGACGTTGTACGACTAACGCCAGTGTAAACTTAATTTTGTAATATGCTTTTTTAATTAGGACACTTTTGATGTAATTTTTAAAGTTTCCATCGGTAAGTTCTGTAACTAATAAAGTATGCATGACGAGCTGTGCCAAAATAACCACGATGTGGAGCTCTGACACAGTCAGAAGGCGACGCGGCAGACCTAGTAGATAAGATAGCGGGACGAGCTGGACAAGACCAGCGACCAGTGGTCCACTTTGGAACTGGATCGAAACAACTCGAAGTCATGGGTAGAGGACTTTGCCCAGCAGTGGGATGGCCCAGGCTAAGAGTTTCAAAGTTTGAAATGAAAGTTGTGAAAGTATCAAAATACGTGCAGACTATTTGGGGCACCTGAGGAAAAATATGAAGAATATGAAAGATCACCGAAGTTTGCTCGTGGCTAAATAAAAACAGACGCACGGGTCGATCTTGTCATGCTTGCCGAGGTTGGTCCGTGGATGGGTGACCATAATTACATACCGAGTTTCCTCCGTGCCTCGGAAAGCACGTTAAGCTGTTGGTCCCGGCTGTCATTTGTAGATCTTTGACAGTCGTTACGAGTAGTCAGAAGCCAAAAGTCTGACATCCAGTCTTACCAAGGGGTAGCGTATTACCCAGTTACTGGGTTGTGGAGGTTAGATAGGCAGTCGCTTCATGTAAAATTCTGCCACTCAGCTGCATCCGGTTAGACTGGAAGCCGACCCCAAGATAGTTTGGGAAAAGGCTAGGTAGGATGATGAAAGGTCACCGAAGATGTTTCCACTCACCAATAACAATCCTATACCGATACTTCATCTTATTCCTCGTCGCCTCATCCAACGTCACCACATTCGTGATCCTGGGCTCCAGATGCCGAGGGACCTTCTTAGGGCGGCTGGTGCAGGGCTCCTCATTCAACTCGAGGATCATCTCGTCCGGCTTCGTGTCCGGACGGAGAGTCTTCGTCGTGTCCGCTGATATAGTGTAGTTGCGTTTTTGGAGCATCGCCTGGGGAAGATAAAGTCAGTTGAAATAAACATGAGGTGTACTTATATCATCATCTGCCTTTCTTTTCTCAACTATCAGTGTTCGTATTTTAGGGTTCCGTACCTAAAGGGTCTAACGGGACCCTATTACTGAGACTACGCTGTCCGTCTGTCACCAGGCTGTATCTCATGAACCGGGATAGGTAGCTAGTTGAAATTTCTACAGATTATGTATTTCTGTTGATGCTATAACAACAAATACTAAAAACAGAATAAAATAAATAATTAAGGGGGCTCCCATACAAAAAAAGTGATCTCGTTTTTATAAATGGTAATGGTACGGAACCCTTCGTGCGCGAGTCCGACTCGCACTTGGCCGGTTTTTTTACCTTTTAATAGGGGTACGGGTCTATTGGTGCTTCCAGAAGTATCTATCTATGAAGGGACTGTAGTCTTTACTTACAGTAATTTGACTAATGGGTTCATCTCCTACTCAAATTTTTGACCATGTTTCATCATCTGCGTAGGCTTTTCCTAACTATTTTGGGGTCGGCTTCCAGTGTAACTGGACGCAGCTGAATACCAGTATTTTACATGGAGTGACTACCTGTCTGACCTCCAGCCGGGATCAAAAGCTTAACCTTTTGAACGCAATTGTCACATATACGCGACAAGCAAGCGCGTGCCCTGGACGCCAACGACACAAATGTGACAAAAAATGTTGTGCATATAACACGAAATAAGCAATTTAAATCATTACTTTTGTGTCTATTTACATCTTTAAAATATGATCTATACAGGGTGTAACGGAAAGGGTATATACATCCTTAAGGGTGTGCTACAGACCATCAAACTGAACATGTTTCTCATCATAAAACATGTTTTTCAGCAAAAAAAATATCTGCTGCCCCATAGAAAATTACAATACCTATTCGACCCAAATGTATAGGCAGCTGATATATTTTTTTGAAGCAAAAATTTTTTTATGTTGAGAAACATGTTCAGTTTGATAATCTGTAGCACACCCTTAAGGATGTATATACCCTTTCCGTTACACCCTGTATATATTAAATGTCTTATCAAGAAATAAGTTAACAATACTTTTGAAATCCCGTTTTTTATTTTTAAGTTATTGCGGTGAATTTGTGGCTTGGCGTGAAGTGCACGCGCGTGCGTTTATGCTCTGGCGTTCAAAAGGTTAAAGTGCTTTTTTTTCGTTTATTGCCAAAAACTTATGCACAAGACAAGTCTCCTGGCGGCTACTAAAAATTCCCTAAAGGAAAATTCCCATAAATCTCCCGTTGAGCCAGCGAAATTGGTACACAATAGGGCACTTATTATAATTGAGACGGATCAGCGACACAACCACTGCGACGAGAGCATGTGTGTCGCGAATTGCACTGTCGCAAGCTTGGCGGTGCATTTGTACATTCTTGTTGTTAATTCAAGAAATCATATGATTACGTTTTTTTTGTCACTGAAACTTTAAACCATTTGGAGTACCTAATGTAGCTAGTAGTATTGCCATATTTGTATAGTTATCACTTGCTTCGGTGAAGGAAAACATCGTGAGGAAACCATGCCTGAGAGATATTTCTCGACGGCATGTAAAGCCAACTCAGAGACCCATGAGCGGCATAAAAACTATGACAGGATAGGCATTAACCACACGATAAAGAAGAGCAGATTGCTATTTAGATTTTTCTTCACGCAACTATTAAGAAAAAACCGTCCAAGTGCGAGTCGGACTCGCGCACGAAGGGTTCCGTACCATTATTTATAAAAAAATCTCTCGCAACAATTTTTTGTGTGGGAAGCCCTCTTAAATATTTATTTTATTCTGTTTTTAGTATTTGTTGTTATATAATCAACATAATCTGTAGAAATTTCAACTGGCTAACTATCACGGTTCATGAGGTACAGTCGGGACGGACAGCGAAGTCTCAGTAACAGGGTCCCGTTTGACCCTTTGGGTACGGAACCCTAAAAATCTGACTTTACTTCCAAATATGTCGGCAACCTCGCACTTTTGGACCACATCCCTAGAAATCTTTTGTTTTCAGGGTTCAGTACCTCAAAAGGTAAAAGGAACCCTTATAGGATCACCTTGTCTGTGAAGACCCTTTTTCTCAGGAACGCGTAGAGGTATCATCTTGCCTATAAGAAACAACGAAATAGGCATTTGCCTATGAAATACTTTGGTCTACGGTCTATGGTACGGACTGAAAGACAGCTGTGAAAAAACTTGTCGGTCAACGCGATCAAAAGATATGACCGTTTATGTCGCATATTTTGCGCTTTCACAAGGGAATCAAAACCTTTAGGGGTTTTTTTCTAACCAGTAGTTTCTGAGATTGGCGTTTTCAAACAAACAAACTCTTCAGCTTTATAATATTACTAGCTGTCCCGCGCAACTTCGTCTGCGTCACATTTTCCCCGTTTTCGCAACATTTTTCATTGCTGCTCCGCTCCTATTGGTCGTAGCGTGATGATATATAGCCTATGTCCTTCTCCAGGTTAAAATCTATATTCTTGCCAAATTTCATTAAGATCCGATCAGCCGTTTACTCGTGAAAAGGTAACAAACAAACAGAGTGACTTTCGCATTTATAATATTTGTATGGATATAGAACTAGCTGTCCCGCGCAACTTCGTCTGCGTCACATTTTCTCCGTTTTCGCAATATTTTTCATTGCTGCTCCGCTCCTATTGGTCGTAGCGTGATAGCGTGATGATATATAGCCTATGTCCTTCCCCAGGTTGCAATCTATCTTCTTGCCAAATTACATTAAGATCCGATCAGCCGTTTAGTCGTGAAAAGGTAACAAACAAACAAACAGAGTGACTTTCGCATTTATAATATTAGTTAGGATTATAGTATAGAATTATAGATGAGACTTACCGAATAATCCTTCCTACTCTTATTCCTCGGCGCTCTAGTCTTGAATATCTCTTCGAGGTCGACAGTCTGCTTGCCGAGGAGTTTCCGTACTGACGGGTGTAAGCGACGCTGACCATCGCGGAGTATTGTGGACACCTAAAAGAAACCAGTAAAGTCATCATCTGCCTAGGCTTTTCCCAGCTATATTGGGGTCGGCTTCCAGTCTAAGAGACCATCCATAAATTACGTCACCGAAGTGAGACATTGTGTGACAAGGGGGTGGTCACACTAGGGAGGGGGGGAGTCTCACAAATGTGACCAGCTGTGACAAGGACGGGGGAGGGGCAAAAAATCATGGAATTCATGTGACGTAATTTATGGATGACCCCTAACCGGATGCAGCTGAATACCAGTATTTTACATGGAGCGATTATATCTGACCTCCACAACTCAGTTGGTACTGGGTAATACGATAACCCTTGGTAAGACTGGTTGTCAGACTTTCGGGTCACTGACTTCCTGTAACGACTGTCAAAAGACAGCCAGGACCAACGGCTTAACGTGCTTTCCGAGGCCCAGAGGAAACTCGGTATATGATGGGTGGTCACCCATCCACGGACCAATCTAGGCAACACGACTTAGACTAGAGATCGACCATAGCGGCGGTTATTTAACCACAAACTATTTTTTAACAGGCTCTAAATTTTTATAAATCTTGTAGAATCTTTCATTCTTTCTCTGAATTTAATGCTTCAAATGCCTAGCCTTTTTCTAAAAACGTTGGGGTCAGCTTTAAGTCTTACAGGAGTCGGCTAAGTATCAATAATTTAAACAAAGCGACAGCTAATAGTCCTTTCCTCCTAGGATGGTGCGGGAGAAATTAGATGAATCATTCCTTTTCAATAAATTTATTACAGTTATAACTGATTACGACAATGGAATTCAGTGCAGCTCAAATATTCAGTAATGATTGTAAATCAGGGTAACGTTCAAGATAGAAAAGGAACATTTCATCTAGTGCCACCCGCACTATCCTACACCAAAAGGACTATAGCTGACCTCAACGGACCCAGCTAATATCCTCACCTCAGCCCTGGCCCTGGGCTCTTGCTGTGCAGCGATCTCATCCTGAATCTGCCCATTAGAAAGCATCAGCTTCTGCTCCTTGTAGTAACTGTTCACTAAAGCGTACCGGAGACGATGGAGTACACGACGTGATACAGACATCCTGGAAACCAATACATTATATTCATTTGGGGAGAGGTAGGATTGATATGATTTTGACAGCACGGATGGCGCAGTGGCTGAGCGATCGACTGCTGCACTGCTTGTCGCGGGTTCGATCCCAGCACGGAACAACTATTTGTAGGGCCTACAGATTTTTGTTCCGGGTCTGGCTGTTTGTGTATGTCAGTTTAAATGTTTGTAAACCCACCCACGATACAGGAGAAGTTCCTAGTGTGGGGAAATGTTCTATTTTTTGTTTTGTTTAAATAGACATAGAAAGGAACACGTCTATAAGAACTAGGACAGGACAGGCGTCCTCACTAAGATAGACCAAAAGAAATAGAGATGCAGGTCATATGTTAAAGAGCACCCAAAACAAATGGATCAAAGCTCTGACACAGGGCCGTCTTTACCCGGGGGTTCAAGGGGTGCGGTGCACCCGGGCGCATAGTCCTAAGGAGCGCAAATCGACCGCCATCAATTTCGATAGGTACCTACTACACCGAGACCACGCGAGCAGAACCGCGGGCACAGCTAGTTCATTATCACTAGTAACTGGGTAATACGATTACCCCTTGGTAAGACTAGTTGTCAGACTTTTGGGCTTCTGACTAACTGTAACGACTGCCAAAGATCTACAAATGACAGCCGGGACCAACGACTCAACTCGCTAAGATAGATCCCACCCATCCACAGACCAATCTCGGCAAGCGCGGCTTATCATTAAAGATCGACCTGTGAGGCTGTTATTATTTAGCCACGAGCTCGAGGAATAAATAAATTACACATAAAAATTATATAGAGTTAGAGTGGGGGGGCAGGCTGCCTTTCGCACCCTGGCGCCAAATATGCTTAAGACGGCCCTGCTCTGACAGAATGGTGGATACTTCTTTTTTATCATGTGGTTAGTGTGTAACCTGGTGTCGAGAGTCTCTAGCTTGGCTTCTCATGCCATCATGAAATAACTATCAGGCTTTCCTCACGATGTGTTTCTATGGTACCCTAGAAGTGGTAAAAGAAATAGAGGTTGACAACGCCAAAGAAAGGAGGATTGAAGTTAAGTTCACAGCAGGGCCAAACTGAAGAGGAGTCCAAAGGATAAGAAAAAATGGAAAGCGTTAGAGGAGGCCTTTGCCAAAAGACGCATTGAACTCTGTGATATATTGTAATCCAGGAAATGAAAACAAAACCAACAAAAACGATGGCCCCCTATGTCCACCACTGGCTTGTCATCTGGCACCAGTGGTGGACAGCGAAACAATTTTTAAAATTAATGCTTCCGATTTCATAAGTATGAGGTTCGTGTACATAAGTATGTACTCATTTCTTACTCTATCAGTTCACAAAACACCACACCCCACCCTGTCCATCATCTGGTTGCCAGGTGGTTATTTTTTCAAATGGTTTCTGTCCACCACTTGTGGACAAGCCTGTTGGTGGACATTGGGAATCAACGCAACAAGAGTAGCAGGAGTTTCAAGGATAAGAGGGCTATTGAAATTGAAGAGAGAATAGGTAGTGCTTCTAGGTGTAGGAGACATCCACAGTTTATTAATACAAATAAATGGAATTAAAACGTCTGTTTGTAATTAAAAAATAACTGTATTTTACTAAACACATATGAAAAAAATGTTTTGCCTGTTTGTTCCAGCTAGTTTCCGAAACGGTTGTACCCATTTTGATGGGACTTTTACTACCAGATAGCTGATGTTTTAAAGAGTAAATAAGCCTACTTTTATGATGGAAAAAGGATTAGGGTTTTGTACAAAAAAAATAACATCCTTGACATTGTTAACTAAATTCGGTTCAAATAGGGACGTGAAATTTTCCAGAGTTTAGCCTTTCGTATGCATTCAGTAAAAAAAGGTTATTTTGAAATTACAAACAGACACTTAAATATTATTTATTTGTTTATAACACGCAACTTGAACCTAGCTAAAAGTTTAACCTTGCAGTTATAAGACTGAATTACTAGAAGTTAAGTTTAGTGTGTGTTTTAATTACTTAAATTACAAAACCAGTACAGTTTTATGAAAACTATGGGTTAGAAAGGGCTTTTGAAATGATAGGTGTGAAAGTGAGGTTACAAAGAAACCATATAAGTATACATAATTACAAGTATGGAAGGTTCTTTAGCTATGACTAAGTAATATGAGCATTTGTGTTGAAAAATAATAAGAAATAAACTATAGGCATATCACAAAATGAGCAGTTACTTAAGTTTTTGATGTTCACTTGATTGGCAAACAAATGTTTTCTTCAGCAATACAAACATAGTTTATAGAAACTAGAAATTCAAGTATATGAACTTTGAAAGAGATGAAGTTTACTTGAAATGGCTTGGCTAATTTAATTAAAAATTTCGTCAAGTTCAGAACTTTTGTTAAAATAGTAATAATAAACAAAAATGACTCAACAAAGATTACAGGGAATTACCTGAACAACAAAACAGCACATGGTGTTTAAAAATACGCTATTTAAATTAAACACTCATAAATTAACCTCAAAAAGCTTTCATAAATAGAAACAAAGCTAAAAGAACATAACAAACCGTTGATCTATAAGCATGACTTCATTTTCACGGATTTCTAGCTCATTCAAAAATTCCCGCCTGATAATTTCTTTGATTTTCTCAACTTTCTCTTCATCTGAGAAGCTTGGGGGCTCCTCCTTGACGCAGACCAGAGCCTCCGGGTAGTCAGGGTCATGATATTCCTCCTTTGGTTCCATTTCTTGCAATTTTTTCAGTTAAAAATGAGTAACGCCCTAGGAGCGTCGTCTTATAATTACACTTTTTTACACTATTCCTTTATTCACGGCACTTTAGTTTTTGGTTGATTATCACATTTATTCACAGCTCGATTAGGTGGGATGTTTATACAAACATTATTTAGTAAAAAACTATTGTAGTATTTAACCAATTTCCGCATTTGACAGTGGAAAGGTCAACAGCCGATTCATTCAAGTTTTTAACTTTTTTTTAAATGCAATCATCGAGACAGACTTAGGTCGCACTGTCACAGGCAGACGTGAAACTATTTTTGTGATGTTATTTTTATTTTGTTTGGAATTTACTGAACTCGTACGTGTATCTCTGAGTGAGCGAAATTGATATAAACATAACAACGGACCTGAATTGCAGAAATATTCCGTCAGCCAATAAAAGCTCGCACATGGCATTCACACGTGCAGAATTTTCCGCGAAAAAATTACAAATGTTTGTTGATTAATACCAATTAGACAGTCTTTTGCTAAAATAAAATAGTTATAGTCTGTTGACACAACTGTATAGGCTGTTAACGCAACAAAAAACTTTATTTTATCATTTTCTTTACAAGTTTATTTTTCTCATAAACAGAAAAACTAGCAACACAGATGCCTCGAAATTTATTTTCCTTGCGTGAAACACATCTCACAAGTGTCAAACTTGTTACGTTCATACGTTGACGTTTTTGTGAAAATCCTTTCTTTATTTTACTAGAATTGTAATAAAATCTAAAACGGCCTCCAGTAACGGATCGCCGTCGCGTGGACAAGGGAGCGTCGACCGTGATGTAAGGGCTCGCGGGGACGAGCACACGCCTATGTCAGACTCGCAGAGTCAGGGGCCTGAGGCCATGACCGAAAGACGTCCCTTCTTCTATCCAGACAGTAGTAGCGATACGGAGGAGTATAGAAGGGACGAGGAGCGTCGCAAGCGGCTATCGAAGCGTACTGGCCCTAATATCCGAACGCGTCCTACGATGCCGCCTAAAAATTTAACCGCGAATACTCCTACACCTTCGACGTCCACGGCTCAGGAACCGACCAGAAATGGGCAGAAGACGACGAACCAGCTTGCAGAAGACCGTATAACGCTGGTAGTGGATAATACGAGGTTCGTCGTGGACCCCGCGCAGTTCACAGCTCATCCTAACACAATGTTAGGAAGGATGTTTAGTTCAGGTCAGTTTTTTTTTTATTGTATGTGGTGATGGACTGCTACGAAGGTTTCATTGTGACACATTAAATTGGAATTCCTTTGTGTTCTATCTGCAGTGAACTGAAAACTTCATGAAAGTTGATACTTTGTAAATAGCAAAGTTTTTAACCTTTCTTGTTGGACTTAGAATCAAATTGGTTTATTTTTTATTTTAGCTAGATTTTTTTGTTAGTCAATTGGTGCTAACCATATCACACAGTTTCTATTCTCAACTGTCTTTAATTTAACACAAATTAATTTAAGAATCCAACATTGCAATGCTGCCAGTCTTCTTGGCACTATTCCTGTTGACAGCGATGTGGACAAATTTTTTGATGCTCTTTTGTGCTTTTCTCCTTATCTATTTGCACATTAGTTGTTGTTATTATTTTAAGGGTTAAAATTTCCATTGTTGACCGTCGATTTAAGGGGCGCGATGGGTGGTGGGGGGAAGGGGGGGGAGGGGGCTACCCCCCTGTACCACCCAAACACCGCGCAGCCCCATGGTTATGGAGATATTCATGGTTAAAGTTTTTAGGTTAGAATAGCGCTATTTAGTCAAACTGGGGGGATAATTGGCCCCTCCCCCCCCCAGTTTGTCTCCGCCTTATCTCCGGCGCTGTTACTACCACTGTAGGCAATGTTACTTTTGCTGCCAGGAGAATTTGGATGATAACCTAAACTTAAAATATATTCGCCTATAAAGCGTACTCGACGTAGCCCCGCTACGCGGGGCTCCTATTTCTGTCTGCAGGGTTTACAGTAACCTAACACGAAGGGGATGTCGGGGTCTAAGTTCGCTCGCTCCGCTCGCTCACTAGACCCCGCCATCCCCTTCGAACCTAACCTGTCCGAGTCGGGGTGCCCCAAGTCCAGAGCTCGCTTCGCTCGCTCTTGCATCCAAATTCTACTGGTAGCAAAAGTACTCAAACGATCTGACCCGCAAAGGCAACAAACGATGACTTACACTGACGGCTAACATATAAAAAAAAGACGCTATAAAACAAAATGCCGTCACGTTCCGTTCACAGTGTAAACAAAAATTCGTATTTTTTTTTTGTAAAAAAGTAATTGTAATTGCATAATACAGCACGGTTATTGTGCAAACTAATTACACACCAAATTTGATTTGTCGATATGTGAAAATAAAATTATATTTAAGTAAAAAATATGACATAAAATTAAATAAAGGTTTTTAAAATACACCTCTACCGTCAACGGAACGTGAAATGTCAACTTTGACGTCTACCATGACAATTTATCCAACCTAAAAATTGCAAATGGCGTGATTTTTTGCTATTTGTATGGAAACTTTAAACATTTATATATCGTAAACCGTGAAGTTACGCCGTTTGATAATTTGTGAGAACCTTTCTATTTATGAGTACTATCTACAAAAAAAAAATGAATTTCCAAATCAGCGGACTACAATGGAAATTTTATCCACAACACATTTTAGAAAAATAATGTCAGGACAAGTTTCATAATATTGTGTTATTTGAAGAAAAAAAAATTCTTTTTTTCTTATATTTTCTGAACACTGACCTAGTTTCCCTAATCAGGTAATCCATTTTGACAATATCTAACAAAGAGTGTTAAACTATTTTCAATAGAATATTGCAATATTATCTGTATTTACTTTATGTTATCTATTTGTAGTTCAAGTAACTAGATCCTTTAAGCCATTTGTCCTTTATTTTTATTCTTTCTTGTCTGGAGATCTTTTTTCATGCCCAGTGCGGGTTGATGCATGTCTAAAAGTTTGAAAATAACTCATGATCACGTAAAACGTAGGTACTTTAACGTCTGTGCATAGTACAAACAAGATATTCAGATAAATACTATGTCATCATAATTCTACTGCCCTTATTCCAATTTATTTGAGTGGCTCAGTGCAGCATGTCTTTTTCTTCCATACTTTTCTAGTACAGTCGGCATCAGAAGTCGGTTAACACTTATCAATATTACACCAAAATTTTGAGCAGATCAGCGTGATCTGATGTAATATTGTTTTAGGAATTTGTGTAACCATTGATGAAAATAATATATGTCTTTTATCCCTGTCTCTTAATATGGATCATTCTAAACATTCTAACATATCGCGACTTTCGTTGCAGATCGTACTATGTACTTAGTATCAATTTATTTAAGTACAGACAACAAATACACATCATAAAAAAGATTAGTAAATTAAACTTATCGTGTCAAACTGAATAGGTTCCATCAGAACTGGAAGGAGGACACGCAAGTTCACGAGAAATGGAAAGAGTGGAAACCTTTAACAAATATGAAAGAAGTTATTGTCCTCTTCTGTTAAGAGCATTATTTTACACCTTATGTCATTTCTCACAAACTTCCAAGTCCTCATTTTCCGTTTTAATGAAACTTCATATGCTTAAGCAGGATAAGTAGGTATAAAAAGTGTAAAAACTCCATCAATGAGCAATCCCATAATGAATGCTAATTATGACAGCAAATTCATGTTAATGAGGTAAATACTGGGAAGCTCATCGGCTTCGTTAGAAATATGCAAATTACTTTCACCAACAATTACTCATAGTTTTATTGAGAAAATATATAATATATATACCTCATGGGTGTAGTAGTCACAAGAGTGATTGCTGTGAGGAGGCGAAAGTTTGTAAGTATGGACGGATGTTTGTTACGCTTTCACGTAAAAACTTCTAAATAGATCTGGATGAAATTTGGCACAGGGATAGATAATAGTCTGGAATAGCATATAAGATACTTTTTATCCCGGTAGTGCGATCCCGCGGGACAGTTATCGAAAATACGCGGGCGAAGCCGTGGGCAGAAGCTAGTTCTCAATACTGAGAAGTTGATGAGTTTCTTTAGAAATATGTAAAATACTTTCACTACCAATTAGTCACGATTTTACTAAGATTCTCTTCATTAAAACACTGTGAGTATTGACAGGAGAATACTAACTCTGTTAGCCTGCGTCATGCCACTGCTGGGCAAAGACATCTCCCCATCATCACCTGCCTAGCCTTTTCCCAAACTATCTTGGGGTCGGCTTTCAGTCTAACCGGATGCAGCTGAGTATCAGTATTTTACATCAAGCGACTGCCTATCTGACCTCCACAACCCAGTAACTGGGTAATACGATACCTCTTGGTAAGACTGGATGTCAGACTTTTGGCTTCTGGCTAATCGTAATGACTGTCAAAGATCTACAAATGACAGCCGGGACCAACGGCTTAACGTGCTTTCCGAGGCACGGAGGGAACTCGGTATGTAATTACGGTCACCCATCCACGGACTAACCTCGGCAAGCACGGCTTAACCTTAAAGATCGACCCGTGCGGCTGTTATTATTTAGCCACGAGCTCCTCTCTCTCAAAGACATCACCCCATAACTACTAATAGACTTAGGTTTTTGCGGGCAACTATAATACCTCTCTGAAGTTGGCATGGCAAAAATAGCAGGCAAACAAATGAAGTACTGGATAATTAGCCGTTAATTAACCGCTAATTAACCATGGAAACCAAAAATTTTCCGCTCGCCGGGAAAACCCGAAAATCAGTTTGTATGCCAACTTCAGTGGAAGTTAGCATGCAAACATTTTGAAATCGGTTAGGAAAGACCTAGATAACTGTACCAAGGCTCATAATTAGCCGTTAATTAGCCGCAAATGAACCGTGAAAACCAAAAATTTCTCACGTGTCGGAAAACCCGAAAATCGGTTTGTATGCCGATTTCAGTGGAAGTTACCATGCAAATATTTTAAAATCGGTTAGGAAAGCCCTAGACAACTGTACCAAGGCTCATAATTAGCCATTAATTAGCCGCATATTAACCGTGAAAACCAAAAAAAAATCCGCGTGCGGGAATACCCGAAAATCGCTTTACATGCCAACTACACTACAAGTTAGCATGCAAAAATTGTAAAATCAGCTAGAATAGACCTAGACAACTTAACCAAGGCTTATAATTAGCCGTAAATTAACTAAATAATAAAATAAATCAATTTAACGTTAGATAAGATAGTTTTTAAAAGAATTGTTACGCGTTTCATAGATGTTGGATAATTACGAGAGCAACTTGAAAATGCGATTTTTTGTTTGTTGAGATATCTTAACGTCTTTGGTGTCAAATGGAAGATCTAAGTCTAAAACCATTTTATCCGTTTGGATCATGTATATCGGTCCACGCGATTAGGAGATAATTAAGAATGAGTATAGTGAAAATGTAAATAACCAGAATTTTTACTGTTTTTGTTCTACGAACTTTTTAATTAATGCAAAATGTAAAAATATTATTTCTGAAAGTTACTGAGGAATGTTAGACACCTAATAGTGCACAACAAGTTTAGGCACTTAATAGTGCACAACCGACATTTCGCCAGTTACGTTTAAGTCCCATGTAATAGGGGGTGAGCCTATTGCTATCAACCGAGCACAAATCCAGAGTCCATGACTGCTACTGAGAAATTCCCGATGGTCAAACCCAATACCTAACAATCGAACCTAGGAAACCATGAATCAGCTGTGTTATTTATTTAAATTTCATGTGCAATAGTGGTACATAGGCGGACTTAATGCCACAAAGCATTCCCTACCGAGTAACCTTTGGGTTAAATAGGAAAACATTTTGAATGGGGAACAAAGTCAAAGTCAAAAGTCAAAGCATTTATTTCAATTAGACCATTACAGGCACTTTTGAAAGTCAAAAAAAAAAACAAAATAAAACGCGAAGCTACAGTCCCAGTCACAAGGCATAATAACTTATGAAAGTACTGTAGTTGCCCATTCCGTAGCGTAGATCTCTATGGAGAAGAACGGGCAAGAAACTCCATGGACACTCTTTTAAATCAAAATATGTTACAAAATCTTGGTTACATCATTCATGTTAAGAAATACAAATATGTGAGAACAATGTAGAAATACGGGCAAGTTAAGAGCGTCCAGAGTAAAAGATTAAATCAGTAATTAAAAATAAAGTAATTAAAATAAACCGTGGCAGCTAAGAGATGACCAGTCACAACTGACAGCGCCCGTTCACGAACATGACGCATGTATCAGCCATCATTCAACTCAACCATTTTGAAGGGAACTAAACGACCCGACACACCCGCCACCATCAGCGTGACATTTAAGTGAGCATGACATTCACTCAACCACCAGGGTAATTTCGCGTCAATGAAAGATGTAGGTACTCATTAAGTGGTGGCTTTACAGTACATAGTACTCACACATGTGCTATGCAATTATTTAATACTAAGAGATTGAATCTATACAATGCAAATATATTTTTACAATCTTCTGCAGCTTTCACAATAACTTCACTTTGTAATTCAGATGATTCCGATTGCCCCTATGGTTGTGGAGCAGGACCAGCATTGAGCCAAGCATTTTTATCATCAATATAATCCCCCAACTTATAATATGCTTGCCTACATAGTGTGCGTTTTATGCAAGATTTAAATTTCGTTTCATTCAGTTGCAGAATGGGGGGAGGTATTTTATTGTAACATTTTAAACAATACCCCATGAAAGATGAGTCTACTTTAGCTAACCTGAAACCTGGCTGAACTAGTTGGTCCCTGTTTCTAGTATTATAGTGGTGCCGGTCACCTCTTCTACTAAATAAATGCAGATTTTTCCTAACGTACATGATGTTTTCATAGATGTATTGACAAGGTACCGTCATGATGTTAATTTCCTTAAACAGTTCTCTTAGAGAATCGCGCCTACGTAGATTATATATGGCTCTGATAGCTCTTTTCTGCAGAATAAATATAGACTCGATGTCTGCAGCCCGTCCCCATAGTAAAATACCGTATGACATAATACTATGAAAATAACTAAAATACACTATCCTCGCGGTATCTACATCAGTAAATTGACGGATTTTTCTGACAGCATATGCTGCTGAACTCAGCCGTCCTGCAAGAGATGTTAAATGAGGACCCCATTGTAGCCTTGAGTCGAGCGTGATCCCCAAGAAAACAGTTTCATCGACAAATTCAAGTTTCTCTTGATTCAATACTATGTCACAGTCACTACATTTGACATTTGGTAGAGAAAATCTTATGCACTTAGTTTTTTTCCCATTTAATACTAAATTATTAGCGGTAAACCATTTATGAATCTGCATAAGAGCGTTATTTACGTCGTCAAGATTTGTGGCACGTCTGCTTATCCTAAATATTAAAGAAGTATCGTCAGCAAACAACACCATTTGTGGTTGGTTTTTAAATAAATGGGGTAGGTCATTAATATATACTAAAAAGAGGAAAGGACCCAATATCGAACCTTGTGGTACACCCATTTTTACTTTTAAACCCATCGAATTTACACCATTTACTTGTACTTGCTGCTGTCTATCATTCAAATACGATCTTACTAAACTGAGCGCAAGTTTACCTAAACCGTAATGCTCAAGTTTCAAGAGCAATGTTTGGTGATTTACGCAATCAAATGCTTTCGAGAGGTCACAGAAGATTCCTATGGCATCTTGTGCCTCTTCCCACGCGGTATATATGTGTTTTAATAAAGTGACACCGGCGTCAGTCGTACAACGTCCTTTGGTGAAACCGTACTGTTTCTCATGTAAGATTTTATTGGTGTTAAAGTGGGTGAGCATTTGATTAAGCATCACCTTTTCAAACACCTTGCTGAAAACCGGCAACACGGATACGGGTCTATAGTTATTGGTATCTTTACTGTCCCCAGATTTGAAAAGTGGTATTACCTTGCTGTATTTCATTAGGTCCGGGAAGACTCCTTGGTCCACACACAAATTAAATATTAAGGCTAGGTACGGTGCTATAGTGTCAATAATAGCTAACGAACAAAAATGTAATCTAAAAAATAACTACCTACTTCATGTATTGTGTTTCATTTATGTTTTTCGGCAATTTGTGTACCTAGTAACTTTCTTTTTCAATTGAAACTTGTTGTTACATACGTAAGAGTGAACAGTTGACGTCTTCAATATGAGTTCGTCTCCAATTTTTTTCCATACTTAACTTTTAAGTGTACATATGTATACTTATATATATAAGTTTATCATATTTTATTGTTTCGTACAATTTCACTATTCACGACTTTCTTTCCTGTGACGACAGCTTTTCAAGTAAATGGGTATAATGGGAACATCTAGAAACGACAGTCGTCCAACGAAGAATGATCGTCGCGACATAGTGGGAACGCGCCGCCTTTAACTCTACACAATAATTAATTTTGTTCCAAAGTGAAATCAGCCTTAAAACAGACAGTTAAAGATTACATTTTCGTATCGTCGCATCGCTACAAAAGGCGCGTGACGTCGCGGCGGCACTTCTTCATTATGTTTGAGTGAACATGTTAATATGAAGTAGGTAAATCGGCGCGTAAGTAGGTAAATCAAAACAAGTGCCACCCCGGGGTCGCACTTGTTTTGATTTGTTTGTAAACACGCCGACAATCATCGCGAACTCGACTGTATTAAGATAGTATAAAGCTTAAATTCAGATTGCCAGCGACACGCGCTGCATATTCAAAGGCACTTGGTGTTTTACCGCCACACCGTACTTTTGAAAAATGAGCCATGACGCATTGGATTAAGTATTAACTATATTTGAAGGAATATGTTAATATGAAGTAGGTAAATCGGCGCGTACCAGCACCGGCAGCGGCACTTGTTTTGATTTGTTTGTAAAAACGCCGACAATCATTGCGAACTCGGCTGTGTCAAAATAACATTAAGTTTAAATTCAGATTACCAGCGACGCGGTCGGCATTTACAAAGGCGCGCACTACTACCGCTATTAATGTTTTACCACCACACCGTGCCTTTGCAATAATGAGCCTTGACGCAATGGATTAAGTATTACTTTGAGTGAGCATGTAAATATGAAGTAGGTAAATCGGCTTTTCTTTGATTAATATAATATCATAGAAAAATTAGAGGGTGCCAGGGTATTTATTGCCTATGCACTTGGCAGTGCCAGTTCGAGTGAAAATAATCATTGTTCTAAGCCCAGACATATTTTCCATTTGATTATAATTCAATATTCAGCAGCAAAACAATTCAATTACTGAGCAGGTTTTTTTTTTTAATTAAAGCAATTTTTCGCGTTTCCACAAATGCCTTTGGAGTATTTAACGGAATGTATTTTTTTTTATGTTGGCAGTGTTTAGTGTGTAAATTATTATAAGAAACCACTTCCACATTCTACCCTTTGCCGGTAAAATCCGTATTTTAGATAAATATGCATCTGAATATCCAATCCATAGTCATCAGTCAGTAAATGGTTTGATAATTGAGTTGCTGAAATTTTTAAAAAGGACATATGACTTCGTATTCTTAATTGCCTACTAAAACATTTGTATAGATTGCATTATGTTTAGGAAATGGTATATTAAGAGCCTATTGTCACAAAAACATTATCGTAGTGTAAAATCTGGATATTTTACTTTTTTTATTGTAAAAAATTGCTCGGTCTCTTGAGTAATTTATGAATTCTTGACATATAATGTGTTCCGGGTGTAAAGGACGCCGACGCGAAAACTCTGATCCAATGCATTATGTACCTACACGGTCAAAATGTATGGAACAGCTGATATTTTAAAAATAACCTATGAAAATTTTCTATATGGGGGGTTCAGAATGATGTACTGAGTACGTGGTAAGCGTTTCGCGTCGGTTTCCTGACACCGCGTATACGTTACATAAATGTAACCTAATTATTGTAGACTTGTCTGTACATGCGCTCGCAGCTAGCCATTAAGTTTGCCAAGATCTGTACTATCAGCTTCTTTCATATAATAAATATATGTGTATATTGCTTTTTTGTTAATATTTGCAAATAAAATGATGATTATGAGCAAAATAAAAATATTAAACAGAAATAATTAAGAGTAGCATTTTTAATTAGATAACTAAAAAGTACCCTGCGTCAGAAGCGTGTCTACTATGAATTCCATTGAAGTTGGTGTACAAACCGGTTTTTGAGTTTTCCGGCTCGCTGTTAATTTTCGGTAATTACTACTTATTCCTAGAATACATACTTACATTACTTTGCAAGCGTCCATAATTTGAAATTAACAAATGAAAACAAACCTTTAAACTTTAGGCTACCCAGATACCTCTTTGTCTAACATTCCTCAGTAACTTTCAGAAATAATATTTTTACATTTTGCATTAATTAAAAAGTTCGTAGAACAAAAACAGTAAAAATTCTGGTTATTTACATTTTCACTATACTCATTCTTAATTATCTCCTAATCGCGTGGACCGATATACATGATCCAAACGGATAACTTAGATCTTCCATTTGACACCAAAGTCGTTAAGATATCTCAACAAACAAAAAATCGCATTTTCAAGTTGCTCTCGTAATTATCCAACATCTATGAAACGCGTAACAATTCTTTTAAAAACTATCTTATCTAACGTTAAATTGATTTATTTTATTATTTAGTTAATTTACGGCTAATTATAAGCCTTGGTTAAGTTGTCTAGGTCTATTCTAAATGATTTTACAACTTTTGCATGCTAACTTGTAGTGTAGTTGGCATGTAAAGCGATTTTCGGGTATTCCCGCACGCGTATTAATTTGCGGCTAATTAATGGCTAATTATGAGCCTTGGTACAGTTGTCTAGGGCTTTCCTAACCGATTTTAAAATATTTGCATGCTAACTTCCACTGAAATCGGCATACAAACCGATTTTCGGGTTTTCCGACACGCGGGAAATTTTTGGTTTTCACGGTTCATTTGCGGCTAATTAACGGCTAATTATGAGCCTTGGTACAGTTATCTAGGTCTTTCCTAACCGATTTTAAAATGTTTGCATGCTAACTTCCACTGAAGTTGGCATACAAACCGATTTTCGAATTTTCCGGCAAGCGGAAAATTTTTGGTTTCCATGGTTAATTAGCGGTTAATTAACGGCTAATTATCCAGTACTTCATTTGTTTGCCTGCTATTTTTGCCATGCCAACTTCAGAGAGGTAACTATAATGCTTACTTTCATTAAACCAATTAAAAATTAAGAGTTTTTCAAATTATGTTGATTTGTTTGTCACTTGCAAAACTAATAGGTACTTATTTGGAGTATCATTAAATATTAAAGTTGTTTATTAAGATTTTTTTTCTTACAAAGTAACTCAAAATCAAAGAATCACTGAGAAGTTGAAGAAAATAAACTTAGTATTAAACATGATTAGGCTCGCCCCTATTACATCATTATTTTCCTGACCTTATCCTAATTTATTTGGGGTCGGCGCAGCATGTCTTATTCTTCCATACTTCTCTATTACTTGTCATCTCATTTCAACTTTGTCTGAAACAATAAGATTTTTTTGTGCCAACCATGAACAAACAAAAGGATGGCAACTAATGTGACCAAATTCCTTATAATTTCTTGATTTATCTCAATGATTGCAAACTATAATAATTATGTGGTTTCGCTGCCCTCAAAAACTGTGAAGGAAAACATCGTGAGGAAACCGGCATGTCCTAGAACTTAAAAATTCGAAGACATGTGACATCTACCAACCCGCACTGGGCCCGCGTGGTGGATTACAGACCACTCCCTCTCTTAGAGATAAGGCCTGTGTCCCAGCAGTGGAAACATTATAGGCTGATGATGATGTTGTGTCGCTTTAAAAATCTGTCTTTTCCAACTGTGTGTCTTGCAATTCCACAACTCTGCAAATAACAGCAAACCTCAATCACCACTGTTCAAAAATCACAACTCAATTCAACTACCAAAGGAAACTAAATAAACTCCCATGGGAGATAAGGTCTATAATCCAAAAACATGTTCATTACTTACTTTCTCAAGGAAGTTCTGATTCATCAATGACTCAGGCTGTCATTTCTAGGTCATTTGTGTTTACTCACAGGTCATTGATCATAGACAAAACTGTTGACTTTACGTTGGCCTACATAACATCGCGCCTGTTAAACTCGAAGGGTTAGGCAGAGGTGTACCTAATAGTGCAGCCACATTTTTCCAGTTATGTGTCATCATCATCAGCCTATAATGTTCCCAATGCTAGGACACAGGCCTGCTCTCTATGAGAGGGAGTGGGCTGTAATCCACCACACTGACCAGCGGGTTGGTAGATTTCACATGTCTTCGAATTTTTAGTTCTAGGACATGCCGGTTTCCTCACGATGTTTTCCTTCACCGTTTTTGAGAGCAGCGGTGATGAAATAAATTACACAAAGTAATGCGCAGGCCTGGGTGCGAACCCACAGCTTACTGTTTGAATGTCGGGGCTGCCATCGATGGGCCACCGCTGCTCTCTCAGTTATGAGTAAGTCCCATGTAATAGGGGGTGAGCAGAGGTATGAGAGTAGAGGAAAACTAAAGTAACGATGGATGGACTGTGTGATGAATGGTATGGCAAGAAAGTAGGTGTCTGCTGGATATCGCAAGAAAGGAGGTGTTTGCTGGATATGGCAAGAAAGGAGGTGTCTGCTGGATATGGCAAGAAAGGAGGTGTCTGCTGGATATGGCAAGAAAGGAGGTGACTGCTGGAAATGACAAGAAAAAGGTGTTTGCTGGATATGGCAAGAAAGGAGGTGTCTGCTGGATATGGCAAGAAAGGAGTTGTCTGCTGGATATGGCAAGAAAGGAGGTGTCTGCAGGAAATGACAAGAAAAAGGTGTCTGCTAGATATGGCATGAAAGGAGGTGTCTGCTGGATATGGCAAGAAAGGAGGTGTCTGCTGGATATGGCAAAAAAGGAGGTGTCTGCTGGATATGGCAAGAAAGGAGGTGTCTGCTGGAAATGACAAGAAAAAGGTGTCTGCTGAGATGCCAAAAAATGAGGTGTCTGCTGGATATGGCAAGAAAGGTGTCTGCTGGATATGGCAAGAAAGGAGGTGTCTGCTGAGATGCCAAAAAATGAGGTGTCTGCTGGATATGGCAAGAAAGGAGGTGTCTGCTGGATATGGCAAGAAAGGAGGTGTCTGATGGATATGGCAAGAAAGGAGGTGTCTGCTGAGATGCCAAAAAATGAGGTGTCTGCTGGATATGGCAAGAAAGGAGGTGTCTGCTGGATATGGCAAGAAAGGAGGTTTCTGATAGATATGACAAGAAATGAGGTGTCTGTTGAGATGACAAATAATAGCAGTTGTAGTTAGTATGGAAGAAGAAGACATGCTACACCTACCCCAAATAAATTGGAATAAGAGCAGGAGATTGATGATGTAATAGGGGGCGAACCAATCTTAACGTGTCACAAATCCAGACTCTGTGGCTGCTACTGAGAAATTCCTTATGAAAAGCCCAATAACACTGCCCAACCTTGGAATCGAACACAGGACCTGACGCTCAGTAGTCGAGCTTGCGACCACTAAACCAACGAGTCAGTGAACAAACTGTTGTGTTGTCGTGTGTTTAAAAACATGTTTTCCTTACACCATAAAGAAATGTTTTTGTTTTTTTATTACTCCGGATTGTTTTCTTAAACTGATGTTCTGCAAATATTTATTGTTAGCTAAGTGATGAGTTCTTAACACAAAGACTAAGTATTGTGTCTAAATTTATTAAGAAGAACGGTATTTTTAGACGGCAATGTTAATATTTTTAACCAACTTTGATAGGGGAAAGTTCCTAAGTGTTTTGAAATGTAATAACATTATTTTAACTAGCTTTGTCCTATTTCTATTTCGTAATAATCTTTAACAAATCTTAGCTAATGTATGTCTGTGTGTTGTTTGGGCCCCAAAAAAGTGAAATAAAAAGGAAATATAATGGACGCTGATGTATTTTTTTTTTTTGAATGCTTGTTGACCAGTAATTAGCGACTATGTAAGACCAGGACTGTTAAAAACTATACTTAAGATATATTTAATTTAATTTATTTATTTAATTCAGGTCCGTGACCCATATAAAACAAAAATAATAAAATATAAACAAAAATAAATAAAAATATGTTGAGAATAAAGATATGTTGTACATAGAAGCCCTTGGTGAACCTATATGTATTAATAAATAATGTTAACAATCTGAATAAAAATAAAAAACCCGGCCAAGTGCGAGTCGGACTCGCGCACGAAGGGTTCCGCACCATTATTTATAAAAAGAGCAAAAAAATCTCTATCTTTTTTGTATGGGAGCCCCCTTAAATATTTATTTTATTCTGTTTTTAGTATTTGTTGTTATAGCGGCATCAGAAATACAAAATCTGTAGAAATTGTAACTATCACGGTTCATGAGACACAGCCTGGTGACAGATGGATGGACGGACGGACAGCCAAGTCTCAGTAATAGGGTCCCGTTTGACCCTTTGGGTACGGAACCCTAAAAAGAAGCACTAGCGTTTCGCTAGTAGGTATGATATAAAAATGTCGCGATATTATGAAACTTGTTTCTATGTTGTTTTAAACATATTTCAAAACATTGTGTCACACATATAAATGCACTAGGTAAAAAAACCAGAATCTCTCTTTCTAAACTGTAAATCAGAACACTAGATCACTTGATAATATCTGATTGTAGGATTTCTTATCAATTGTGTCATATGATTTATAGTAAACTAGCTGTCCCGCGAAACTTCGTCTGCGTCACATTTTCCCCGTTTTCGCAACATTTTAAATTACTGCTCCACTCCTATTGGTCGTAGCGTGATGATATATAGCCTATGTCCTTCCCCAGGTTGAAATCTATCTTCTTGCCAAATTTCATTAAGATCCGATCAGCCGTTTAGTCGTGAAAAGGTAACAAACAAACAAACAGAGTGACTTTCGCATTTATAATATTAGTATGGATATCTTATTCAACAGAGATTATACAGGCAGAATATTTCAAGTAGGCTTGGATAGCCAAATCCGAAACTATGAGGAATAGAGAAAAACACTCAAAGGAGTCTCGAGGCCGATTTTAATGAAAACTTAAACTATCATTGGATTTTTGTAAAATCAATATTTCTAGACAGGAATCGAACACGCTGATTTTGAAAAAAAAAACACACTGTATTATTATACCATACTATAGTGTCGCTGCTATGGATCAAATTCTGGGAAGTAATGACATACGACAAACTAAAGAAAATAATATTTTTTTGATAAAATACGCAAATATTTAGCAGTAATCAACCAAACCTCGAACAAAATCACTATTTATTTATTTAAACATCATGTACAATAGTGGTACATAGGCGGACTTAATGCAACAAGGCATTCTCTACCAGTCAACCTTTGGGTCAAATACGTCAACATTGTGATAGGGTACAAAATAATATCTAAAAATATGTAATTAATTTCGATATCCATACTAATATTATAAATGCGAATGTCACTCTGTTTGTTACCTTTTCACGACTAAACGGCTGATCGGATCTTAATGAAATTTGGCAAGAAGATAGATTTCAACCTGGGGAAGGACATAGGCTATATATCATCACGCTACGACCAATAAAAGCGGAGCAGCAATGAAAAATGTTGCGCGGGACAGCTAGTTTTTGATAAAATACGCAAACATTTAGTAGTAATCAACCAAACCTCGAACAAAATCACTATTTATTTAAACTTCATGTACAATAGTGGTACATAGGCGGACTTAATGCCACAAGGCATTCTCTACCAGTCAACCTTTGGGTTAAAAAGGACAACATTGTGATAGAGTACAAAATAATATCTAAAAATATGTACCTAATTAATTTCGATATTGTATACAGTATGTTAGTTTTAACGAGGGACATATTCAAACCCACAATAGTACATGCTAACATGATACTAATAAAAATATAAACAAAAAAAAAACACTGATAAATAACAGACAGAACCGTACCAAAATTTTCGCAAATGTCTCTCAACGTGTATAAACCTGACATACTGTATAATTACTTACATAAAGGGTGTAAAACACCTCTTAACGAAGCCCAAAGGCACTGGTTCTCCCTGTCATTGCGATCATTTTTTTTTGTTCTACACCATACCTGGGAACCTTCCAGTTACGGAGATATTAGGGGTCAAAGTTCCAACTTTTTGACAAGTATTTTTTTAAATACAAGTTTTTAATGTAAGATTTTTACTTTAAACACCTCCACGACCCCCCCCCGTACTATTCAATCCGTCCATCAGCACAATGTTTTGAGTGCGTTGCATTGAGTTCTAACACAAAACATGATTTTACAACCCCCCAAAAAAAGTCGTTTGCCAGCAATAATTTTTGCGTAAAGTTACTTAGTATCATGTACAGAATGCTTGGTTGACGGCTTCGTGATGAGGTGATTTACACCGTGTAGATACTAATACACAAATACGCTTAAAATGGACTACACGTACACTATTGAAGCCAACTCGCTTGTAAGTTCCGATCATAATTATTTACATTTTTTTTTGTTTTCTTTTGCCTTTAACAGGGAAGAGTTAATAATAATTTGAAATAAGAATAATATAATGTTCAAAAAATAATTACCTTAAAAATATGAAAAACATAAAATGTAACAATTTCCTTGAGTAAGTCGTATGTCATTACTTCCCAGAATTTCTCAGTAGCTGCCACGGAGGCTTGAATAGGGGACCGGACTGGGTAAAGAAAACGACATTCTATTTTGTCCGTCAGACATATTATTGATCGAAGGTCAGACAGGTAATACAAAAATATTAGACACGTATTTTTTTTTAATCAAAATATCAAAAAATTACTTAGTTAAAACTCATCAAAGTTGGAGAGTGGGGGCTTACTACGTCACAAGTAGGTATAAAACTTACCTACATGTGACGTCATGCGCCATTTCAACTCAATATATCTCCGTAATTTTATGACCACGTGAAAAAAGAAAAAATACGTGTCCAATACTTTTCAATAAACTACCCGACCGTACAAAGAAAAAAAAAATTGGATTATCCCCTATTGTGCCCGGTTGATGGCAATAGGCTTGGTTTATTACATGGGACATAAAACATAACTGGCAAAATGTGTGTATCTACCTACTATTAGATACACCTCTGCCTAACCCTTCAAGGATTACGGGCGTGATGTTATATGTGTAGTTTTACCGCGAAAACCTAACAGTCATACAAACAAACATTCACTTTTATGTTAATTTGAGACATGAGATTTCGGAATTACCCGACTGATTTCGGATTAAAACGGAGCTTATTCATTTCTAATCACACATCAAGGTCACTTTTCGATGGGCTGCGGGTTGTTCGAAAGAGATACCGCGGCCCTGGAACACAAAGGGCTAAGAAGGAACATGGGTGGGTTTTAGTCAGTCAAGTCTGACACTCCCTCCCGCTCCGCCCAGAGCGGGAGAAGTCATTTGATGATTTCCCATCCGCAAAAAAAAAAAAAGTCACTTTTCGATCCCGATATATCTTCGTGCGAAACATTCACATACAAAACACTAATCATCAACATCCTCTTGCAGTTATCCCAATATATTTGTGGTCGGCGCAGCATGTCTCCTTCCTCCATACTTCTCTATTACTTGTCATCTCATCAGACACCTCCTTTCTTGCCACATCATCCTTCACACAGTCCATCCATCGTTTCTTTGGTCTTCCTCTACTCTTATACCCATCCACATTCATACTCAAAACTTTCCTCACGACATTTTCCTCATTCCTCCGCATCGCATGCCCATACCACGACAACCGATTACCACACATCTTTTCAGTCACCGGCGCCACTTTCAGACTTTAGTATTCTCATCTCAGCTACATGCAAATGCCTTTGATTCATCCCTTTTGTGGCCCAACATTCTAATCCATACAGGACAAGCAGGTCTAACCATCCTACTAATATTATATGAGGATGTATGGATGTTTGTTATTCTTTCACGCAAAAACTACTGAATGGATTTGGATGAAATTTGGCACACGCCTGGATTAACACATAGGATACTTTTTATTCCGATAGTATGTTCCCGTGGGACAATAGGGATGATGACTGGGTAAATAAAACGAAATTCTATTTTGTCCGTCAGACAGGTAATACAAAAATATTAGACACGTATTTTTTGTTTTATCAAGTTAACAAAAAAATACTTAGTTAAAACGCATTAAAGTTGGAGAGTGGGGGCTCACTACGTCACAACTAGGTATAAAATGTACTGAGCCGTGACGTCATGCGCCATTTCAACTCAAAATATCTCCGTTATTTTAGGATTACGTGAAAAAAGAAAAAATACGTGTCAAATACTTTTTAATAATCTACCCGATGGACAAATAAAAAAAATGAGTCACCATCCCTATTATAGAACTCCACGCGGGCGACGCGCGACGCCGCGGACATAAGCTAGTTGTTTTATAAATCTTCCCCTTAAGTTCAAGGGGAAAGCGGGAGTCGGAGATAGTTCCCGTGACCTGGCGCCATTTCATCCATCCAATGTTTATTCTGTGCTTATTAATACTACGATCTATTTCGCCATCGCTTTGCACGAGTGAACCACCGAATAAACATTAATGAACACACAGTACTGTACTTTTTGACATTGTCGGTTAAAAATAGCTATATCTGTGCTACATCACGCACGTAGACGAATTCGTGAATGAATCGATCACTTAGTGTATCAATGTCATTTTAACAAACATATTTACGCTTTCAATCCGCGATGGGTTAGGCAGAGACGTACCCTGCATTTCGCCAGTTATGTTAAAGTCCCATATGTAATAGGGGGTGAGCCTATTGCCAGCAACTGGACATGAATCCATACTCCGTGACTCGTACTGAGTCATTCCTGAAGTAATAACTCAATAATTCAAAGTCAAAGTCAAAGCATTTATTTCAATTAGACCATTACAGGCACTTTTGAAAGTCGAGAAACAAAATAAAACGAAATAAAATATTTTGCCGACGCGGGAATCGAACCCAGAACCTCATGCTCAGCAGTCGCGTTTGTGACCGCTGTACCAACGAGGCAGTTATTTTGGTGCCATACACACTGCTGATGACGTGCCCATTTGCTGGGACATAGGACTCCTCTCTAGAAAAGGGAGTGTGCCGTAATCTACCACGCAGGCTCTATTTTTGGGGTAGGTTTAAGTCTACCCCTCCTACTCCCTCCCGGCAAATATCAGATAGTTTTGAAACAGTTTTCTTTTTGTTTTTAAATATCAGATTTTTGGATATAAATTAGCTAACTCGGGTTTTTTGACAAAAAAACCGCTTGCTCGGTTCAATAATTCAATCAATATTAGAAAACAGTTTAATTTCTTTAAATGTCGATTTTTTTATAAAAAATTAGCTAACTCGGGTTTTTTTTTTTGACAAAAAACTGTTGCTCGGGTTATAATAATACATTATTGGAAAATAAAATTCACGTCTCACATAACATTCTTTTTTTTCATCCCACGAAAAAAATACACTTGTCACTTGTTACGATTGTCACTTTATCCCCTCCCTATCGTGATTTTTCTGACCCGGTCACAAGACTACAATTACATAATTTTCCTGTCCACTTTAGTGCATCAATATCAGCTAATCTCAATATGAACAACATCATTATTTAGCTAATACCGACTGATCGATCATTATAATCCGTTATCTCTTATCAGTAACTCTCTCTAGCGCACTGACACAGATTTAGATATCAGTGATGGAAAGATTATACCGTTATCCAGTAGCACAGTAGATCATCAACATCGTATGCCTGCGTTTTTTCCATCTATGTTGGGGACGGCTTCCAAGAGGAGCTCATGGCTAAATAAAACAGCCACACGAGTCGATCTTGAGTTGATGATGTGTCGATCTTCAAAGTTAAGGCGCGGGCCCACCGTGGCGCATGCTGTGCACGGGCACGTGGCACATTTTAGCTGCGTGTATTAATTTGTTTGACAACGTGGGTCTACGTTTCCACTGGAGTACACGAAGACCCACGACTATAATGTATAGCGTGGCACGGCGCACGGAAAGGCTACGCACTTGCCACAGCAATCCACGGACACGGGTTTCACTGGGGGAGGTGGGACGGGCGGGGAAGCGAGCGTTTATGACTGAAAACTGCGCTGCGATAAGCGAGCTGTACATAGTCGTGGATCATATTCGTATACTCCAGTGGAAACTTAGACCCACGTCGACAGCGTTGAGCTATGTAACCGCTTATTCGAGCGAGCCACGCATGTATCAATGACGTCAATTCATGCGTAGCCTTTCCGTGGGTTGCAGTGGACACAACCGCAGACATTTTCTTGCAAAGCGAAGCTTAATACACGTGCGTAGCCTCTCCGTGCACCACGGTGGGCCCGCGCCTTTAAGCTTGCCAAGGTCGGTATATGGATGTGTGACCACCAGTAGATACCGAGTTTCCTCCGTGCCTAGAAAAACACGCTAGGTCCCGGCTTTCATTTCTAGATCTTTGACAGGTAGGTCATACAGGCGATGCAGATAGTCAGTGGCTCGAAAGTCTTACAATTTGTCAGTCTGACATATTTCTCTACCGCAGTGTAAGCCATGTCAGAGGCCCATGGGCGGCATAATAATATAAATTCTGACACCACGTTAGGCCTAGGTTAGGACACCAGGTTAAAATCTTAACAAAAAGAAATAAAGATTTATATTTGACCCTCGATAACTTAGGGCTGAAATTTTGGCATTTATATTATTCTGTTTTTAGTATTCGTTATTATTATTGAGGAGCTCGTGGCTAAATAATAACAGCCGCCTGGGTCGATCTTTAAGGTTAAGCAGTGCTTGCCGAGGTTGGTCCGTGGATGGGTGACCATAATTACATACCGAGTTTCCTCCGTGCCTCGGAAAGCACGTTAAGCCGTTGGTCCCGGCTGTCATTTGTAGATCTTTGACAGTCGTTACGAGTAGTCAGAAGCCAAAAAGTCTGACAACCAGTCTTACCAAGGAGTATCGTATTACCCAGTTACTGAGTTGTGGAGGTCGGATAGGCAGTCGCTTCATGTAAAATACTGGTATTCAGCTGCATCCGATTAGACTGGAAGCCGACCCCAAGATAGTTTGGGAAAAAGCTAGGCAGATGATGAGTATTTGTTATTATTGCATCAACAGAAATACATAATCTGTAGAAATTTCAACTATCACGGTTCATGAGATACAGCCTGGTGACAGACGGACGGACGGACAGCGAAGTCTCAGTAATAGGGTCCCGTTTGACCCTTTGGGTACGGAATCCTAAAAAATAGGCATTACATGTGTTTCAATAATAAAGGTTCGCAAACATTTTAGCCAGCCTGGGTGCGCTAGATACTAATTTCTAGATATTCTCAAGTAGAGAATCATCTGTTATCTTATCTATCATAGAGTGGCCAATCTGAGAAGAATCAAACTTAGCTCCTTCCACTCAGAACTTGCTGTCAACAACTTCTAGACCAATCTATATTAATACAAGGTGTTGTTTTGCATCCTCGTCAAATTCAAGGGGGTAACTATGCTAATGATTCTCGTCCCGAATCAATAATAAAATGGGTAGGTAATTTTTCTTTTTTACAGAAATCGGTAAGGGCTGGTTCTTGCCTTATAACCTCGCTTACACACATACAAACAATCTCAAACGTTTATTGGATAATTTCCTAGTCCTTACCACGTTAAGGGGGTTATTCTGAAATACTGACAAACTTAAATAACCAAAAAAATCAGCGTTAGTTAATAATTAACTAGGTACCGTAATTTTAATTGATTATTTATGTCTTTCGTGACCACCTCCTGAAATTTGACGAGGTTGCAAAACAACACCTTGTATAATAAAGAGGTAACATTTTGTTTGTCAGGTTGTAACTTTGTATGTAGGGGGTAATCTTCGGAATTACTGATTTGATTCCGAAAATTCATTCACTAACTGGAAGCTACATGATCATCGAGTGTCATACATTTAAAACATTCCTGTAGGTTTATTTCCGTAAATAACGTAACCTAGTATTTAAATGATTACCAGAAAGTAACCTCGCTGTTCGCTTTGCACAATATTTTAATCTCCTAACGTCATTCATGTTTAAACAACCTTTAAGTCAGATAAGACTTAATCAAAATACTTGCATACACAACCTCTAACCCGATATTGCACGAGGCATGCACAATGCACAAATGACGCACAAAACGCATGACATAAGCGCGTCTCATATCGTCGGCGATAAGCGGGAAGCGTGGAGCTAGCAACTAAAAGCCAGCAGCAGGCGTGCCTCATCACCATCTTCCTCGGGCCAAATTTACCCACTGCTGCCTCTCTTTTCTTGTGCCAATATCCACGGTTCTGGGCCAGCCTCATCCAGGTTTTTCCCCCGATAGCAACTAAGTCGTCTGCCCATCTCACCGCCGGAGGACCCACATTTCTTTTGCCCGTTCTTGGACGCCATCCGGTGATAGCCTTAGTCCACCTGTCATCACTGCGCCTTGCTAGGTGTCCTGCCGAACTCCATTTGAGTTCCATTCCAGAGGGTGACACTTAGTATGTTGTCCACTGTGTAAGTTGTGCTTCTTCCCAGACCCGTTACTTGGGCTGGACAGTTAGCAATTTGTGGCTACTTTTGTTACCTTGGGTCTTATCTTAAATAAATAACACGATTCCCAATATGGAAACCTTTGTTGTTTTGTTTGGACCCTTGGTTTCCAATCCCTCATCTTTCTCCCTAGCCCAATGGATAGCAGGCTGTTCAGAAACTTTCAACTTCGAGAAATCAAAATATTTTATTTTGCATAGGCCGCCTACATGGCACTTGTAAAACGTCGAGAAAAGGTGCACAGTTCGGGTTGGTCGTTTCCTACGGAGAAAAACCGAAAAGAAATTACATGGTTACTATAAAATACTGGTGTTCAGCTGCAACCAGCTAAACTACAAGCCGACCTCAACATACCTGGCCAAAAGGTTAGGTAGATGATGTATCTCTATTAGGGCCCTCGCTCACGGCGACTTTTTATAGCGATGCTGTCGCGCGTTTGCATCGATACAGTCGCGATACTGCTCGCTTCTGTAGCGCGTTGCAAATGCGACTAACCCGCGTTAGTAGCGATGCAGTCGCGCATTTCGTAAACGCGCGTCAGCATCGCTACAAAAAGTCGCCGTGACCGAGGGCCCTAATGACACGTAGCATACAATCTTTTGCACTTGTCTCGGGCGTAAAAATAGTTGATTACTGAACGCTTTCTTGTCAGCTGTATGACATGTTCCTCAATGACGCAAGTGACGCATGACGCACAGTCACAATGACAGCTGCGTTGACATAACAAACGTCACAGTGGAAACAAACCGTGTTTGTTTTGTTAAATGTCAATATTTTTGTTAGATGTGCTGTTTTGTAATAGAGTTATGTTTGATATTGCATGTGTGATTTGATTAGACTTGTTAATACGTCTTTAAATGTGATAGCAAAATATCAGGCGATACATGTGAAATCTTATTCTTTATTGCACACAAATTTAAAAGATATTCACACAAATTGCAATTATTAGGTTATGTATAACAGCTAGCGTCGCTTACAACTTACGGCATTTCATAAAAACTTTCGACTCCTTATATTTTTCCGAAATGACTGAACCGATTTTAATTAAACTTAATACGCATAAGCAGGATACATAGTTCTAAAAAGTTACTAAAAACTTTTCGAAATGTCTTTAAAAAAAAGGTATTTGGAAGTTTCTATTCCTATATATAATTTATAATCGGTCTGATTTAGCTGTAACACTATTTTTCGAAAATGTTTTTAGTAACTGTTTAGACCTATGTACAATGCTTACGCTTACGAAGTTTCATTAAAATCGGTTCAGTCATTTCGGAAAATAAGGACTTGGAAAGTTTGTATGAAATGTCGTAAGTCGTTAACGCTCTTAAACCAAAATTGGGTTTTCTGACAGCAAACTTTACTTCGATTGCGGCATTTTTACTTCCATTATTTGCGAGCGATAGATCGGACAAGACAAAGAAAATCGTAGTACAATAATAGTTACTACCTAGTAACAAACCGGTCTGTCTAGTGTCATATCGGTCTGCCTGTCAGTTGTGACTGGTCATCTCTTAGCTGCCACGGTTTATTTTAATTAAGTACTTTTTTTATTTTTATTACTGATTTAATCTTTTAATACTCTGGACGCTCTTAACTTGCCCGTATTTCTACATCGTTCTCACATATTGTAATTCTTAACATGAACGATGTAACCAAGATTTTGTAACATATTTTGATTTAAAAGAGTGTCCATGGAGTTTCTTGCCCATTCTTCTCCATAGAGATCTACGCTACGGAATGGGCAACTACAGTACTTTCACAAGTTATTATGCCTTGTGACTGGGACTGTAGCTTCGCGTTTTATTTTGTTTTTCGACTTTCAAAAGTGCCTGTAATGGTCTTATTGAAATAAATGCTTTGACTTTGACATACGCCCGCTTGTCAGGTAGCATTCGTGTTCCAAAAACAAAATGATCGGGGACCAAATTTTTATGACGTTGTTCCCAATGTCCGATCTGTAAGTCATTTAAATCTCTTTGGTCAAAACGAAACATAAACCCTACCGCCACCCTTTTTGCAGCACTAGCAATGGGGATGATGACTGGGTAAAGAAAACGAAATTCTATTTTGTCCGTCAATCAGGTAATACAAAAATATTAGATACTTATTTTTTGTTTTATCAAGTTAGCAAAAAAATACTTAGTTAAAACGCATTAAAGTTGGAGAGTGGGGGGCTTACTACGTCACAACTAGGTATAAAATGTACTGAGCGGTGACGACATGCGCCATCCCTAGCTGGAGGCCTTAAATTCTAGGCATCCATAGGATTAGACCGGTTAAGCAGTAGCCAGCCTCAGAGGCTGAATTGCGAGATGCCATACATTAAAAAAAAAAAAAAAAAGACATGCGCCATTTGAACTCAAAATATCTCCGTAATTTTACGATTACGTGAAAAAAGAAAAAATATGTGTCAAATACTTTTTAAATATCTACCCGATAGACAAATAAAAAAAAATGAGTCACCATCCCTATTATAAGTTAGTGCTAGAAGATAAGTGCAGACGGAAATCCATTAGCTTTTTATTAGGTGTCGGACTAATGACGATCAAATATAAAGTGCATGAGACATCGACGCGAAAACACTTATCACATATGAATGATTACCGTAAAACGGTGTGAATAGGGACACGGGAGCGAATCGGGACGAAACTTAAAAAGGCATTTTCTCGTTATTTAAATATTATTGGTAGCCTGGACACGGGAGCGAATCGGGACGAAACTTTAAAAGGCATTTTCTCGTTATTTAAATATTATTGGTAGCCTGGACACGGGAGCGAATCGGTACGAAACTTTAAAAGGCATTTTCTCGTTATTTAAATATTATTGGTAGCCTGGACACGGGAGCGAATCAGGACGAAACTTTAAAAGGCATTTTCTCGTTATTTAAATACTATTGGTAGCCTGGATACGGGAGCAAATCGGGCCGAATCTTTAAAAGGCATTTTCTCGTTATTTAAATATCATTGGTAGCCTAAAAATACTCTATTGTTTATTAAATTAAAACAGAAATCATCCCAATAGCTTTTTAGTGACGAATTATTTGTATTCAACGATGAAATCCATTCAAAGTTTTGCCCCTATTCTCCCTCGCATCTCTATTCACTACGTTTTACCGGTACGTCATTCTGAACTCCCCTTCATCGAAAATTTACAAGTTATTAAAAAAAACCAGCGGTTTCCTACAAAAGTACAATATAAAGTACGTATGGAAAACCTTTTTTTTTTAAATTCATTAAAAATATCTTTTTGGGTGTTTAGAATGATGTACTGGTGGCTTACCATCATCATCTGCCTAGACTTTTCGCAAACTTGGGGTCGGCTTCCAGTCTAACCGGATGCAGCTGAGTATCAGTATTTTGCATGAAGCGACTGCCTATCAGACCTCCACAACCCAGTAACTCGGTAATACGATACCCTTGGTAAGACCGGACGTCAGACTTGGCTTCTGACTACTCGTACGTAACGACTGTCAAAAATCTACAAATGACAGCCGGGACCAACGGTGTAACGTGCTTTCCGAGGCCTCGGAGGAAACTCGGTATGTAATTATGGTCACCCATTCGTACGCGCCTTAGACGTGGAGTTGCGGAAACCAGCCCGCTATACAATCATCATCATCATCAGCCTATATTGTTCCCACTGCTGGGACGCAGGCCTCCTCTCTATGAGAGGGAATGGGTTGTAATCCACCACGCGGGCCCAGTGCGGTTTGGTAGATGTCACATGTCTTCGAATTTTTAGTTCTAGGACATGCCGGTTTCCTCACGATGTTTTCCTCCACCGTTTTGAGAGCAGCGGTGATGAAATAAATTACACAAAGTAATGCGCCTGCCTGGGTTCGAACCCACGGCTTACTGCTCGTAAGTCGGGGCTGCCACCACTGGGCCACCGCTGCTCTCTATACAATACAATAATACAATGGTCACCCATCCACGGACCACCCTCGGCAAGCACGGCACAACCTTAAAGATATTGTGCGTGCGTGGAATCGTGCGGCTCTTATTATTCAGCCACGAGCTCCTGGTGTAGACATCCTGTATAGCTCCTTGTCTTTCTCACACTGGAATATGAGTAAAACAATACTTTTGTAAGACGTTATGGTAAGCCAGCAGAACACGTGGTTACTGTTTTCGCGTCGGTGTCCCTACAACCCCATATAGACAGAGACACACAATAACCCCTGCCTCATAAAGGTGTACAGTCGTCACCCCGCAGGTCATTGACGTGGCTCGGCCACAGAATGGAGTGCGAGGCCATTAGCTTGCCATTTATAGGGCACTGTTCTGGACGCAGGCGCTGTGAGGGTCCAGTTACAGGTGGTAATGGGATTATGTCTGATTGTCTGGTGGCTCCTTTAAACACAATCGTACTTCTCTACATAGTATAAAACAAAGTCGCTTCCCGCCGTCTGTACGCAACTTAGAACTTTTGAATTACGCAACGGATTTTGATGTGGTTTTCATCAAAAGACAGAATGATTCAAAAGGAAGGTTTATAAATGTATGTGTAATTTATGACTGAATAAAAAATGTAGGTATACTACAGCTAAAAAGCGTTAAATAAAAAAAAATTAAAATAACTTTACTTTCGGAAGTCAGTGGCAAAAAAAGACAATGAAACAAAGTCACCAAATTCCGAAAGTAAAGTTAATTTAATGTTGTTTTTAGGGTTCCGTACCCAAAGGGTCAAACAAGACACTATTACTGAGACTTAACTGTCCGTCCGTCCGTCTGTCACCTGCCCCCCTAGCATGACCGTTCTATCTCTATTCTACCAAGAAACGACAAGAAATCTTTTCTATACAACTTGACATTTCTTCTGGCCCAGCATGGCGCGCCCCGTCGACTCGCGTTTCTACGAAGACATAGACAGAAATTCTTTCCATAGCAACGGGGACGTATCACGTGATGTTTATATTCCCGGAATATTATTACGTTTAGTTAACAAAAAAAAGGTGCCAATTGCACGAGTTTTTCATTTTTCGTGGGCGGGATGGTGTTGCTGCATCCTGGATCCAGGCCTGGATCTTTTTCGCGAAATTAAACCTAAATATTTTACATAACATTTCAACCTTTTGAACGTAACACAACGCAACCACGAAACGTATTTCTCGTATTTAGTTTTTAACAAGACTAATTTCACATTTGTCAGAAGTAATGTTTCTAACCCCAAATGTCAAAAGAAGAGAAAATATGGTCATCATGCTCGACGTTGTAGACTTGTGTCGACTGAAGAAAAGAAACATTTCTTTTCTACATTCTTAATATCGCCATGCTTGGGACGATAGAAATATCTGTCAAATTGTCGATTCTTCCGTAGACATAGCCCGTTTCTACGGCGGTCATGCTAGGCCGGCAGGCTGTATCTCATCATTGGCATCGCACAGCATTTTATCTTTAACTAGCTGACCCGAGCAACTGCGTCTGCATCACATTTTACCCATTTTCGCAACATTTGCTGCTCTGCTCCTTTTGGTCTTAGCGTAATGTTAGCCTATGGACTTCCTCGAAAACTGGCAAATCTATACAATACTTAAAGAT
The DNA here is from genome assembly GCA_963082945.1 of Cerastis leucographa. Lineage (NCBI taxonomy): Eukaryota > Metazoa > Arthropoda > Insecta > Lepidoptera > Noctuidae > Cerastis > Cerastis leucographa. The sequence continues at coordinate 11,044,298 of OY720373.1, read as the reverse complement.
TTTTTCAAATCGAACCAGTAATTCCTGAGATTAACGCGTTGAAACAAACAAACTCTTCAAATTTATAATATTAGTATAGATTTTATTAGTGATTTCAATTACTTTCTCAAGCTTCATTAATTATCAAGTACTGTCAAATCGAGGTACGTCTCAGACAAGCCTCCTAAAGGGCATTCGGCTCCAGACCTTAGCTCGAATTGCATAGGGTTCAATGTTAAAGTTCGCGAGTTCGTTCACTTAGGTTGTCTGGGACAAAAGGCATTGCAGTATTGAAATTTTGCGATGTGTTGTACAATATAGTTTTATTTCAGTCGAAACACGTTCAGAGGTCATGGCACTGCTACTGTTAAAAATGTCTGAACCTAGATAAAAAAATACGCGAGTTGTGAACCGAGCTGCTACTGGTTAATGAATAATGGAAAATCCCAATAAATCTTCGCCCGACCGGGGAGTACAGGACCTCAAGCTATGGAGTCGTTATGTGACTGAAAAACTTGACAGGCTGTCTATGCATATATTAATATACATTTTATTTCTACAAATAAGAAAATTAAAAGTGACTGTAATTTCAAAATTAAAGCTTTTTACTGAATGCATATAAAAGTATACATAATACGGTACTTACGCGTACAACAAAAAGACTTTTTTTTTTAATTTTTGTCTGTTTGTCTGTTCCAACTAATCTCCGAAACAGTCAAATAGGGAAGTAATATTTTGAAACAATTTCACGCGGACGTAGGTCTCGGACAACAGCTACTTACTTGTATCACTATAATAATGAGTCACTATACGCGATAAAAAGGTGTGTACTCATCCCTCCATTTGTACATACTCCGACTCCGTGCCCTTCTCAAATTATGTGCAAAAAATCGGGCTGGGCATTCAACTTTAGCTGAATAGTCTGTCTAGGTGGCAAGTCAATGCCCTTAGGGCAACCCTGGGGAATTCGGGAGCGACTCCCTGGGAATTAGGGAGAATTGATTCTTTAAGTTGGTTGAAAGAAGATTAATTGCTCAATACTTTTATTGCATTCCACATGTGGAATTAGGTGGTAAACTTATAATTAGATCATATGGATGTCGGGCACAGCAAATAAGTGAATTTGGAGACATTTTCATAAATTATATAACATTAAAACTACTATAAAGGCCAAGAGAATGATGTTGTTGAGTAGTCACTGAATGAAAAACGCGTTGCGCAGACCCCAAGTAACACGAGACAAGGGCTGGAAGATGATGATGATAAATTGCTACTTCTTCTCGAATCGATGACTTTGATTTAGTCCGACCAGTACGTAGCGACCTGGACAGCCTCATTCAAGCCCTGGAGGGTGCAACTCGCTATGCACGACGGGCAGGAGTATTAGAGTTAGGCCAGATACGGAACGGATTGAAGGAAGAAGAAAAGAATGAAATAACAGACTCTAGTGAGGGACTTGTTTAGTTCCATGAATGCTGCTTTAAGAGCCACGGTTTTTGTACACTGGGCCACGAGTGGTACTTTTTAGTGCTAAGTGTGGCTATAAGTGGCTTGATCGATACTGTTGGGGCAATTAACACTGTGTGTGCACTGCCAAGTTCGGTGCCATCCATAAATTACGTTAAAGGGTGGGAGGGGTCCTAAATTTCGTTTGCCTCATTCCAAGTCCTGGAGGTTGCATTTAGTTGTACACAACATGCAGGAGTGAAGAGAAGGTCTGGCATATCATGAGTTGGAGCTCCACACTCGCATTACGTCCGACATGGGTCGATTTTACTAACTTTGGCTAAATGCGATATTATCTGGCCAGAGTTGGTACTGAATGGAATAGAAAAAAAAAACATGGAGAAGAAAAGATGTCATTAATATTGTCTGTTATCTGACCTCATTTACTTCACCTTGCAGCGTTATAGATCGATTTGAAAGAAGCCCTGTAGCTAAGACTAGCTTATGCAAGTCTAAGGCTAATTCTAAGTTTAGCCTTACGTAAAACCTTTAAGAAATTTGACCAGTAGAGTAGAGAAGGAGGTATCTACCTTCAGTGAATACAATTTGTTTGATGCATTTCAGGGTTGCTTCATATACAGGGAGGGTGATTGGTAATTAGGTGCATTCCTTTAAATGTGGGATACGAAACCTAATTTGCAACAATGTGAACCCCAACAACTTGGTGTCCAAAGTGGGTTGTTATGGAGAAATCAAAGTATGGTCCTTTCGCCGTAAGGATGATGAGGGTGACTTTAGATGAACCGTTCCTTTTCAATCTTGAACGTTACCCTAATTTCGCTTATACACTCACTTATGAAGAATTAGAAACAATTATAAAAACTTAAACTGACTTTAAAATTCCCCTAATATATATAACATTCGGAAACACACACACCCTGCACAAACGTACACCCTTCTTCCACACACACACACACACACACACACACACACACACACACACACACACACAAGCACACATTACACTCCACACACAAAACATACACAATCCTTCCATACAAACATAGTGAAAATATTGTTAACTTTTGATTCTAATTATTTTTTTTTGTATCTCGTTTAGGAGTTGAGCGTTAATGACTGCGACACAGTTTTATACTAATGCAGTTGTTATCGAACAGAGAGTACAATCATGACTGAATATGTTAGCTGCACTCACACTCAATACTATAGTCGTTAAATACAAAATCAGTGATTACTAATAAATTTAAAAAATAAATTCACCAAATGTCACCTGCATCTTCAGCAAAATCTAACCACCAGCTAAACAGCTGATTTGAGGAATCTACGCTGGTCAGGATGTTAAACAGATTCTTTTCTGATAGCTCATGTAAGAATGCGTCCTTTGAAAACCAATTTGCTTTTGTGTGACACACACACACAGGTATACGAATACTTTTTTCTACTTTCACACCGTAACGCGAGCGAAAAATCGGACAAAAGTGTTTTAATAAAAGCGTTGATGTCTGCTGTCCCCCTTAAACTTACGATGCAGAACAGATGCCATCTACCCGATATGAGTGTCTGTCTAGTCTCCGGTGAGGGTCATTCACTCCCTGGGCAGACGGTCAACTCCCCGAGAATTCGAGAGTCGAACGAAGGAACTTTTGAATTATAATGTTACTGACTTTTGAAAAGTTCGTCTGCTACGCTGGTGCTTGCATAAAATGATAATGATTTGTGTTATAAAGTTGTTTCGAGGTAGCTATTAATCGATTTTTTAGATGTGATTTTTTAGTGAGGATTGAATAGCTGGGGTTTATAGGTTTTATGAATCATACAGTGCAGTCGCGCGCGTTTTCATAGAAATTGTTCTACATAGGTTTTGACGCAGCGTGCCGCGTCCCGTCGCGCTTGTTTGCGGGAGCCTTTATATGGTTAAAGTTCCAAGGACCCGAACAAAGCGCTTTGCATCCACGTTTATTGTGCGAACCGCCAGTCTGTGGAATTCCCTGCCGGCTTCTCTGTTCCCTGATCATTATAACCTGGATCTCTTCAAAGTTCGAGAGAATCGGTTTCTTCTAGGCAAGTGCGCTCCACCCTTGGCCGCTTCATCGCTTCACATCATTGGATATGCAGCCAAACGCAAGCCTATTTTGTGCGAAAAAATAAGTTTACCATAAATGATACCACCAGTTTTGATAAACTAAACCAATAACCTAATTTCTTCTTTTCCAGGTCTCGAATTCACCCATCCAAACGAACGAGGTGAATACGAGGTGGCTGAAGGCATATCAGCGACGGTCTTCAGAGCTATCCTGGAATACTACAGGCTGGGCAGCATCCGCTGTCCTCCCACAGTGTCTGTGCAGGAGCTCAGGGAGGCCTGTGACTACCTGCTCGTGCCTTTCGACGCCAACACCGTGCGCTGCCAGGTGAGGTACTTTTTAGTGACAGGTGTGGCATATTACAGCATGAACAGTACTTTACTGAGGGCCTTGTAGGTTTAGTTCCATCAATCCTGTACCACCACTAAAAGTACCACTCGTGGCCCAGTGAGCCTCCAGTGGTACTTTTAGTGCCAAGTGTGGCTAAAGTACTTTTGGAGCAATTAGCACTGTGTGCACTCTATACCGTAAATAACCATTAAATTATCCTCTTTTCAGAACCTCCGAGGTCTTCTTCACGAGCTCTCCAACGAAGGCGCTCGCCGTCAGTTTGAGTCTTTCCTCGAGAGACTAATCCTGCCTCTCATGGTGGAATCAGCCCAGAGAGGGGACAGGGAGTGCCACGTGGTCGTGCTGCTAGACGACGACTCTGTAGAGTGGGACGAGCAGTATCCTCCTCAGATGGGAGACGAGTACTCGCAGACTGTGCTGTCCACACCGCTGTATAGGTTCTTCAAGTATATCGAGAATAGGTGAGCCTCTTCGAGTCTTATGCTTGCCTAGTACTTTTTGGGGAAGGGTAGGTAAGTAATGCTTTTCCAGTAACCTCTGCAATGGTATGAGGTCTTGATACTTTCTGACCCATGAAAGTTTCAATCCACTGGATCGTTCACGGAGAATAGTTGCCACAAAAAATTCGTAAGACGGATTGTAATAGTTCTAAAGTGTTACATTTTTAATGTAATATAAATTGTCATGTTTGTGTACGATAGCGCAATAAATGAATATTTTATTTTACCACATAAATGATAGTACTTTTATACTGATAATTAAAGTAATTCGTGCAAAATGATTCCCTAACCATTCCAAAATATCAAAAATACACAACGTTAATATTCAAGTTTTCACTTCTGCCGGCACTCCCGGAGTGCAACCCCATTTATTTCAACAAAAAGAAATAAGTTCTAAACTACTTGAACAAACTAATTGTAGTGCGTTTTACAAATGGTCTTAAAAACAAAGGCATGTTGTATTTATTTAGAATGCATTTTTTATTTAGCTTTGAATTTCTTCTGATTCTTTTTTTTTTAAGAGAACGTATTTGTTCGCATAATCACGTTCATTCCACTCCAAGACTTCTTTCTTAATGCTAGGTTTTTACTTCATGCCTTACGATTTGATGTTCTTTAAGAGAATCTTCGGTCACCTATCCACGAATTTACCGCAGCAAGAGCAGCTTAAAGAACATCGGTCATATATGACCTGACCAAAATATGAAACGACCATCAATGATTGATACGTCAAAAAATAGTGTCTAAGGTGTATATTGAATTACGGGGTTCAGCATATTTTATTGGAGCCGGTAAAATAATTTAGCTTTGTAATAAAAACCTCATTTCCTTACTAGTTTTTATAGGTTTTGAACGCATCTAAACCCGTCCCGTTTTTATCTGTGGTACATGTTTCATCATAACACTAAAGTCACACTACCATTATGCGTTTACCTTTTTAGGTATTTCATTTATTTTGTAGTGTATTATCAGTAACATCATTTTTTGATGGAAATATGGATTAAGATTAAGAGATTATTCCGAAATTAGTTGCAAATGATATGTTGACATTTGTACGAATACGTAGAACGGAACGTATTATGACATGAGAGCTGTCAAAGTGTTTCGGGTTTTAGCTGAGGTTGTCATCAATGACTTTTAAATAAGTCTGCAGCCATGATGACTCATGAACTCATCATGGCTGCAGACTTATTTACTTACACTACATCATAACCTCAAAAGTGACGAAATACATAAGAGTAACGTTCCATGATCCTCGGCTTTTAAATAAAATATTTTCAATTTAGGATTGACGATTATGCCTAGTGGAATAGATTAATCCATACACTAGTCATGTTCGCGATATTTTATATCCAGGTCACAGCATGTATGGGCCGTGACCGATGTTCTTTGCTGTCTGTGGTTCACCAATAAACTATCTTATTTTAACAATATTCATTTTCCCCTTCCAGAGACGTAGCCAAACAAGTAATGAAGGAGCGGGGCCTCAAAAAAATCCGCCTTGGCGTCGAAGGCTACCCTACATACAAAGAAAAAGTGCGCAAACGCCCCGGCGGCAGGGCTGAAGTCATATACAACTACGTACAACGCCCATTCATCCACATGTCTTGGGAGAAAGAAGAGGCTAAATCTCGTCACGTCGACTTCCAATGTTTCAAGTCTAAGTCTGTCACGAATCTGGCGGAGGCTACTGCGGATCCTGTCATAGAGCTGGACGCGAATAGAGTCAGGGATGAAGAGGTTCCGGAGGTCGTAGCTGAACCTGAAGTGGAAGAAGCTCAGTGATTGGTAAACCGCTCTTCGGGAGCGGTCGTGAGGTTATTAACAGGTATTTTCTGCTGGCTCTGATAGTTGGTCTTTGTGTGACGGGGTTTGAAATTGATGGTTCGGTTTTTGAAATTATGGAAGAAGACTGTTCGGTTTTGAAATTGGATAGAGAGTTTTAAAATTGTTTGTTTTTAGAAATGGAACAAGACAGTTCGGTTTTGAAATTCGATCGAGTTTTGGAAATGGAACAAGACGGTTCGGTTTTGAAATTCGATCGAGTTTTGGAATGGAACAAGACGGTTTGGTTTGGAAATTGGATCGAGTTTTGGAAATGGAACAAGACTGTGTTTTGAAATTGGATCGAGTTTAGGAAATGGAACAAGACTGTGTTTTGAAATTGGATCGAGTTTTGGAATTGTGGTTTTGAAATTCGAACTCGGTTTTAAAAAGTTGTGTTCTAAATTCCGAGACGGTTTCAAATGATTTTGTAATTCGAATTTGGTTCAAAATGATTGCAAAATCGGGTACGCAAGGATTTCAAGATCATATCGTCTCGAAGTTTAATTCAGATCGTTGTTGGTACTAAAAGTGTCATCGCCTCATCACACATTGACGGCTTAAAGTGGAGAAGTGTCAAGAAAGTGCCGAAATGAACTCTTATGTACTTATTATTACGCACATTATGTCTAACGGTATATGCTTATACACTGAGAGTGCATTAAAATAGGTCGTTGTAAACACTGGCGAGTATGAAAATTTGGTCAGCGGAATTATGAAAAAATGGCCTTAAAAATATTGCTGTGGCAATGTTATGGTGGTTTGTTGGGTTTGCTACTTTTATTGTGTATTACAAAATGTGAATTACCTGGATCAATATGTCTTTTGTGACATCCTCTTGAATTTTGACGAGGATGCAAAACAACACCTTGTGTAGCCTATTTTTCTTTATGAATAAAAATATACTTCACTGTCACTCAATATTAATTATTGTGAGCCCCCGATATTTCGAGTTTAGTTAGTAGTTTTAGATTTTAGTATTTGTTGTTATAGCGGCAACAGAAATACATAATCTGTAGAAATTTCAACTGGCTAACTATCACGGTTCATGAGATACAGCCTGGTGACAGACGGACGGACAGCGAAGTCTCAGTAATAGGGTCCCGTTTGACCCTTTGGATACGGAACCCTAAAAATAGTGTTTCTGTGATAAAAATGGCGGTGGGCCTATTTTTATGCGCATATATGTACTTTATACTGTGTGTATCAGAAAAGCGTTGTTATATTTCAACACATCGAGGTCTTGGGTACGACTCCCAGGTTGGTCAAGCGTTATTGGGTTTTTCCATCAGAAAATTTCTCAGAAGCAGCCATGGATTCTGGATTTGAGCACGGTTGATGGCAATAGGCTCGCCTCCTTTTACATGGAAATTAAACATAACTGGCGAAGCGGAAAATCACGCTCGGATAAACGTAAAGGGACATTGATAATGGTTTACATAACAAAATATCACACCTGTTATCCCTGAAGGGTTAGGCAGAGGTGTAGCCAGTTATGTTTTATTCCCATGTAATAGGGGGCGAGCCTATTGCCATCAACCGGGCACAGATGCAGGCTCCGTGGCTGCTACTGAGAAATTCCTGATCGAAAAACCCAATAACACTTTGCACGACCTGGGAATCGAACCCGGGACCTCATACTCAACAGTCGCAATTGCGATCTGGTGGCGTACCATGACGTCTTAAAACATTATTGCTCCATTCTTATTCCAGAGTGAAAAAGAGACGGAGCTATCAGGTCGTCTAGCTCCATCTCTTTCCCACTCTGGAATAGTCATGGGACAATAATGTTTTAAGCGTCACAGTAACCCCCCTGTAGACCAACGAGGCCGTCAAGATATAATTATCAATGATAATTATCACATCAAACCCTGTCTGTACCACACCTTTCTGATTCATGCTGTCTTTAGAAAATATTAAAAAAACAAATAGCTAACCAAAATATACTTCTTGTAACGTTTTTATTTTGTGATATAGTTTTATCCTATTTTACTCGACTTTTGTTGTGAAATGAACAAACTCTTTTAAATTTAAGGAGATGGTTTTTAAAATCTGTACAAAAATATTGCGCCCCTTTTCGCCAGAAACATAAAAAAATATAAAAATCAATAAAAGCATTTAATAGAATTGTTACAGGCACCTTTGAAATGTCAATTATGACACCTATCAAACGAAAACTTAATCAAAATCGGGTCATCCGTTTAGGAGCTATGATGCCACAAATAGACCAGCATTACTCTTTCTTTGTCGGGGGTTAAAAATAACAAAAAGATGAAGCAACTACCCTGCCACGAGCCAATAGATTTGTAAAATTGTTTAAATTGGTGCAATTTTACTGAACAGATTAGAATGTCTTAGATGATAATCATGTCTGAAAACTTAAGTTTGCTAGAAAAAAAACTATCTAAAAAGTCCTCTAAAAGTATTGAAGATTAAACGTTGATTGTATTTAAAAATTATTACAAAGCGTACTGTGACATTCCTATAGAAAAGTCAACGAATTATCTTGCTTGGCGGTGTAAGTAACATTCTACAGTTGTGTGTGTCTTTTTTTTTTGTTAAACACATGTTTCTAATTTCCATGTTTTTTAGCAGCATATTTTGTATGTATCAAGAAGCCTTTTATATGCTGTATATACGGCAAAAATTTTAATAGGTATGATGACTATTTTGTTTTCTTTTTCTATCGGGTAGATTATTAAAAATTGTTGAACACGTATTTTTTCTTTTTTTTTTTATAATTATAAAATTACGGAGATAAATATTGAGTTGAAATGGAGCATGAAGTCACGGTTGAGTAAATTTTATACCTACTTGTGACGTAGTGAGCCCCATTCTCCACCTTTAATGCGTTTTAACGAAGTCATTTTTTGGTAATTTGATAAAACAAAAAATACGTGTCTAATATTTTGTATTAACTGACTGACGGATAAAATAGAATTTCGTTTTCTTAACCCAGTCATCATCCCAATTATGCAGACAACTGGCAAGGATTTTTTTTCGATTGTACTTTTTGTTCTCCTAAACTTAACTCACTTCTGAATCTATAATAATGCAATATAATGAATAAAAATAAATAACGAATTGATTGTTATTCGTAAGACTATTACTGTATTTAGATTTTATAAAATACTTAGAAAATAATTTGTACGAACTTATGTTAGATTTTGTATTAAAATTATACATATCTGCTGGAACTGATGTTTTATTTAGAGCTCTTGTCCGCGACTTTGTTCGCGTGGAAGTTTTGATGTAATTTTCAGGGACAAATTAAACATATAACTTTCCTCTTGAATAATTCTGTCCATTGATGAAAGCCGCATCAAAATCTGTTGCTAAGTTTAAAACATCTAAGCGTACAGACGGCGAGAAGCGACTCTGTTTTATACTATGTAGAGAATTTCACTTGTGTGGCTGCATAACCCACATGCACTATAAAGAGAAGACTCTCTCTCTCTCCTAAACTGCAAGCAACTTAGGGATGAAATATACCGAGTCGTGACCAGGATCACCAATGTCACCTACTGAATACAGACGGGGCCACGAGATGCGGCTTATAGCTTGCGCCACATCTATAGCGTGCTGCCGAACGCATTGTCGATGCTGCCTCGTGCGATAGCACTCCCTCGCTCTATCAAATGACGGTTTCGAGCGACGGATAAGTACAGGAGCATGGAGAAATGCGATTCCATGCAGATAAATGTGGTTCAACCCTAAGATCGTCAAAGTATACCGATGATAATCCAAACCTTGACTGGTAGAGAATGCCTTGTGGCATTAAGTACGCCTATGGGTCAGTTCACACCGAGACGCGGCGCGACGCGACGATACTTGAAGAGGCCAGTGATTTTGCGCTGCGTCGCTCTACGCCGCGAGGCGCCGCGCAGCGCAGCGCTGTGTGGCGCAACGTATTCTGATTTCTACTGAAATCTACCTCACGAGGCCGCTCGACGCAGCGCGACGCCGCGCTGCGTAGCTCTACGCCGCGAGGCGTCGCGCGGCGCAGCGCTGTGTGGCGCAACGTATTCTGATTTCTACTGAAATCTACCTCACGAGGCCGCTCGACGCAGCGCGACGCCGCGCTGCGTAGCTCTACGCCGCGAGCCGTCGCGCGGCGCAGCGCTGCGTGGCGCAACGTATTCTGAATTCTCACAACGAAATGTGTATCATAAGATACACATTTCGTGCGCGCACATTTTAAAGAGCGATTCAAAATTTAACTTTATTTTCTACACGAAAAGATACACATTTCCTTGTGAGAATACGTTGCGCCACGCAGCGCTGCGCCGCGTGACGCCTGTAAAGGAATATGTATCCATTCGTGTAGAAAATAAAGTTATATTTTGAATCGCTCTTTAAAAGTGTGCGCGCAGCGTCGCGTCGCATCGCGTCTCGGTGTGAACTGACCTTTACGTTGTGAGAATTCAGAATACGCTGCGCCACGCAGCGCTGCGCCGCAGCGCGACGTCGCGCTGCGTCGAGCGGCCTCGTGAGGTAGATTTCAGTAGAAATCAGAATACGTTGCGCCATACAGCGCTGCGCCGCGCGGCGCCTAGCGGCGTAGAGCAATGCAGCGCGATATCACTGGCCTCTTCAAGTATCGTCGCGTCTCGGTGTGAGCTGACCCTTACCCGTTGGCGAGAACCGATGAGTTTTGTCATAATCTCTCTCGTACAAGTTCCTATTATCGCAAAAGGCTTACGGCGGAAACATACTTACGTGTCGTGGCGTGTCGTGACGCGCCAGAAGCAAATCGGTTTCATACATTTAATATGGTTAGATTTGCATGGCGTGTCGTGTCGCAATGATGTATGAAACCGAATGCTTCTGGCGCGTCACGACACGGTAGTGTGTTTCCGCCTTTACACTTGCTACAAAAAACTTGAGAGGTGTCAAGGGACACCCGGATGGAACGAAGTTCTTTTAGATTAATTAGTGAATTGTATTTTTTTTTTATTATTAACAAATATAATGTAATTAATCAGTAGGATCAAGACGATGCGAAAATTACTGGCTTGCTTTCTAAGAGAGAGACAGAAAGAGAAACACACGCACGCCGTATGGCTTACAACTACAGCAAAAAGTGTGTCGTTACAACTTTTAGTCTTATTTTTTCCGTCTAGCCCCCTTTCGCAACGCGCGATAAGGAACTTCGATCCAAAAACGAGATTATTCAAAAAAAAAACAGGCCGTCATATGGACAGCCGGCAGAAGTGAAAACTCAAAACAATGGTCTTTTTTTTAATTTGTAACCTCGTCGCTAGTCTGACGCAATACGTCACGAGCATGTCGGTCACGCGAACCCCAAGAATTTTCCTCTACCGAAAATCGCTGAACGTGGCTAAAGAAGGTTTCACTTCAAAAAATCAAAGTGCAAAATTATTTATTTAGGACAACTAGATGTAGAGGTTAGAATACAAAAACTTAAATACCTATTGTTTTACAAGGACAAAACTCATCATAAACATCTTAAATATTCTATACACAAAGAATCCCCTGTGTCGGGACACGCCGTCCCGTCAAGATAACCAATAAGGAGAACACTCCCTGATAAGCTGGTTATGACGAAATAACTCGAAGAAGGCATCATCTAATAATTAATTCTTTAACGAATTCATTTCTAACAAAAACTGTTTTCTTTTCTTATCATGCTTTGTCTATGACTATCAAAATGTTTTGACAGCTGCAACAATTTGAAGAAAAAAAACAGTCTGCTCTATGGGGCGCTCCTGAACGCGAAAAAAAGTTATTTATGTTCTCAGTTTACAATAAATAATACAAAAAATGTCGATTTGGGCACCATTAAATCGTTCAGTCTTCAAAAAGACGTCGTCATACTTTTTTGTCGCCACGCTCTGCACATTTTTCTTCGAGCGAACCTTTGACAATATTTGTGTCCGGATTTTCGAATGGAGCAACCCAAATAAATTGTGGAAGGATGTTGCTCATCGCTTTGTTCCAAAACCTCCTCCTCCTTCTTCAGAAGAGAAGAAATGTTAGTCTTAGAATGTTCGTTTGCTTGATTAAAGATTTTCAAGTTTAGTTGGTTTTTAATCATTACAGCGCGGCCACGTGCGTTTATTTTTAGCGTCAGCTCACACCGAGACGCGACGCGACGCGACGGTGCGCGCACACTTTTAAAGAGCGATTCAAAATGTAACTTTATTTTCTACACGAAAAGATACACAATTCTCACAAGTGCGCGCAGCGTCGCGTCTCGGTGTGTGTGAGCTGACTCTTACTCGACTGCGGCGAAGCCAAAAGGAGGTTTATGATTTCAGCAAATTTATACATATGTATGTTCAACTGTTCCCGTTTAACTTCTAAACTATTTAAATTTGTAAGCGTCTTGATAGTCCGCTGGTTACCATAACTTGTGCAATTTGCCATTTTTACTGGCAAACGTGTAACGTTAAATCAAAATATTTTATTTTACAAAGGCCTACATGGGGACTTATAAAACGTCGACAAAAAGGTGCTCGGTTCGGGTTGGTCGTTTCCTCTATAGAGAAGAACCGATAAGAAACTCCATGGTCACTCTTTTAAAATCATATGGTTTTACAATATTTGAATGTTATAGCTTTAGTACCAGTAGAAAAGTGGCTCCTCAATCCAAACGGACATGATCAATCAATTTCCTACTTTTGTTGAAATCTACATCGCACTCACTGCTAATTCTGTTATTCAATCATCGGCGTGTCATATAAGACGTTGGTTATCATTTTACGAATCCCAGTAATATTATATAAACGCGAAAGTTCGTAAGAATATTTGTTACTCTTTCACGCAAAAACTACCGATTATGAGCGTCCACACTGAGCGAGCAGCCTCGCGAGGCTTTTGCCGCGCGAGGAAACTATCCCCGAACGAGCGCGGCAGCCTTGGTATCATCGCGAGGCTGCCGCGCGCGGCAAGCCCGATCCATTATGTTAGTTCGTTCAGTTGAGAATTAAAAGACATCTTCTTGTTTGGCATTTTTGAAGTGAAACTTCTTATGCGACTTCCAACAAGTTTAACGTTCTAATGGAGGGGGAATATTTTCTATTACCCACTAAGAGATGGCGCTATTACAAGAATTGTGACTACGTAGTTCTACTAACTAGGTACGCAAGATGGTGTGCAAACAGTCATGCATTCGACTCTTCGGTGTGACCAGCCTTCGCTCAATTTCCATGAGTAGAATAACCTCGATAAACTTATGTAATAAAAAGTGTACAACAATAAAACAATAAAATATTATTTATAAGCTCAATAAAATAACGAGAGCTAATGCGTGACACTCGAACGCATGCGTGTAGTATTACGAAGTTTCACTTCTTCCGCGCGGAGGGACTCTACACAATTTTTTTTGACATTTTCACTTTGTTTCCCTAAGTCCTATTTGTATAATTAGGATCACTTGCATTCCATAGCCAGGTGTATAAACGTTTATACCATAGAGAGATATTAATTTCAAAAACTTATCTTTATGTATATTTTACTCTTAGGTGCAGCGCAGACGACAGACTATCCGTGACGCACTTTTTAGTCTGTGAAAATAGAACCTATGCAATTATATGCAGTAACGCACACGACGCGCAAAAAGTCCGGCGCACAAAAAATCCGTGTAATTCGGGCAGACCGCACCGCGCAGCGCCGCGCCGCTCGGCACAAAAAGTGTGTGAAAAAAATTGAACGTTTGCTTCAACGCGCGCTAACGCAGACGGCGCACACTTTAGTCGGCAATCTGCATTTGCTAGGGGTGGACGTAACGCACGCGGTCTATTTATATAATATTTATTGAAAAAAAAAAACCGGATGTTGTTTCAGAATTGAATGTTTAGTATGGAACTGTCCCTTCAGTAATCTTTCCGAAAGTATAGGATCTTTCCAAAATTCTCTATTTCTTCTTCTTTTTCTGTACTTCAGTACAAAATAATACTTCGCGATCTCTGCACGATTTCCATAGCGTCTACGTCCCTACAGCTCTGCCGACAGAATGATCGAAGTTGTGCGTCGTGTGCGTTGAGTCTGTGAAAAATCCGCGACCGACTTTTTGCGCGCCATGCAGACTTTTAGTGCGCCGCAGACTCGATCGCACAAAAAGTGTGCCGTCTGCGCTGCACCTTAGTATACTCGAGCGAGGCACGAAACAATACACGCGAGCGTCCAGAGTGCGCGCAGCAAACGACTGAGGCGCCTTTGAGCAAAACGAAAAACCGACACTGGAGGGCTACTCTCTTTCTCCGAAACGTAACTTCGGCAACGAACGACAATTAAACGTAGTTACGTTTGTGACCGTACTCCATATAATTTGCGGACGCACACAATAACATTCAATACATTCGCTGTCTGTAAATTCGAATTTCTTGTGTGCGTCCGCAAATTATATACTTAGAGTAGGGTCACAAACGTAACTACGTTTAATTTTCGTTCGTTGCCGAAGTTACGTTTCGGAGAAAGAGAGTAGCCCTCCGGGCTCGGGCGCTCGGAGGCTCGCCCGCGGCAGCGCGCGCGCTTGCCTCGGCCGAGGCACGTCCACACTTAAGGCGGAAACATACTTACGTGTCGTGGCGTGTCGTGACGCGCCAGAAGCATATCGGTTTCATACATTTAATATGGTTAGGGACATAATATTTGCATGGCGTGTCGTGTCGCAACGCGTTCTGTCGTGGCGCCGACTGCTCGCCGCCGATTGCGCCAGAGCGGTGGAGGGGGTTATGACGCGACACGACAGAACAGGCAAATGTGTTTCTATACCGCGTGGCTCGTGGCGCGAAACTCTAGCGGACATTTTTTTAATAATCACTTATTATATTTGCAGCATGTTTCTGATAAATGTCTGACGAGCTTATTGAACTTGTATGTCAACGAAAAGTTTTATATGACACAAAGTGTAAAGAGTTTAAGGATCATTTAATCAGAAATATTATCCGAATTCGAAGAAAACATCATGTACGTTCAAACGCTGCAAAGGTTCGAAATGTACTGTTCAGAAAAAACGCCAGAGCACGCCACGACACGACACGTTAGTCTGCACACTCACCGTCACGACAGTAAGCACCGCGACACGCCACGACACGTAAGTGTGTTTCCGCCTTAACCGAGCTGCTTCGCGCGTCAAATGCTTCGCGAGGCTGCTCGCTGTGTGGACACGCCTAATGGATTTTCATGAACCTTTACAATGATATAGCTTACACATTAGAATAACACCTATGCTATAGTAGGGTAGGGTAGGGTGTAGGTAGGTAAGAAAAAGTTCATTGCAGCAAATGCCGGTAAAGCTAGTGTCAAATAAAACACAGATAAACACCACTGAAGTTTATTACAACACAACTCACCAAAAGCCTTAGTACGGGCGACAAAATAATACTTATAAAATATATCATAGCTAACTAAGAGCGCTTTCTTATATAATACTATATCTAAAAGTATTAATATAACAATACACTTATATACAAAAGGCTTTGTACAACGCACGTATAAAGTTATAGGCAGACAAGATAATCTTGGAAAAATTTGAATTAGTAGTCCTAACTCCCTGTTTACAAAATATTTTTCTAGGCGTTATAGTATTGAAATACTAAAGGCGTAAGAAAACTAAGTTATATTAAATCAATATGTGTTTGTACAATCAATCTTAAAGACGAGAAATCAGTTAATTACAGTCATTTCACAATTTAGTTTACCTATGCCAGAAACAACCTAACAGGAATCTTACAGCAAGAAGAAAAAAGATCATTATGATTTTGATGTCAGTAATTGACTGCATCCCAACAGACCGAAAATAAACATCACTGCTGATTTTAACAATGATTGAAGACAGGTAAAATATCAGTAAAACGACTGTATGAGTTTTAGTCCAGTCTGTCGACAAGCTCATTTCATGCGGTGGCACTATAGGTAACACGAAGCGAAATACAGAAATTATCACTTTTCATTACTACCAAAAAACACCGAGTATAATAACTAAATAAGCTTGTCACACCAATCATAAGAAAATAGATTAATAAATATTCTACAGTTTATTATAGAATATCTACGTCTTGTCTATGCGTAACGAAAAACAGGTTGACGTTTCAACCTGTCAGTGTCATCTGTAACCGCCATTTAAAATGGCGGAGGTTTCAAGGGTCAAAATCAATTGGCGGCAACGGAGGCGGCCTGTTTCTTTCTTTCCAAAGTTCAAACTTGGTTTCTTGTGAATCTGCAATGAGAGAAGAAAATGTTACAAAAACATCTTTTTAATACCTTGTAAGCAAATCTAATCTATGGGTGAATTTCCCAAATGACTTATTTTTTTGTCTTCGGTGAAATTTGTATTTGAAAAAAGGAATATCGTTCTGAATTACATTTTTTAGTATTTAATAGGTAGTTATTGGGTTGTGGCAAAAATATAATTTGCCTAGGACTATTTACAAAGGTTGAAATAAATTCATAAACCTCTATTTTTTTCAAATCGGTGCTGTCCCTCTACTTTTTTTACAAACAAAAAGGCTTATACACTAATAGAAATAAGTAAATTAAGTATATAAATTATTCTATTTTATAGAATATTAGTTTTGTTATTAATATATAGCATATTTTATTAATATATAGCATATTTTATTACATAATTAACGATTATTATTACTGAGAGGCACAAACGTGCCTGTCCTGCAAAATGTTCTCATATCGCTGGACAAAAGTAATTTAAACCTAACTTTACATCGACGAGTCCGACAGCGTCCCCACCCCAATTTTATTTTCCTCGTTAGTGTGTGCTAGTGCGCAGTCAGGACGGATTTGTGTCAAATCGCTGCATATTCTCGCCAATAACATAAGTACGCCATTTCAGTTGCTCCCGGACAATTATTTTATAGTATCGGTGGTTGCATTTTTCTAGTGTAATGAGTAGTTTTATTTTTGTTGTTTGGTTCTAACACAGGTAGTAAGTAAATTAGCTTCATTGACTGTTATTGAATTTATCCTAGATATTATGCATTTTTTCTAATTTTCGAAAAAGTGTGTTATTTCTCACGTCGCTGATCTCATATCGCTGTAATCGGTGGTCTTTATTACCACCGATGTGATAATTTACACCGAAAAAATCAATCGGTGTCTTATATCTAATATCGGTGTTTTGATTAGATACTAATATTATAAAGCTGAAGAGTTTTGTTAATCTCAGGAACTTATGGTCCGATTTGAAAAATTCTTTCAGTGTTATAGCTCATTTATCGAGGAAGGCTATAGGCTATATATATTCACGCTAAAACCAATAGGAGCAGCAATGAAAACTGTGACGCAGACGAAGTCGCGCAGGACAGCTAGTAAGAATATATGACTTGGCAGCATTTTATGTGGTACTGGCTGACTATCATGGGTAACACTGGTTAAAGTAGTTTCAAAATTTATCATCATTGTTAACTATTTTCAACCTATGCCGCTAGCTCAGCCATTCAATTAATCTTATAACCCTTCACGCTAAAACAAGTTCGCAAATCGCGCAGGTAATGTATCCGCGACTGAAGACTGTATAGTAAACCCGGGCACCAGCTGTCGTGCAAGTAACCTACCAGACAAGTCCCGTCTGTTCGGAGGATCCTCCCCTTTATATGGTGGTTTAAAACTTTACACCCTTTTCTTTATACCCCTAAATTCTCTATCCCACCACTATAGAGCCGGGTACAAATTATTTGCAACACAATATGGAAAGCAGCGCTCAATGCAACATTTCCCTATACGATTTATTGTGTGCGCGAACATTAAAAACAAGTGCTGGCGCACGCTACGTACAACCCGGCTTGTAGTAAACTAGCTGCTGCCCGCGAATTCGTTCGCGTGGAAATTTAGATGTGTTTTTCAGGAATAAATTATACATTTAAAACCTTCCTCTTTAATCATTCTGTCTATTGATAAAAACCGCATCAACATCCCTTGCGGAGTTTATAAGATCTAAGCATCCAGACGGCTAGAAGCACTGCATCATCTTCATTCTCCTGCTCTGCTGCAATTTATTTGGAGTAGGCGCAGCATGTCTTCTTCTTCCATACTTCTCTATTACTCGTCATCTCAGCAGTCACCTCCTATCTACCCATATCATCCTTCACACAGTCCATCCATCGTTTCTTTGGTCTTCCTCTACTTTTATGGACATCTACTTTCCTCCGCATCACATGCCCATACCATGATAGCCATAGCATGTTGTGTTACAAATATCCTGTACTCCTGTGAACACTCACCAGTGGCCCTGGAGGAAGTGAGGCTCGGCCGGAAGAAGCGCGGCAGTATGACACGCGACGGGGACAGCGGCCGCGCGCCCGTGAAGTCCGCGTACGCTACCGCCACGCTCGGTATTGGCTTAGCTGGAAACGGGAAGGTGACAGATGCTTATCTTTACATAGTATAAAACAAAGTCGGTTCTCGCCGTCTGTACGCTTAGATCTTTTAAACTACGCAATGGGGTATGATGCGGTTTAAATAGTCATAATGATTCAAGAGGATTTTTGTAAGTTTGTAATTAATCCCTGAAGAACACCATCAAAATGTCCACGCGAACAAAGTCGCGGGCAGCAGGTAGTCAATGATAAATAACGTTTATTTTGCAAATTAGTTTTTACTAAAAATTTTACACTTAGTCTTTTTTTTTAACTAGATGAGGCTGGTGTTTCCTATCTGACTACCCTTAGAAGAAACAGCCGAAACAAACTCAGAGGTCACCGTCTCCATTGGTCAAGTCATATGAGGACCATGCAGATTAGTGACTGAGAGTCTTATAAAGAAAGAACCACACAGATTTAAGTGGACCTATCCAGTCAGTACATTCCCGCCTATTTAAGTTTCTTATGGCCACCCGACTAAGACGGGACTGTAGCGATGCAGAATCTTAGTTACATGGACGAAAGAGCGTAGCCAGCGACAGCATTGCGACTTTATCGATGCAAGAAGTAGCGGAGGCGAGGTTGGGTGGTTGGGTTTAAAGGTAAGCAAGAACCCAACAACAACCAACAGGCAGTACCCCAACAATCAACGACAAAACCTCCTCCCTTTTCTATCAAAATCAAAAGTCAGTTATTCAAATAAGGCTGATGATCAGCACTTTTTGCACGTTAAAATTACAAGAGACAGCCCCCTAAAACGCCCGCCCTTCGCTACTTCCTAGTGTTTTAGCTGGGATGAAGAAGTAGCGGAACAAACTCCCCAGCAAGCCATGAAGCTTTACACCCTCCTCTTCCTCATACCACTCAAGCAGTACTCACGTATCTTCTGCTCCTCATCATCTCCTTCGTGCTGAGGAGGCTCTGCATCTCTGGACACGACGTGCACGATCACGGAGAGCAGCACGCATGCTGTGCAGCTAAACAGCACGCCGCAGCAAGCCACCACGTAGCCACAAGGAGGATACCACCACCACTGTAAAGGCAGGTGAAGGTTTTATCCTTTAGCCGCAGCTACGGGACATATGGCTTAAATGACATGGAGTTGTTTTCAATAAGTAGTGTCCGACAGATGCTTCGGCTTCCACCTACTTCGGTCGAAACAACAAGCAGCCTTCGGCCAAAATGAAGCCGAAGATTTGGCAAACGCCGAAATTGAATGAACGAGAGCGCGATGGAAGAGGCAGCGCGCGGTAGTGAATTATTTTTGTCAATTTGTTAGGTGATTTTAATCATCTCGATATTATGTTGTTTGTACAGTAGTTTAATTTAAAATCATTTACTTTAAACGTTTAGCCATTCTGAAACCGAATTTCATAAGGTTAATAAAACGTAGAAGCAATAAAACGTGGAAGTTGCGCGGGTCAGCTAGTATGAAATAAGAGTACGTACATCATACCTGCGATGATTTGTTTCGACGACAGTGCACGAGGAGGCACCCGGGTCGGCGCGGGTTCCTCTCGGGCAGGTCCGGCAAGTGTTGTCTCCTGCTTTTGATGAGGTGTTCGGTGGGCAAGACGCTGAGAAAAACAAATATCATACATCAGCGTACAACAGTCCATCGCTAGACAAAGGACTCTGCAATCGCACGCCACGTAACTCGATTCTCTGGAACTATTGTCCAGTTGCTACCAGTCACCCTGCAAAGATCGTCGCTCCACCAAGCCTGAGCGCTTCCCACCTTGAGCTTTCCGATTCCCGGTCTCCACTCAAAAACATGTCTACCCCAATGATCATCGGTTCTACGGCTGATTGAGCCGGCCCATTGCTACTTAGTTTTACTTATTCTGTGAGGTATGTCGACAACCCTGGTACTCTGTCGGATCACGTCATGCTAAATAAGATTCCTCATATACCCGAGTAATTTCTAATGAAAAAATCCAATAACATTTTGCCCAACTCGGTAATCAAACCCCAGACCTAATCAAAGTAAGTCAGAGGTCAGCTAGTAAATAATCATTTTGATACTAACAGCAGAGTTTGTACTTGGGTAGAAGGTAGTAGCCGGCAGGGCAGATGAGCACCACGTCCACCTTGCCAGGAGACATCAGGGATGACAGCTGATGGTATTCTTGGTGGCCGTTGGTGTCTGTAACAATGCCATCGGTCAGTAGTAGGTATTTTAGAGCGTTGCGTTGCATCGTCGCTGCGTCAACGCTGCGTCGTTTTACGTATTATATTTTTTATTGAAATGCCACATTGCATATGCGCTGCACTGTCAGAGCTCCGGTGCGACGACTGCCAAGAACGCAAGAAGGTGGTTCAAAATAGGAAACCAATATTTTGTACCTTTTTTTCTGAGCTTATGTGTGACTACAGGTCTGACCAAGTTCTTCCAGGGCATCAGGGTCTCGCTGACCCCTTCTCTTGATACCTCCACTGAAATAACACAAAAATAACTACACTGCTGGTTTCCATTAAGCGGTGGTAGGCAGAAATGTCTAGGGCAGCCACTTTTTCCTAACAATGCTACAAGACACATGTATAAAGGTATAATATCAACCGGGGTGCTATCAATCGGGCACAAGCCCAAATTGCGAGTGACTTTTCAATTTTTTAAGTGAACACCCATTAAGATAAGAGGTCTCAAAGGGTCCCAGGGTCACCATATCGACCTATACTTTGCTGTGTTTCTCAAACGCACGTGGTTTCCCACGGTCTTCGTGCGATCGGTCCACCTTGTGGAAGGCCCGTTAATGTTAACAATAAAATAAAGCAATTAAATAAAAGGGTGTAAATAGACTCTTAACGACGCCGAAAGGCAACTTTATCACCGCTAAAACAAAAGTCGTTTCCCAGCATTAATTTTCGCGAAGGGTTACTTATTTTGATGTGCACAATATGTAAAAAAAAACTGTCCGATCCGAAAGCTGCATTTAGGTATACCAATGACATTACCAAATTGAATAAGAAACTTAAAATATTCATGAAAGTGAACAATATTAAATTTTTAATCCGATTTTTGTGCACCATTTCCCTAAAATCTAACAAACTTTTAAAACGTGAGAACACCATCTTCGGCGTTAATATGTTCGATCGTCAGTTGTTTGTTTATGGCGTCACTACCTTATAGCGACCGGACTGTTGTACAGTGTTGCCATGTCAGTTTCCTCATTTTAATACATTTTATTTAATTTTTGTAAGGCTATTTTTTTTTATTAATATCCAAAAAGTACTACATAAATGGAATCTAATCTCTATACCCTCGCGGATCGAGCAAGTTTTTAGGGTTCCGTAGCCGAATGGCAAAAAACGGAACCCTTATAGATTCGTCATGTCTGTCTGTCTGTCTGTCTGTCTGTCTGTCCGTCCGTATGTCACAGCCACTTTATTCCGAAACTATTAAGACTACCCAGCTGAAACTTGGTAGGTAGATGTATTCTGTGAACCGCATTATGATTTTTGTACAAAATTTAAAAAAAAAATATAGATAAGGATATCCCCCCATACATGGAACTGAAACAAAAAAAAAAAACTATCAAACCTATACGTGTGGGGTGTTTATAGATAGGTCTTTAAAAATGACATTGAGGTTCCTAATACCATTTTTTTTCAAAGTCAATCTTTTGAAAGATAGACACTTCCAAAGTAGTGAAAAGTGTGTGTGTGTGTCCCCCTCTAATTTCTAAAGTAAGAGAAGAAAAATTCTGAAAAAAATATGGGGATGTAGAATGTAAAAAAAACTTTCAACGAAAATAGGTTTGAATAAGATTTGATATGTAGTTTTTGAGATATGGGACTTTTTCACCAAACTGCAGCAGTAACTTTGTTTTTCATTAACTTACTATGAAAAACAAATTTAGTTTTTCGGTTGAGTGAAGGTTTACTAATGAATGACCGATCAAAACATTGTTATTATATTGTTTGGGGCTATGGAACCCTGTGTGCGAGTAAGACTCGCACTTGGGCCGTTTTTTATAAATAATGGTACGGAACCCTTCGTGCGCGAGTCCGACTCGCACTTGGCCGGTTTTTTTTAACATATTGTACAATGCTTGGTTGAAAATGCTTGGTTGACAGTTTCGTGAAGTATCGGTTTACACCTCGTATATTGGAACTGTACATACCACGAATAGAAGAAAGGATAGCAGCATTAGTAGCACAAAGCATGACAAGAGAGGATACGATATCTCTCTTACACTGCAAGCTGCAGTTGACTGCACGAGGCGTCATAGATATGACAGCCGTGGCTCTGACCAACGTGTAATTGGTGCTCTGGAAGAAAAAGCAAGTTATGTAAGTGTCGATGGATGGAGACGGAAAGAACTAATGCAACGATGGATGGATTGTTAGAAGAATGAATGAATGATTTGAAAGAAAACGGAGTAAATGTGTGACGAATGACAAAGGAGAATGGAAGAAGAGAACGAGTTCTACCACCTACCACCAAGTAACAGGGACAAGAGAACAAAATGACTATCGAAGAAGTCGGTTGTTATAGGTACCCACTGTTGGAGCATAGGCTTTCTACGAGTAGGAGTGGGCTGTAAAGCACCACGCTGTCCCAGTGCGGTTTGGTAGGTGTCACAAGTATATGAATTTTTGGTTCTAGTAGGCCAGTCACCGGTTACACATGGAAATCGTATATACCAACTAGCTGTCCCGCGCAACTTCGTCTGCGTCACATTTTCCCCGTTTTCGCAACATTTTTCATTGCTGCTCCGCACCTATTGGTCGTAGCGTTATGATATATAGCCTATGTCCTTTCCTAGGTTGAAATCTAACTTCTTGCCAAATTTCATTAAGATCCGATCATCCGATCATCGTGAAAAGGTAACAAACAAACATACAAACAAACAGAGTGACTTTCGCATTTGTAATATTAGTATGGAAGTATGGATATAGAATTACAGCATTAAAAAGTCAGTGCTAACTGCGCATTCTCGGATATTTTTTTTGGTTTTTGACTTATTTTCTAAAAGATGCATCCTAACGGAAAATGTAAGTGTATGTTTTTAAAGTATACAACATTTTCAAAACCTTTAGCGCAGCCGTAGGACTTGAGGTTCAATAGAATCCGAGATATAAAACTCAAACTCGAGCATTTAGTTTAATCAGACCGTTACAGGCGCTTTTGAAGGTCAAGAACAAAAGTATGAAGCTACAGTCCCAGTCATAGCATAATAACTTGTGAAAGTACTGTAGTAGTCCAAAGCGTAGATCTGTATGGAGAAGAATGGGCAAGAAACTCCTAAAACCTAGATCAGAACACCATCAGTATAATAAAGAAGATAAATTCTTACCCTGTCCCTCTGGCAGACTGGTTCATCAATTCTTACGGTGCAAGCTTTACCACAATGCGTCTCGTTAGCCATGAGGCTGCCGAGTCTCTGGATAGCTATGAGGTCCTACAAAACAAAAAACAAGATTTAATTTAGACCAAATAAACGATGGATGGACTTTGTGAAGGATATGGATGGTAAGGATATGACAAGAACGGAGGTGTCTGATGAGATGACGAGTAATAAAGAAGTTTGGTAGAAGAAGACATGCTGCGCCGAATTGAGATAAGGCGCTGCGCAAACGTAGACACTTTTATGTCTTGTAAAACTTACAAAAAGTGTCTACGTTTGCGCAGTCGTTGGTCTAGTGATCGCAAACGCGACTGCTGAGCGTGAGGGTCTTGGTTTCAATTCTAAGATCGGGCAAAGCGTTATTATGTTTTTCCATTAGAGGATTCTCGGTAGCTGCCACGGATTCTAGATCTGCGCCAGCTTGATGCCAATAGGTTCGCCCCGTTACAGGGGATGATTGGATCTCAACATAACTGGCCTTCATAAAAATATGCGGCGAAATGAAGAAAATGGATGCACTGTGTGAATGGTAATTTGGCTAGACAAAGACTGCTAAGATTACGGTTTATCAAAAAGTATGGAAGAAGAAGACAAATGAGAAAGATGATGAACGCAAAATATGTGTAGGTGTGTAGCGAAATGTGTGTGAGAGAAATGATATGGAAGAGAAAGGAGTAGATGAGGAATCCTTAAGGAATAACGAGCGTCAAGTTGAGACAGTAAACACAGGAAAGGAAACATCATACTTCGTAAGAGCAATTGTCTTCGGTCTTGTACAGTGGCACGAACACGACGTCAAAAGACGGAACAGTCATCACGTTCAGCATGAAATTCTTCCGGACTGTGTGGTCCTGTAAAAAGTCAGTAACGTGCTTATAGATCATAAATATATTAAATCCTATAAAGAAAACTTACATGTATGTGTGGTATGTCTACAATTACCATTCCTTTGTTTTTAGGACCATTTGCTCATAGAACGATTTTCTAATAGGACGTTTCGATACGGATCCATTACGACATAGGCATCTGCTAAGACCTTTCTTAGCAGATGCCTATGATATAATGGATTTGGATAGCAAACTCATAAGCGGGTGAAATAGGAGTTGAAGATTTGTATTAAAATCAGGGACTAGGCGAAGCCGGTGCGGGTGTCCGACTCCTAAAATACAGGTCTGCGTAATTAGTTTAGGGGCCGGAAAACTGCCAAAAATGTTATAGTCGATTGTACAAACTACTGCTTACATCTATAATGTAATGTCTATGTAAAATATGTCTGTCTATTTAAAATAGAGAGAAATTTTATCTCTCACCAGACTACAAGTATAGGTCCCACTATTCTTCGGCTCCACGTTATGTATGGCGACGGTATGGCCATCCATCTCAACGTTGTCCTGCCTCAACATTTTCTTCCTATCCGTCTTCCAATGGAACTTTCCATCACAAGTTCTAACAGGAGCATTAATACCACAGTCCAGGGTAATAGAGTCTCCTTCCATTACGTAAAGCTCATCCTAGAAAATAAAACGACTATCATCATCTGCCTAGCCGTTGATAACCATGTTGGGATCGGCTTCTAGTCTAACAGTATTATGCCTATCTATATACAGGGTTATTTGTAAATACAATACAATATCATTTATTTCAGGCAACTAGGGCCTATAAAACACAATACATATATAAGTATAAAAAACAATAACTATAAACTAATAAATACTATAATACAAAAATAACTTATCAACTACTGCACACGAAGTGACGGCGTCGTGTAACGCTGCGAGGTGTCACGTAGTTGGCCGCGGAAACGCCGATACAGCACACCTTTCGGCCAAAACTCTTCCTTGAGGAAGGTCACCAAATGATGAGTCGGAACGCGCACCACAAACGACTTGAAATTGGTGTTATGGCGCGACTCCAGCTTCTCCACCCTCAAGGTCCAGTTGGTCTTCACCCGTATGTACTCTACGATGTCCTCTGGCTTCGTAGTGTGGTGTAAACGGGACACGTACAGCTGCGTCGTCGGTACTGCAGGACGGTAGCAGCTAGGTTAGATCCTGCCGGCGCCGTCCCACACTGATTGCGATACGTAGGCTTCTTCTTCTTTCTCTCCACCTTGATGAAGCCGTCCCCATCGCATGTGTTCTTCGAGGGAACCTGCTGTTCGTGGTCCATCACAGCGCCCTTAGTCGCGCTCATTGCTGAGCGACTCTGCTTTCCCCCTTTTGTTTTTTCTGCTTGTCGTTTTATTTGCGACACAGTAGGTTTCGTCTTGGCGACAATTGCAGAATAGGCACATTTGGGGGTCGATGTACCTATAACACGCGTCGCCTCCCCGGCGGGTACGACGCGATCAGCGGAACACGATGCAACGCTTGCATTCTTGACAGCCGATGACGTTGATTCACTCGCCGACTGAAAACTGCAAACAGAAGCATTTTGTGCCCCGCGACGTAGGTTTACGTTGGAGCCTTCCGGTGACCCACTTGCTGGATTAGCATTGCGCAACAACGCTACTTCGGCTCGCAATTCACCAATGATGACATCTGATGACTTCAACTTGGACTTCATCTCAGCCTGGCTCACCTTCAGAGACGTGATGTCCTTCAGCAGCCTGGTGACGTCGACGTGGTCGAAAGTGACAGGAGGCAGCTTGTGCAGCTCCTTCGCCACAAAATCTGGCACGTCATCCGGATCGCTCCTCTTCAGCAGGTCGATGATATCCTGCAGACTCTTCTCGCCACCATCCCTCCGGCGAGATGGCATCTGTCCGACTTGGTCGAGTGACTGAAATAACAGCCGCTTGGCACTGCATACGTCTTCCTCTTCTTTGAAGGAGGACTTGCAGATCTGCAAGATGCTGACCTCATCCATGTAGTCGATGGCATGCTTGACGAATGCCAAAAGCTCGTTCGCAATGAGCTGCTTCGTAGCCATTGCGTACAAAATCAGGTAGCGGTTACCACTGCGCAAATCGTGAATAAAATATTCGGTGTCGTGTAGCGCAAACGCGTCCGTTTCCGAGCGCGCATCGCTCGCTAATGATGCATAAAACACCGGCACCCTCTCAGGACTATGTTACAAACATCATAATCAACAACTTTTGTTCTATGACTTTAAAAAATTCGTCATAATTTAGTTCAACAGATTTTCATTTTCATACAAAAATAAAAATATTTAAATTGAACGCTCTAAAATATTTTATGACTATGCTCCCCTCGCTATTGTACTATCGCTTTCTTTTGCTTCGCATAGACTTCGTAACATTTAGAGCATTCAATTTAAATATATTGAACCCTAAAAAGGTTGACTAGACTCAGAAGACTCCTTACCTCAGTAGGCAATAAAGTTGGTATATTCCTCAAACCACGTTCCAAAGTTTCTAAATTAACTTTCCTTTTCATTCTCTTAACAAGTTTGTAAATACCATTGTCACCCTTAACGAATCTCTCAAAGATATCATTAGAGTCATCTTCAAATTCAACGACATAAGTTTTATCATCAAAATCATGGTCTTCTTTGATTTTATTGTGAAAGTGTTTCAAAGATCTTTTGTTCCTTATCCAGTCCCAAGTTTTTACCTTTTTCTTACAAGGAATAATAAACGAGGCATCAGCATTTCTGTACTTGTAACAACTGACATTTTTCATTAAGTTCTCGAATGTTTTTGTCGGTAACGATTTCTGTAAGTTCTGTATGTGTTTAAATGTGGCCTGGATGTCACATATTTGAGCTGGTTGGGTTGTCCGACGAGTATGACAGGCCTCTTGAAACAAAGTACGTGTGTTAGATTCGGGAAATACAAAACCACTACTTTTCTTGGCTGATCTGGGGAAGAAAAACAACTGTTGTGAGATGCAATGCGTTCAGTTGCTTCTCCTCCTTGCAATCGGTTGAGGAGAAGAGGAACAGCCGTCGAAAATGCTTCTTGCAAAATTCTAATTTTAAAAAGTTTTTTGAAATTTGCATAACAGTGTCGGTTGTATGTTGCTTAAAATATGATTAAACCGTAACAAATATAGCTTCGAGTTATAATTAAGTTAATTTGATGGGTTCATTGAATGGGGGGTTTCAATGACTTTTTCATGAAATGGGATTATATGAACTTAGAGGGTTATATTGATGATTTTAATGATTATAATTCTGTAATTGCATACGTGTTACGGTCGCCAATTATATTTGGTTTATCATACAGCGTTAAACTGACCTGCGAATAGCAAAAAAAACTAAGAAAATTTGGATTTCGCGGGTTAACCTTGCGCTTTCCCCTTAAGAGGGTGCATCCTGAAAGTTGGCAACGTCGCAAAAAGCTTTCAAATATTTCAGTCTTCTGAATAATTTAATTAATATTACTCAATAAAATGATGAATTATCTCGCTGTGTTGTATTTACTTGTATTGTGATAATTTTTTTTTCGTTTTAGTTTCGTTAGGTTTAGGCAAAAAGGGCACTTAAAACATTCCTAATTCCTATTTTGCAAATTACAAATAATCCAGCCAGAGTATTATTGCATTTTTTTTTTGTACGCAGCACAGAACGGTATTCCATAATTTTTGGAGTAGTAGTATTTAATGTATGAATCATCAAAACCGCGAAATATTTGACAGCAAATGTTGCCAACTTTCAAAGCGTTCGAATTTCATCAAAGACTTTCGTTAGAATTGATATAAGCTTTTCAGTTGCACACATTTTTGACTGAATGTCACTTGTCTATCGTGTTTTCAATTCTAGAATTTGGTTGTTTATGAGCATTTTCGAGGGCAGTCTTTTATAAGTCCCATATTCATTTGGAAACAAAGTTACGAAATATTACCTATTTCTGTAATTTATTGTAGGCACTTTCTTTCTGGAAACAGGGAATGTTCATATGTTGTTGGCAAACTGCTACTGTACCACCACATCCGTTACTAAACTTCGTTTCCAATGAACATGTGAGTTTAAACCATATAGTACTAGTTTTAATTTTGAAATAAAAATATTTTGATTTTGACTTAACTACAACTGGGTTTTCGACCTAAATTATAACAGAAGAAGCATGTGTCCCGCAGCAAAGCAAAGCTTCGAAATAGACATAAGTGCTTCCATGGTTGTAACAGCTTCATAATTCATATACGATGCGATGATCGCATGATTGAATTTCTGAAGATAGATGCTAAAGCGCATTCATTTTCTGGGTTAACTGTTGGTAATTATTGTCACCAGTAATTATAATTGTATTATCCTCTTACCTTTGTTGTATGCTGGTGCTGAAGTTTCTTGCCTGTAGGTATTAATTCTTAATTTTCTGTTTCTAATAAAATTTGCCCGCTTGCTATCTTTCCTGGCTTCCCGTATACTTGGCTTGTTCACTACCTTTGGATAACGAAAGTTACTAAACATCTATATATGTTAGGTAGATGAGATGTTGTTGGTTTGGTTTGTCTACGTGCCGTTGTACCTGATAATGAAGAAATTAATATCGTTGACCTAAAGCCGGAGACACATAGAAGAAACGCTCTTCTGCGTGGATCCGGCCCAAGGATCTGTCATGGCCTTGGATGATACTACGGTTCCGTATCAAAACGTCCTATTAGCAAATAGTCCTATTAGCAAAACGACGTATTTCAAAACGACACTTTAGCAAAATGGCGTAGGTATTAGCAAACCGTCCTATGAGCAAATGGTCCTAAAAACAATGGAACGGTAATGGTAGTCATGTCGAACGTACATGTTAGTTTTTTAAAGGAAAAAACATATTTGTGATCTATTCAATTCACAACAAACCAAACCAAATCAAATTATCGGAGTGGGCCCAGTACGGGTTGGTGGATTTCACATGTCTTCAAACATTTGGTTCCGGGGAAAGAAAGATTTCCATCTGTATTTTTAGAGCAGCTTTTAGTGATGACATTATTTACGCAAAGTAAAATGCCTGCATGGATTCGAAAGATCTGCAACTCGTGGGTCGCGGCCGTTTCCATTGGTCCATTGTAACCATACTCAGATGGAAATCTTTGATTAGAACCAAATATTTGAGGTCTTAAGAAATAGACCAACCCGTTAACTAGGCGCACTCCCATAATTTGATTTATTTTTTGGTCTCGAACAGATCACAAATATTTTTACTTTAAAACTTAGGTAAGTGTCGTTTGACTGCAATTCCCATTCCTGTGTTTTCAGGACCATTTGCTCACACGATGATTTCCTAATAGGATATTTTGCTGAAGTGTCGTTTTGCTAATAGGACGTTTCGATACGGAGACGATACTACTTGCGTCAAACGACATGCACACGTCACGTGAGTACCGTTGCTCCCGTAGACACGTCGCGGTGAAGCGAAGCATGCTCTACATGCCTTCTGTCATTTGCTTTCTCCGCAGTCCTTGTCGGAAGACGCTTAGTGCTTGGGCTCGAGCTTTTGGCCAAGAGATGAATGGTTACCTAAGCGAGGAGAAGAGCAGAGACACTTAATCGGCAATTATTTACGTGGTTTTCACGGTCCAAGATGGCGGGCCGACCGGCTTCTTCTGGGAGGACTTGTCCATTTAACCAGCGATAGGAAAAGGCAGAGGGATGCCCTGCAGGGGAAAAATACAGACTACAGGCCTACTGATTAGCTGAGACGGTGCCAGGGTAGCTGCGGGGTGTGGGAGGGGTGTGGTTACGCGAGAACTCGGTCATTCACCTGCTGACGGGAGCGAACGTCTTTCCTTACCGCGCAGCTATCTAGAACACCGTCTCTGTTAAACGGTGGGCCTGTATTATGCCACATCTAGATGGCAATGCGGTTAGGGATAGGTTAGCTTTCTATTGGTCGATTTAAGCTGTCTCTGCTCCCTTTCGCTTTGGTAGACAATCTGACAAGTATGGGATTTAAGGGGAATCATGGACCTGGCAAGAAGACCCGATCAAGATGGTCAGCTCGATCGAACGGTACAGATGGGTAAACGGAAGGAATACTTATGCTTTAAGAACAACCGTAATATTCAGGGTACAACAGCGGTTCTTATCGCTAAAAGCAACATCTATCAGAAAATGCTCAGGGCATCTTTCCACGAGGATTGGGAAGCTTATGTCACGCAGTGCAACCATCATCATCTGCCTAGCCTTTGAAAAGCCGACCCCAACATAGTCGGCTTCCAGTCTCATAGGAAGCAGCTGAATACCAGTATTTTACATGGAGCTACTGCCTATCTGACCTCCACAACCCAGTTAATACTGGGTATTATGATATCCCTTAATGAGACTGGTTGTCAGACTTTCGGGCCACTGACTACCAGAATCGACTGTCAATGATCTACCAATGACAGCCGGGACCAAAGTTCTACAAATGACAGCCGGGACCAACGGCTCAACGTGCTTTCCGAGGCACGGAGGAAACTGGGGTATGTAATTGGTGGTCACCCATTCATAGACCAACCTAGGCTGGCTTGGCTTAACCTGAAGATGAAGTGGCTGCTATTATTTAGCAACGAGCTCCTCAGTGCTACAAAACAGGTTGAATAAAAATAAAGTTTTTCCAAAACTGACCTTTTTCTTGTTAACTACTTTGATGCCCATTTTACTGGCGATTTTATTCAGTAGGCCCTCAGGTGCTTTGGTAGTCTTGGTGACCGTCTTTTCTTCAAGTTCCAAGTACGTATCGTCTTCGGTAGATACTGGTTGGGGCGTCGTTCTTGGCGACAATTTTCTTGATGATCTGGAAATAAAGAATCATCTGCTGTTTACAAACTAAGATCTATTAGAGCCTTCTTCCAGTCTTACCAAATAAAGTTGTAATACTAGATTTTAACATGAAGCATATATCTGACCCCACATCCCAGTTACTGGATAACCTCTAAAATACCATAAAATATAACTTACTTAGTTTCGACTTTCGGAGTCCTTGGTATACTCCGTTTCTTGTCAGTCTCATCTCTGTGTTTGACTTCACTGTACGCAATCCGGTCCCATTCATCATTTAGATTGTTTGTTTCAAATCGAATAATCGACAGTAACAGATCCTTATAACTTTCCTTCATATCATCGCTGACAGAGAAATTGCCGACCTGATTGCCATAATCATTGATGATTAGTATCGTTGGGTTCTGAGTAGCGTTTTGTGTATTTTCATCAATAACATAGTCATTGTTCTGATTATTAGTTACCACGTCTACAAAACCGGACTGTAGTGGAGTCAATTCTGAAATCATTTCCGTCGTAGTAGTCGATATCTCCGTTGTTTTTGTAGGAGTCTGTGTTGTCTGTCCTTTTCTAAACATTACTGTCGCTGCTTTAATCATGTTTTTAAAACCGAATCTCGTAGCTGTTTCATTGAAAACTGATGTAGATTCTGAATTCTTATCACCTTTTTGTGCAACACCTTTTATATCTACAGTTGTTGATGAACCAGTGTTGTTTGTTGCTGTAGGATTTGCAGCTAAACCCACAGTAACTGAGATCTTATTCGTAGTCGGTGTATAGGAGTAAGTTACTTTGGCCGACGCCATTGACGACATTACTACGACGTTGTCACTAGAACCTTCAGATAAAGCATTCGTGGTTGAAGCCTGTTGAGTGACTGCTTCGATCTTATGTGCTATAGTCGACAACTCATCCAACTGTCTGTCAAGAGACGACATAATCTTTTGAGTCGTTTTTCTTGCTTTTTGAGTAGTACCCGCTGTTGTTCTATTTTTTGCCCAAGCTTTATCCACTTTTTGTTTAAGTTTATCTACGAGAGAGTTTTTCTTTTGTTTATCTTGTGAGACTGATTTATGGATGGCTTGTTCGCTTGTTAAATTTGTTGTAATGTTAGAGCTGGAATTATTATTCATTGCTTCAACGTCTTGAAGACTTCCAAACAACTGTAGCATTTGATTTATATTCCGGCTCAAGCTATCGGTGGTTGTTTCTAGGTCCCGTGGATTCCTCTCAGGCCTTGTGTGAACTGTCATGTATATCGTTTCTAAATCATTATTGTCTGCTGTTGCCGTTACCGTTAGAACGTTTCCAGCCGTAACTGCTCTTTGGACAACATCAACTTTTATAGTAGGTGTATCTTTTATGGAACCTCTAGCTAAGCGAGGTTCGTTTGTACCAGCTTTAAGGTAGTCATACCAAAAGGCACCACCGCTGTCTGATATCAATGGAGTTGCCGCTTGGTTGTCAATCTGACGCTTATTATGTTTTTTATTGAAATACGACAACAGTTTTGTCTTTTTGTTTTTAATTGGGAAAAAGTTAATGAAACCTTTACGTTTCTTGGGTTTGTTTTCTTCGAGATCAAAATCGGGTGAAGAAAATAGATGATCATTTGATGATTCATCGATTTGCTGTCGACTGACCTGAGGTGCGATTGTAGCAGTCATGATTTGTTCATCCCCCGTTGGGGATGATTCAGGATTGCAGATTATATTAACATTAATATTATCTAGAGAATAAACTTGTTTTACCACCTTTTTCGGAGTGGTGGTCGGGTTAGATCGTTTATTCAACGATTTGTAATTGATACAGCTATTCATTAGATTAATGAACTTTTCACCGTTCTCTTTTAACTTATCTTTGTAGCAGACATTTAACGCTACCGTCATATTCAAATCATGTGCAAGGGTGGCCAAATCATTAATCAGACAAGATATATTTTCTACTTTTTTGATTTTGGCAGTTTTAACAAAATGCCTTTTATCAACATAAGTTGAGAACGTCTTGCATAATCTTCCCTGGCACTTGCCCTTAACTCTTCTACAATAATCAGATAAACTTCTGTCTATTTTGTTGACTGAATCTCTTAATTTCTGGCCCCCAATCGGATTCATCCAAAAGAATGTTTGTATTTCGGTGCAATGATCTGCCATGAAGCGACCGATGTTATCAAATTCGAATATTAGTTCGTCTATAACGGCGTCGCTTGCTGCACAAGCCCTGCACATCGCAGTGTTACTTTTGCATTTGCAGTTACACACTCTGTCGTGGCCAAAATACTTCTTGACCGCATCCCAATCTATGCGTCTCTTTACGATGTATTTTGTGGCTCCCTTTTTACTCCTCTCCTTCTTTTCTTTTAGCTTCCGAGACCTCCATACAGAGCGAGCTATTCTTGTGATGTTACTATCAATATCTTTGTTGAATCTAGATCTGTTTTCATACAGTTCTAACAACTGTTGATTGATTGCTGCCACAAAATCCTTGCTTAGAGTCACTTTAGCCAAACTCTTCAAGCTCGTGGTTTCGTCTCTTGAGTCCGTTGGCTTAGGTTCCGTCATACTTGCCGTTGCTCCCGAAGACAACTGCCTTGACTTCAAATCAGACAAATTGATCTTTCCTAATACTGGTTTTAGTGCGTATCCGTCTTTGGGTTTATCTATTAGAAGGTACATTCCAGGCGTTAGACTATCTGCGTCGGTCATACCGTTGGGTCCCGCTGGTTTAGTGGATGTGGGAGCTATGGTTCCTTCAATAGAATGGACTTGGTACTCCAAATCGACTGGAGTGGACATCTTCGCCGAGAAGACTTTCCGAACTCTAACGGGACCGGGGACTGAGGGAGATCTCTTTTTTCCAGATTGAAAGTCGTATGGAATTGCGATATGGACTTGGATAGCGTTAGTACTGCAGTTAGAACTTATAGGCCTGGTCGCGTAAGGCTGAATCATGCTATGATGGAAGCCACTTGCTATATTATTGTCTTCATAGTTGAGGGTGTTCTTCATAAGATCTACGATGACTTCTAGCGCGGCCACGTCTTTGGCTGTGAAGGTGTTGGGCTGGACCTCCCGTTTGAAGTCACAATGTGTGGTGGATTCCACTTCAACTTCACAGGTGGGTTGGGTTGGGGGTGGATAATTCATTTCTGTTTCGTAGTATGTCTGCGGAATAAAAATTGTATTAAATTATATTTTAAGTAATAGAGTTATTAGTCAAATGCAATTAGACAATAACGGGGAACTAAGTACCTTTAAAGTGATAGATATTCTGAAAAAGTTGTATACAAGGTCTATCAACACGAAATAAACTCTTAAGGGAGATGTTAATGTTTATTATTTTGTCTTGTCAGAATTTTATTTTAATACCTATATTTTGAATAAAAAAATGTCTTTCAAACGCCTATTAGCTCCCGAAATCTTGATAACAAGAAATGCGTTTAATCGACACTCAAAGATAGGAAAAAAAATATGAGATCACTACAATAATTGCTCCTGTGTTGAGTCATCTTATCAATATGTGCATATACCATGGCTACTTCCCAGAAGAATTAAAACTTACAATTATAAAACCTCTCTTCAAGAAAGACAACAGAGAAGATATGTCCTGCTACAGACCTATAGCGTTAGTACCGATTTTTTCAAAAATATTCGAGAAAGCAATATATAATCAACTTACTTTATACTTTGAGAAAAATTGTCTTTTCGTTGATAACCAGAAAGGTTTTAGGAAAAACAGATCTATTGACATGGCCATCTACGATTTCTTACATATGGTTACCAGTAGAGTGGATAAGAGGCTACCAACTCTAGCGCTTTATATGGACATGTCAAAAGCTTTAGATCGCGTAGACCATAAATTATTAATAAATAAACTTAACGCATACGGAATAAGAGGAAATATATCAAATCAAATAGAATCTTATCTGTCTAATAGGCAACAAATAACGTCCATTAGTAGAATTTCCAAAAAAAACGAATTAACAAATAAATCCAGTCAGAGAGCGGTAAATTATGGAGTGCCACAAGGTAGTGTACTCGGACCGCCGCTATTTATTATTTATATTAATGACTTTCCGACAGCATCATCATATCCTATGACAATGTTTGCAGATGACAGCACTTTACTTTTTAATAGTGACGAGGTAAGTACATTGGAAGCTGAGATTAATAATACTATACTATCAGCTGTGAATTGGCTGCAGAATAATAATTTGATTATAAATTTTGATAAAACAGTATTAATGACATTTCAACAAAGAATAAATTATAATCTGGACTTAAATATTAAATACAAGGACAAAACTATTAATAAAGCAAAAGTGACTAAATTCCTTGGCCTGAACATAGAAAACAATTTAAAATGGAATTCCCATATAGACAAAGTATGCAGTAAGCTAAACCAACATTCCTATGCTTTGCACATGTTAAGTAAAACGGCCAATCGAGCAACAGTGTTAACGGCGTATCATGGTCTAGTAGCTTCAACATTGAGATATGGAATTATATTTTGGGGTAATGCCACGGGTAAAGATATGGTATTTAAGTGCCAAAAAAGGTGCATAAGAGCTATTTATAATTTGCAGAGTACAGACAGCTGCAAACCGTTTTTTAAAAATACGAAAATATTAACTATGCCGTCGTTGTACTTACATCTATGAAACGTCTATGTTCGTAAAAAATAATTTACATAAATTTGCTCGAGTAACTAGTCAGCGCCGTTGTGATCGGTTACAAACAGTCGGATCTAGTACTGCACTATACAGAAACAGTATTTTTGTAATGGCTCCAAAGGTCTATAATAAATTACCAAAATGTATAAGGAGTGAAGATAATGTCCGCAAATTCAAAAGTAAATTACATTCATTTCTAATAGATAAGACGTGCTACTCTATTGAAGAATTTTTAAATGATAAAATATGACATTACTAGCCCTTTATTATAATTTATTTTTAATTAATTGATTATTTAATTGACATTATTTACAACATTACAAAATTAGCCTTTTATATAATTTATCGTTGACAAGCATGGAAAATAAATTATAATTGATTCATTAATGATTAATAATACATTGAATTCTCGTTATCTTGAAACTGACTTTGAATTGTATAAAACTAGACACATTACAAAGAAAAAAAAAAATTTGTACACCAATTTCATTGGTAGGACATGGAGTTCAACTAAAATGTATGAATAAGACCTTTATTTTAATACCTGTGTTCTCAAATAAAGATTATTTGATTTGATTTGATCTCTTTGTATTTTTTTTTAGTTCGTCTTTTATTATTAATTTGTATTATTTTAAATACATACGCAAGCATAATTTTAAATACATACGCAATAATACGCGGAATGCAAAACAAACGTAGCTTTGGGGTGGACGATATCCCGCCGATATTAGTAAAAAAATGCGCAAAGGAGCTAACATCTCCTCTCACTATAATAATAAATAAATCTTTCGATGAGGGACGGTTCCCAGAAAAACTGAAAATTGCGAAAGTCCGCCCTATTGCCAAAAAAGGAGGAAATTCAGAAAATCCTAGCGATTATAGGCCTATTGCACTATTACCCACATTTTCAAAAAATTTCGAAAAATCAATGGCGAATCGTGTTATCACGTTTTTAGAGAAATTTAATATTTTGGATAAAAACCAATTCGGTTTTAGGAAAAAATGCTCAACGACTTTAGCGGTATACAATTACGTACAGGAAATCTACAGTTGCATTAACGAACGAAAGTACGCTGTTGGAGTATTCCTAGATATGACGAAGGCGTATGACAGGGTGTCACATAAAATTTTATTACAAAAACTTTACGGATCGGGTATTAGGGGGCAAGCGTTTAATTGGTTTAAATCATATTTACAGGACAGAGTACAATTCGTAGAAGTAGAACATTTCGATAGCATTAACCAGGAAATGTACAACATACGATCAGACATGGCTACCATTAATAATTCAATACCCCAAGGAAGCGTCGTAGGATGTACCCTATTTATACTATACGTAAATGACTTGCCAAAAAAGATAAGTTCGACCTGTATTTTGTTCGCTGATGATGTTTCCTTATTATTTAAAACGCCAGCGAATGTTGACCATCTAGCTATTTTAAAAACTTTCACAGAAACTGAGCAATGGTTAAACGAACATAACTTAGAAATAAACCTATCTAAAACTAAAATATGCCAATTCAGAACTTACCAAAGAACCCCAATCAATCTTAATATATTAACACAAAAAATTAAATTAGAAGAAATAAATGAATTTACACTTTTAGGCCTAACATTAGACTCAAACCTAAATTGGAAGAAACATATAGAAAATACAAAAGGAAAATTGTCCCAATTTATCTATGCGCTAAGCATATTGAAACGTAACACAGACTATAAAACCGCCTTATCTGCCTATTATGCGTACGCCTACTCCTGGCTAAATTACGGTATCATTTTGTGGGGAGAAAGTACTGACTTTCTGGACCTATTCATTCAGCAAAAGAAATGTATCAGAATACTAATGAACATAGATCAACGAGAGAGTTGTAGGTCACACTTTATTAAACAACAACTACTTACACTACCAGCAATATACATATTGCAAAGTTGTATATTCGTTAGAAAAAATAGGCACCTTTTCAAATCTAATATCGAGTTAAATGAAAACTATAACCGACGGAACAGGAATAGATTAATACTACCCATCACAAGCTTAAAAGTTATCGGGAAAAGCCCACACTCAAGACTAGCTAATATATTTAATAAGCTGCCTGAAAAATTAAAATCCCTACCAAATGACTCCATTTTCTCTAAACAGTTGAAATCTTTGCTAATAAAGAAAGGCTACTATACCATAGAGGAATTTAAAACTGACAAATTGTGAATCGATCGACCCTGACCCGATATTAACATAACAAAAATGTAAAATAATAATGATTAATTTTAAAATGTTTAAAATGTATATGATGAATGATTGATTAATGTTTTGTATAATTAATGTAATATAATTGTAATAATCATAATATGTACTTAATTTAATAATTAGTTATAAAATATTTGCAGTGCCCTTACAGGGTGCATGTCTTAATACTGTGTCATGAAATTTTAATGCATGCCTACAATCCAGTGTTTTACATGTGAGCAAATCAGTAAATAAATAAATAACAAATTGACGTTGACAAAAAAAAGGTGAATTATGATGATGACAGCTCACACTATTCCGCCACAATATAAATTCAGCCAATTTTAAGTTGTTCCATTATAAACGATTGGTTATTAAGTACATTTTATTATGAACGAAATAAATATTCCAAAGGCAAACAGAAAAATAAAGTCGCGAGCGCCGCAATTTTTTTTTGTAACTTCTCCACATCTCTAGAAACTCAATAAATAACGTCCCATGAAGATCCGACTACTATTAACTTCGTTCCTCCTTATTGCCTAATTGCACCTGACTATACAGATATTATTATTTTATTTGCTCCACACAGGAATCTAATCATGGGCCGCACAGTCAGAATTCGCGTTTGCGACCACGACAAACGACGTAGTTAAAATATGTTAACCTAACACCCTTATGTAAACACCTCATCACCTGCCTAGCCTTTTCCCAAAATACCTTGGGGTCGGCTTCTAGTCTAACCGGATGCAGCTAAGTACCAGTATTTTACATGAAGCGACTGCCTATCTGACCTCCACAACCCAGTAACTGGGTAATACGATACCCCTTGGTAGGACTTTTAGCTTCTGACTACTCGTAAAGACAGTCAAAGATCTAAAATTACAGCCGGGATTAACGGCTTAACGTGCTTTTCAAGGTACGGAGGAAACTCGGTATGCCATTATGGTAACCCATCCACGGAACAACCGTCAAAAAAAGTCATGACATGACGTCATGACATTTCAAAAGTTTGAAGTAACCTAGGACTAACCTAGGCAAGCATGTAGCGACCACAAAAAGCAACATACTACAAAAAGTACTACAGCGCCATCTATGATACGACGGAGGAATTAACATCAATTTCCTACAAGTCGCAAGCAAAGTTTACATCGACTAGAAAAACCCGATAACAACTATCGGGCAGTTGCCCGCCAGACATAACACCTGTCTGGTCGGAGGATCCTCCCTTTTTAATGGAGTATTGAGGAACTTTATACCCTGTTCCTCATACCCCTAAAAGCACAGCTGAACCTTAAAGATGGACCCGTGCAGCTGTTATTATTTAGCCATGAGATAAGGGACACATGGATACATCAAGCCATACATCTCCAACATGGCCTCACTTTGTACAATTTCCCCATACAATGAGAGATCCGTATAAACTGGTTTTGTACAACTTAATTGGTCGTCGGTTGTAATAACTAAATGATTCAAAAAATTGCATTACCTGATCATCAAAAGTTTGAGGCTCCACATAAAAAATTTCCTCGGGACCCTTAGGGAATGGTTTCACACGTACACAGTCCTTGCCATGTTTGGTATGCTGATGGTGTCGCGATGGGGTTGGCGGCGCATGGGTGGACTCGTCGTGGTAGGTCGGGAGCTCGTCTTCATAGTGGTGGGATTCAGGAGCACACACCGGGAGCGCAGAAGTGACTGTGGCTGTGACCGTCGCCCGAGCTGTAGCCACACCCTCAGGCTATTAAGAAATCGAAATCAGGGTGAATTAACCCCAAACTGAACGTTTAAAAGACACACAGGTGCTATGGAATATTGACACACGCTGCTTAGAATGCATCATGGTTCTGTAAGATCGATTAATACAGAAACATGTCGATGTCTCAATGTCACATCCCTGACTCTTGAGTGTGACATTGACACCGGCTCGGGACCAGGTACCCCAACACTAAAATTATAACAACAGGGTCAAGGGTTCTGACCCGTTATGTTTGTGGGGGTGGGCGACGGGTGCGGCTCCCGCGCACAAACCGAGCGGCGCCCGTCCCGCGCACACTCACCGTGTGATATGTTGTCCATATAAGTACATGAAATACACTGAATACTGTCATATGCAAAATAACTGTGAGAAGACTATAAAAGATAGCAAACCTTTTCGCAACGATGTGTTATGCAGAACCCCTCCTTCTCATCCGAAATTTCCTCCGTTGTAGGAGTGGGCTTTTCAGTCTCCGTACTTGTAGCTTCAGCTGTGGATATCATAACATGACGAATGTATTCGTAGGTTGTCTACGGGGGCGACGACAATAAGACAATAGTTTAAACTGCGTATACCTCATGACGTTCTCAGTCTGCATACACCAGTATTTTACATGAAGCGACTGCCAACCTAATTTCCATACCAGTTAGTACTAGGTAAAACGATACCCCTTGGTAAGACCGGTTGTCAGAATTTCAGGCCACTGACTGCCTGTTACGACTGTCAAAGATCTACAAACGACACCCGAGACCAATGGCTTAACGTGCATTCCGAGGCATGGAGGAAAATCGGTATGTATTGGTATCACCCATCTGCAGACCAACCTAGGCAAGCGTAGCTTACCCTGTACAAATTAAACAGTATTACTTACTTGCATTTGTTACGTCAGGAATAAATTTAATACAGGTGCGTTTTGATTGACACTTCAAGCTCTTAGACGTGGCGTTCGTTGCAATTGTCACATTCACACGTTTGGTAGTCATAGTCAAGTTTTTCATAAAACTCTTCAGGCGATTTTGCAGTACTAAAATTAATTAAGACTTAATAAGTAACTGGGCTGGACATGCAGGATAAACTTTGGGTACAATTAATATAAAACTGGTGCATTGAGGATTCGCGGCAGGCTGCGAAGAAGATGGAGGCACGAACTGGTGGCGTACCATGACGTCTTAAAACATTATTGTTCCATTCTCATTCCAGAGTGAAAAAGAGACGGAGCTATACAGGACGTCTAGCTCGCCCCTCCTGGACAGGTTCCGTCAGAAATTCAAGGAGACGCATATTCGTGTGAAGTGGATGGAATTGAGGGAGGCCTTTGCACAGGAATGGGACAGAAAAGGCCAGGAAAATATGCAGCTGACAAATTAGCGATAGTTTGGCTGTTTTGCATAATACTAAAATCAGTCTTTTGATTACGCCATGAATGAGCGGACATTTGTTTTCTAATGCTAGTGGCTGTTACCATCCTAAATATTCTCCATTTACTTCAACCACGTTCATTCATGAAAAACAAACCAGAAAATTTAAACAGTCTTCTGTGTCTATCTCTGTGAGGGCCTTGTTGTTTCTCCTTATCATTCCTTGACGTGCTCGATGATGTGGTCGTCTTCAGCTCCTTCAGATTATAGACTAGCGAGCCTGGCTGTGACGACGGTGCTGTTGTTGAAGCCTTAGCTGTACTCTTGGCAGTTGTTGCAGCTGTAGTTGCAGGAGTAGTCATAGTGACAGGACTTGTTCTAGTCGTATGTGCTGTTGCAGCTTTTGCCCGTGCCAACGCTCTTCTTACGCTGTCTGTGGAGTTACTTAGATTCACTTTAATTTAGCAAAAAGGTGAGATTTAGAATGGGACCTACACTCGGTATTGGGCGGTCCAAGGTTGAAGAAGAAAAATAATTCAGCAGCATTTTTAACGGCTCCCTTTCGAAATGTAATTTACTAGCAAAACGACAGTTTAGCAAATTCCGCAAAGATATTTTGCTTAAGTGTCGTTTTGCTAATAGGACGTCAGAAAGAGTAAACATTTGTTGCTCGATAATATAACGCATTTTGAATTAGCCGTCGAGTATCAGGACACTTTCAAGATAAAACTTAGGGACCCCGCGAACATCGCTCTAAGGCTACATACGCACTAAGCGGTTAGCCGGAGTGCGGTCAGCTGTCCGGTGTACCGCAGGATGCGGTTGCGCTTGCGGACCGGTTAGCCGGGTGGCGGCTAGCCGCAACCGGCGTGCGGTTGCGGTTGGATCGACTTATTTCAAAGATGGACGTCGAAGAAGTCGCAGCTATTTACTACATTTACTCGCGTTATATAAAGAAAAAGAAACAGAGAAATAGGTACTAGGTGCATCCTTATTTGCAAACACGAGATGAGAGCAAGCATTTTGAATTATTTTTCGAAGAGCTCATAAAGTATGGGGATAAGTTTTTTGGAAGAACTTTTAAGCATTTAAAAGACCAATATTGATTAAACAAACAGAGTATAAAATATTTTGTTCTAAGTTAGCGTGCCGTGCTCGCACCATCCGCGTAGTGTGTATAACAACCATGCGGCTGGCCGTCATTCGGGCCGCAGCGCTCAGAACGACAGCATCAGAATCGCAGTGCGTATAAAAACTACTTTCTCGTACAAATTTTTGATTCCGGTCAGCTGGACGGCTAGCCGTATTGCGGCTATAACCGCTTAGTGCGTATGTAGCCTAAGAGACCGAGGCTTTCAAATAACACCGTCATGAAATAGTTTAGGGCACTATATAGTTTAATTTTATTGAGAGCCTAAACTTCGCAGGAAAATTGAAATGGCGCTTTGGCAGTTACTGTTCAGACGGCACACCATGAGGACTAAGTGCGTTATTCTTATTTACTCACGCAGTAGAAGCAACGTCAAAGTAAAGTAAGTTAGATGCTGCTACTATTCTTTATATATCGTGTGGTTACTGCCTAACAATGGTGTCAGAGGACTTGGCTTTACATGCCGTCGAGAAATCTCTCAGGCAAAGTGGTTTGATTTCTTCACGATGATTTCCTACACCGAAGCAAGTGATAATATTATACAATACGCACGTGAATCCAAAAAATCAGAGGCAGTAAGCAGTGATAGCCTTAGTGTGACCGTCGGACTAGCATAAGTCTCGCACTACTACTACTGCGTGAGGTACTGGATATAGTCAGAGCCGCATAGTGTTCTAAATCCTTTTAAAATCTATATAAATAAAAATCTATTGCTGTTCGTTAGTCTCGCTAAAACTCGAGAACGGCTGGGCCGATTTAGCTGATTTTGGTTTTAAAATGTTTGTCGTAGTCCAGGGAAGGTTTAAAAGGTGAGAAAGGTAGGGTAGGTAGGGTAGATAGGTAGGTAGGGTAGGGTAGGGTAGGTAGGTAGGTAGGTAGGTAGGGTAGGGTAGGTAGGGTATGTAGGGTAGGTAGGTAGGTAGGGTAGGTAGGTAGGTAGGTAGGTAGGTTGGGGTAGGGTAGGATAAGTAGGTAGGGTAGGTAGGTAAGGTAGGGTAGGTAGGTAGGGTCGGGTATGGTAGGTAGGTAGGGTCGGGTATGGTAGGTAGGTAGGTAGGGTAGGTAATAAGTGCATTGCAACGCATACCGGGGACAGCTAGTTAAAAAATAATCATCGCATAGTACC
This sequence comes from Cerastis leucographa, assembly GCA_963082945.1. NCBI lineage: Eukaryota > Metazoa > Arthropoda > Insecta > Lepidoptera > Noctuidae > Cerastis > Cerastis leucographa. The sequence goes on along the minus strand of OY720373.1, from coordinate 11,000,459 downwards.
TCTGACAGTGATGCTCGTAAAAAACTCCGTCTTTATAGCTGACAGGGCCACCGCAGAATCAATATCAGATTTGGTAACTCCTAACTCTTGTTTATCCAGCAAAGTCACCACGTCTTCGATATCTGACAGCGGTTCCTTGCCGTGGCCCGTGAGCCGTGCCAGGGACATTGTACCGGTGTTTTCCACTGATGCTGTGATGGCTTCCTCAAGCCTTGGTATGGAGACTTCAGCGGAGTTCTCGGGAGTTGATGATAGTACGGGTTCTTCGAAGTAGCCTACAGGTTCTGTCAATCCGCCAGTAGGCTTTGGCTTGCATCCTCGAAACGTGAAATGTTTTCGCTTTTTATGTGGTATTTCTGTGCCCCGAACTAGATGACGGAAAAAAATACTTTAGTTATCCACAATGGGTGCGTACCATTTGACATAATAACAAAAGTTCTAACGATCACATGACCTAATTTCATTTAATATAATTTTTCTTTAGTATTTAGTATTTTTTAACGATGAAATGATATAATTAATTATTGATATAATTTCAGTTTACCTAATTTTATATGGTTTAACAAACATTTTCTATAATGCACATTTGAACTAATATTCAGTTAGTATAATATTTAGATAGTATATTATTCCTCATATATTCCTGCGTTAGAGCCGCTATATAGTTAGTGAATCATGTGGGTTAGGTTAGGTTAGAACCATGACCATTAGCGCACCAAGGCGAGCGAGCATAGCGAGCGTGCCGCGGCAGCGGCCGCCAAGTGCCAGATCCCCCCTATTGTGGGTGAACCATCTGGATTAGGTTAGGTCAGTACCATGACCATTAGCGCCAGATCCATTCTATTGTTGGTGAATCATTTGGGTTAGATGAGGTTATAACAGTATCGCGTAGTGTTCCACGCGCGCCTCTCACAGACGTAACGGGGGGAGTACACCTCACTCCCCCCAGGGACGAGGCCCGCACTGGTCGAGCGGGCCGGCACTAGTCCGAGGCAGGGGAAGTCACATTCGTTCCCGCTGCCCCCCGACGCAAGTGTGTGAGGGAACACCGGTGTGGTTTTAGTCAGTACGAGTCTGACAGACCCCTCCGCCCTCCCCAGGGCGGGGGACATCCATCGAGGATTTCCACATCGTCAACAAAAAAAAAAAAGGTTATAACAGTATGATGTTTTCTAATATTTACTTTTTCACTACAGAATTTGGGCAGAAAATAAGTAAATATGAAAATTAGGTCAAATGAAAACTAGGTCAACTGAACGTTATAAGTATTATTAGAGCAAAAGAAGTTTATATGAAATGAAATATTAGATCACATGAAATTAGTTTATTTGTTTTTATAGCATATGAAAATTATATCATGTGAACATTATTTCAAGTGATAATATATTATCTGTTATTATGGCATATATTACACACCCATCCACAATAGTATAAACATATAAAAGTTTTTAAGTTTGTATGTAGGTGGTAATCTTCGGAACTACTAATCCGATTACAATAATTCTTTCACTAACGGGAAACTACATTATCCCTGAGTGTCATACGTACGCAAATCGGTATGTGTGAACCACCAGTGTTTTAAACGCGGCTCGTCTGATCCTCGCCTTATAACATCGCTTACACACATACAAAGTATCTCAAACGTTTATTCGATAATTTCTCATTCCCTAATCCAAGTTCAGGGGGTTATTCTGAAATACTGACAAATTTAAACAACAAAAACTAGTTTTTTTTTTTAATAATTATATACCGTATACCGTAATTTATATCGATTATTTATATCTTTGGTGACAACATCCTGAATGCAAACAACGAGGATGCAAAACAACACCTTGTATTATGGCTAAATTGCATTTCGAAAAACTTTGTCGGCAAGATGTCGACACACGAAGCGTTTAAGTTTTTTTACACAGTTACAGCTTGGGTCTTACCGCGCGACTGTTCTGAACAGACAGGCAAGCATGGACGTGTAGCTTGTTGTGTAGACCCATAAGACTCACCTTTTCTTCTGTGTCGACTCCAGTGTGTTCTGCCGACTCTTTTCACAGCTCCGGTGTCCGTCCCTTCTCTAAAAACTTTACATGAGTTACTTATCCGTCACAATTGTTAAATTAGGACAAAGATAAAGATAAAACTACTTGTTTAAAGGAAATGCAAATATAAGTTTGGGAAATGAATCCACAAAATAGACCCCGGACGCAGGTTGGCTGAAGGAAGGAAAACCTGTTCAGGCGGAGATTCATAGATGAATCTGCCCTGGAGTGTAAATGTGGTGCTGCCCCACAAACAATGGGACACTTCATATCGTGTCCTGCTTGTCTTGCTATTTGCACTTCAAAGGAGCTGATGGAAACCGTTCGTCGCCAAATTTTGGGCTGATTCAATTTGAACTGTCTTCGACACGATAAGACGATTCATGTTGATAGTAGATATTGATTAATACAGGCTTTAAGCGTGTATTTCGAAACTGTAATGGAGAGAGGCAGGCCACACAACAATTCGTTGAGTACCTATTACAAATCTAAAGCTAATGATCATCATCTACCTAACCTTGTCCAAACTGTGTTTGGGTCCGCTTCTAGTCTCGCCTGATTCAGCTGAATACCACTATTTGACATGAAGTGACCTACACAACACATTTAGTTCTGGGTAATACGATAACCCTTGGTAAGACTGGTTGTCAGACTTTTGGGCCACTGACTACCTGTTACGACTGTCAAAGATCTACAATGACAGCCGGGACCAACGGCTAAACGTGCTTTCCGAGGCACGAATGAAGCTCGGTATGTAATGGGTGGTCACCCATCCACTGACCAGCCTAGGCAAGCGCCGCGTCATCTAAAGATCGACCCGAGTGTTTGTTATTAAAATTTAAAGTTAATATAAATGATAAAAATAACGTACTCACTAGTAGGAGCGCGCTTGCGGGACAAATTCATTGCGGTCGACGTCACTGGATCAAAGTTGGGTACTGGTGAAGAATAATGTTCAAAATGATTACAAATGTTGTCACACACAGTCACAATAAAGTATTATTAAAATCCTTCAAATCGATTTCGCCCATGGCGGACTATATGCACAGGTGTGTGCGAAAAACCCAGGTGCACTCTCCGAGTCCGGTAGATCAGACTCGGTCGTATTCGGATTTTTGACAATCCGTAACGGCGGTCAAAAATCTACGAGTCACAGCCGACGTCAATAGTTTAAGCTGGAGGCGCCAGGCTAGCCCGTGAAATTCAAATTTTCTAAAGGCGTGTCCAAACTTTGCGCGGCAAGAATGCGGCAGCAACACACATTTCTGCCGCGATCTAGTTAAGAGTAAACCGACGCATGTTTGCGCGGCAGCAGGAATTACTGACAAATGTTTTTTAAAAAAAATGTACGCGGCAGGTGGAGTAAAGCGATCGTGCGCGGCAGTCGTCCAATCGCAGCGTGGCAGGCCGTGAGCGACCATCGCGCGCGATTGCCACGCAACGTTTGGACACACCTTTAGGTTTTTTGCAATTAGTAGATCAGTGTCAGATTATAATATGTTCATTAAAATATAATTCGCAGCCTTTTACAATTTGAATTTCGAGGCTTAACCCGGCGCTTCCCTTTAACGTGCTTTCTGTGGCACGGTGGGAGATAGAATATTGTCAACTTTCTGCATCGACGCACAAATGATTACCACGTGTTAAATACGCTATTCCGGAAACCCCACATAGAAATTATTCATCAGTAATTTAAAAAAAAAACTGCTGTTCCCTACAAGTTGTGCGTCGATGTCTCTTTCACCCTGTATAATGATACAAGGATCATTTGCGCCTGGCCAAATTCGGAACAAACATTAGTAAAAATGCTTCCAGCAGCTTCCCTCTATCAACACCATTTGCGCTAAAAGATCCTTCATTTATTCTAAAAGTAAAACAGTTTTTAAACGAATACCCACACCCTTCAACTGCATGATTCTTCACCTTTTTCTTGGTATCATCGTAGAAAATATCATACTTATAATGGTGGCTTGTGATATGGACTCTTTTCGGAATATTATTGAAGTTCTTCCCATGCGGCATTTTGTTGAAAAAATTCGGACACATAGGAAGCTTTTCAAATGGATACTTGAGTTTGTTATTTGTAACAGGCTGTCCATCTTTGAAGGATAAGGGATCTACGTATTCTGTTCTTTTCGTTAGATCGTTATTCGTGTATTCTTTTGTTGAGGCAGCGGCACTAGTTGTTCGTTCGCTAAAAATATCTTTGTATAGTAACTCATTATGGATATCTTCTTTTAATGCAGTTGTTTTCAATTTTGGTTTGAGCGTAGTATGTGTGGTCATTATATCACTAAAGTCTGTAAACGTACGTAGGTCTTCTTTCTTTGGTAAAACGAAGGTATCAAAAGTCTGTGGTGTCGACATTTTGTCTAAATCATCAAAGTTTATTATTGTTATTTCTACCTCTTTGTTGTGTGGGTCCACAGTGGCAGTATCTGTCACTAGATGATCTACCTGTTCCTGTACTTTCTTGTCAAAGAGTTTATCTTTCATTTTCTTTTTGAAAATACCGTAGTACTTGGGTTCATGGGTTGGCTTATTTTTGATTGTCGCTGTGTTTGTCGGTAGCTTTAAAGCGTTAAATCTTTTATATCTGTCAAAGTCTTCACTCCAGTAAGAGTTCTTGTTGGTAAGATTTCTGTTATTAACAACTTTGGGATTCCGTCTCGGTTGCTCCGTGGTAATCTTGGCAATTTTACATACTGTTTTTGTCCTATTTTCCATTTTGGCCGGTAAAACTACTATGTTTTTAGTAAATTGGCTTGATTTTGATCCTGTGGTAGTTGTTAATTCGGTACTTTTGGTTATAGTGGCCGTGGATTCTGTAATCCAACTATCGGGGATTGTAGCTGGATCAGCGGTAGAAGCAAGACTATTTAGTTTGGAAAACTTAGTATCCTTTTTGTTTGTAGACCAACTATCTACGAGGGTAGGTAGCTCGAGTATTGGAGCGGTGACGAAGTCCACGCCTATTTCATGGTCATTCAAGAACCTGTGGAAATCTTGAGGTTTCATCGGTAGCGGTGTTGTGTAGTATTGAACCGGGGCTTTGTTTGTTTTTAAAACTGAAGAATGCTGAAAAAAAAATAATACGTAAAGAAAAATCTGGCGATCAAACGTTTCATTCAAACGGTTATTATTACAGAATGTTTTTGAGAATAATAATTATGTGTGTAAAAATATCCATAACGAAGTCGAACGGGAACGGCACTTGATCTCCACGTCATTGTGATCTTCTTTTTTTATCTGTACCACACCTGGGAACTTACTAGATTCGGATATATTGGTGGTCAAAGTTCCAACTACAAAAAAACTACTAAAAATACAAGATTTTAATATAAAGCATTCAAAACTTGTATTTAAAAAAAAAACATGAGAAAGTTGGGACTTTGACCCCAAATATGCGGGGTCAAAGTTCCAATTTTCTCCGTTTTCTTTATACCCCCAACGACCCTAGTATTCAATGCATCCATCAGCACAATGTTTAGAGTGCTTATCATTGAGTCCTAGGCTACCATAGGAAGTGATTGTTTAACGAATAACATTTCTTTATTTTAGTTAAAACCTACCTCCATTTTCACCACCGGTGGTGGCGCTTTACCGGTCTTCTTGGAATTTCTTGCTGTAATGAAAAATTTTAACCTTAGTAACATAGCGTCATGCATGTAATTCCCGAAGGGTCAGGCAGAGGTGCATCTAATAGTGCATACTCATTGCGACAGTTATTTTCAAGGCTCGTGATAGATCACCAACCGGGCGCAAATTCTGACTCCGTGGCTGCTAACTAGGTAGGTAATTCCCTGATGGAGAAACCCAATTACATTTGGCCAGACCTGTGAATCCTCCTTTTGTTTTTTTTTGATAATTTTAACAATTTGTTTCCGCCAGCAGAGACTAGAAGAGACGTAAGGGGTGTGCGGCGAGCAGTGTGCTTTGTACAACGTGCGTGAGTTTTTGATCTGTGCTGCGGCTTGCGGTCAGCTTTGTGATGTCTGCGGCGTGCGGCATGCGGTGAGATGTGTGCTTTGAGCGGCGTGCGAAGAGCGGTTAGCTGTGTGCGGCGGCGTTCCGCTTTGCACATCTCCTCTTCCTCCTCTTGCACAGCTCTGCTCGTCTCCGCTTCGATGGAGTCCGGCCTTAATGCTTTGCTGATACTCGAGTTACTGTCGAAATATTAAACGTCCATTTAGCTTCAATTACTTACAAAACTTCTTGACTTCCATTTCTTTGGTGATTGAATCCACGTCATCATCATACGCCATAAGTGTAGTATCCACTAGGATGGGTGCTTCTACAGGGGTATCAGCAGGAGTCGTAGAATCCCTGCGAGGACCTGAAACAGACCAAGAATAGGAAATAATAAAGTTTAAATTGAAACAACTGTTTTACAATATTGTTAGTTCTATGTTTACAATGGCGGTCTAGTCGCTGATAGCGATGGTTCCAGACAAACTTTGGGTGGTCTGCACGAACATAAATATAAAACAGGGGTAGTCACTGGTGTACTGCTAATAATATATAAACATTAAAAACAAATCAAGTAAATTTATTTAGCAATCAAGTAAATTTATTTTATACAGCATGTAAGGAATGTTGTTCTTTAAAATGTATTGACTCTAGTACCAAAGGTGTGCGCAAAATTTTAGTTCAATCGGTTGGGGAGAACTGGTTTGCAATTCAGTTGTAAGTTTTGACCAATAGATACAGTCACGGACTTTAATTGATGAGCCACTTTTAAACTTTCCAATTTTGCAGTTTTATCCCTTCACGAAATTACACGATTAAACCCGAACTCAAACCGCATGCTCGTAAACAAGATGACATATTACTAATAATCGGAAATAGTCTTATCAATAGAGGTTGAAGAAAGACAAATAAGTTGTCAATGAAAAATCCATAAAATGTTACATACGTTTATACAATCTATTTGTTACTGACCTCCTTTGAATTAGAGCTCATTAAATACTCTTTATTTCTGCAAACCTTGGATTGGTTTTCAGACAGTTGAAATGTCGACGTCAGAGACGATTATTTTGAATTTTGGTGAATCGAATAATTGTCGTGAACGTAATCTTGGACGCCACGCGTTCGGATAAAATCGTGGATGCGAGTTTTTCCGATGTCAAAATTACTAATCATAATTTCTCCGTACGATAAGCGTTACTATGGCTACGCTTAAACAAATTGTCGCTAGGTAACAGTTGCTAGACTTGCAATTGGTTGACTTTGGGTAGTCACTCTACTATGTACGAATATAGCCGACTAAACCCGATTTGCATTACGCGGCTAAAATACGAACAGTGGCAAGTGGCTGATCAATCAAAGTCCGTGACTGTACGTATACTAACAAGCCAAGTTAAATTAAAAGCTTATATGACAAAAGAAGGAGGTTTATACTGAGTAGCTTATTTCTTCATAATATGAGTCTACCATTTGGAACAGGCTTTGCGTTCAGGGGCAAAATGTCCAATTCTCAAAATGTCCAACGGTGTCAAAATGTCCAAGTCCCAAAATGACCAAATCCCAAAATGTCCAATTCCCAAAATGTCCAATTCCCAAAATGTCCAATTCTCAAAATGTCCAATTCTCAAAACGCCCAATTCCCAAAATGTCCAACTCCCAAAATGTCCAATCTTTGAGAATGTGGTAAATTTGTGCAATAACTCATCAAAGTGCTTTACTAATACTTAGACAAACAATAAATAAAATACTGAAAGAATCAAAATATGTTTTATTAATAAGTAAACTTAAACTGTGTTATAGAGGAGGTTTTATTCCGAGGTTATAAACTCTTGGGATATTACTCTTGTCGAAGTATTAATAAAGCGCTTTGATGAGTTATTGAACAAAGGGCATTGGGTAAGTTTTTATGGTGCAGTGGCATGATTTTTTTTCACAGCGGCCACAATTTTATTATTTATATTATTGTTGCCAACGTATAGTGGAAATGAAAAATTGACTCCTAAAATAATTTTGCCGAAAATTATATCGGAGCTGAAATATTTGATGTTAAAGTTGTGTTTTTCCTACTAACAGTTTGCATGATATTATGTACTTTACCGAAAATTAACTATTTCCTTTCGTTTGTAGTATGTCATTATTTCCCAGAATTTGATCCTTATCGGCGACACTATTGAATGGTGTAATAATACAGGTTGTCTTTTTCTTTCAAAATTAAGTTCGATTCCTGGCTACGAATATTGATTTTTCAAAAAACCAATGATGCAGTTTTAGTTTTTGTCAAAATAGGCTCGTGTCTCCTTTGAGTTTTTTCGCTATTCCTCATAGATTCAGATTTGGCATTCCACACACTTGAAAAATTCAGCCTGTATATTTCGGCTCCGATGCATTTTGGACATAATAAATTGTTCATAGAAGAAAATGAATGTCTTATTGTATTCTTACCAATTAAATATATTTCATTAGTGGCCGCAGACTTAGATAATCATGCCACTTTTACCCAAACCCGTTTACCACATTCTCAAAGATTGGACATTTTGGGAGTTGGACATTTTGGGAATTGGGCGTTTTGAGAATTGGACATTTTGAGAATTGGGCATTTTGGGAATTGGACATTTTGGGATTTGGTCATTTTGGGACTTGGACATTTTGACACCGTTGGACATTTTGAGAACTGGACATTTTGCCCCTGAACGTATCTGACGCAGTCTCAAGAGATCCATCCTCATCATCATCTGCCTAGCCTTTTCCCAAATGGAGTCTGCTTCTAGTCTAACTGGACGCAGCTGAATACCAGTATTTTACATGGAACGACTGCCTATCATACCTCCACAACCCAGTTATTACTGCGTTATACGATATCCTTAATTACTTGTAATCACTGTCAAAGATTTATAAATGACAGCCGGGACCAACGCAATGGCTTAACCTGCTTTCCAATGCACGGAAGAAACTCGGTATGTAATGGGTGGTCACCCATCCACAGACCAACCTAGGTAAGCCTAGGCCAACCTAGATTGATCAGAACGGCTGTCATTATTTAGCCACTAACTGTGGTCTAACTAAAATAAGTATTTAAATATCTTTACCCATCCGTTTAATTTGAATCTTCTTTTCAATTTTGTCATCCTTATTCAAACTATTCAATTTCATAACAAAATCACCGGAACCAAGTGGATCAGGAGACTTCGGCCTATTGTACTGGAAATACTTTGCTTCTCCCTTGATTAACATATCTTTACTCGAAACCATAGTGTTATCGTCCATAGCCAAGTTTCTTATTACCCCTTCTTCGTCGTTAAACTGATTATCGAGAGCTCTGATACCAACACTGTCTTTCGCTTTAACTTCCATTGAACCATTAGGGAATACAGTAACCGCTGACATGTTGTTGTTCCCTAAAAACTCATTAATTTCATTCAAATCGACCATCAGATTTTTCATATCAGGTGTTGTGTAACTGTTCCCACTGTCTGTCTGTAACGTCTTCAATATATTCACCCATAATGGATTGGGAACCGAGTCCAAGTTCAATATATCATTATGCCACATCAGTAGATCGTTGAAATAGTCGGTGTATACGCCTTCTCTACTCGTCTCCTTCTCGTGAATCCTAGATTTATAAGGATGTGGTTTCTTAAAAGTATTTGTAGCAGCTTTTCTCTTTTCAGAAGCAACAGCGTTTCTGTTTCCCAAATCGTGTATATACTGTAACACTGATGGGCCATCGAAGCTTAAATTATCTCTCTCGATATAATTTCGGTCAGAACCACCGCCTGTTCTCATTTTATACCGTCTTTGCCTAATCGGGAACTTCGCGATCCTTGTGAGTTTACTTCTTATTGACAGTTCATCGGGTACAGCAGGCAACTGAGACGGCACATTTTTCTTGTATTCGTATTTCTCCGTATGTAGGTCGAGGTCATACATTGTAGTTATTGTGGGGTAGTCTTCTGTAGTTGTTTTAAGTTCATGTTGCATTTGTTCAATAAACTTACTTATGTCGTCAATTGCCATTGGAGAAGAGGTTTCTGTGGCTATTATTTTGGTTTTTGGCTTTGTTTGCTCCATGGTTTTTACGTTCACGGTCATCACGTTGCAGGGTGGTACTCTCAGTATTTGTGACGTTTTTGTGACGGTTGATGACATTAGAGACGTTGACGCTATCGCGACCGATGCTTGCTTAGCTTTGGTGGTCGGTGTAGTTTTCAGTATCGGTTTGGCTAAAAAAATACAATATAAAATTAACAATTCTATGGAACATGTCGTTTTGGATATATTCGATATAACGTATTCGTTCGGTAATGAAATAAATTACACAGAGCAGCATTACTTTGTGTTATTTATACTGCTTGCCTGGGTTCGACCCCACGGCCAACAAATTCGCAAGTCAGTGCCGTTCGCTCTGGGCCACCCCCGCGCCGCTCTTGCTAGGCCACAACCACCCTCAAACCTCCAATGAGTATTTAGTAGTCGGAATACCACGGCTATTATAAAATACTACTGAAGTGCAAAACTTGTCGCCAAATTTTAGGCCGACTTTAGATTGTCATCGACACGCTAATAAAAAGTATTTTGAGGGTAGTTCACCGTAAAAAGATCACCATTGAAATACTAGCGATGAGACATTCTGGCTACTAATTGGTGAATTGCTTTTGTAACTGGTAACTTTTCTTGGGCCAGATAATGCAAACTTACCACTCGTTGCCAGGCTGGTGACTAACGGCTTCGTAATCGGCGCCGAAGGATGGTAGTTATACAATAGATCTTGGTCCTTATCGTCCAATTTATAGTATTCTGCAGCCTTTTGTTTTGTGGTTTTGCGTGTGACGGGCTCAAAATAGGTATCGCTGATATTCGGTATCTGTCTCTGCATCTCTGCAACTGACATAGGTTTCTCAAACTTTGGTTTATAGGCACCCATGTGTACATTTACCGCTTCGTAATCAGGAGCATGGTATGCTGTAGGGTCAACCAAATCTTTGTCTTTCCCTGCTTCCTTATTTTTAAACATATTTCTGAGCTTCTTAATAGGATTGAACCTCTCTTTTCTAGGATTTGTTGAATAATAGTTGTAGTATGCGGAGCGTTTCGGCTTCGATTTCATTGTTTTATTCTTTTTGAAGTGGAATTTCTGGAAAAAGTTTTTTATTCTACTCTTTTTGGTATTATCTCGGAGTTTGACGACAGCCGTTTGTCGAGGAACTAGATCTATATCAACATAACCGTATTTGTTTGTTTCTCTGTTACTAGTTTGTGCTGCGTTTGCATACTTTTCTTTAGTACCAGTAGTAGCAGCTTTTTCTTCTATACTATCTTTATTCATAAAATCGGCCATTAAAGTATTTTCAAAGATTGCTTTTGTAACTGATCTCTTGTATCTACTTTGTGGATTATCAGCGTGCATGTAATTGGTTGTCGGAAAATACACTGTGGTAACTGTACTTTTCTTGCCCGCGTGTCTGCGTTTGCCACCAAGAAACTTGCCAATGAAACCGCTAACCTGCATAGTTTCATCGTCCGTGGAATTATAGGTATCCATAGGTACAAATGTATCCTCCTTTGGTGTCTCTGGGTTAGCTAAAACGTAAAAAAATATGTTAGAAAAAGCAGTTAATTTAACTCTACAATATATTTATATGTACAGGGTGTAACGGAAAGGGTATATACATCCTTAAGGGTGTGCTACAGACCATCAAACTGAACAGGTTTTTTAAATAAAAAATATTTTTATGTTGAGAAACATAAAAAAAAAATTGCAGCAAAAAAAATATCAGCTGCCTATACATTTGGGTCGAATAGGTATTGTAATTTTCTATGGGGCAGCAGATATTTTTTTTGCTGAAAGACAAGTTTTATGATGAGAAACATGTTCAGTTTGATGGTCTGTAGCACACCCTTAAGGATGTTTATACCCTTTCCTTTACACCCTGTATATATATATTATTCCAAAATTATTATACCTTTTGTTAAATGATTATTGGCTGCTTTAACCTTAATTGTATCCAATATCCTCGACAGATCATCCAAAGAAATCTCTTGAGTGTTCTTAGTCTTTCGTGGGACGCCATTAGAGTCAATCCTAATAAAGAGTTGTGCTTTATTTGTCGTTGCGGGCGTCGTGTCTGTAATATATACTTTAAGGTCGACAGATCCCGGCTTCAGTTCAACCGTTTCCGAAGTATGATACTTCTTAGGGGGTCCATTGTCAATGAACATGTAAAAGTGTTTTCTAAACCAGGAATCGTCACTTTTAGTTGTAATCTCCTGGTAATCCATGTTGTTATCCGATTCGTCTGAAAATTTCAGAGTTCTTTTCCTCCTATTAAATGTAGGTGGTAGTGGTGGTATTTTATTAAGTATATATTTACCTATATCATCAACACTGTGATGTCTATGGGCTTGATATTTGATCAAATTTGAAAAGTTTTGGTTTTGTAGTTCTTTTTGGAATTTTAAATAGTGTTTGTATCCATTCACGTACTGGTTGTAAGAGATTTTGTTGCTCAAGCCTTCGTAGCTAGGTTTAGAGGCAAGGTTACCGGCGGTAACAGTATTATAGGCGACTGTCGCAGAATTATCCGTGTCTCTCGCGTTATTAACAACCTCTGCAGCAGATTTATCAGCGTCTGCAGTGCCTTCTTTAGGTACTGGTGATGTTCCCTTAACTTTGTGTTTATTGTCTATGGGTCTCGAACCTTGGGAATTATAATCCGCTGCCGATGAATCGTCTAAAACGTAATCGACGTCGTTATAATTACTACTACTAGCTATAGTTGTCCCAGTAGAAGACACGTTAGCTGCAGGGTCAATGTAATCATAATCGGGCATATTACCGCCATCATCATAAATATTGCGAACAACTTCAGTTAGTTTGACATCTGTTAGGGTTTCCGAGTTTCTCTTGGATAGCCTGCGAGCCTCTCTTTTATTTTTAGCATAGATTGGAAACTCTGGTGTCAAAAGCAATTTTCTATAGTTGTCCTCATGTGACTTTGCTAGCATCTGCTCGTATAGAGTCAACATCACATAGTCGTCGTACGTTTGCTTACCGTAAGTTTCCGGGGTATAGCTGTCTTCTACCCTGTCTTCTTCTTTTTCATCTTTCTTCTTGACTCTCGGTGCCGTGGTGGAAGTGGGGATGGTGGTAGTAGTGGAACTGCGTGCGGGGATGGGAGAGAGGACGGCGGCCGGTTTCTCTTTCATTTTCCGTGGCGTCGGCTTACATGGACAAGTCCTATGTATCGGTGGACTAGTAGTTGAAGCAGGACCGTTAGAGCTGGTTATGTTACTAGTCTTGCATTTACTAGTAATTTTGCTAGAAATTTTTTCATAACCTGCCTTCACCGTCGACTTGGCAGTGTGAACTTCTTTACGGAAATCGTTAGATACTTTATGTTTAACTTTATTGTATAAGCTCTTTAACTCCTTCTGCAGTAAATCTTCGACATTCATAGCAATAGTCATCGCATCCGCTTTGATCGACCGAGCTGCTAGGTAATGAGATTCCGTATTCGCATTGATTATAGAATCTTTTGGATTCAGTGACTTTGTGATGGTTCTTGCCACTGTCCTCTTTCCTTCTTTTGCAATTTCATTGCCTGATACTAACGCGCTAAAAGCAGAATCTGGAGCGAGCTTGTTAGAATCAATAGTTGTGGCTTCAGTAGTAGAGCTATTTGCAAGTGTGGTGAAAACTGCCGTTTGAGAAGACATCATATTAACCGCCTTTACTTTCATAGCTCTAAGCATGTTATCGATTTGTGCTGTACCTTGATAACCAGATTCAGTACTCGCCATTTTTGCTTGAGGACTGGCGGTAGGATTATTAGAGTCTGCATTTGTGACGGGTACCGACCCGACCTTCTTTCCCACGAGGCCATACCTCTCTTTTAATTTAGATAGCTTGGAATATATGCGTTCTAATTGACCTTGTAAATTCTCTGATCCTTCTGAATAATTTGCTGTAGCCATTGTCAGTCCATGCGGTTGTACAGTTTTTAATTTGTATTTACTTTTAAGCATATTGTCGACTTGCGGTGCAATACCCATTTGCAATTTGTAGCTTTGTGGTGTGTTAGAATATGGTCTAGTTGAAAACAACCCGCTGGCATCTCTCTTAGAAACTTTATGTTCAGGCTGTTGCAGAAACAAATTTTTTCTATGATGCTTCTTTGCTTTGGTTTTCACAGAGGCGGGTTTTGAGGTGGGATTAGCTGTTTTTTGTGTTTCTTTTTTATGATTGGATATTCTCCTTTTCCTGTCTTTGGGATCATGTTTCTCAGTTTCTTGTTTTTTATCTTTACCTCTAAATTTCTTCCACAAATTACCCACTCTTCTTTTAGGTGACTTTTGTCGTTTTGCAGTTTTTGTTGTAGGTTTGGGAGTCGGTTGAACAGTTAGTTTTTCAGTTGTTTTGTCTACTTCGGAGTATGGTTTAGTTTCTTTTATGGTTTGTAGCCCGTCATCGTCTTTGCTGAAATATAGTTTATATTTGTGTTGTCTGTCTTTCCTCGTCTTGGGGATTGTGGGTCGGTCTACTTCGTTTATCGACTCGAATATATCATCTACTTGTTCTTCGCTATCAATACTTTTAGATATAGTATGGCTGTCGGCAAGCACCATCAGATATAATAAACTGAAACAAAAGATTTTAATAGAATAACATCAAATGATCTAAGCCAAGTCAGAGGCCCATGGGTGGCATAAAATATACAATTCTCTGATACTAGATTAGTCTCTAACTACACGAAACGAAGAAGAAGATTTAACAAATAATAATGTTTACACAAACAATTTTGGTTTAATTTAAATTATAACAGAATGACATTTATTTTGTTTTAAGTTGTAAAGTTTCTATCTTTATTACTATTCATAAAGCAATTTAAACAAAAATTAAAAATTAAAAGAAACCCCCGACACAAAAAACCTCTTAAAAACCAAAAATAAAATAATCCAAGCGTCTTAGCGTCGGGGGACCGCTTTGTTTTGTGCTTGTACTAATCGGTCTACTTAGCTACGTAGGTTTTTTGTGTCGGGGTTTTTTTTAAAATTTTTAATTTTTATTTCATGCTTTTTAAACTTATATTATTTTATCTAAGCGTTGACTGTCCCAATTTTGGCCATAGGTCTCCCCATTGCTTCCACTTTTCTCGGTGTTGCGCGTTTTCTCGCCAATAAACTAAACACCTAAACAATAAAAAAAAAACGTTTTTGGGGAGAGGGGGGGGGGTGCAACCACACCCCCTGGCGATGCCCATGTTGACAAGTGACAAGATTTCAAATTTCGAATCGACCAGACCTGTGGAAGTTGTTAATTTCCCTTCAACTAGAAAAGACGTGATTACCATCAAACGGCTGAGTGGATTTTTTCGAAACATAGCTAAGAACACTCTCGATTAAAACACCTTTCAAACGAAACCAAGTTTATCAAAATCGGTACATCCATTTAGGAGCTATGATGCCACAGACACACAGACACACAGATACACAGACACACACGTCAAACTTATAACACCCCTCTTTTTCGGTCGGGGGTTAAAAACAAAATAATAAATTATAAAAGGGCGTCAAGAAACTCCGCCTCAGCGCTATCAGCCGGTAACGTGCCAAGACTGGCGGCGTTGCCACGTTGTATGGCAATACTTAACCTCTGGCCAAGATAAAACCCAGCACTTGGGTCACGGGAAACGACAACAAGGCGTTTGGAAATTTTCTTAAAAATGCTGTTAGCACTCGGACCCCACGGCCCCTGAATATAGTTACCACAAAGGTTATATTTAGGTATATTTACCTACGCCGCTTGAGCAGCGGCAGCGCCAGCACAGCGCGATGAGCTTGGAAGATGTGATGGCGCAAAAGTATCGACGCAAGTTGCGTCCCACACTAAAGGCCTACCCATCTTCCAAAGAAACAAAGACATGCCGACCGGTATTTTACCATCGTCGCGTGCCAAGCCATTGGGCTCCAAGATAGCTGGAACGCCGACGGTAACAAGAGCTCGACGGTTGATGTCGTTTATGTTTGCGTGCCGCGCAAACCGGCCCGCACTTCGGTACCAAGCTCGGTCGTCTAAAGCCACATTTAAAATGGATGATAAAGTATGTCTGATAATTTGATCCATTTTGTCCAAGAGATGTGAGTTCTTCCATAAAGGGGAAGCATGAAGGAAATATGTTAATTTAGGGCTGAAACAGCAGTAACGAATTATGGTGATGGCCGAATACATGTTAATTTGGAGCAATCTTTCCGAAACATCGTTAAAATTTTGAATCTTTTTCGCTATAAAATCGGGAAAAGAATTTTCATGGATCGGAGACCCGAGGAGACTATGAGGACTTTAAGAACTTTCACAAACAATAAAATAAAAAGCCTTTATTGTTGATCATTACTACTCTCCCGAGGAGGTTTAAGTTTTTATAGTATTGTTCGTGCACAAAGCTCTATCCTCTTTGGCAAATTTTCCTTTTAAAATAAGGTTTGCTGTAAGAAAACCCAATTCTGGGTTAAGCTCGCCGTTGTACATAAGCTATATATTATCGTATATCTTGTAATTTTATGTGCAATAAAGAATAAGAATAAGAGGTTAAGCTCAGCTACCTTGCTATGTAGTTAGGAAAATAAGGCAGTTAACTGATGTAGCCACAGCTAGGTTGGTATACTACGCTTATTTCCACAGTATTATGTCCTATGGCATTCTGCTGTGGGGATCGGCAGCAGACGTTGACTCAATTTTCATACTGCAAAAGAGGGCAGTCCGCGCCATCTATAAAATGGGTCCTCGCGAGTCCCTCAGAGAAAAATTTAAAGAAATCGATATACTGACTTTGCCTTCACTCTATATTTTAGAATGTATTTTATATGTCCGCAAAAACCGAGGACTTTTCAAAATTAGAAGCGACTTCCATAATATAAACACGCACAGTAAACACGAAATTGTAATACCCAAATTTAGATTAACAAAAACTAGCAAGTCATTTCTTATAAACAGTATACGCTTTTATAATAAGTTGCCGAAGTCAGTTAAAGAACTGACCGATGGAAAGTTTAAAAATTATATCAAACGTGTCCTAATTAAAAAAGCATATTACAAAATTAAGGACTACGTTGAAGATAAAGAACTTTTGGCTCTAGTTCCTTTTGCTCATGCGGCTTCCCTGGTAGCTCATAAACGGCACGAATGTGTGGATGTCTCCAACCATGGATGCTTTTTTAAACGTTGTTTGTTTTGTACTATTATTGATCGAAGGTTGTTTGCAAAAGAACTCAAACAATCAATGAAGAATGATCAAAAATGTACGGGCAAAAGACCCAGCGTCGATTTATAATACATATACCCTTCGAATTTAATTGCATATTTGATACCAGCTAAGTATGTACTATCTGCCACTTAGCTGGTATCAAATATGGTATTAGTATTTAAAAAAAAAACTTCTTAGGGTCAGTTCACACCGAGACGCGACGCGTCGTGACGCTGCGCGCACACTTTTAAGAGCGATTCAAAATATAACTTTATTTTCTACACGAAAAGATACACATTTCGTTGTGAGAATTCAGAATACGTTGCGCCACGCAGCGCTGCGCCGCGCGACGCCTCGCGGCGTAGAGCGACGCAGCGCGCAATCACTGGCCTCTTCAAGTATCGTCGCGTCGCGTCGCGTCTCGTTGTGAACTGACCCTTAATTGTCATGGAGCAAACAGCAGATACATAGATGTCTTAGTGGTGGTTATAATAACAAGGGTCGAATAACGAGTTATCGGAGATTTTTTTCAAGAACTACATTACAGAAAAGTCCACCATGACCGTCTGCCAAGCCATTGTGATCAACAAAACACTGATCTATGTCTTCATCAACAAGATTTGTAATTACGTTGTCTAAACATGAATGTGCATTGTTCCGAATATGACCGTCTGCCAAGCCATTGTGATCAACAAAACACTGATCTATGTCTTCATCAACAAGATTTGTAATTACGTTGTCTAAACATGAATGTGCATTGTTCCGAATATGACCGTCTGCCAAGCCATTGTGATCAACAAAACACTGATCTATGTCTTCATCAACAAGATTTGTAATTACGTTGTCTAAACATGAATGTGCATTGTTCCGAATATGACCGTCTGCCAAGCCATTGTGATCAACAAAACACTGATCTATGTCTTCATCAACAAGATTTGTAATTACGTTGTCTAAACATGAATGTGCATTGTTCCGAATATGACCGTCTGCCAAGCCATTTTGATCAACAAAACACTGATCTATGTCTTCATCAACAAGATTTGTAATTACGTTGTCTAAACATGAATGTGCATTGTTCCGTATATGACCGTCTGCCAAGCCATTGTGATCAACAAAACACTGATCTATGTCTTCATCAGCAAGATTTGTAATTACGTTGTCTAAACATGAATGTGCACTGTTCCGAATAAAAGTAGGAGTATTTAGGTAACGAAAATTATAACATGTCAAGATACTTTAAAATTCAGCAGATTTCTTGCTCTCAACAAGTACGTCAATATTAAAATCACCACATAAAATACACTTCTTGTTAATAAAGTGTTCCAACAATTTTTCTAAACTAGATATAAAACTCTCGAAGTTTTTATCATAAGAACTTCTGTAGCAACAACACAGATGTAACCCTGTTTCAGGATCTTTAACCCCACATATTTCAAAACTATCAGATCTATAAAAAAAAATTACGAAATCAATATTTTCACATTCTATATCTGTATGTGCTAAAATCAGACTACCTCCCCTTTTTTTCTTCGTCCTTGTGTTGTATGAAACTAGAATAAAGTTGGTAATATTAAACACTTCAGCAGATTGTGAGTTTAAAAAATGTTCTGTTATACATAGGTAGTCCACATGAAAACCCATGGTTGCAATGTATAATTCGAGTTCAATTTTTTTATTACTTATTCCACAAACATTTTGATGAAATATCTTTAAACAGGTGTTGTTTTGCGTCATATTGTTTGTACAGATTGCATTTGGTACTAATTTAGGCACGAAAAAAATCACTGTCGTTTATAATTGTGCTGCAATTAGATATAGATCGTAAGATATCCTCTTATAACTCTGACAGCCATTGCTCTCCGAGGTCTGAGCAGAACTGCGATCAGCGATAGTGTGGGTCGGCAGGTCAGTCAGCCACACTGGGGCCCCAGTGCCAAATGTGGTGCTTAGGCCCCCCACTGGGGAGGCTTGGCGAGACCTTCACGCTGTTCTTTTGTGATGCATAGAGTAAACCAATAAACCAAAAGTACATTAAATGTTTTATTTCTATTGAGGTCGGTACCTTATAATTTTTTTATGTGAAAATGGGCTACCTCAGAAACTTAAACTTTATTACTCTAATTGAATGTATATACTTTCACTATACATACTCATTATATATCTCGAAAGTAACAATTTCATACTTATTGGGTTTTAACCTCGAATTATTCGAGTAGTCTATTTAAATATTTATAAAATATTGAGGACCTTAAATGCTCTTACTTACCGAGATTTAAAAAAAACGTTTCCGCACGTTTTCGCTATTAGCGACCCAGAAAAACATTAAAATAACACCTATGAGAGAATGTATTACAGAGAATGTATTAGGGTTGATGCTGTTCGAAGAAGGCTCAGAAAGCGTTCTGACATTTTATCATTGCCAGAACTCGTTGTGGTCGGCTTTTTGCTCAATGTGTGTTGCCGGATTTTGAGGGCTAACATAAACACTAAATGCATGTTGCCCACTCGCAACTTCAAAAACCAAATTCGAATAAGTGCAAATTATAACTAAGATTAGTGAACTAATATTCATAAATGGTGTTCTATTTCTATTTTGTTACCAGTTTTATGATATTTATTTTGTTTGAAATAACATTAGTTTTAGATGCAAGGGTTTATTTAATAGTTTAAAAATATTCCTATGAACTAGGCAAGTATTACCAGCGTTTTCATTTATTGTCGGCGCCACCCATTTTTTTTACGGTGGGTCAGTCATCAAATGATCAGAAGGAGGCCTCGGCTTCCCATTCCCTTTTACTCCGGACCATGGATTGAACCAGGGCCGCACGCCGCTGCCAATCGCCGCTACGAGGGCACGGTGGTGCTCATACCAAGCGGAGCAGAACTCCACGGTGTGCTGAACCGTGTCCTGCGGGTGATCCTCGCAGTGGTACCACCCGGGCGTTTCCTTCCGCCCGATTCGGTGCAGGAACCTCCCGAAACAACCGTGTTCGATGAGGTCCTGCTTCAGGCGAAAGGTGAGGGCGCCGTGGCGCCTCTCCAGCCATTACTCAAAGAGGGGATATATCGCCACTATTGTAGCGTACCCTGCACGCAGTTGTGACAGTCGCTCTCTCCATGTCACCTTGAAATCGCGCCGAAGGTCTGTCCGCTGAGCGGCGATTTACCGCGGCAGCAGAGTTTACCCCCGGCGTAGTGCCTCCGCGCGCCATTCGTGCAGCCGCGCGAGGACTATCGCCTCCGGATCCCATGGCGGCAATCTGGCTAGGAGGCTCGCCGCCTCGCCGGAGATCGTGCGGTGCCCCCGGAATAGCCTAATGGCTACCATCTTTTGAGGCGCGTTCAGGTAGTGGTTGGCTCGCCGCCTCAAAGAACGCACCCACACCTGGGCCCCCGTAAAGGGCCATGGACCGCACGACCCCCGCGTAGAGACTCCTGCAGTAGGCGTTTGGACCCCCCAGGTTGGGCAAGAGCCGCTTGAACGCAGCCCCGGCCCGTTCCAGTTTGGGGGCCAACGTCGGAAATGCTCCACGAAGTTCCACCGGCTGTCGAGGACGAGCCTTAGGTACTTCGTCGGCGCTACCCTTGAGTATGAATGAGGATAGGTATAAGAGTAGAAAAAGACCAGAGAAACGATGGATGGACTATGTGAAGGACGATATGGTAAGCAAGGAGGTGTCTGATGAGATGACGAGTAATAGAGAAGTATGGAAGTAGACGACATGCTGCGTCGACCCCAAATTAATTGGGATAAGGGCAGGAAAATTTTGTCGGCTCTACCTCCTATATTTACTTTTTCGACGGTGATCGTAGCGCGATATCACAATTAATGGAAGATCAATCGGACTACATTTCCTATATTCTACCAATGATTCTGTTTAGACGCGAACAGTAAAAAAATTGGGTATGCACGTTTTCGGTTTTTTTGTCATAGGTGTTATTTCCGTGGTTTACGGGGTCGCTAAAAACGAAAATAAGGAAAAATTAAAAATCAAAGATGGCACTGACGAAACATGTTCGTACAAGGTGTAATTACATAATCAACGCAAGACCTCTCGTGTGGTGGACCCGAACAATAAAACTGAAAAACTTTTGTTCTACGAGAAAAAAATGAACTTTCTAAGGGATTATTCTTTTATCTTGTTCTACCTTTTGTAGTACAAACAACGACTTATTGTCGGGCCTACGCTGTCCCCCCATACTTAAGTACTAACGCTGTAACTTCAATTATTGGAAAACCGTGCACCTTTTGTCGACGTTTTATAAGTGCCCATGTAGGCCTATGTAAAATAAAATATTTTGATTTGATTTTGAATTGAGCTGATCCCGTGATCAGCTAATCATCATGTATAATAAAACAAAAAAAAGTCAGAATAAGTCGCAGTCCGTCTGTCACCAGGCTGTATCTCATGAACCGCGATAGTTAGCCAGTTGAAATTTCTACAGATTATGTATTTCTGTTGATGCTATAACAACAAATACTAAAAACAGAATAAAATAAATATTTAAGGGGGGGCCCCATACAAAAAAGAGTCGTTTTTTGCTCGTTTCTATAAAAAATGGTTCGGAACACTTCGTGCGCGAGTCCGAGTCGCACTTGGCCGGTTGTTTTTTTTTTTTAATTTCAAAATTCCTCTAATGGTCTTATTGAAATAAATGCTTTGAGTTTGAATTGTGTCGCTAATTGGTTTAATTAATTATTTGATGCGCGTTTCAATCATTCCACATTACATCTCACCGCAAACTATGTTATTATGCAAGTTGAGTTTTGTATGTAATGAAACTCTGCCTTTTGACTGATTTTCGCAGAGTTTTATTGTATTAGTTAGTGTATTTAAAAGTAATTAAGTCGAAATCGGCAACTTCACTTTTTGTCGATATGCCTTTGATTCGGCATCGAACTGTGACACGAATGAACGGTTCACTCGAGTGAAGCATATATCGGCATTAGGGTCACAACCCATGCACGCTATTATTGCAATGCCAGATTTATGCAGGGTAAGTAACTGACTGCAAATTCGATGCAAGTCCGGGCTGACCCGGTATTGATCTAATGTAAATTGATTTAGAATCTGTACAGCAATATTCTCAATTTAATATTGGCTTACTTACCGGCGGCGCGGCGGCGGTGACTAAACCCTAAAGACGAAGTAAGCAGGTAAGAACCGACCCTACACCAAACTAGATAAGACCCGTTGATATTCGAAGTTCAGCTTGAAATTCCGAAGACGTGCACAACCGTAGAGGCGGAAACACACTTACGTGTCGTGGCGTGTCGTGACGCAATCGGTTTCATACATTTAATATGGTTAGGGACATATTTGCATGGCGTGTCGTGTCGCAACGATGTATGAAACCGATAGCTTCTGGCGCGTCACGACACACCACGACACGTAAGTGTGTTTCCGCCTTAAGCCGCAGCAGCTGACAGATCGCAAGCGATAAGATAAGATAAGCCTTTATTTGCCTTAAACATGGTATAAAGTTGTTACAGTCAGGTATTATTCTAAAGTCCACATGTTTAGCTATACAGGATATGTTTAAATTGCATGCAAAATAATAATTACTAGTTAATTGTGGTTCCATGTCACAGATACAAAGTCTATAAAATAATATTATAGTTTTATCTCAGCATTATCCACAATGACAAAAGTCCAGAAATGTATAGGTTATTGTTCAGAAAAATTTTAATGTCGTAAAACATATCTTCTTTCAGCCATTTCAGTAGTCTGTTTTTGAATAAGTTAATATTAAATAACAATTCTATTTCTTTTGGAATTTTGTTATATAGACACTTGGCTGATTTGGGAGTATCCTGCAATACAAGTCTGCATGGATCTCGATTTCAAGAGTTCAATTGATTGGCTTTTTAAAACAATCCCTTAATAATATACTTTGTATAAACATAATTACAAATTTCGATAATGTAGAGAGACGGAAGTGGTAATATACCTAGCTTTTTAAAGAACGGTTAACATGACTCAGCAGGACGGATACCACAAATTGCTCTGATGCATTTCTTTTGCGCAATAAATGCAGTGTCTATCCGTACTGTTACCCCAGATGTTCATAAAGTTAAATAGATGCAACTATTATTGCTGCTTCTGTTTAACTTTATGAAATCCCTTCCACAGATGACATAAATATTACCACCTTTGCTAAAATACTAATCAAAAATATCTTGATGGCTGAGGAACACTTGAGATGATGATATGACATTTAATACCGCCAATAGACTGTCAATTTGACACTTCAGCAATTCTGGCTGATGACCATAGGTAGACCGCTAGACTATAACATCAGACAGACCTTCAATAACCAATGTTTTCTACGTACCTTTATGCTTCTTTTATCCATGCGAAAACAACCTTCTTAACTGGACAATCCTGAACGAAAATCTATCACCACACATTTTCAAATCAGCCAAGAAAAAGGCCTTGAATTTTAGGGTTTTTTGCCATCGCAAAAACTACGGGCAGTTAGGGTCTTAAGGTTTTGAGAACCGTAAGTCATTCGACCGTGTTAAGCTAGAAAATATTACAAGTGACTTACCATAGAAAATTGATAAATAACATTGGCTACTAATTATAGAATTCGCTCCTTGCATGATACCATGTAAATATCGATAACCTAACAAATAAAATCTTCAATATAACTAATAAATAACAGCCAAGTTCGCACAACGATACTCTATTGTTTTTCTTTATGTCATTCTTTCGTGTCAATTTGAAGATTTTTCTTCTGAAGCTTTTATTTGTCTTTGGAGGGAAGGAGTTCTTATTGCTTTTATTTTGAAGGTCGTGACTGTGGCAGGATCTTGGCCATGGTCATACCCGTGAAAGTTTCACAAACGGACCCTCTACGAACGATGATTTACGATGTCCACAGCCTGCTTGTCCGGAAGTTTAAAAAATTTAAATTCATATTAGGCTCCACGTAACTAGGGTCCAAAGCAAAAAAAATCGTATTGACGGGAAGAACAAGTGAGGCACTTCGGCTTAGTTAAGGGCGTAGTTACATCTTTCAATCTAATCTAGGACATGCCGATTACTCGTAATGTTTTTATTATATATAGTTATAAGAGGAGTGGTGACGAAATAAATGAAAAAAGTAAAGTGCCTGCCTATCGTGCTTCGCACCAACAACGACCTTTAATCCGGCCGTGACTGCTACTCAAGCTTTTTACCAATGAGGGGCAGGCAGAAGCTACGAAGAACGCCTACTGCTCCATCCTTACATTCTCCTTTCGCCAGGGTCACGTTCATACACGCATGTCTGCAACAAAAAGCGGGAAATTCCTCGTAAATAATTTAACACACATGATTGTAATGATTCAATCGTCATGTTTGTTTCTTGTTCCAAGGGAATTCCTTGAAACGCGAGCTTCTTAGAAATGATTTGTGAACACAATTAAGTATATGACTCATATTTAGAATACTCCGGACCATAATTACACACCGAGTTTCCTCCCTGCCTCGGAACGTTGGTCCCGGCTGTAATTTGTAGATCTTTGACAGTCGTTAGAGAAGTCAGAAGCCAAAAGTCTGACATCCAGTCTTACCAAGGGGTATCGTATTATCCAGTTACTGGATTGTGGAGGTCAGATAGGCAGTCGCTTCATGTAAAATACTGGTCCTCAGCTGCATCCGGTTAAACTGGAAGCCGACCCCAACATACTCGTAGTTTGGGAAAAGGCTATGCAGATGATGGTGACTCAAGCTTTTTAAGGAAGTTATTCTACAGGCATTACCTACTTAGCACTAAGTATAACACGAACTACAATAGCATAATAAAATTATAATGAGACGAATCTAAGTCATAGCAAGATTTATCGGTGACATAATAGCATGTTGATAAAGTTCGTTTTCGTTTAATTTATTATTTTGTAGTCATTGATATTGTATTTCTTTGAATGTGTTGTAGTTGTTTTTGAATTTTGACTTTTGTGTAATGTCAAGAAACGATGGATGTACTGTGGGAAGGATGATATGGCAAGAAAGGAGGTGTCTGATGAGATGGCGAGTAGGTTAGGTTAGACGGGCTGTTTTCGCACTTAGCCTCTTTATTGGGACACTAGCTGTCCAACGCAACTTCGTCTGCGTCACATTTTCCCCGTTTTCACAACATTTTTCATTGCTGCTCCGCTCTTATTGGTCGTAGCGTGATGATATATAGCCTATAGCCTTCCTCGATAAATGGGCTATCTAACACTGAAAGATTTTTTTCAAATCGGATCAGTAGTTCCTGAGATTAGCGCGTTCAAGCAAACAAACAAAACAAAAGTCTTCAGCTTTATAATATTAGATTAGCATAGGTATAGATTGTACGTATCGAGCTGGCGAGTAATAGAGAATTATGGAAGAAGGTTCTTTGGTCTGCCTCTAATCTTATACCCATCCATACTCAGAACTTTCCTCACGACATTTTCCTCATTCCTCCGCATCACATGCCTATACCACGACAACCGTACATGCATCTCTATTCGCCGTATCATATTCTTATTAACCAGAAATGAACACTTCAACCGATTTCCCAGTCTATCTGCAGCACAAATCAAATCATAACAGCACGATAACTTGAATGAACTTTACGTCATTATCACACACACTCCGAATCATCGAGGACGTGTTCTAAACCAGTAAAAAATATCATAATGAAGTACCTTATAATACTCTCAGTGTTTTGCATAGTGGGTGTTTTGTCAGAGCATTTAATAGTGGGTAATGTTTCCAAACGGGTCATGTTAGCAAATCATACTTTGGTGGAATATAACGCGATACCTTTTATAAAACGCGTGAAGTATTTCTTCTACACTCAACCGGATAATCGATTGATTCAGGTATGATGTTATTTATTTTCTATTTATTTTATTAATCTCCCAATCTGCGACACTCGACTTCCCTTTAAAAACTTAAGGAGAAGATTAAAAAATAGTGCGTGGAGTCCCTACGCACTATTTTTCGGAAAAAGTGAAACTTCGTAATATGCGTTCGAGTGCCACGCATTCACTCTCGCTCTGTCTCTTTCTATTCCCCTCCCCAGGAGCGTTTACCCGCATAAGAAGTTTCACTTTAACAATGGTTAGTCCTGCTGTCCTGTCATTATCTATCTGGTCTCTTCCCAACTTTATTGTGGTCTGCTTCGAACCGAATGCAGCTAAATACTAGCTGAATCCTGGTGTCCTGTATGGATCAGAATGTTGGGCCACAAACGGGATGTACAAGGTATTGGCTGAGATGAGAATGCGAAAAGGGATTTGTGGTGTTACGCAAATGGATAAATAAGAAATGAGGAAAAAAGAGGAAGTCTGAAAGTGGTGCCGGTGATTGAAAAGTTGTGTGGCAATCGGTTGGCTCGGTATTGGCATGCAATGTGATACGTAGGAATAAGGAAAATGTCGTGAGGAGGTTTTGAGTATGAATGTGGATGGGTATAAGAGTAGAGGAAGACCAAAGAAACGATGGATGGACTGTGTGAAGTATGATATGGTAAGAAAGGAAGTGTCTGATGAGATGACATTAAAGAGAAGTATGGAAGAAGAAGACAAGCTGCGCTTATTCCATTTTATTTGAAGTCTGCGTTGCATGTGTTCTTTTTATAAGGTTTAATTTATCTGATCATACATGGCCTGATCCTGCAGCCAGGATTGCCTCCCTACGAGTGAACTCAGGAAGCCGACCCCACCATAGTTGGGAAAAGGCTAGACAGATCTTATACAGAGGAGGTACGATCCTTGAACACGTGCTTGCTCACTGCGTGTGGTCGATTTTAGACTTTATATACGAATAAATAAGATTGAAATGGCTGTTTGTAAATACAAAATAACTTTTTAATGAATGCGTATCAAAGTATATATATAACCCACGACAAAAAAAAACTTTCTGTATTGCTGTCTGTATGTTTGTTCCGACCAATCTCCGAAACGGCTGGACCGATTTCGACGGGACTTTTACTGTTAGATAGCTGTTGCGATAACAAGCAGCTTAGACTACTTTTATTTTAGAAAAATAATTTATATTGATTCTAAACAAAAATATTAAAAACCCTGAAAATGTAAACAAAATCCGATACAAATAGGTCGCGGGCAACAGCTAGAACATAAGAAGTCCATGTTACTTTGTGATGTTTTCCTCTATTGTAAGCGAGTGTTGTGTCTAAACAAAGTTTGGAACATTACACCACGCCTGTTATTCGTGAAGTGTTTAGCAGACGTGTATTACACACATGTATGTCACCAGCATTGTCTGTCCTGTGTCATAGATATGAGACATCTTCATAGATGATCACTTTGACGTTATTTACAGATACTCGCTTTTGATTTTTAAATCTTTATTATAATCTAACAATTTTATAAATATTAGCCATTTCAATTTAATAACTTATTAATTAAATACTAGCTGTGCCCGCGACTTCATCCGAGTGGAATTAGAAAAATGTTGCGAAGACGGGGAAAATGTGACGCAGACGAAGTTGCGCGGGACAGCTATTGCTGTCACCCGGGCACAAACCCAGACTCCGTGGCTGCTACTGAGTCCATATGGAAAAACCCAATAACACTTTGCCCGAACTGGGAATCGAATCCAGTACCTCATGCTCAGCAGTGACGCTTGTGATCACTGCACCAACGAGACAATCAAAGCAAATAACAGTGAAACCGTCTCTCCGGAAAAATTAAGTTCAAAGCTAACTTATAACAGCTGCACGGGTCGATCATTTAAGCTAAGCAACGCATGCTGAGTTCATTCCGTGGATGTGTCCATCCAAAACATATCGAGACCCTTTTCTGCACCGCGGGCCTGTGGACGGTGAGTATTAGGCTAGCTCACCGTCCATCCATCTTACGGCAACAGGCCGTGTCGACGGCGCGTTCGTGTTCCACGCGCGCCTCAAATGTCAGCAAACCGGAAGGGGTCCGAGAGGGCCGATGCCTGCCAGGGCTGCGGGACTGAACGAAAGAGATACCGTGGCCCTGGAACACAAAGGGCTAAGAAGGAACATCGATGGGTTTTAGTCAGTACAAGTCTGACACTCCCTTCCGCTCCGCCCAGAGCGAGAGGAGTCATTTGATGATTTCCCATCCGTAAAAAAAGACACCTTTCTGCATTCGGACAGCCGTTGGTCCCATCTATCATTTGTAGATCTTCGATAGTTGCAACGGGTGGCCCCAAGGCCGAAACTCTGACAACCAATCTTACTAAGAGGTATCGTATAACCCAGTACTGACTGGGTTGTGGAGGTCAGATAGGCAGTCGCTCCATGTAAAATACTGTTATTCTGCTGCACCCGATTAGACTGGAAGCAGACCCCATAGTTGAGAAAAGGCTAGGCAGGTGATGACTTGTTTTTGGGTCCATATTGGCTCACCTAAAGTTCTTTACCCGAAATTGTTCTTCCTAATGATTTGTAATCCAAATGATCACTCTTCCTAAAATTTTTCATCCTAAAGTTTTGATTCATACTATTTGTAGTGCTACCGGCGATGTTCATAACACTCATGTTTCCGAAAATTGTAATTAATAATATCATTATTGTAAATATATTTCAACTCCTACTGTTTTTTTATCATAACGCTTTTATCCCTAAACATAATTACCAAAATATTTTCACTCATACTCAGAAAGAAACATTTACCAAGTGTAATAAATAATATATGTGGGTAGAATATATATATTTATAGTGCCCCCACCATGAAAAAACACTTAGAAAAATTTCGCGACCAATTTCGAGGTAGCGCTCGCCGGCCGCTGCCGGGGCAGCGCTCGCTCCGCTCGCTCGGCTCACGCGTAGTTGGTCACAGTTCTAACCTAACCTAACCTATGGATATCTTTGCGGGTACACAACGCTTTAAATAAAATTAAAGAAGACGCTTTAATTAATAAAAAATAAATCTAAACAAAAAAGATATGACTTTGAATAATAGTGTAAAAGATGGTTATGTTGAGAAAATATAGGAAAACAAATAAAAGTATAATAGATGATTATTGCTACTGACATTATGAAGTTGAATGCTTCGGAATTAGAACATTAGAGACAGAGTAGTTAGGAATTGTGATTGTTAGGATGAAAAATGTTAGGAAGAACATTTTCGGATTTCCAATTGTAGGAGTTGAAAATTTAGGTGAACTTTGGCGCACCCCTTGTTTTCACTAACAGACACCTAACTGAAACTCATAGCTAATTATGACCCATTGCTCTGTTCGAGCTTCAGCACTAGGTGCAGAGATGAGCAATGAAAATCAAAGAACGCGCTAAGCGTTTATTTAGTACTACCTGTTGCCCGCGATTTCGTTCGCGTGGATATTTTAATGTTATATTCAAGGATAAAAGTAGCCTATGACCTTCTCGAAGATATAATCTATCTCCTTGCCAAATATCATAACGATCCAATAAGCCGTTTAGTCGTGAAAAGGTAACAAACATACAAACAGAGTTACTTTCGCATTTATAATATTAGTATGGATGTCGTGTAGCGAGCATAAGTAGTGTAAGTGGGTATTCTTCAAGGCTGCATACACCTTACATCTCCGAACATATAACGAGTAAATAGAGTCATAAAGTCATAATACATAAAGAGTGGGTTACGTCAACAAATAGGTATGTCCTAGAAGTACGAGTTTACGTTTAATAATTTACGTACACTCAATAGACTACAATGAAAAGCATGTTTTTATAATAGTCTTACTTTTGCCCACGTATTCGCCCCCGTTTTCTTTTCAGGAATTGTCCAAAGTGATCGTACTACCCGGATAAAAAGTATCCTTTGTGCTATTAGAGACTATTATAAGGTATCTATCCCTGTGCCATAATTTCATCCAGATCCATTCAGTAGTTTTTGCGTGAAAGAGTAACCACCATCCATATCTTCACAAATTTTCGCATTTTAATATTACTCGTAGTAGGATATTATAAGTAAAGATAAGTTTGTAAGATTTCAACACCAGTCTTTAAAACTAAACTAAAACACGACTACACGATAACTGACCAATTCTAGCACTGGCTGGACAGGTCCACTCAAATCTGTGTGGTTCTTTCTTTAAAAGACCATCTCAGACACTAATCTGCATAGTCCTTATGTGAGTTGGCCAAGATTAAGTCTTGACCTTGGCCAACTCACATAAGGACTATGCAGATTAGATTATTTATGTAAACACCTATGTAAACACCTATGTAAACACCTATGTAAACACCTATGTTTCACAAATAAACTGATTGATTGATTGATTGACCTTAAAAGAGACCCTTGCAGACTCGTAGTCACACCAGATTATCACACCAGTATGACAAACAGGACTTTTTTTGCTCGCTTGTCACACCACTGATTTTTTTACACCATGATATGGATAATCCAATTTTTTTTTCTTTGTCCGTCGGGTAGTTTATTGAAAAGTATTGGACATGTATTTTTTCTTTTTTCACGTGGTCATAAAATTACGGAGATATATTGAGTTGAAATGGCGCATGACGTCACATGTAGGTAAGTTTTATACCTACTTGTGACGTAGTAATCCCCCACTCTCCAACTTTAATGAGTTTTAACTAAGTAATTTTTTGATATTTTGATAAAACAAAAAATACGTGTCTAATATTTTTGTATTACCTGTCTGACGGACAAAATAGAATGTCGTTTTCTTTACCCAGTCCGGTCCCCTCAGTACCTTTATATTCTAATAAAATCGATCAGCTGATCGGCGTTTGCCGACTATAACCTCCGAGTTTGTTTCGGCTGCTTCTTCTCAGAGTAGTCAGGTACGAAACACCGGCCCCATCTAGTTTGAAAGAAGACGATGTGCAAAATTGTTTTTAAAAAGCTATTTTCAAAAATATCACTTATCTAACTATTATACATATATCTACTTCCAGGGCATCCAGGCACTGGACACGCTCCACAGCAAGGCTTCCATCAACATCACAGCAGGAGGAGTAGGTTACTCTTTCGTGAACCTCCGGCTTAAGAGCGAGAGGGGGAGAGGACTGGCCTACGATATAGGCATCTACATTCAGGACTACTTTTATCATTAAAACTAAGGAATAATTATGGTGGTGTTTTATTAATAATCGCCCTTAAGATGACCCTCTGACCTTATCAGCATTCTGTTGCCCTTATCACAATTCATTTAGTGTCGGCGCAGCATTTCTAGATGACCCTCTGACTTAATTATAAAAAAAAACACCAGTGACATCTTTAACGCAAATTAAAAACTAAAATCTAAATCCTACATCATGATATTAGGCGATTAACACACTGCCACGCACCGCGCAGCGTAGCGCGTGAATGCGTGTTTTAACGTTGCTTGTAAGTATATCTCCGTTTGTATAGAAAACACGCACAGTCCAACACACAGAAAATGAATCCACGCGCGTTCATTCAGATCACGCGCCTACAAGCGGAGAAACATGCGCACACGCGCGTGAGTGCGGGGCAAGACGCAAGGTATGGCACACCGAGTCTCGCAGTGCCGTGCGTCATTTTGGATGGCTTTGAATGAAATGAGTCAGAGCCGCCGTGAATCCACAAAACGCAACTACGCGCGTGAGTTCGTAAAAAGCCCGCACGGTGATGCAATCTGCACTCCCGCAAGTACGCGCGTAGGTGTGTTGACGCGCAACATGCAGCGTGATGCGTGGCAGCGTGATAATCGCCCTATAGTTCTTCACGATATAAGAACATAGAAAAACCCGCTTACTATCGGGCACTAGTCCACCAGACATAATACCCGTCTGGTCTAAGGATCCTCTTTTTTTCTAAGGGGGATGAATTACTCTGTTCTTCATGCTCCTAAACTACGAGTAGAGGTTCATACCTCTATGAAGAATAGCGTACATAACTCTATGAAGTAACTAGGTAAGACAAAAAGAGATAATCATCAAGCATCATGCTGAGTGGTAACCTGCTTGTCGCAGTCACGACGTGCAAGCAGGAAACATTTTTGTTCCGTCCTGTTTGTTCTTGCGACAAATAAATATTTTTTCTTTCTTTCTTTCCATAATTTGGAGAAACATGAAGGCCGGGTTAGACATTAACTGCTGAATAAACATAGATTGCGAGACATCGAGCCTAAATTTAGCGAAATTGGAAACGACTACCTTCACGAAACCGTCAAAGTGAATACTTGGTACCGTTTTAGCGTCGATGTTACTTCCATCTTGTATAATCAGTTATTACAGTGTATCTATAATGTCACCTCTGCTGGCACACAGGCTTCCTTTCCGTGAGAAGGAATGGGGTTTAAGAGGGGAATCTAGTCGGTAATTAAAAGGATTTGATTTGAAGAAACTATTGCCGTCGCGCTGCGCCCGACCCAGCCCCCGTAAAGTGCGAAAGGGACCACTACAGCTTAGGCTGATTTTACCTACAAAAATCTTGACCAAAAGACGTTTTGTACTCAGCTGTTTTCTTCTTCAAAACTAAACTGATCTAAATAATTCTTATATCAAAATTGCTATGCTATGCTTCTATTATTTTCTTTTTTGTTAAAAACTTATCTAATTTGTCTGATAGTCGTCTGAACATGGCGGTAAAAACGGGCTTTTTTTCGGGTTTTCAGATGGTCATAATTCTTCTAGTGATTACGTTTTAAAAAAAAAGGAAATTATAGGGGCATGTATTAATAAGACCTAGATTTTTTGAAAAAAAATTAAACATTGCTCTAGACGCATTATCCACGGAGAAAACCGCGGAATACGTTTGTATGGAGAAATACCGACTAGAGTCCCTTCTTAATCCAACACGCAAACAAAACACACAACGAAGTAAACAAATTATAAAGTTTTAAAACATTTATTAAAATTAATTGATGACTAGAGGAGCTCGTTGCTACATAATAACAGCCGCTCAGGTCCGTCTTTATGTAAAGCTGCACTTGCCTTGGTTGGTCTGTGGATGGGTGGACTGGACACCCATTACAAAGGTACCGAGTTTCCACCGTCCCTCAGAAAACACGTTAAGCCGTTGGTCCCGGCTGTCATTTGTAGATATTTGACAGTCGTTACAGGTAGTCAGTAGCCCGAAAGTCTGACAACCAGTCTTACCAAGGGGTATCCTATGCCCAGTACTGGGTGGTGTAGGTCAGATAGGCAGTCGCTCCATGTAAAGGGTACTCAGCTGCATCGAGAAAAGGCTACGCAGATGATGATCCATAAATTCTTCGGAAAGCATGTTAAGCCGTTGGTTCCGCATACATTTGTAGATCTTTGACAGTCTTAACAGGTAGTCAGTGGCCCGAAAGTCTGACAACCAGTCTAACCAAAGAGTATCATTGGGTCCAGGGTAGTGGAGGGTCAATCAATCCATGTAGAATACTGGTATTCAATACGGTTAGATTGGAAGCCAACCCAACATGTTTCGGAAAAGACAGATGATGAACTGTGTTAGGTTGAATTCATTGATTATTTCACACTTTTACTCCTGATTCAAAAAATCCCAATACTCCTTTTCAAGAACTTTCAAAGCGCCCTCTGTGCTCAACAATAAGTTTTGTCTTCTCAAGTTGTCGATCAACGCCATCTGTCGGTCGCTCCGTGTGTTTAACACTTTAATGTGCGCTTCTAGCCGGGAGATGGCGTTTTGGTGAGATGCTGAAAGACTGCGGGATGATTCACGGAATTCCTGAAATAAATACAGAAATAAATTCATTGAAGGTATCTTCTCGTTTTCTTATTGAGATGTGTTTAAGATAAACGAAGGAATAGGGGATAATCCAACTTTTTTTTTCTTTGTCCGTCGGGTAGTTTATTGAAAAGTATTGGACACGTATTTTTTCTTTTTTCACGTGGTCATTAAATTACGGAGATATATTGAGTTGAAATGGCGCTTGACGTCACATGTAGGTAAGT
Source organism: Cerastis leucographa (assembly GCA_963082945.1). Classification (NCBI taxonomy): domain Eukaryota; kingdom Metazoa; phylum Arthropoda; class Insecta; order Lepidoptera; family Noctuidae; genus Cerastis; species Cerastis leucographa. The sequence continues at coordinate 10,966,390 of OY720373.1, read as the reverse complement.
TTTATACCTACATGTGACGTAGTAAGCCCCCACTCTCCAACTTTAATGAGTTTTAACTAAGTATGAGTTCTAACTAAGTAATTTTTCTATGTTTTGTTAAAACAAAAAATACGTGTCTAATATTTTTGTATTACCTGTCTGACGGACAAAATAGAATTTCGTTTTCTTTACCCAGTCCGATCCCCTATTGTAGTCAGACAACAAATACCTGTAATGTCTTTTTACCTGCTTGTCGCAGTCACGTGCAAGCTGTTGCTCATAAAACGATTTGCTGATAGGACATTTTGCTAAAGTGTCGTTATGCTAATAGCAGGTTTAGATAAGAAGACACTTTTTCCATGGCCATATACATGTCACATAAGTAATCAATAAAAAAAGTGCGTGGAGTCCCTCCGCGCGAAAGAAGTGAAACTTCGTAATACTACACGCATGCGTTCGAGTGCCACGCATTCACTCTCGTTATTTTATTGGGCTTCTAAATAATATTTTGTTGTTTTCTTGTTGTATTATTTTTATTACATAATGATAACATAAGTTTATCGAGGTTTATCGGAGGTATTCTACTCATGGAAATTGAGCGAACGCTGGTCACACTGCAGAGTCGAATGCATGAATGTTTGCACGCCATCTTGCGTACCTAGTAGAACTACGTAGTCACAAATCTTGTAATACTGCCATCTCTTGGTAAGTTTTAAAAATGGTAGCGTTAAACGTTAAACTTGTTGGAAGTCGCATAAGAAGTTTTACTTCAATAATATATAATATTAATAATATCATATTATGTTATTATTAATGTCTTATTATTATGTCACATACCTTCTCAGCCCGCTTCACCGTCTCTATCTGCTGCCTCATGTTGTCGATGGTCTCCTGCTGCCCCGCGCTCTTAGCCTCCACACTGCTGCACTTAATCTTGTAACGTTTGAGTTCGCACGTCAGCCTGTCTGTCTCCGTTCTTTGTTCCTTGTAGAGACGCTCTTTTTCCTGTTAAAAGAGATTTATGTTATACTAGCTGTCCCGCGCAACTTCGTCTGCGTCAAATTTTCCCCGTTTGCGCAACATTTTTCATTGCTGCTCCGCTCCTATTGGTCGTAGCGTGATGATATATAGCCTATGTCCTTCCCCAGGTTGAAATCTATCTTCTTGACAAAGGAGACGGGCGAGACTACATGTATTTTGGGACCCACTCTTAGAGGTAGCATTCATCATAACAACTTATACGTAGTTGTAAAACGACTAAAGACTATCAGAAAAGTAAATGGAAAGTAAGACGGAAAAGTTGGGAGAAAAGAGATATACGTCTATTCACAAGATAACCTAAAAATCTTACGATTAAGGTTTTTAACAGTGGAATGACTCCGTAATTAAGATGAATCAAAATATAATAATATTTAAGACGACTCATAAAAGAAGATTCGAATAAACTACTGTATTTCCCTCGCAGTTTTAGTTCTGAATTTACGTGTTTTGCTTCTCGTCATAAGCCAAAACCAGAATTTTTACTTCATTGCCTGTACCTAATTGATGAATCATAAAACTGCTAGACTGCAGCTAGAGACTTAACTGATTACCAACCCTGTAATTAGTTCAATCACTATAAAAACTATGTTGTTACGATTTTGATCCATAAGCGAATTATAGTCAAGTAAAACGTTTCTTGTTACGCTGAGAGTAGATAATATTGTTTTACATAAATTATAACAGCCAGAGCTGACTAGCTATGCACAGCTATTGAAAAGCAGGGTTTGTTGAATAAAAAAACGATGAGTAATAAATCTTATTTTTTGGTATTTTTACATAGTTTTTATTTTATGCAACACAGACGTTACGATGGCCAAGTTGCTGTCGGGTTTCATTTTCAGGGTCGCAGCTTATCAGCCCCCAAAATGAGTGACAAAGGTAGTTGTCTCCTGTTATCTGGAATTAATTAATTATGTTAAAACAAATAAATTCACCTTTAGTGTAATAAACATAAAGAGTTCCATGTATAAGTAACAAAAGTGCCTGACTCGCAGAGTGTATCCAGGTCCCCACGAAAAGAAAAACAGAAATGTAGTTTGATATAAAAGATAATATGACCTCTGATACCTGTGGAGCGGTATACAAATATTTCAAGACAAAATGCAACAGCCACCCATCTTCCATTTTGATGACTGAAACATCTGAGTAAAATACACTACTTCTACACTACCTCGGCTAGTCTTTTACTGTATACTGTTTTCGTCCGATAAAGTATTGGGCAACAGTAAGAATGAGCCTAATATAATATTACAACAGTATGTATTTATGCATATAAAAGCTAAACGAATCTTAGTTTGTTGTTCAGATAGATATCCTAAATAAGTTCTTTACTCATGATATAAATACATGTTATTTTACGAATATACTTACATCACGTGGATACACCCATCTCTGAACTTTTTCAAAGCTTTGAGCACCTTCATCAGAGAGACGACGCCTCCGTAAGAGCGCAAGTCGTAAGAGAAGAAGAAATTAACGCAACGCATGTTTGTGGTTAAAATCAAAGTCCAAATCAAAAGCAACTAATTGTCCAATGTCCAGAGAAGAATGCAGTAGTCTAAGACAGGGTGCATTATCTACATTTCAAGATGTAAAGGCCAAGTCGTCGAGAATCTACAAAATCGCAATGATAAACATAAAATCCCAGACAAAAATACAAACATAGGGATGATGGACTAGATCATCACAGATCTGACAGTGACAGGTAGTGACGGGACTCAATGGATCATCATTGATAACGTTCCTTTATTAGAAATACTATAAAATCGCCACAGTACCATTTTTATTAGATGCTTTCGCATTGTTAATTGGCGTTTTAATATCAGGTTTGCATTTTATTTTTATGAATTTTTGACATAATTGAATGTATAAAAACTAAGAGAAAGATCCATTTGTGGTAATAAACCCATGAACAAAAACACATGTCATTGGATTGGAACGTAATCGGAAAAATGTTGCGTTTTGTAAGTGCACGATTACTTAATTTTAGTAAATTGAAAAATATTTATAACTTTTGATTCCCGAGTCCTAAAAAATCAATATTTAATAAATAAATATCTCATAAAATTTTAGTTATAATTATTTTATATTTACACTGGAACGGAGTTTAGTTAATTTTCAGATTCTTTGGGTCCATTTTCGCCAGCCTTCTTTCATTAAGATCCGATCAGCCGTTTAGTCGTGAAAAGGTAACAAACAAACATGCATACTAATATTATAAATGCGAAAGTCACTCTGTTTGTTTGTCTGTTTGTATGTTTGTTTGTTACCTTTTCACGACTAAACGGCTAATCGAATCTTAATGAAATTTGGCATGAAGATAGATTTGAACCTGGGGAAGGACATAGGCTATATATCATCACGCTACGACCAATAGGAGCGGAGCAGCAATGAAAAATCTTGCAAAAACTGGGTAAAATGTGACGCAGACGAAGTTGCGCGGGACAGCTAGTACAAACATACAAACAAACAAACAAACATAGTGACATTCGCATTTATAATATTAGTATGGATTATTTAGGAGCTCGTGGCTAAATATTGACAGCCGCATGGGTCGGTCTTCAAGGTTAAGCCGTGCTTGCCGAGGTCGGTCGTGGATGGGTGACCATCATTACATACCGAGTTTTCTCCGTGCCTCGGAAAGCACGTTAAGCTGTTGGTACCGGCTGTCATTTGTAGATCTTTGACAGTCGTTACGAGTAGTCGTACCAAGGGGTTTCGTATTACCCAGTCACTGGGTTGTGGAGGTCAGATAGGCAGTCGCTTCATGTAAAATACTGATACTCAGCTGCATCCGGTTAGACTGGAAGCCGACCTCAACATAGTCGGGTAAAAGGCTAGGCAGATGATTATGTACTCACATTTAGCTTAGCCAACAGCACCATATTCTTGGCCTTCATATCAGCTGTGCTGGCTTTCATACTGTTAGTCTTCGAGAGGAGAGTCATTCGCTCACTCTCCAGTTCTGCTAGCTGGCGTAAGTGGCCGTCACATTGGGTAGCCTGGAGAGAAGAAAACAATTAAAACATATAACATCACGCCTGTTAGCCCCGAAGGGTTAGGCAGAGGTGTACCTGTGGTTGCTACTGAAAAATAATTGATGAAAACAACCAATAACACTTTGCTCAACCTGGGAATCGCACCCAGGAACTCAAGCTCAGCAGTCGCTTGTGACCACTAGACCAACGAGATAGACAAGAATTAAAAAACTCAAACTCAAAGCATTTATTTCAATTAGAACATTACATGCACTTTTAAAAGTCAAAAACGCGAAGCTACAGTCCTAGTCACAAGGCATGATAACTAGTCTTTTTGATTTACTTCAAGGATTTAGCAAAAGTTTACTAAAACTGCTGCTGAATCCTTTAAGTAAATGTTCTGTAAGACATTCCCGTACGGACTTGTAAAGCACAATCAGCCTTTTGCATTCCCTCTGCTGGGACAGTTGGACACCGAAGAGGTCTAAAATCTCAGAGATAGCTTTAACCCACCACGCATTTTCAGTGCGGATTGATAGATTCAACATGTCTTCGAGTTTTTGATTTTAGGTCAAGCCTGTTTGCTGAAGATATTTTCCTGAATTACACAAAGTTTTGGCCTTTGGAGGCCTGAGGCAGTTAGATGGGTTCGCGGTTGCGGCAGACCGAGGAGAAGATGGCCTTGGATAGCTTCCTCGCGAATTGGCGAGAAGAAGCACACCATCGTAAGAAGTGGAAGGAATGGGGGAGGGTTTTCCCAGAAGTGGGACAAACAAGCTAACTAAAAAAACCGGCCAAGTGCGAGTCGGACTCCCGCACGAAGGGTTCCGTACCATTATTTATAAAAACGAGCAAAATTACCACTTTTTTTGTATGGGAGCCCCCTTAAATATTTATATTATTCTGTTTTAGTATATGCTGTTATAGCATCAACAGAAATACATAATCTGTAGAAATTTCAACTGGCAAACTATCACGGTTCATGAGATACAGCCTGGTGACAGATGGACGGACGGACAGCGAAGGCTCAGTAATAGGGTCCCGTTTGACCCTTTGGGTATGGAGCCCTAAAAAACGAGCCTTACCTTTTTATCTAGTGTGCCCTGTAGTCTGTCTATTTGTTCTTGCATCAGCTTTACTTTGGATGCTAGAAACTTGCATACATTCTCCACTGTAGGTCTATCTGAAAATGTAATTATTTAACATGATATAAATTTAAAAATAAAACATGGTCAACTGTAAATTGTGATAATTATGGTTTAAAAAAAGGGGGTGGACTACAACTGAGATGACAACCAATAGAGTATGGAAGTCAAAGACATGCTTCAAAATCATCAGCCTGTGTTTTTCCTACTATATTTGGGTTGGCTTCCAGTCTAACTGGATGCATCTGAATACCAGTATTTTGCATGGAGCTCCTGCCTATCTGATCTACACGACCCAGTTAGTACTGGGTAATGCAATACCGTTGGTAAGACTGATTGTCAGACTATCGGGTCTCTGACGTCTGTATTACTGTTGTATCTATTATGGTGATTGCCTCGTTGGTCTTGTTCTAGCAAGCGCAACTCCTGAGCATGCAGACCTGGATTCGATTCCCACATCGGGCAAAAGAATTGGGTATTTCAATCAGGAATTTCTCAGAAGTAGCCACGGTTTCTGGATTTGTGCCCGGTTTGCGGCAATAGGCTCGCCCCTATTACATGTGCTTTAAACATAACTGGCGAAATGTGGGTGTATTTATGGTTACAACTCTGCCTAACCATTCAGGGATTAAAAGCGTTATGTTACGTCAATGTTATGTCTGTATTCTCCAAAGATATAAGGTTTTCGCCGGTTTTGCTTAACTCTTCAAGACACCCAGTGAGTTAAAATCACAATGATGCGAGGCGATGATATGGCTGTTGAGTATGACTGGACAGCACAGTGGGCTAGCCTTGCTTAGGTGCTAGATTATGGTACTATAAAAATATAGCAGTTACCTTTTAAAAATGACTGCGGTAAAACATTATCCTTAACATTAACTGATACAAATGCATATAAAAACTCTTCATCTTCTCCAATTCTACCAACCTTCCCATTGGCACAACAGTTACATGTATTCAAACTCTTTGTTTCAACCTCATCAATGTTTGAATTGCCAACATTAGAACTTTGAGTTCCATTTTCAATTTTGGCGCTCAAAGTAGACCCTGGTGAAGAGTTTGGAGGAGCTTTTTTCTTTTTTTGCACTGGTCTGTGGTATTGAGGCAAAGGCGGTGGTGTTTTAGGCCTATGGGAGTCACAGCTATGTTTTTTTATGTTGTGCGCAGGTGATAGGGTCAGGCTTGGTGAGAATTCTGAGAAAAAATCTTGCTTTTGCTGAAATTAAAAGGAAGAATGATTGAGAATGATGTTGGTAGGACTAATGTGGTAATTGTGATGCTTGATAAAAATAAATTGCCTCATGCATGATGGAACATCATTTGCGACCCGCTCAACCAATTTGGCAGAATTTTTGGCATGCATGTGTTGATGACAGCATTGATGCATTGATGCACTTAGAATGTTTGGTGACGGTGATAAGCTCACTTACTTTAGTACATAATGGACTGTAAATACTTTCAACAAATGTCACTTTCCACAACCCACACGATTTCACTGGTCGGCATAATAATTTTGTAGCAGTTAATTCTTCAGGTTAGTGCTCCTAAAATATCAACCATCTTGAATAAAAGGTTCACATTCTTATGAGCCATTGCCAGTTTCAATGGTATTGAAGAATATACCATGGTCACGCATGCAGTACCACGTTTGAAGTATTATTTTTCATTTTATTTTATCAATATTCAACATACAGTCGACCAAACACATGGGTAAAAATTTTGATAAACACCAACCATAGCATGTTCAATTTCCTTCATCAAACTTTCTGTTTTCTTCTCGAGTTGTTTATTGAGTTTCTTGAACTCATCCTCGCGAGCTAACAGGTCTAAAGAGTCCATTTTATTACTTTATTTTTAACTTGAACGATAAACACCAAGCAATGACATTTATAACTTTAAACACACGATTTAATTGAAAAGTCCACACTCCATTTTGTTCCCGTTACATTGTGAGGTTTTTTATATTCGGTCGGGTTTTAATGTCATCAAATAAACTCGGTTGCTATGGTTACGAGATGCAATAAATCAAATGAAGGACTGACTATTTCCCAAACGCACTCAACATAAGTACTCTTTATGTTAAATAGCCGTCTTTATAAATGCTATTACATAGTAGTATATGTAGTTTCTCTTATTTTAAAGAACAATCAATTTAAAAATTGGCATAAATGATTGGTTTTGCTTGGTTTTTTGGTGTTAATGAGAATATGCTGCCACCTAGTGATGACGCGTAGATACTAAAGCAAGAGCTACTCGTGTCAAAAACAGCTGTGCGCGAACCAATCACGAGGGCCTCCATTTGTCAATTTGTTTTCTTTGTTACATACACACACACATACAAGCACTTGTTGACACATTGCTTTGTTTCCCATATGATTTGGATTGAGAAAATCCTAATACTTATCACGAAAAAAACATGACACATATAAAGATATGTCCAAAAAATGACTGTTGGTCAAAAAATTGCTCAAAAATATCACTTGGATTGTAGTAAAATCTTATCAAGGTCGTTAGCCTCAGAGCGAGAGGGCAGATGAGAGACAGAGATGGAAAGACAAAATTAAAGTGTGCTACACAGATTTTCAATCGATTTACCAATGAGAACGAACCAAACCCAGCTGACACTCCTGACATCTTTGTGTGCTAGTTGTGCCACTGACGCGAGCGAACATTGGACGTTCGCTCTTGCAATTGCCGAATTTGCAATAAAAATCTGAAATTTGGACTGCGTTTTCGCGTCCGGACATTGTTTAAACAGTGTAATAATGTATTTTAAGAGAAAAAGAAACGATTACCGGAGTGTTATATTATAGCCCAGGTGTTTAGGAGCGGAGTTTAACGACATAGTTTGCGGCTGAACAAGGTAACTCTATTTTAAAATCCGCTAACATATGTTTGGTTATTTCTTTTTTCCTGTTTCGTAAATACGTATCGTAATCCTGAGATTTAGAAAGTTAATTGACATGTAGATTCTTACTTTAGCGCGATTCAGATAATGGTGGTATCCGTATTACTCCATTTTATAAAGTGGAAAGTAGTTTTTCAAATCGGTGGTGTAAACTCTACAGAAGTTCTTAATATTGCGTAAATAAGTTCACGAAAGCAATTTAGTGTTTCAATTTACGTCTACATTGTGTTGTTAAGTGATTATCAAAGAAAATAATAATAAAAATCAGCTGTTCCATTTTGTTAGGAGCACAAAAGGGCCATTGGTTCCTCTTTTTTTTTTTTTAATAAACAAGTTCCGTCGGGCTCAGGTCGTTTCGGGTCCAGCCAGTGCCCCGTTAGTGATGTGCAGTTATCGATGTTCGCATATCGATGCGGGTTTAGTAAGTTTTTCTTTGTTCTTTATTTTTAGTGGTTATTATATAAAAGTGTAGGTAATAATATTAGATTAATTTTAATTCGCCTAATTGCGTGTTGTATGTACTAAACGGGTGACGTCATGTGAGATTGTTTTGACTGCTTTTGTAACGGGGTTTTTAATTGGAAGCCATAATGATTAAAGAGCTGTAATGATGCCTACCTACCTACTCTTTTAAAAACACTTTGTTATGTAGTTCCTTAATTGCTATGAATTTCTTTGAAAACAAATAATGCCTTTGATTTAGGTAAGTGCCTAGGTACATAATGACAATTCTTACTTACTGATATTTAATTTTCTGTTATTATTAAAAAGGACATGCTGTTCGACAAGCTCGACCAGATGCTCGACTAGTATCGAAAAATACCACGTTTGATGCATGGATTGATCTCAATAATGACATCATTACAAAGGCGATTGCTGTTACCTGTGTACATAATAATAGTGCCTAAGTTCCTTATTTATATCCAGGCCACACTTCCTGAGACAAGTTTACATTTTTTTCCCACTCCTGGGCAAAGGCTTTCAAATCAAATCAAAATCAAATCAATCCTTCCTCCAATCTTTCCATTTCTCACGAAACCTCGCGTCCTCCTTCAATTTCTGGCGGTTTACATTACGTTAAATAATGTCCTAAATAATTTTGAACGTAGGTATCGGAAAACAACGGTGTGTTGCCGCATCAAAAAATTCACTTTCACGCTATGTTTGCGTGTTTAAACACAGCGTTCTATACTTTCTACTTTTTGTGCGTTACACAGGAAAAAAAACTTAATGTCTACATTCAAAGCCGACGCAGAGTTTCCATATTTTATGAGATATTGTTTCTTAAATGTACCCATGTTTTTTTTTATGTGATATTCACCATTATCTTCATCATCTGAAGCCTTGTTCCACTCACTGCTGAGCAGAGGCCTCTTCCCTATACCGTTCTTGCTAGGTCTGCGGAAGTCTCAAACACCTTGCACCAGTTGCACCTGGTTAGTATGAAAAGTTTAGAATGATGAGGATGTTGCAATAACTTCTTCATTTTTCCAAAAAACTTGCGAAGTGCTAGAGGATTGTGTTCTGGGCGAACTGTAAAAAGAAAGAAAAGAGAGTAAAAATTTTGTCATGCAGAAAGTGCTCTTTCTCACATCATATGGATCTGATAACGACTTGATTTTACCAATCCTTCCGGTTTAAAAGCCCCATTTTCAGGTAATTAAGTCATTTGTCCTTGTAAATATCTGATACGATTTCCATATCATAAGTTAAAAATCGTGTTAAATAATATTATTACTTTTGTTATCTGATTGCACCAGAAATCTGTACTAACACTGTATTGAAATAACCTACGTTTTATGACATAATGATCTAAATAAAACTCGTATATAGGTACCAGGGTAGCATGGCCACGAAAGGGTGGACTACTCGTATATTTAGAAGTGGAAGCCGACCCCAGCCTAGTTTGGAAAGGGCAGGCAGATGACGGGATTATGCCTAGATGGCTATGTCTCTATTTCTTAGACGACATTAATAGCCTTTAAGTGTGTCCCGAGTCGTAAAATTAAATAATTATTTAATCGAACCATGCCATTAACGAGAAAAGCACAATTCACTTTAACTGGGTGACCTAGTTTTGTGAACCGTAATTGTAGTGAATCACACTTTACCGGAAAATGTAACGGTGAAAATATCGATGAGTATGAATGAATATTTTGTCGGTATTTACCGGTTTTTTCAAAACATATTTGTTTTTCATGCCAGTTGTGGTTATCAATCAGTATTGTTAATTTAAACAAAAGCAATCATTTAAATAATGTATAAATTGTTCATTGTAAGCAAATACAGAAGCAGACCTCGTTTAAAAAAAATAAAACGAAACACACTACTGTCATTGCACTTAAGCGGAGGATTTGAGAACTAAAATCAATTAGGATGCTCATCGAAATTTTTAAATCGATTTAGCATACACTAAAGCCTTAACAAGTTTGTATAGCGTTCACCTTGGCTTAGTTTTGCGAAAATATATGGAAGTGGCATACTTAATCTACAAATAGCGTGGCCATTTTCTAATAACAACTGTATGAGTTGCTTAGACGTATTTTAGTTTAACATTCAAAATAAAACTCGTTACTGTTTTTATTCAATTCACGATTTTGTAAATTTCGTGCTGAATTGTGACTGAACTCGGGGAAGTGTATATATGTATATATACTTGGCGGCTTGAAAATTTGTGGCATTTTTTTTGCGGAGTTCTGAAATGCTACTGTTAATTTCATAGTACCTTTCTAATTGCTGCTTTTAGGAGTATGAAACCTTGTAATGTAATAGCGGTGCTAGTAATTAGGCCTATGGGTACTTCTAATTGAACGCAAAAGTAACTCCATCTATGTTTGTCACTAGAGCATGCGAAACCAGGTTTCGGTCCCATCGTAAAACCCGGTTTTACCCAGGATTTACGCGCCTAAACGGCTGGACAGACTTAGATGTGGCACATGGTTAAATTTTGACCTAGTCTAAGACATAGCATACTTTATTCCAGTGGTAGTAAGTTTTCGTGGTATGATTTCCGACCTCACAAGCTATGTTGCGTGCGAAAGCTAGTCATCATCATCTGCCTAGCCTTTTCTCAATTATGTTGGGGTCGGCTTACAGTCCAACCGGATCCAGCTGAATACCAGTATTTTACACGGAGTGAATGCCTATATGACCTCCACAAACCAATTAGTTCTGGTTGATACGATACCTCTTGGTAAAACTAGTTGTCAAACATTCGGGCCGCTGACTACCTGTAGAGACTGACAAAGATCTACAAATGTCAGCCGGGACCAACGGGGTAACGTGTTTTTCGAGGCACGGAGGGAACTCGGTATGTAATGGGAAGTCACCCATCCAGAGATCATCCTAGGCAAACGCTTCTCAACCTGAGGATTGTTGACAGGCTGTTATTTCTTAAGCCACGAGCTAGTCAGTCATCATAAAAGAAATTTTCCTGAAGAATAGGCTATTTTCTCAAATGGGTACTGTTTCTTTTCATCTTAATACAATATCTTCATTATCTTCACAGCCGTTTCTTATACAAGAGAAAAAAAGTATTTTCAGTGATAAAACTCCTTTGTGAGTCATCTAATTTCCTTTGTCTTAGCTACACGCCATTAAATTGAATACAACTGACTTTCAGCTTCAGTTGCTTTGGAATAGAGCCCCACGCCATTAAATTGAATACAACTGACTTTCAGCTTCAGTTGCTTGGGAATAGAGCCCCGTTGGTCTTGTGGCCGCAAGTATGATTGTTGAGCAGGGAGTCCTTGGTTTGCCTGACCCATGTCAGGCAAAGGCAGTGTTAACAGTAGAAGGGGAAGATTAGGAAGAAGAGATCAGCCTTGTCGGTGCAGTGGTCTTCAGGCGTGGCAGTGTTATTGTGTATGTCCATCAAGATTTTTTCAACAGCTCACTGGAGTCTGAATTTGTAACTTGTTACCTCTAGCTACGTACGCATTTATGTTGGGTAAATCTGAAATGCTCTGCCGTCCTGTTCCTGGTCTGTGGTGGTCTTAGGTGGCTACCAGTCTTTTTTAACGCAGATGAACACCAGAATTTTATATGGTGTGATTTCATAAAAGACCTCTAGGGCTCAAAAAATCGTATTTTTATGTGACTTCTAAAAAAGGAGGTGGTTATGTAGTAGACCAGCCTCCTTTTTTTCGGAGTATTCCCGTCTGAGCACCTATTTTTAGAGCACCTATTATTGAGTGCTACATATACGGTACACAATGCATTGGTGCCCCCAAAAAATAGGTGCTCTAGGTGCTCAAACGGGAATACTCCTTTTTTTCATGTATGTACACACCAATTTTTCCGATCAGGTCCGATTTAAATGATATTTTTTCATTTGGTAGAAGTAGTTTGCGCGGTGGTCCTATATTTGACTCGGTACTTTATGAGTTATCCTCTATAGAGGATCATAATATTATAATATGCATTCTTTCTTCTTCGTCGTGTGGATGGTGAATGATGAGCAAAAAAGTTTTTTTTGCATAATAGTTTGTTACCAAGAACTTATCAGCCAAAAACCCGACACTGAAGTGTGTCAGTACTATCAAGTTATTGTTATTGATAACCTACCGATTCTGTCCGACCAAACATTCTTATCTTAAGTAATTTACAATTTCCTCAATTAGCTTCAAGTTGGAGGTGATTAGCTTATTACTCTTAAGTGTTTCAAGGTGGTTCACGTTTGGTGCGAGTAATCAAAGGCTGGGTTGAACGGATGACGTCATTTTAAAGGGCTTTTGTTCCATTGCTCTGGGTTTTCGCAGCATGATGAAATCTTTTTTAAATAATCTTTTTCACCTTTTGATACATCTGGGGGCCTAAAGTTACCGCTTTGTAGCTTCAATAAAGTAGCTGTGTTTGGCGTATTCAGCAGCCCAACTTCGTAACAAACTTTTAACGGCATTTGTGAAAGATCTATGACATTCCAAAAGGTTATTAGAAGCCCGAAAGATTAACAAAATGTCTTCTTTTCTTTTCTCTTCTTTTCTGGAACACAAAGGGCTAAGAAGGAACATGGGCGGGTTTTAGTCAGTCAAGTCTGACACTCCCTCACGCTCCGCCCAGAGCGGGAGAAGTCATTTGATGATTTCCCATCTGCCAAAAAAAAAAAATAAGGTTCATTGTGTTATCAAGTAATTTAGTTGTGGAGGTCAGATAGGCAGTTGATCCATTTAAAAAACCTGGTATTCAGCTGCATGTAGAACACTGGTATCTAGCTGCATCCAATTCAACTGGAATCCGACCGTCATACGGCCGGGAAAGGGATATACGCAGACGATACGATACTCTCTCTCTCACTCGTTCTCCTTTCACAAAATCTTAATCCGGCTTCTTATCCGGTACTGCCGGTGATAGTAGACCGGCTTATCAGCCCACACGTTCGTGTTCTGAGGTCAGCTGAGGAACAGGCTTGTTTTCGTCTCGCAACTTTGTCTGTAGTTGTGTAATTCTGCTATTTACGGACACGTCAACTTTGCATAATGTTAGTGTAATGTTACTCTTGAAGTCTTGTCTGACCTTTGGGCACGATGGCTTCGCGTGGAACAAAGGGGGAGACTCTTTCTTTATCAAAAGCTATTATATTTACAGTGGTGTATTTTTAAATGGTCTATGGCCGAATTCCACCAATAGTGTGCAAGAGTAGTCAGTGTCAAAATTCCATAATAATCATAGCAATGACAGTTCCTGAACGACGTTTAGTGGTGCTGATCTCGTTGAGGTTTAACTGTGAAATTCGTGATAAATGATACAAAAACCAGACCCCAAATAAGTCGCCTTTTAAGACTAGTTGTCAGACTTTTGGGCCACTGACTACCTGTAAGGACTGTCAAAGATCTACATTTAACAGTTAGGACTGTCGGCTTAACGTGCTTTCCGAGGCACGGAAGAAATTCGATGTAATGGGAGAAATATAAAAAAGTCACACATCGCAATGGGGAACACATCGTTCTATCGCTTAAAAATCTTGTCGTGAAGATCTTGGAGTGGCTGGCATTTAATGGAGAAAACCGTAGAAATAATTGTCAGGAAGACGAACCAAACCAAATAAAACCTTTTACAAGAAAAAAAAACCTGTGACTCCCACGAGTTCTTTGAAAATTCCTTAAAAATGTCGGCTGATATTTCTATAAAACTTTGCACTATAATCAAACCAAGAGCTACTCTACAAATCTAGATAACTACTGAGAGTAAATTAACATGATCTATTAATAACTTTCTTTTATCAATCAGTCCATGCGATATTTGTACGACGCAGAGTGCAGACTTACAATACGATTGTAAAACTAATGGCTTGTGTATTGAAAGACGCGGTTTCAAACTGATAGGGATGTCGGAATTATAAAAAAAAAAAACTATCGATTTTTCCTATAAATAGGAGTATAGTCAAAATGTCGGCATAATGTAGTATAAATAATCGTATTTTTACCGAATTTAACAAGGTGATTTTACAAAGTATTCCATCAACTTACTAGTCAAAGAGTTTTAAAAATTGGGTTTTGTAGATAGATGTCAGGATACGCAGTCGCGCCATCTTAAATACTATCGTAAATGTTATCAAAGGAAGGAAGCATATGGGAGGCACCTTTGCCCAGCAGTGGATCGTATACAAGGCTATTCAAAAAAAAAAAATTGATATAATAATGAAAAAAAAAATCTGTATCGATAAATCGATTTTATTTCGACAACCCTACACAAACACCCGGAGTTGGGTGATTGTCTCTTGAGAGTCAAGGCAAGTAAAACAAGGCTATTCAAAAAAAAAAAAAAAAAAATTGATATAAATAATAAAAAAAAAAATCTATATCGATAAATCGATTTTATTTCGACAACCCTACACAAACACCCGGAGTTGGGTGATTGTCTCTTGAGAGTCAAGGCAAGTAAAGTGCATTCGCACCTCATCAATCCAAGATAGTGTATCTGCCTGTTGTTCTTGAGGTTGAATAGACTAAGATATTTTATGATAAATAAAGGTATAGAATAGGTATTGTTTTGTTATATAATCAGTTGCTTGCACGAGTAATGTTGATGTTAATTACATAATGTGAGGTTTAGCTTGGTTAGTAACACCGCTACCAACGTTGGAAACTAATCTGGTTTTCTTTTGTCATTTTTTTTGCGTGCCTCTTCTCGCTAGTCAACCTCAAAAGTTGTCATCTGCTTTACTGGATTGTCCTGTGAGTGTAAAGCCTCCAAAAAAAACAAGGTACAAACAATTTAAAAAAGTGCGAGTCGGACTCGCGCACGAAGGGTTCCGTACCATTATTTACAAAAACGAGCAAGAAATCACTTTGTATGGGAGCCCCCTTAAATATTTATTTTTATTCTGTTTTTAGTATTTTTTGTTATAGCAGCAACATAAATACATAATCTGTAGAATTTTCAACTGGCTAACTATCACGGTTCATGCGATACAGCCAGGGCCTCAAGTCTGCTATTACAATAGTGTCAGAATGGCCTATCATTGATTTCATAATTGTTGATTTTGAAAACTTTGGTAATCTACTAATACAATGGCGTCATTATGACTTCACAATGGTCAACCACTGACACTCCATTGAAAGAAATGGCATAGAATTTGACAGACCATTATGAATTTAGCAGATTACGGACTTTTAGCAAAATGACAATGGGATCGTGTTGGAATGACGATGTTTATAAAAATAGCAGACTTGAGGCCCTGGTGACAGACGGATGGACGGACAGCGAAGTCTTAGTAATAGGGTCCTGTTTGACCCTTTGGGTACAAAACCAAAACCCTAAAAACTAAGCGTCTACTTGGTAAAAACACTCCCTGTGGAGGTACGAGCTTCGGCTTCGGATGTCTTCGGGGGAGGATAGCTATGGACAGGCTGAAGCGGACCAAAATCTTCTGACAAGAAATTAGCTTGCCTAGAATATGTACCTCATGCTAAATAACTTCAGAATTCTTCAAAAAGCCGAAGTAGGTCCATTGTTTTCATGAAAAGCCAATTCTAGTAACTCGTCTTCGTACAAAAGCTGTAATATAACTTAACAGTGGTTATGTAATTTGGTGTACAATCTATACTTATAATATTATTTAGCTGAAGAGGTTTGTTTGTTTGCTTGAATGCGCTAATCTCAGGAACTACTAGTCCGATTTGAAAAATTCTTTCAGTTTTTTTCCAATTATCGAGGAAGGCTATAGGGTATATTACCACGCTACGACCAATAGGAGCGGAGCAGCAATGAAAAATGTGGCGAAAACGGGGAAAATATGACGCAGAAGAACTTGCGCTGGACAGCTAGTAAAGAATAAGAATAAAAGACAGGTTTGTGTATCATAACATCACGCCTGTAATCCCTAAAGGGGGTTAGGCAGAGGTGTACACACCCACATTTCGACAGTTATGTTTAAGTCCCATCTAATAGGGGGCGAGTCTATTGCCATCAACCGGACACAAATATAACTCCGTGGCTACTACTGCGAAATTCTCTATGGAAAATCCCAATAACGGTTTTCCCGACCTGGAATTCGAACCCAGGAGAGTTCCTTGTTAACCTCCATCAATAGAGGAGCTCAAGTTCATTTGATGCAAACTTATAAGTTATCTATCTGTGAGGAACTCATCAGGGCAAAACAGGGTCTGAAATCAAAAACACGCAGACAGAAAGCACGGTAACACACACACACATTTATTTGTTTACAGGCAACTTTGGCCTAAAACTAAAAATTCGAAGACATGTGACATCTACCCACCCGCACTGGGCCCCCGTGGTGGATATAGCCCACTCCCTCTCTTAGAGAGGAGGCCTGTTTCCCAGCAGTGGGAACATTAAAGGCTGATGATGATGATGAACTTTGGCCCATAGATATACCTTACAGTCGAACATACATATGATAAAATACAATTTGTTTTAGTAAATAAAACCTTAAATTACATGTTAGTAACACTTCACTTACACACTACGTCACTGTGCATTCATGTGCCATGGTAACATGGTGATAAAATTAAAAAAAAAAAAAACAAAATCAAAATATTTTATTTTACATAGGCCTACATGGGCACTTATAAAACGTCAACAAAAGGTGCACGGTTCGGGTTGGTCGTTTCCTATGGAGAAGAACCGGCAAGAAACTCCATGGTTGATGTAATAAACAGTCGTTTCTTTTCATCAAGACAAGGCCTATAATCAGTGGGAAAATTACTATCTGATTTATTTAACAGAAAAAAAAAAACAGTGCGTGGAGTCCCTCCGCGCGGAAGAAGTGAATCTTCGCAATACTACACGCATGCGTTCGAGTGCCACGCATTCACACTTCGTTATTCCATAAGTTCATCGAGGTTATTCTACTCATGGAAATTGAGCGAAGGCTGGTCACACCGAAGAGTCGAATGCATGACTGTTTGCACGCCATCTTGCGTACCTAGTAGAACTACGTATTCACAAATCTTGTAATACTGCCATCTCTTCGTGAGTTTTAGACATGGTAGCGTTAAACTTGTCGGAAGTCGCATAAGCATTTTCACTTCAATAACACTACATAAGTACCCATAAGAGGATGGAATGAATAATGCAAATTATATGTTAATTTATAGACGACGCAATGTGTGTATGTCGTAGTGACTGAGAACAAAAGATCTTTGCCCTTACTGCAGTCCCTTGGAGCACCAATCATCAGGCTTTGTCATAATGTCTTTAATCATTGAGATACATGTTTTTCTTAGTGGCACTGTCTCTTAAGAGTCATGTCTATGTCATTACCATCTGCCTGCTTTTTTCCAACTACGTCTGGGTGGATTAACGCAGTGTAGTTGAATACGAGTATTTTACATGAAGCGACTGCCTATCTGACCTCGAAAACACAGTTATTGGATAACAAGATACCCCTTTGCAAGATTGGTTGTCAGACTTTCAAGCTTATGATGACCACTAATAACGGCTGTCAAACATCTGCGAATGACGAAAATGTGCTTATGGCACGGAAAATGAAGATAAAAATAATGAATATTAGGATACTATTTATGTAATCATTTATTTGTAATAAGTTGATAGTCCCGTTTGACCCTTTGGGTACGGAACCCTAAAAACGAGTGAATAAACTTGTTATTTCATATAACAGAGTGATTGAACTCTGCCACATCCCGTGAGTCGTGGATACGCAAAACAGTAAAAAATCCGTTACCTCAGATCACGAGAAACAAACACTGTTGTAAAGTGTATGTTTGTAAAGATTCTCTTTGTCTGGTTTTCCGAACGAGAGATCACATTACTGATCAGACAATGCCATTTTTTTTTTACTTTGCCAGTTCGTTTTGTCCCAGGCTTGGGCAAATGCCTCCCCCATTCCTTCCACTGGTGTGCTTCCTCACGCTAATTCGGGAGGAAGCTATCCAAGTCATCCCGCCATCTTCTCCTCGGTCTGTCATACCATTTATATGAAGAAGAAGAACATAACAGCACTTCTTCATCCCCGAAGGAAGGGATAGGCATATGTTTACCAAATAAGTAAACCCACATTTTGGCCCGATCTTCAGGATAAGCTGCGCCTGCCTAGGTTGGCCCGTGGATGGCTGATCACCCATACACACCAAGTTTTCTCCGTGCCTCGGAAAGCAGTTCAAGCCGTTGGTCCCGGCTGTCAGATCTTTGACAGTCAGTCGTTAAGTAGCCAGTGGACCGAAAAATCTGGCAACCAGTCTTACCAAGGGGTATCGTATTACCCGGCACTAACTGGCTTGTGGAGGTCAGATAGGCAGTCGCTCCATATAAAATACTGATATTCAGCTACATCCGGTTAGACTGGCAACCGACCCCAACATGGGAGAAGGCTAGGCAGATGATGACTGCTCGAATTAAGAATTGAATCCAAGACCTCATGCCTAGCAGCAGCAGTTATCCAGATCGGAATCTGATTATAGGGTAACAGATATAGTCGCATATGGCTGAGGAGCTCGTGGCTAAATAATAACAGCCGCACGGGTCGATCTTTCAAGGTTGAGCCGTGCTTGACGAGGTTGGTCTGTGGATGGGTGACCATAATTACATACCGAGTTTCCTCCGTGCCTCGGAGAGCACGTTAAGCCGTTGATCCCGGCTGTCATTTCATCTTTGATAGTCGTTACGAGTAGTCAGAAGCAAAAAGTCTGACATCCAGTCTTACCAAGGAGTATCGTATTACCCAGTTACTGGGTTGTGGAAGTCAGATAAGGCAGTCGCTTCATGTAAAATACAAGTACTCAGCTGCATCCGGATAGACTGGAAGCCGACCCCAAGATAGATTGGGAAAAGGCCAGGCAGATGATGGAAATAGTTGCATATCGGATGCAAGAAAGCTTGAACAAAATCCCGGACGAAAAGTCAGAGTTTGTCGCTCATAATGCCGAGGTCCACTCCTAAAGGTCACCCAAGCTTGCTTACTACCAATCTCACAATTATTTACTTCATCTGCTCAAAAAAGCTCTGCCCTTCATAATTCCTTGAACCTAGTGTTCTTTCCTTTGTCATAGCGTCACGTAATGCACCAAACATGGCTCGCGCCATATTGCACTCTGCCTTAAACGTTGCAGTGTTTTGTTGTTTGATGCAGACAGAATACCTGGGTCAAGAACCTTGGTATTCAGGCAGTTTTTTCATGAATACATAGTGTTTTGTTTAATCCAACAAGTTTTTTATCATCACTAGAGATCTCTGAAAGAGATTTTCATTTACTGTAATCTTTTAAAATCGTGAAATATCATCATCTGCCTAGCCTTCTCCCAACTGTGTTGGGGTCGGCTTCCTGTCTAACCGGATGCAGCTGAATACTATTATTTAACATGTAGCTGCCTATCTGACCTCCACAACGCAGTTAGTACTGGGTAATACAATACCCCTTGGTAAAACTGGTTGTCAGACTTTCGGGCCACTGACTACCTGTAAAGACTGTCTAACATCTACAAACGGCACCCTGGACCAACGGCTTAACGTGCTTTCCGAGGCGTGAAGGAAACTCGGTATGTAATGGGTGGTCACCCATCCATAAACCAACCTAGGTAACATGCATGGCTTAACCTAATATCGACCCTAAAGGCTGTTTTTAACTAGCCACGAGCTAAAATCATTAGATATTTATTTAAAATTACGAGAAAAAAGCACTAAAACAGTCTTCCAAAACGCCCTCCTTCACCACCTCCTAGTATTTTAGCTGGATAGAAGAACTGGCAAAACTAACATCCCAGCAAGACATCTGCCTGTTAAATCTTTGAAAGTGTATAGAAGGAGCAGGTTCTTCTGGATAGTGCAATCATTGCAGGTGTTATGCGACGGTATAGCTGTCATGAAATGATTAATATTTAAGCCAGGTGATTGCCCAGCCTGCTTTGAACGTTTTGTTACTTATCGCCGTTAGCATCGCACATTGCATAAGAATAAGCATAATCGCCACTCTTAGCGTTCCCACTGCTGGGAAACAGGCTTACTCTCCATGATCTGCCTAGCAGGCCCAGCCTGGCAGTGCGGGTTGGTGGAGAATGAGAAGCCTCTTTTCTAGTCTAAGGTCTGCCACGTGTGCCATTTTTATCAAGACAAAACAGTGATAGCCTAGTGGTGTGACCGTCGGACTGCCAAGTCATAGGTCTCGAGTTCGAAAACAAGACACGCACCTCCGAATTTACGGAGTCATGCGCGTATTGTATAATTATCACTTGCGTCGGTGAAGGAAAACATCGTGAGGAAACTTCTTGCTTGAGAGATATTTCTCGACGGCATTTAAAGCCTATTCAGAGGCCCGTGGGCGGCATAAAGACTGACACCAGGGGGTCTACTCTCTAAGTACGAAACCCGTAGACTCGGCCGAAGTTACGGTCGTTTCCTAATCTTATCACTTAAGGACATAAGATTCGTTAGGGGCCTGAACTAAAAATGAATGACAATACGATTGGACAGTTGTCCTTACTCCCGATGTGTTTTCAAAACTCATGAATCTGAAAATATATGGCGGTAGCGTTTATTTCGAAGTATAAAGCTAGTTACGGACGGACCCGTGTTATCGTTGACGGACTTAGAGAGTAGGCCCCCTGTTTAGGTTCCAACCACACAAAAGTAAGATCAAGACAAACAGAAAACATCAGACGAATACAAGATTCAACATTGCATCAGTCATGCCGGATGCAACGTCACAAAACGAAAGAATTCCTTCCGACAATACACTTGCAATTTAAAGCACTTTATTAAGCATTCGCGATAATATTGACTTATCTCCAATGACTCATTTCCTTTCTGGATTTGGGAATTTTAGCAGCGTTTGTATGAGTCACTGTGATCCAGTATTTCGGAAGTCGCTATCTGCCTAGCGTTGTTTTTTCAACTATTTTGTGGTCGGTTTCCAGTCCAATCGGATGCAGCTGATTACCAGTATTTTACACGGCATTGCCTATCCGAGGAAGTTTGAAATTATATTCTTCTTCTTTGATTGATGCAAGACAGTTAAATTATTTCCCTGGGTGGGACTCCGTCGAGCTTCATTGTGTCGGCGCTTTTCTGGTGGTCGCCACTGTTGATTCTGGCTTTCAGGATGCAGTGGTTTAGGAAACGAGTGGCTTAAAAAAAAAGCCTGAAAACGATCTAGTATTGAAAAAAAAACGGTATTTTCGGTTACTTTCGTCATTCAGAACCCTCATTCTAAAAGTATTTGGATTTAAAAGCTCACAGAAGTGCATAAGCCGCATTTTATACCAAGATTACCATACAAATGAGATACTTTTTTTTTTAAACAAACGATCCGCGGCATCCGTGTTGTAGATTCCAGTTTGTTTCTTACTTCATGACTTGGAATAAGGGAGTCTCATACATAAAGAACGGTTTGGAAAATGTTGAGGACTGCAAGGACTTTTTGCATTATGTTGTTAAGGGTTTTGAACTCCTGGGATTTAAACGGGGAACTAATAGCGTGCTTAGTTGCGGTGAGTTATGAAGGTATACTGTTAAGTTTTAACACTAATCTCCAAGCATGTATTACGTCAGGTCTCCATTATGTTTTTATTATGCTATCTTAATTTCTCATCTGAGAATGTAATTCGCTCGTCATTAGTTGATATTATATAAGTACTATTGTGAATTATGGAAACATTGTTTTCCATTGAGCATGCGTATGAGTATAGAATTTATGAAATCGTGTCTGTTTGCATGCTTTCTAATGCTAAATCTAGTTGTTGAATTAATTAGAATTGCATTGCAGATATCAAAGACTTTTCAATGTGCCTACTTCTCTACTAAGTTTTCTGGTTTAAAAGAGTCTCCATGGACTTTCTGGTGCATTATTCTCCGTAGAAATATACGATTTTGAGGGTTGCACGACATTGGTCAAGTCTGATATTCGTCAAATCGTATTTTTGTCTAATTACGAAATTTGCCAAATACGCCATTGGTCAAGTCATTAAAGTACAATAAACTGTAAAAATAAAAATACCTGATGAATTTTTTTTATTAACTCATTTATTCAATTAATATTTATTTACAAATAATTTATACCCAACACAACAGTTTTAAAAACTTGTACATGTAGTTTTCCATTCATTTTTCATTCAAATTTTTCTTTATTTTTTCTATTTTGGCATCTTTTATGATGTTAGGTGGAGCCTCGACTGCGTTGGTGGTACGATGGCGTTCATTTTCACAACACCATATGTCCTGAGAAATCCCTTTTTGTCATTACTCAGTAACAATCGAAATAAATCAAACCTCATAATACGCAATTACTATTTAATACATTTTAATGATGTAAATAGAAACCTACAGCAGGCGACTTTTCCTTTTGTAAGTTCCGACAAGTTAGTTACGAGAATTCAAAACGCATGTGTTCATCGACTGTACACGGACTTGACCAGTAGCGTATTTGTCAAATTTCGTTATTGGACCAAAAGACGATTTGACGAATTACAGCTTTAACCAATATCAAATTTGACGAATTGCCGATTTGACGAATATCTGACTTGACCAAAGTCATGCAACCCGATTTTGAATGGGCGATTAACTTCAGCGTTTTTCCGACTCTTTTTCGAAATCTTTGTGTTTCCACGTTCAAATTTATTAGTCGTTGGTTTTTTTGTTTTCCATGCTACCCACTGCTCATTATCTCCTTGTCCTTGTCCCAAGTTATTTGGAGTTAGCGGAACACGATGTCTTCTTTCATCCTCCCCTGTCTACGCCACGTTAATATTCGCTCCTTTTTCAATCTTCCTTCTTTATGAACCGATCAGTAACCTCGCACTGGTTAGAGCTAACGTATCTCTTTGGAGCTTATAAAAATAAGTAGTTATTCGGTCAGTCTTGTTTCAATTGAGACTCCCAAAGGTCGAGCCTCAAACAGTGCTCTATCTAGGGATTATCACACACACCGTCCTTCTATAACGTTGCAATATATCCCTAATATATCAATACTTCCTTACTATTGTTATTTCTTATAATAAATACATCCACCCACTTCAGCGTAGGTTTTTCTTTTTATTGCTCTGCTTCCTTATTGCCTTTAAAATAACATTATGAAAAACAAAATAAGTCAGGAAATTGGTAATACATTGAATTAAATATCACTGTGTCGGTTTTCAATGTCAATATCCCCTTGAAATACCTATGTATTCAAATTATTATTACGAATAACTCTGAATATATAAATGCTGTATTTCACAATATATTATTGAATTGCCACTTTTGCTAAAAGACTCGTGTCATTGTGGTTATTTTAGTTAGTTGATAACGTATAGTATTCACAGTAGTGTTAGGTACCTCAACATAACCTGTCTAGTCTTTCCTCAACTATTTTGGGGTCGCCTGACAGCCTAACTAGATGCGGCTGAATACTAGTATTTTATATGGAGCGACTGCATAGACCTTCACAACCCAGTTATCATAAACGACATCCCTTAGCGACACTTGTTGTCGGACTTTCAAGTTTCTGACTACCAGTAACGACTGTCAAATATCTACAAATGACAGCCGGGATCAACGGCTTACCATAAACTGCCAACAGATTAGTAGATTTATCTTTCTTTTATCGTGTGGTGAAAAACTATCCCCGCCATCTTGTCATCTACACTTACAGTATGACTATTTTAAGTTTGCAGCACAAGATGGCGTTGCTTGTCAAACAAAAGTGCATCAATTGTCAAACTTGGTACATTTATTTTAGTTCTGTGTTTTCCGGCCTTATATTTGCAAATGTTTCGCAACAATCAGCGCTCTGTCAATGTCATTGAAACGCCAAAAGATCTTTGTAACATTTTAGATAGCTGTTTCATCATAGAAATACAATCGCCATAGTAAATGCGTCACACACCAATAATAATTATGAGATGATGTCATATTAATGCAACATTTTGCTATTACTTATTATTTTTATACAATTGTACAATACATAGTTTACAAATATCGGTTCGCCATGGATCATATTAGTTACTCTCATCTACGATTTGTTATCTATCATACATATTATTCAGTTACCTTCTTGAACCTCTGGCCATCAAAAGCTGACTGTAGGTTTTTTCCAAATCTCTCCACATTTAGCGGTTTTCTGTCATGGCTATACAGTTTCTTAGGGACATATTAATGACATCGTCTATCCACCTCGTCGATTCTCTTCCCACATTCCTTCGTCCCGTCCGTTTATGGTATGAATAAATGTAACCTTCACCAGGTCTTGGATGAAGTTTGCGGGGATCAGCTGGATGCGTGTCGCGGGACCTGTCAATGTGGCGACACTTGGGGGAAGCCTATGTCCAGCAGTGATCATTATAATCTTTCGGCTGAAAAAATGATGTAATTATCAGCCACCATTTCCAAAAACAAACGTCATTTATTAAAATTAGGCTCAGTTTCAGTGTTTTGGTTGAGAAGATGAGGCGGAAGAAACTCCCCAGCAACACATCTATCTGTTAAGTTGAAAACTTGATCATATAGTATTCCATACAATTTAGACTAACAAAATGGCTCATTTTTGCCTGCTTGTCGGTCTTCTACAGGCTGTACTTCGGTGAGTGTGCCCAAGAACTCCACGACCTCATCCCACCGGCCCCCTTCTACCATTGGACATCTAGACGCACTGCAAGTTACCATCCTTACCTTATTGCTATTCCACCAATGAGCACTAAGCGTTTTCAAACGTCTTTCATAATGCGCACAGCAAAGGAGTGTCATTCTCTGCCTGCGTCTGTGTTTCCGAACGCTTACAAACCTAATCTCTTCATAGTTAGAGTGAACAGCCTTCTTTTGGGTAAGCTCGTACTATCGTCGACTTTGTCTCGGTCGTCTCTGACCTAGACTAGAGTCAAGAGCAAACCCATCGCAAATAAATAAATAAAATTTTCGCCTGTCGGCGGAGCATGATGTCTTCTTCTTCCATACTTTTTCTACATAATAATGACTTTAGAACTAAAAACCGGTACTAACCGCAATCATCGATAATTCACGAGCACATTTATCGATCGTGGCGCGTCCCTACCGTAATTCGAAATTCGAACTGCACATGTTACAACCCAACGCGGGTTCTGTGACCCCGTGCGCAGTTTTTTCAACTCGGCATCGCGAATTTCACTTTGGCGATTTCCTTTGCAATAGGTTTGATATTTTTATTTCTGGTTCTTATTGTAAATATTTATGTCAAATTAGCATCCATTTGTGGGGTACGGTGTAGTCAGTTTAGCAACCATGTTGCTGTATAATCAGCCGCGGGAGGAGGTCTGGGCTAAATGAGTTCTAGGCTACCCTGGGGCTTCCAGTTCATTTCAGCCGAAAGACGTCCAATGCTGAACATAGGCCTCCCACAAGTGTCGCCACAATGACCGGTCCCGTGCGACTCGCATCCAGCGGATCCTCGCAACTTTTTAATTGGCCTTACGTTAATGACAACCTGTTTAGGCCTATATTCATAGGTTTCTCTGCCATGGAGTGTAAATGTGGTGGTGTACCACAAACAACAGGACACTTAATTTCGTCGTTCGTGCCCTGGAGGTCTACTCTCTAAGTACGTCAACGAAAATACCGGTCGATCCGTAAATAGCTTAATACTTCGAAATGAACCCTACTCCCTAATATTTTCGGATTCATGAGTTTTGTCCAATTGTGTTGTCATTAATTTTTAGTTCGGACCCCTAACGAATCTTATGTCCGTAAGTGATACGGAGTAGGAAAGAACCGTAACATCGGCCGAAACTACGGATTTCGTGCTTAGAGAGTAGACCCCCTGACCAAAGCATAGCTAATCTGACTGCATTGTCATCAATATGGACGTCATTGTACACGTAACGTACCACTGCATGTCAAAGGACGGCACGTGTATTGATTATCACTTTACCGTCCACAATATGCAGTGGCAGCCTCGTTTCTGAGTTCCTAGTATTCTTGTATCAAGAATTTAATTAGGTTTGTGAATAAAGGCGGAAACATACTTACGTGTCGTGGCGTGTCGTGACGCGCCAGAAGCAAATCGGTTTCATACATTTAATATGGTTAGGGACATATTTGCATGGCGTGTCGTGTCGCAACGATGTATGAAACCGATATGCTTCTGGCGCGACACGACACGCCACGACACGTAAGTGTGTGTTTCAACCTTTATAGTTGGTAGATTCCCTCGTAGGTCTAGTGGTGACAAGCGCGACTGCTGACCAGGAGGTCCTGGCTTCGATTCTCGTGTCGGGCTAATTCGTTATTGGGTTTTTGCATCAGGATTTCTTTCTGTAGCAGCCGCGGAGTCTGGATGTGTGCCCGGTGAATGGCAAAAGCTCGCCCCCCCTATTGCATGGGACTTAAACCATCATCATCATCTGCCTAGCCTTTTCCCAAACTTTGTTTAGACCGGCTTCCAGTCTAACCGGATGCAGCTGAGTATCAGTATTTTACATGAAGCGACTGCCTATCTGACCTCCACAACCCAGTGGCTTGGTAATACGACACCACTTGGTAAGACTGGATATCAGACTTTCGGCTTCTGACTACTCGTAACGACTGTCAAAGATCTATATACAATTACTATATACATGGTGTAAATCACCTCATCACGAAGCCGTCAACCAAGCATTCTGTACATGAAACTATGTAACTTTACGCAAAAATTATTGCTGGGAAACGACTTTTTTTGGGGGTGTAAAATCATGTTTTGTGGTAGAACTCAATGTAACGCACTCAAAACATTGTGCTGATGGACGGATTGAATAGTACGGGGGTCGTGGAGGTGTTTAAAAGTAAAAATCTTACATTAAAAACTTGCATTTAAAAAAATACTTGTCAAAAAGTTGGAACTTTGACCCCTAATATCTCCGTAACTAGAAGGTTCCCAGGTATGGTGTAGAACAAAAAAATGATCGCAATGACAGGGAGAATCAGTGCCTTTCGGCTTCGTTAAGAAGTGTTTTACACCCTTTATATACAATTAATAAATTGATATGAATATAAATGACAGCCGGGACCAGGGGGACGGAGGAAACTCAGTATGTAATGATGGTCGGCCATCCACGACCTACCTCGGCAAGCACGGCTTAACTTTAAAGATTGGCCCGTGCGGCTGTTAATATTTAGCCACGAGCTCCTCCACATGGTACTTAAACATAACTGGTGAAATGTGGGTGTACACCACTGTCTTACCATCTGGGGATTACAGGCGTGATGTTATGTTATTAAAATCAGTATTAGAATGGTTCTGTGTCTGTCTTCTGTGGTTTATGCAATACATTGTCTGTCAGTTACGAAACTTTTTACGTTATAAATCGCTCTCGACAGCTACATAGATCAATGCAATGTTTATTGAGTATAGATAAAAAATTGGCGATGACGCAACTCCGTCATTTTTTACTTAAATGTCCGGGCGAACGTCCTAATAAAGTGTAGCTTATATTCTTGATACGTAGTGTAATGGAGTTGAATTTAACGTTGAATTTAACTGTTTCATTTGTCTCGTCCTAGGAAAACAAAGTCGTTGGTCCCGTCTGTAATTTGTAGATCTTTGACTGTCGTTACAGGTAGTCGTAGGAGGAAATGAACCAAAAAACCAGTGCGTGGAGTCCCTCCGCGCGGAAGGAGTGCCACGCACTCAATCTCGTTATTTTATTGAGCTTCTAAATAATATTTTGATGTTTTCTTGTTGTATTATTTTTATAACATAAGTTTATCGAGGATATTCTATTCATGGAAATTGAGCGAAGGTTTGTCACACCGAAGAATCGAATGCATGACTGTTTGCACGCCATCTTGCGTACCTAGTAGAACTACGTAGTCACAAATCTTGTAATACTGCCATCTCTTAGTGAGTTTTAGAAAATATTCCCTTTCCATGGTAGCGTTAAACTTTGTTGGAAGTCGCATAAGAAGTTTCACTTCAAAATCTGACAACTTATCTGACTTACCAAGACTTGTCTTATCGTATTGCCCAGTACTAAAATAGCCTTATGAAAAATACTGGTATTCAGCTACTAGTTAGACTGAAAGCCGACCCCAAAATAGTTCGGGAAAGGCTAGGCAGGTAGATAATAAAACAGCGCTGTGTCAGAGCACATGGACCAAATACTAGTCGTTCTTTGTTTGTGTTTTTTGCCACGTAACCTTCTGAAAATGTTGTTGCTATGGTTTTTTTTGTAAGAAAAACCGTGTTTCGGCAAATGTGACTCTATTTTGTTTTAATTGTAGCGGTTTTCCTGTTATAGGCTCAGAATAACTAGCTGTAATGGGAGGCTTTTAGCCAAAGTTGATGTAAAAAATTCTGTGACTGTTAATTTCACCCTCACTGTACTTGAGTTTTCATTTACTCTCGGCGGCATAAACGATTTGATGAGTTTTCAACTACTTATTGGGAACGGGGACAGAGATAGAGTAATAAACATGTATCTATCGTCACAAAGTTTCGCATCCAAACTAATATTATAAATGCGAAAGTCACTCTGTTTGTTTGTTACCTTTTCACGACTAAACGGCTGATCGGATCTTGGACGACCAATAGGAGCAGAAAAAATGAAAAAATGAAAAATGTTGCAACATTTTTAATTGCTGCTCCGCTCCTATTGGTCGTAGCGAGATGATATATGTCCTATGTCCTTTCTCAGGTTGAAATCTATCTTCTTGCCAAATTTCATTAAGATCCGATCAGCCGTTTAGTCGTGAAAAGGTAACAAACAAAATACAAACAAAGAAACGGAGTGACTTTCGCATTTAAAATATTAGTATGAAATAGCCCGCGGCTTCGTACGCGTGGAGTTCGGTAATTGTCCCACTGGATTGTACTACCCGGATAAAAAATATCTTATGTGTTAATCCAGGTTATAAACTACCTGTGCAATATTTCATCCGAATCTGTTCAATAGTTTTCACGTGGAAGAGTAACAAACATACATTCTCACAAACTTTCGCATTTATAATATTAGTAGGATTAGAAGGATTCTTTTTTTTATCCCTCAAAGAAGGATATCCCAAATTGATACTGAAATCCCAAGGAAAATAAACACTATCACAGTAACCTCACCTAAACGCAAACAAACAGACAATACGATCTAGTAGCACGTCATCCACATTCTAACCGCCGCAGATGACGAACTGTTTGTAAACATCGACGTTCCAGACTTCGTTCCAGTCATAGAATGTGTGCATATACGCGTACTGACGCCATTTTATTGTAAGCCTCGGTAGTCTATGGATTGTGGATTTGTGGACTTGATGGCATCGGAGGATGACGATGTGATTGACTTTCTTAGCGTATCGAACAATTAACTCAAATCAAAGACGCGATGGACAAAACTTAATGGTTCAATCGAAACTAATGTTAATTAAGAGGATATTTTTTTTTGTTTGTTAATATTTAAATAAAAAACTCCTCGACCGATTTTAAAAATTCTCTCACCATTAGACAGCTACTTGAGTAACATAGGCTATATTATATCACAATTTTTGCGGACAAAGTCGCGGTGGAATTGCTAGTTATTAATAAACAAAAATTAGGTATATGAAAGTAAACGAGTAACAAAAAATTACGAATAAGACAAACTAAATTGGTTATGTATGTATGAAGCCAAAAGCCAGTAGGGGCTTTTGGTATCTCAGCTTATTGCAAAACCAAAAAACCGGCCAAGTGCGAGTCGGACTCGCGCATGGAGGGTTCCGTATCATTATTTATAAAAACGAGCAAAAAACACTTTTTTGTATGGGAGCCCCCTTAAATATTTAGTTTATTCTGTTTTTAGTATTTGTTGTTATAGCATCAACAGAAATGTACATAATCTGTAGAAATTTGAATTTACGGAACCCTAAAAACCACGGCGCTGGTATCCAGATAAGGCCCAAAGGTCTCCACAGCTGGTCGTAGATTCTGCTGCGTCGCAACATCCTGCCGTCCACATTCTAAATTCATCTGACAAAGCCACGTTTTTCCCACGCTACGCTTGTCGTATGATTTCCTTTCCATGTCATTTCCATTAGTATTCGTTCCTTTTAAAGCCATGGCCAGCTCTTGCTACTCCAGCTTGCGTATTTTGCAAGCTGTGCGGGTAATTTCAGTTCTTCGGATAATTTGCTTTTTTCCGGCTATGTCTGATTCGGCTTCGAGTCTAACCGGATGCAGCTGAATACCAGTATTTTACATAGAGCATGCGGTGGCCCAGTGGTGGCAGCCCCGACTTACGAGCCGTGGGTTCGAACCCAGGCAAGCGCATTACTTTGTATAATTTATTTCATCACCGCTGCCCTCAAAAACGGTGAAGGAAAACATCCCGAGGAAACCGGCATGTCCTAGAACTAAAAATTCGAAGACATGTGACTTCTACAAACCCGCACTGGACCCGCGTGGTGGATTACAGCCCACTCCCTCTCATAGAAAAGAGATTTGTGTCTTGCTGTGGGACATTATAGGCTCATCATGATGACATAAAGCAACTGCTTCTCTGACCACAAGCTAGTTAGTTCTGGGAAATACAATAAGGGGTACGGAAAGACTGGTTGACAGATTTTCGGGCCACTGACTACCTGTAACATTATTTATAAACACGAGCATAAACGTCATTTTTTTGTATGGGAGCCCCTCTTAAATATTTATTTTATAATGTTTATAGTATTTGTTGTTATAAGTAGCGGCAACAGAAATACATAATCTATCACGGTTCATGAGATACAGCCCTGGTGACATACGGACGGACAGCGAAGTCTCAATAATAGGGTCCCGTTTGAGCCTTTGGGTATGGAACCCTAAAAAACATTTCTGCTCTTATAAAACATCTTACCCATATTTTTTTCTAATTCCGAAACCTCTATTCTCTTATACAATGACTACTCGGCGATGTCGTCAAAATAATGACGTGGTTATATAATCTGTTTTACATAATTGACTTATGTGTTATTTCTGTCTGGTTTCTGTGGCGTGGCATTTACATAGGTTTATGTAAAAACTCTATGCTTTTATATTTATGGAGTCGATTGTGATGTTTACCTCTGTCTAAGCAGTAGCATCGGCATTCATATACTCACGCCCTTTTTCATTGGAGTAAGCAGTAACGATCCTTACAAACTCAGTTCGCCTCGTTGGAGTTTATACAAGCTGTTGTTTTGCACCCTAGTCAAATCAAAGAGGTAACTATGCTTCTCGACCCGAATCAATAATAAAATGGGTGGTTTTTTTTTTTCTTATTTACTGAAATCGGTAAGTTAGTGTGAACCACCCGTGTTTTAAACGCGGCCCGTCTGATACTCGCCTCATAAGCTCGCTTACACGCATACAAAAAATCTCCAAAACGTTTTTTAGATAATTTGTTATTATCTAAACCACGTCGAGGGGATTATTCTGAAATACTATGAAATTTAAAAAAACAAAACAAAGCTGTGTTTTTTTAATAATTAACTAGGTACCGTAGTTTATATTAATTACTAGCTGTCCCGCGCAACTTCGTCTGCGTCACATTTTCCCCGTTTTCGCAACATTTTTCATTGCTGCTCCGCTCCTATTGGTCGTAGCGTAATGATATATAGCCTATGTCCTTCCCCAGGTTGAAATCTATTATCTTACCAAATTTCATTAAGATCCGAGCAGCCGTTTAGTCGTGAAAAGGTAACAAACAAACAGAGTGACATTCGCATTTATAATATTAAGTATGGAAGTATGGATTTATGTCTTTTGTGACAACATCCTGACTTTTGACGAGGATGCAAAATAACAACTTGTATGTCTGCATCTGCCTAGCATTTCCCTAACTATATTAGGTTCCGGTTCCAGTCTTACCGGATGCTGTCGTCCTGTTGATTATCAGTATTTAGCATGGAGCGACTGGCTTGGGGTAGGTTTGGGGTTTGATGCGGCAATTAGCGACCTGATAAACTGTACTGTTTAGTTATGATATAATTTCAAGACTCGTTCTTATTAGAATAGGTAGATATGTATAGGCTCGAAATCAATAACATGAGATTTGAAAATATCTGGCTAAACAAAATCTGCTTCTGCATAGATGATGCACAGTATCATTCTCATACTATGCTAGAAAGTTAAGGAAAATTTGGAAACCTTCTAATTTATAAAATTCTCGGAAACGGCTGAACCGATTTGTATGAAATTTTGTGTGCATATCGGGTAGTTCTGAGAATCGGCCAACATCTGTTTTACATGATATACCCCTAAAGC
This sequence comes from Cerastis leucographa, assembly GCA_963082945.1. NCBI lineage: Eukaryota > Metazoa > Arthropoda > Insecta > Lepidoptera > Noctuidae > Cerastis > Cerastis leucographa. The sequence goes on along the minus strand of OY720373.1, from coordinate 10,933,759 downwards.
CCATCAAAATTTCCACGCGAACGTAGTCGCGGGCGGCAGCTAGTATGTCATAAAATTCTTTTTCACACATGTTTGACGCTGTCACTGTTTAAACATTTGTGACCGCAGACAGTTTGTGACAGACAGTTGAAAGAAATCGCCTTCAGACTGAGTGGCGCTGCGTATGCTTATACGTCATTCAATATTGTTTTACCTATTATATATCAGCAACGTCTTCTCATATTAAATACTAGCTGTGATTTTTAAGTAACCTAAGTTACTCCTTATTACATCAGCTATTTGCCAGTGAAAGTCCCGTCAAAATCGGTCCAGCCGTTCCATAGATAAGCCGGAACAAACAGACAGACAAAAATTTAAAAAAATGTTATTTTGGTATATGCACCGTATATATATTCATAATTTTATATGCATGTTAGTAGTAAAAAGGGGTTATTTTATTAATATTACAAACAGACACTTAAATTTTATTTATTTGTGTACCTATAGATGATAGCGTCAACTACTTAGTATTTCCTATACTATAGAGTTAGCAGGAGGTCCTGGGTGCGATTTCCAGGCAGGCAAAGTGTAATTGGCTTTTTTCATAAGCAATTGCTCTGTAGCAGCCACGGATTCTGGATTTGCGCCCGGTTGATGGCAATAGACTCGCCCCCCTAACCTTAAACTTAACAGGCTAAATGTGAGCGTACTATTAGGTAAACATCTGCTGCACTTCAGGGGTTATAGGCGTGAATGTAACGTTATGTAACACGGAGTGTCCACCCATCTGACCCACACGAAACCCCTACGCCAGATTGTCTGACTACCCCATAAAGGCTCTCAAAGTACCCCTAACCCCTGCTAACCACCTGGAGTCCCACCAAAACCCTTCACAGGACAAGAAACTCCAACCTAATAATAGCCGAGAGCATAAGCGTACGCGCATTAATCGTACAGGGTTTTAGCACAAGGTACGTTGCCCCTGTGACCTTGCAGCGGTTGCTGACTCCGGCAACCGATCCTGGGTTCTGCTACCTCATGAGGCAATGACTTGGTTGGTGAGTTTCCGTGTGTAGTGTTACGCTGTGATTGGTAAAGGGGATAGCAGGGCAGGTAGTGCTTTTTTTTCAGTAGGTTTCATGGTTTAATGATCAATTAGCTGTGCCCGCGACTTAGTCCGCGTGGAATTTTAACAAAAAAAGTTTTTTTTTTTTTGCATTTTTATTGTATTTTTTTTTTCTATAATGAAATGACTCCTTATTACATCAGCTATCTGCCAGTGAAAGTGTCGTCAAAATCGGCTCAGCCGTTCCAGAGATTAGTTGGAAGAAACAGCCAGACACAAAAATGTTATTTTAATATTACAAACAGACACTTTAAGATCATCATCTACCTAGACTTTTTCCAACTATATTGGGGTCCACTTCCAGTCTAACCGAATGCAACTGAGTATCAGGAGCGTCTGCCTATCTGACTTCCACAACCCAGTTAGTACTGGGTAATACGATACCCCTTGGTAAGACCGGTTGTCAGACTTTCGGGCCACTGACTACCTGTAATGTATATCTGCTTGGGTAGGTATATACATGATTTCCGGATCCCTTACTCATGAAATAACGAGGTCGTCAACCGAACTTCACACCAAAACAAAGAAAAACACTTTATATTTTTAATATAGGTACATTTCCACTTGAAACGTATCGTCTGTTTTCTTCATAATATTTACCAGCGTAGGCGGCATACGGATGTGTTATACGCTCAAACCCACAATTAGTTTTGATCTAAAAAACTAAACAAAAAATGATGGCTATGACCGTGAACTTGACTTAGGACGAAAGCGGCCGAATTGCGACGTGGGACTAGTATGTTTTTAATAAATATTACATTTGCTACATAGATCTAGGCTCGTGCTAAATAAAATCAGTGCGTGGAGTCCCTCCGCGCGGATAAGTGAAACTTCGTAATACTACATGCATGCGTTCGAGTGCCACGCATTCACTCTCGTTATTTTATTGAGCTTCTAAATAATATTTTGTTGATTTCTTGTTGTATTATTTTAATTACATAATTATTACATAAGTTTATCGAGGTTATTCTACTCATGGAAATTGAGCGAAGGCTGGTCACACCGAAGAGTCGAATGCATGACTGTTTGCACGACATCTTGCGTACCTAGTAGAACTACGTAGTCACAAATCTTGTAATAGCGCCATCTCATAGTGGGTAATAGAAAATATTCCCCCTCCATGTAAACGTTAAACTTGTTGGAAGTCGCATAATAAGTTTCACTTCAATAACAGCTGCTCCAGTCGATCTTCAGGTTAAAATATATATATGTATATTCATTTTTATTCAGATGACCAAGATCCTTAGGGTTATTAACAATATTCTTAACCTATATGTTAGTACTTAACTAAAAACAAACGGTGTACAGAGTGACTAGCGACTTCACCAACGGGCTGTCATGCCTCCCGACTATGGCGCTCTGAATGCTGTTAGGGCGGCTGCCACAGAGTCTGTTTAGCAGCGAGGCCGCTTTCTCACGCTGAACAGCATTGAAACAGTCGGTACGAGCATCAGCGAACATTGATGACGCGCTACAGAACCGAGGCAGACGCAACAGCATCCTAAACGTTGTTAAGCCGTGGCTGCCTAATTTTGGATGGGTGATTTGGAACCGACCAACCAACCGAGTATCCTCCGTGCCTCGAAAAGCACGTTAAGCCGTTATATCGGCTGTCAATTGTAGATCTTTGACAGTCGTTAAAGGTAGTCAGTGGCTCGAAAGTCTGACAAACAGTTTTATCAGAGACATCGTATTACCTAGTACTAACTGTGTTGTGGAGTTCAGAGAGGCAGTCGCTCCATGTAAAATACTGGTATACAGCTACATCCTGTTATACCGTTTAGTCCACTCTCGGCCTCCCGACCCCAAAGTGTGTTCACTGGACCCCTAGCTATGGTTTATTCTCGATCCTTGGGGATCGTGGAGAGAAGAGAGAGAGAGAAGTGGACTGGAAGCCGACTACAACAGGTGTAATTTAATGAAAATAAAAAAAATAGTGCGTGGAGTACCTCCGCGCGGAAGAAGTGAAACTTCGAGTGCCACGCATTTACTCTCGCTCTGTCTCTTTCTATTACCCCTCCCCAGGAGCGTTGAACATTCAACGCAACAGTGCTTTCATACCCCCTCCATGGTAGCGTTAAACGTTTAACGTCACCTTGTTGGAAGTCTCATTAGAAGTTTCACTTCAAAAAACATTCTAGGTGATAATGACCAGTCTTCGTAATTAACCGAATAGGTGCTTCCGAACAGTACGTCTACCATGAGTTTTAACAATCTATACTCGCTAGCGTCTGTAGTTAAAAAAATGTATGAAAACTTTAACAGCGCCTCTAGCGGATAGTTGGGTACTAAAATGCGCAGTATGAGTCACTATAGTTATCTATCCTACGTCACCGTGTAGTAAACTAAACTATAGCGACTGCAAGTTTGGGCTTCATTTGCTTAGAATTTGGTAGTAAGCACCAACACAGCTCATGGTACCATTGAAAAAGCTAACTATAGTATTTGCGTATTGACGGAACTATTGCAGTTACGTCAAGCGATCTAACTATGACAACTCATGGTAGACGTACTGAACCGAAATCTTTTCAGGTAAGTGTACATTGACACGTGAAAATTTCGGATTATAATTTTCCGCCTTATGGTTTCCCCGGAAGGTGACTGCAGCCTTACAAAATCATAATTGAATCATTTATTTTTCTTTTGTTTCACGTTTCTGCCCTGAATGTTTGATTTAGCAAACCTTACTTCTTGTTCTAAACCAGAGGACGGTCTGGCCAAACTTACTCAGCCGACTTTTTACGACTTCAAAATTAGATGAAACATTGCAATGTCCACTTTAATTAATTCAACAAAGAGGGAGGAGTTTTTAGTACTAAATTAAGTGTAACTAGAAAAGTTAAAGGTCAAAGGACGCAAGTGTCACTTTCTTTAATTGGGGTCACGTTGGGTCAGACAGGATGCAGTCAAATGAGAAATTGATCGACATTGTGTTAATTAATATGGAAAACATCATGGTTGGAGTCCCCGAAGTAGTATGACTTCGGGGACTCCAACCATGATGTTTACCCGCGACTTCGTTCGCGTTTTGTTCGGTAAGTCCCACAGGAACGTAAAAGTATCCTCTGTGATAATCAAGGTTATCAACTACCGTGTGCCCAATTTCATCCAAATCAGTTCAGTAATTTTCGCGTGAAAAAGTAACAAACATACATCCTCATAAACTTTCGCATTTATAATATTAGTAGGATTTCGTCAGTTATGATAATGATTAAAGGTACATGTGATGCGTCCAGGTGCGTACCATTTGACATAATAACAAAAGTTCTAACGATCACATGAACTAATTTCATTTAATATAATTTTTCTTTAGTATAACGATGAAATGATATAATGAATTATTGATATAATTTCAGTTTACCTAATTTTATATGGTTTAATAAACATTTTCTATAATGCACATTTGAACTAATATTCAGTTAGTATAATATTTAGTTAGTATATTATTCCTCATATATTCCTGCGTTAGAGCCGCTATATGGTTGGTGAATCATGTGGGTTAGGTTAGGTTAGAACCATGACCATAAGCGCACGAAGGCGAGCGAGCATAGCGAGCGTGCCGTGGCAGCGGCCGCCGAGTGCCAGATCCCCCCTATTGTGGGTGAACCATCTGGGTTAGGTTAGGTTAGAACCATGACCATTAGCGCCAGATCCATTCTATTGTTGGTGGAATCATTTGGGTTAGATGAGGTTGTAACAGTATGATGTTTTCTAATATTGACTTATTCACTACAGAATTTGGGCAGAAAATGAGTAAATATGAAAATTAGGTCAAATGAAAACTAGGTCAACTGAACGTTATACTAAGTGTTATTAGAGCAAAAGAAGTTTATATGAAATGTAATATTACATCACATGAAATTAGGTTATTTGTTTTTATAGTATATGAAAATTATATCATGTGAACGTTATTTCAAGTGATAATATATTATCTATTATTATGGCATATATTACACACCCGATGCGTCCGTGGATGGGTAACCATAATTACTTACAAACCGAGCTTCCTCCGTGCCTCGGAGAGCACGTTAAGCCGTTGGTCCCGGCTGTCATTTATAGATTCTTTGACAGTCGTTACGAGTAGTCAGAAGCCAAAAGTCTGACATCCAGTCTTACAAAGGGGTATCGTATTACCCAGTTACTGGGTTGTGGGAGGTCAGATAGGCAGTCGCTTCATGTGAAATACTGGTACTCAGCTGCATCCGGTTAGACTGGAAGCCGACCCCAAGATAGTTTGGGAAAAGGGTAGGCAGATGGTGACATTGAATCCTACCGTAAAACGTGACTTTTCACGCCCAAAAAAGTAATTAACCAGCAAAAATTTTTCCGTAGAATTACTTAGTTTGCTGTACAGAATGCTTAGTTGACGGCCTCGTGGAGCGTCCATTTATATACCATGTATTTGACTGTACCAAAGTCGTTCGCACCTTCAGTTTCGAGATTAAAAAACCAGTTTTTTCTTTACATTTTAACGCTTGTTACCTGTGGTAACATTGGCTTCTCCTGAATGTACCGTTGTCTTTTAACAATGGAAATGCTGATCAAACTGGCTTTTTGCTTGGTCCCTATATTTTACCAGTTGGTGTTGGTTATTTGTACTATTCAGCTATACATACATACAAAGAAATATAATTGAAGTGTCTGTTTGTAATATTAAAATAACCGATTTTTACAACATACCAAAATAACATTTTTTACAATTTTTAAAGTGAAACTTTTATTACATCGTCTCAAACTTTTTCGTCTGTGTGTTGCATGTCGCGTGATGCTGACGATCGGCCGCTGAGTCCCTACTCCGCGGCCTACCTACTTCGCGGCCTACTTACTCCGCGCTATAGTGTGAAAAAAAGTTTCACTTTTACCGTGGTTTTTGTCTGTCTGTCTGTTTGTTCCGGCTAATCTCTGGAACGGCTGGACCAATTTTGACGGGACTTTCACTGGCAGATAGCTGATGTAATAAGGAGTAACTTAGGCTACTTCTATTTTAGAAAAAAAAAATGCAAATACGAAAAAAAAAACTAAATAATTTTAGTGTTAACCACGCGGACAAAGTCGCGGGCACAGCTAGTTCATTGATAAAAAGGTTTTCGTATTTGACAAGACAAGTGTTTTTTGAGACAGTACTGCTGCTGAGTTTGATTATCAGGTCGGCCAACGTATTATTCTGTTTCTTAGTAACAGCCACGGAGTCTGGAGTTTGTCCATCACGAATTTTTCAGAAGAGAAGCCGGAATTTGAGCTAGGGTGATGCCTCGTTGGTCTACGCGATTGCTGAGCATGAATGAGGTCCTGGTAACGATGGCCAGGTCGGACAAAATGTTATTGGGTTTTTTCATCAAGAACTAGCTTATGCCCGCGGCGTCGCCCGCGTGGAGTTCGATAATTGTCCCACGGGAATATACTATCGGGATAAATTGTGCCAAATTTCATCCAAATCCATTCAGTAGTTTTTGCGTGAAAAAGTAACAAACATCCATGCATCCATCTATCCTCACAAACTTTCGCATTTATAATATTAGTAGGATTTAGCGGCCACGGAGTACGGATTTGTGCCTGGTTGATGGCAATAGGCTCGCCCCCTATTACATGGGACTTAAACATAACTGGTGAAATGTGGGTGCACTATTAGGTCCGCTACTGCCTAACCCTTTAGGGATTATAGGCGTGATGTTATTTTAAGTGTTAATAATATAGTAGAGGTTTGCGTATTTGATATGTTTTCTGTTATGAGTAGTAAGATAGCATGCTTTGGTTTATAAGGGGGCGTCCATTAAATACGTGAGGCGTTTAGGGTGGGTGTCGAGCCGAATCTCACGAGGAAGTGAGGGGGGGGTCTCGGTTAATATCACGTAATTTTTCATATACGTTGTCAGGTTTACAGAAATGGACAAAGGGTACCTTTCATCCCGAAAAAAATACTGTTCCCGAGGAAAACTAATGATAGATGGCGCCACGTGTCCGAGACGGTTATTTTCAAATTCTCAACTAACGCGAGCGAAGCCATGGGCAAAACATAGTTTATAAAATAAGTTCAATGCTCAGCTATAAAATATAAACAATACAAAACTTAAGTATTGTAATAAAAAAATGCTCTTAAGTTAGTACAGTCGCGTGCATTCATATTTAAACATTTAACTTATGAAAGTGTTTTTTTCCAAACTAACCAACACAACATTGTTATAATTTTATGTATTTTGTGTCGATTGTATCCGACCAGTATGTAGCCACTACGAATCGTATGTGACTAAAAGAGTGATGAAAAAAATAGTGCGTGGAGTCTCTCCGCGCGGAAGAAGTGAATCTTCGTAATACTACACGCATGCTTTCGAGTGCCACGCATTCACTCTTGCTCTGTCTCTTTCTGTTCCCTTCGTGGTAACGTTAAACGTTTAACGCAAACTTGTTTCACTTTTTGAAATATAAATGTTGATGGATGAAGAGGGAGGGGAAGACCAAGGAAACGATGGATGGGTTGTGTTAGAAATGATATGAAAGAAAAAGAAACAAAATAACAGTACGACAGAGGAAAATGAAAGAAAAAAACGTGTTGCCCTGACCCCAAGTAACATGGTACGAGTATAATGCTGGGGTTGATGATGTAGCCACCTGCACAGCTCTCTCGTTGGCTTCGTTTAAATTCTGTAAGGCGGTTGTGCAGGATGGGCAACAAAGGAAGTACAGTCTACCTGACGAATCCTTTCATTAATGCTTCTGCAATGTTTGTGCACGCCAGAGTAGACAGTTTCTCTGCTGTCGTGCACAAAAAGAATGCGTCTTTGCTCGGCAAATTGCAGAGCAGTAGCAACAGCCTCTTAAGAGTTATTGCGAGTGTTATTGCTGATAGGCACGATCAAAGCCCCATAATGAGGCATCTTAAAAAAAACACCCCGTCTGTAGTAGAACATAAGTATTAACGTAGTTTCTAAGTTAAATTGTCTACTAACATCTAGAATTGTGTATGTCATGAGATCGATTTTCGTCTGAGAAATAAAGAATTATTATATTATTTCGATTAAAAATAATAAGATGACATTTTTCCACGCTTTTTATTTTGCAAAATGTTAACATGTTAGTGCTTATAACTGTACCATCTGATCTAAATCACAAAAGGTTCTTTGTTCACGTTGATTGAACGAGAATCTTTTCCAAAAGTGCATGAACTGATAAAATACATACCCCCTTTCACCCCCCACACCCCTCGCCGTCTAGACGACCTGTAGGTAGTCGGAAAAAAACGCAACAATATTGTCAGTTAGCATCGAGAAGCCGCGCGGTGCGGTCGCGTTGCGCGCTTTCGATTTTCGAAAGTTTTTACGTATACGCGTGGACTGTGATAGTATTTTTTGTATTGTATTGAACTGTGATAGTTAGTGTTTAGATATGTTTTGTTTGTTCGGTGCTAGTAAGTATTTTTTTATTTTATACATATATGTATAAACAGACTTGAATGAGTTAGTTAATATCAAAAGTTTATTTGGGAAAACAATGAAAAATAATATTTAAATTGATGACGATTTGGCGCTTTTACCAAAAAGGTTTTATAACATTTTAATGTGGTGATGGCCCAGAGGTTAAAGTCTCGCTTTTTAAACATGAGGTTATGGGTTCAAATCCGGGCAAGTACCAAGGTGACAAGTGGTCATGTCTTCTCGGTATAAGAAGAGGTCTTTGCCCAACAATGGGACGGTTAAAGGCTATTGTTATTATTATTTTTAATTGGATCAGCTGATCTGGCTCCATTCTGAGATTTAAATTTTATTTTTTCTCTTGTTTACTTTTTATGTTATTTGTTTTTGTTAATTTTAAACCTTTTTTTGTCCTGTGTGAGACTATTAAATACTTTGTTCAGCGGGTTGTCCTTCTTTGATAGAATTTGCGCGTTCTTTAAAAGTTTAATGAAAAGTGGTTTTTCGTGGAACTCTTAATACAAGAGCGGGCTGATTCATGTTGAAACGAAAATAAATAAGTTGTCTAAACTTGCTTTGTCATTTTTCTCGGAAACTGTTGCACCGATTTGGATGTAGTTTTTGCCTTGTTTTTTAAGTTTTTTGGGCTTAGAGACCTTTATACCTTTAGCAGCTAGGTCTTTTATTACATTGACTAGTATAATTTACATTGTTATTAAGCCATATTTCAAATACAAATCAAGCTTATTTAGGTAGACTTGCCAAACTTAGAAAAACTTTTAAGTAAATCCCATTATAAAAAAAAGCAGAGCCGGAAAACACATGTTCATAAACTCACGCCGTTTTCTAATGGTGGTAGGCAGAAATCACAGAACGCCGCCTTCTATGATCTTCTTAAACTTCATTCGCTTCGTACACGTTCATACATAGCCGGAAAATACTTCTAATTTCTTAAATAACAATTAAAATAGACATAGGTAATGGCTGCAATCAAGCGTTATTTCTGTCTTCCGGTATGAATTGTTTTTTTTAGGGTTCCGTATCCAAAGGGTCAAACGAGAGAGTTACTGAGACTTCGCTGTCCGTCTGTCACCAGGCTGTATCTCATGAACCATGATAGTGAGCCAGTTGAAATTCTACAGATTATGTATTGCTGTTGCCGCTAGAACAACAAACACTAAAAACAGAATAAAATACATATTTAAGGGGGGCTCCCATACAAAAAAGTGTTTTTTTTTTGCTCGTTGTTATAAATTAGGGGACGGAACTCTTCGTGCGCGAGTTCAACTCGCACTTGGCCGGTATTTTTGGAAATTCTGTACGTTTTTGTGTCTTCTGGTGCGGCAGTAAATGCAGTAATATTTTCTGAAAGACCTGCACGTGTAGCATGATCACTGTAGAAACGGATTATGACGACGGAAAAATGACATAATTAAATCGAGTTTGTCTTCTAAATGTGTCATTAATGAATAAAATTATAACGATTATGTATATTATATGTACATAATTATACATTGTATTAATGTTGTTATTTCTTTGGTTAATTATACAGGACCTTGCTTATTGTTTTAAAACAAAGCGTTTCGACCTTTTTCAGCACCTGGGTAAATAGTATTATTATGTACATTTATTTTATTTGGCGCGTGACTTTACAACGTTTGTAATCGCGTAAATAACCGTAGAAACGTCTGTCTTGATAGTAATATAAAACTCTTTTTAAAATCATCGTGTGATTTACTTACTTTTTAGTTCTATCGCTATAAACTCTTTTCCCTTTTTTAGGGTTCCGCACCAAAGGTTCGGCACCCTAAAAAAAAAATATGTATTTCTGTTGCCGCTACAACAACAAATACAAAAAACAGAATAAAATAAAATTTAAGGGGGCTCCCATACAATCAAGTGTTTTTATAAAATAATGGTACGGAACCCTTCGTGCACGAGTCCGACTCGCACTTGGCCGGTTTCTTTTTTCTTCAATATACACACATCAAAAGTGTCTAGGGATCAACATATATTTTTGCAATAACTTTTCTCCTGATTGATATTAATTAAAATTTTCTTTAAGGATTCATCAAATAAAGTGTTTTCGTTTGTCACAGTAACGATAAACCAAGTCACCTTTGCATTAATAAAGAAATTTGCTATTTTCTAATAAAGGGATTTTTGACATTTGAACCACTAACATTAAAGTTCGAAAAAAAGACTGAAATAACAGTTTTCTTTAAAATTTTATTGGGTAACTTAAACAATTAATAATCCGTGTTTCTACCGCGAACACTAACAACACAAGAACATCGGTTTGGCATACTCAAAATGAGTTCATCCAAATCACGCTGTGGAATGGCCGCCCATGTTCGTTGCAACAACAAAAAAAGGTCTTCTTGCGACTGGATACCCTCCATATTCGGCAGAGCTCTTCTCTGTAGCATATCCCATGCATGCTCAATCGGGTTCAAGTCTGGCGACTGAGCAGGCCAGGGCAGGACATTGATGTTAGCTGCGGCGAGAGTCTGTCTTACAACTCTTGCGGTGTGCGGTCGTGCATTATCATGCATTAACTGAAATAAGGGACCGATTTGCACTTGTAGAGGAACGATGACGTCTGATACAATCGTCTCAGCATAAATTTGAGCGTTGAGGTTGCCTCTGATCCAAATCAACTCAGTTCTTCCGCCGATCCAAATACCCGCCCATACCATGATGGTTCCACCACTATAAGGATGGACTTCCTGGCAGGATTTTAATCGCTGTTGGCGTCCAGGGGTTCTCCAGTGTCGTATACGTCTTGTATCCGGTCTCATACCAAAACGAGACTCATCAGAAAAGCACACGAAACGCCATTGTTCTTCTGCCCAATTTCTGTGTTCAAGAGCCCATTGATATCGAATCCTACGATTGTGCATTGCTATAGGTGGTACCCGTAGCGGTCTTCGGGAATGAAGGTTCACTTCATGCAAGCGGTTTCTGACTGTTTGGTCGCTAATTAAGTTCCCTGAAGAGTGATGAAGCCTCACGGCTAACATCATGGCGGTTATTGTTGGAGCTCTTCGAGTTAAGATTTGAATGTATCGGTTTTGTCTCCGTGTGGTGCAGCGATACCGTCCTCCATGGCGCTCAGCCACGGTACCAGTGCTTCGGTAACGTGTCCAAAGTCGACTGATAACACTCTGACTTGTATTCAGAGCTAAAGCCACAGTACGTTGCCGGGAACCAGCTTCTATCATTCCCACGGCTCTGAGCATTTCCTCCCTGCTTAAATGACGTCGCCGCTCCATAATAACGTTGGTTTTAATCAGTAGTAGGGAAACAGTAGCACTAATAATGTCTTCAATGCGTTGTATGTTTTTATAGGGAAAATATTGACAGCTGATTTTCATCTTTTACTCGAATTTGATTCACAGTTCCTGATTCAAATTATGAAATGCACCAAAAAGGATCCATATAAATTTATAAAATCATAAATTTATTACAAAGCCACATCTCAATCTCAAGAAATCCGCATAAAAATGCTTGATCCCTAGACACTTTTGATGTGTGTACTTACGTACACACAAACTCGCGCCATTTTATACGAGCCTAGGTAGAGATTACAAAACCTCTTCTGCTACGAATCTATGATCCCTACATACTTACTGCTTTTTGCTTCGTCCACGAAATTAAATTATTATTAAAGAAGAGGATCTTCTATTTTTCCATCTATGTTGGGGTCGGCTTCCAATCTAACCGGATGCAGCTGAATACCAGTATTTTATATGTAACTAGTGACTGCCTATCTGACCTCCACAGGCCAGTTAGTATTGGGTAATACGGTACCCCTTGGTAAGAATGGTTGTCAGAATTCCACAACCTGTAACGACTGTTAAAACCCTTAAAACCTTAAACCCTAAAAGCCTTTAAAGTCACGTAGACGTATTTTTTTATGGTCTTTATTTTAAAACCACGTGGCATTTTCTGATAATTGATTTATGAGGTTTTTAAGAACCCAAAGGCAGATTATTAAGATTTACAAAAACTTGCAGGATTAAAGGATTGTTAGTTCAGGATTTCGAGATATTATTTATTTAGTTGTCAAAAATAACTGTTTGTATACACCGTGTAAATCACCTCATCACGAAGCCGTCAACCAAGCATTCTGTACATGAAACTAAGTAACTTTACGCAAAAATTATTGCTGGGATACGACTTATTTTAGGGGGTGTAAAATCATGTTTTGTGGTAGAACTCAATGTAACACACTCAAAACATTGTGCTGATGGACGGATTGAATAGTACGGGGGCCGTGTAGGTGTTTAAAGTAAAAATCTTACATTAAAAACTTGTATATAAAAAAATACTTGTCAAAAAGTTGTAACTTTGACCCCTAATATCTCCGTAACTAGAAGGTTCCTAGGTATGGTGTAGAACAAAAAAATGATCGCAATGACAGGGAGAACCAGTGCCTTTCGGCTTCGTTAAGAGGTGTTTTACACCCTTTATAAGGCTGACCAGCATGCCTGAGAGATATTTCTCGACAGCATGTAAAGCCAAGTCAGAGGCCCATGGACGGTATAAAAACACTGACACCAGGTTACTAACCACACGATAAAGAAAGAAAAAGACTGAGATTTTTGTGAAGGCCAAAGAAGCTCTTTGAACTGTTGCATATATTTTGATGTAAATCGTCCTCAGTCCAAAAATCGAAATGTAACTCACCATTCTTCCATTCCAATTCTTACCTTCCCAAAACCCATCTATTTCCTAGCTCATAACTCAGACACAAACATACACAGGGCTGTCTGGCAGGTGAACGCCACAGGGACCCTTTGTCGTCTGAACGTTGACCTAGGTTAGGTCTGAACCGTCTAGCCTCCGTCTAGACACCCCCTAGCGGATTTCATTTTAGGGAGTATTGAAATTTTGACTTCGAAGAGAGGAAGGTTTCATCTTTGGTATTAAGTTTTGTGGGGAAAATGTTTGCGATCTCTGAGTTTTGTTGAGAGCTTTGGTGGTTGTTTGAAAATATTTATTTATTTGGTATACCAACAGCAATGTTAGCTGATAATAAGCAAACATAATAATTGCGATCCCTTATTTTTACTAATAAAGATATTTCATTTATTGTTTTTTATTTATTTGTTAATCTGTTTAAATGGTGACGTTAGTAAGTGATTAAATTATTTTTTAATTCATTGAGTACCCAGTGAGTGGGCTCATTTGTTGTCTGAATAAATTAAATTATTATTATTTCCTTTATTCACTTTTATAAACAAATTTGATACATTTTTAAATATTTCTCATAAATAAAAAAATAAAAAAAAAACATTTAAAAATATAAAAAAAAACATTTAAAAATATAAAAAATTGTAGCCCACCGGTATCGGGAACAGGGTCCAAGCTACCGGCGGTCAGGGCTCCAGAGAAAGGAACCTCCTAACAATACGAGCCGTGTCCAGGAGTACCGCTTTCTGAATCAAGACCTTGATCCAGCTGCCTAACGAGAGAAAAGTTATGGAAGTAAAAAATGCAAGTAAAAAAAAAATAGTAGGTACGTAAACAAAAATATAAACATAATTTATAATTATGACAACGTGTCAGAGGTTATAAACGTTGAATTGAAACGGGGTTTCTTTTTATAAAAAAGCGGAAATTAAATAAGTATTTATGCTAATTTTATTCAATTTTCTGCGCAGACTCAACATTTATTTAAATGAAAAAGGCAGAATCGACACAGCCTAAAAAGCAATTAGAATTTTTCTTCTTCATCGTGTATCCGGACAGAATTTTTTTTTTTGCTTCAAAACTCTTGCGCCTCCTTCAATAATAATAATTTCAATCAAAGACCAAAAATAAACAAATAACAAACCATCATAACAGACAATTAAAATAAAAAATCATGAATGAACGACATAACGTTTGAGCTTACACGTTCAAAAAATACCACGCTAAAATAAAGCTATCTGCCTAATTGGCTCGTTTTGGCTCATTACGTGCTCAAACTGGCGGGCGTGGTGAGCCAGTCCCTTGATGAGCACAATCGTGGCTCAAGGCCCTAATGGTTATACGGCTCAAATTTACGTGCTGTTACTGTATATGTGTACTTCATACTACTTACATGCGGTTTTGATGCACGTACTAGTGGCGGTAACGGTACAGTTTTATTTAATTAAAACTAAAATATCATAATTTTAAGTTCCGTGTATTTGAAGGCGAGCCTATTACTACCAATCGGGTAGAAATACTGACTAGCTTGGGGCAAAATAAATTGCTTTAAGATATAAAGGTTTAGGTAAAACATTTTGAACTCGAAAAAACATAAGTAGCTTTTGAATTTATCTCGGTACGACTTTCCTTTGACTGACGTCGAATTGAGGGGAGGGAGGGGAGTGGGAGGACAGGGGGGGAGGGGTACAACCACCCCTTAAAAGGAAAAGTTGCGACGCGCCCCCCTTTTCGAGATTTTTAAAATTTTTAATTCTGAGGAAATGTTTGGGTAATAATCTAGTATCGTTTGGCAGGCGGAGGGGGCGGGAGGGTGTGGAGGGGTGTGCCACTTCCCCTCTGGCACCACTCCCGTGAAAAGGTAATGCAACGTTCTTGAGAAAAACCAATTAATGTAACCTAACCTCAAAACATATTGTATTCGCCTAAAAAGCGTAGTCGACGGAGCCCCGCTACGCGGGGCTCCTATTTCTGCCTGCAGGGTTTAAAGTAACCTAACACGAAGGGGATGTCGGGGTCTTAGTTCGCTCGCTCCGCTCGCTCACTAGACCCCGCCATCCCCTTCGAACCTAACCTGTCCGAGTCGGGGTGCCCCAAGTCCAGAGCTCGCTTCGCTCGCTCTTGCAACCAAATTTGGTATGTTCTACATAAATACATTCAATGGCCAGAATTCTATATAATCTGTGATAGGGATTGACCTAAATATTGCAAAAAAAAATAATTTTCAATATTTTTTTTCTCAAAAACTACGCGTTTCCGCATATTGAAACTTTGCGTGTGTGCTAATAATAATGTAACCTTTCTGTAAAAAAAATATCAACCCCCAACTCGACGTCAGTCAAAGGAAAACTGAGCCTAAAAGTCTAACTAAATTATGCTAATGATCTAAAAAATCATTACCCAATGATCTACAGTGATTAATAATCCGATAAAATATTATATTCTGATTTTGTCGTCAATGTCATTTTTATATTTTATTATTTGAACTTTAAAATACTCGTAGTCGATAATTTATTCATTAAAGCGTAACCTTCAGCCAAATTCGCTACCAGGCGTGCATAAAATCCTGCGACAAATATTTTAATGATTTAATTTATTCTTTACAGGTGAGTGTGCCAACGTGTTCGATTCGAGTAACGATGAGGAGTTGGAAACAGTGAGTTTTTGTACCTCCTACTAACTTATAAGAGCCTGGTACCTCAGGTGCGAATTACTATCTCCCTTCGGGGTTTCTATGGTAGTTTTATTTCTTTGAACTATTTTGACCTTATCGGTCGCATTAGTGACTGCTGAGTTTGAGGTACGATAACTTGTTTTACTTTATTTTTAAAGACTGAATTTAAGACTGGTTTATTTATCGCAATAGAGTAACACCCTGTTACGTAACGAAAAATAGAACACAAAAATTTGCTAACAAACAACTGTTGTGATTGGCTGACTTAATCATCAACAGCCAATCAAATTAAATTATACATTAGTTTTTTTTTTTTATCGCGGCCTCGATTTTTTACTCAAGGTAGAGGGGTCCTAGCTAAACAATAACAGCTGCACGGTTCGATCTTCGAGGTTAAGAAAGAGTAAATAAATAACCCGTTAAGCACTTGGTCCCGACTATTATTCGTACATATTTGACATACTCAATCCCGAAAGTCGGAAAGCCAGTCTTGCCAAGGGTATCGTGTTACCAAGCAAGTTGTGAAGGTCAGATTGACAGTCACTCCATGTATAGTAATGGTGTTCAGCTGCTGTTAGACTGGAAGTACACAGCATAGTTGGGGCAAGGCTTGGCAGATTAAGAGGTCATCATTAGGAACAGCTTTAAGTATATGGCGAATCCTGTAGAAGAAGTTCATAATGTTGCCCCCTTATGGAGTTAACAAAACCGGCCAAGTGCGAGTCGGACTCACGCACGAAGGGTTCCCGTACAACTATTTATAAAAACGAGCATAAAATTTTTTTTTTTTGTATGGGAGCCCCCTTAAGTATTATTTGTTGTTATAGCATCAACAGAAATACATAATCTGTAGAAATTTCAACTGGATACCTATCACGGTTCATGAGATACAGTCTGGTGATAGACGGACGGACGGACAGCGAAGTCTCAGTAATAGGGTCCCGTTTGACCCTTTGGGTACGGAACCTAAGGTTAGGAAAACTAAGGTTGTCTAACTTTATCTATCTTTGAGTGTTGCGTGAGAGAATACAGGTATAACGCATGAGTCCATATATACTTTTGTCCAAATTATACTGCGTCGTAGGTCTAGTGGTCCCAACCGCGAATCCTGGGGGTCTACTCTCTAAGCACGAAAACCGTAGTTTCGGCCGAAGTTACGGACGTTTCCTACTCCGTATCACTTACGGACATAAGATTCGTTAGGGCCCTGAACTAAAAATGAATGACAACCCGATTGGACAGTTTTCCTTACTCCCGATTTAATTTCAAAACTCATGAATCTGAAAATATTAGGGAGTAGGGTTGATTTCGAAGTATAAAGCTGGTAACGGACGAATCCGTATTTTCGTTGACGGGCTTAGAGAGTAGACCCCCTGACCTTGACGACCTGAGTTCGATTCGATCGGGAAAAGTTTTACTAGGTTTTTTCATCAGGAGTTTCTCAGTAGCTGACACGGAGCCTGGATTTGCGCCCGGTTGATGGCAATAGGCTCGCCACCTATTTATTACATGGGACTACATAACTGGCGAAATTTGAATGTACTATCGGGTACATCTCTGCCTAATCCTTCGTGTATTACAGGCTTGATGTTATAAATGTATGTATTTGTATATTTATTAATAACCTAAATATCTTGTAATACAATCGTAAGTTGCAAAATGTAATTGTTTCTGCCTTTCGCGAAACAAGGTCAGAAGAATTTCGGACCAGTCTGTCAGTGAAAGTATATATAATTATAATACCTTGTAAATGGCACAAGTATATGCGAAATCTACCTGATACATAATATAACATTACGCATGTACTCCTGCGGGGATTGGCAGAGTTGCAACTAGAGTAACCACCGTCTTCGTCACAGATTTGTTGAAGATAGCAAGAAGGCATGCTTTGTCGATGAATTAGGATAGCGGCAGAAGAATGTTTATGTTTAAGTCTCATGTGATACACAAGCCTATTGCCTGCAGCCAAAAATTCAGAAGCCGACCTGCTACTTACTTATAAAAAATAGTGCGTGGTGTCCCTCCGCGCGGAAGAAGTGAAACTTCTTAATAATACACGAATTCACTCTCGTTATTTTATTGAGCTTCTAAAAAGTATTTTTTTGTTTTCTTGTTGTATTATTATTAGTATTATCGAGGTTATTCTACTCATGGAAATTGAGCGAAGGCTGGTCACACCGAAGAGTCGAATGCATGACTGTTTGCACGCCATCTTGCGTACCTAGTAGAACTACGTAGTCACAAATCTTGTAATACTGCCATCTCTTAGTGAGTTTTAGAAAATATTACCCCTCCATGGTAGCGTTACGGCCTGGTCACGACTTTGGTCTTAGCGGTGCGCGGCGCGGCGAGCGGGGCGGCGCGCGGCGTCGGTGAGCGGTGCGTTTTGCACGCCACGTACCCTCAGTAGCGGTTAGTTGCAGCGGCAGCGGTGGACGTATTTAGGTAGTCAAAACGTGCTCAAAATCATGGCGTTATCAAAATTATCCCTGCTCTGTTTAGAAAGCAGTACATTTTTAAAACAAGATATTCTTAATATGAGAGAAGGAGTGCACGAACTGAACAAAAATCGGTATTGAAATAGCGAATTTCGTAACTATAAAATATCCAGATAAGTTTTATGAGTACAGTTTTGACATCCAAATAGGCGGTCGATTTAAAATTTCAGTAATAAATGCATCGGTATCCATTACCGCCACAAAATCGTCTAAACTTTTTTGTTTTAATCTACACCGCTGAGTACGTCACTCCTACACCGCTGCCCGCGCCGCTCTGTTTCGTGGCGTCGCACTCATTCGTTCGTACTTTTGTTCCTGCCGCTCTGCGCACCGCTCGCCGCTGCCGCGATTCGCTCGGAGAAAACCGCGCGCGTTTTCGCTATGAGCGGCGTCTCGTGGCGTGCTTCAAACATTTTCATACTTTTGATCTTACCGCTCGCCGCCCCGCGCTTAGCTGCCGCTCACAGCGGCAAGGTCGTGAACGGGCCGTTAAACTTGTTGGAAGTCGCCTAAGAAGTTTCACTTAAAAAAAAAACTAGACCCGACCTGCGCTGCGGTTCAAAACTGCTTGCGAATGAGATTTGGCAGTACTTTCATAGACAATTTAAAACTATACACGAAGAACATGCTGAAGAAGACCAAGGAAACGATGGATAGATTGTGTGGGGAATTATATGAAAGTAAAAGGAGTAAATGATAGCTGACGGTTGACAGAGGAGAATCGAGGAAAACAACGTGTTTCGCCGACCTCAAGTAACATTCCCATGTAACTTGAGGGCAGGAAGATGACGACAAGACGAACATGCTGTAAGGAATATTTTAAGTGTGAATGAAGATATGGAAGGTCGAGAAAAAAATGGAATGATTGTGTGGAATACCTAGAAGATGAATTGGCTAAAAGGGGTTGTGATTAATGAGAATTTGACATGCATAGAAATCAATTGGCAGCTGGCCCCAAATTTATTGGGAAGGGCAAGAGATATGATGAGGAAACACAAATGGGAATTATTTGCGGATATATTAACAGTATAAGCTCGCGGCTAAATAATTACAGCCGCACGGGTCGATCTAGCCGTGCTTGTCGAGGTTGGTCCGTGGATGGGTGACCATAATTACATACCGAGTTTCCTCCGTGCCTCGGAAAGGACGTTAACCTGTTGGTCCCGGGTGTCATTTGTAGAACTTTGACAGTCGTTACGAGTAGTCAAAAGCCAAAAAGTCTGACATCCAGTCTTACCAAGGTGTCGTATTTCCCAGTTACTGGGTTGTGGAGGTCAGATAGGCAGTCGCTTCATGTAAAATACTGGTACTCAGCTTCATCCGGTTAGACTGGAAGCCGACCCCAAGATAGTTTGGGAAAAGGCTAGGCAGATGATGATATTTGTAGTATAAGCTTATTAATATGGCGTGCATCGTGCATGTATGACCGATGTATGAACGTAGATTACACAAAATGAGTATAAAGGGTGTAAAACACCTCTTAACGAAGCGGAAAGGCACTAGTTCTCCCTGTCATTGCGATCATTTTTTTGTTCTACACCATACCTGGGAACCTTCTAGTTACGGAGATATTAGGGGTCAAAGTTCCAACTTTTTGACAAGTATTTTTTTAAATACAAGTTTTTAATGTAAGATTTTTACTTTAAACACCTCCACGACCCCCGTACTATTCAATCCGTCCATCAGCACAATGTTTTGAGTGGGTTACATTGAGTTCTACCACAAAACATGATTTTAAACTCCCCAAAAAAAAGTCATTTCCCAGCAATAATTTTTGCGTAAAGTTACTTAGTTTCATGTACAGAATGCTTGGTTGACGGCTTCGTGATGAGGTGATTTACACCGTGTATAAGGATTGTAACAGGAGCTCACCGCCCGTCCGTCTTATGACGACAGGCCGTGACGACGACGCGATCGTGTTCCACGCGTGCCTCAAGGAGATATCAGCAAACCCGAAGGGGTCCGAGAGGGCCGATGCCTGCCAGGGCTGCGGGACTGAACGAAAGAGATACCGTGGCCCTGGAACACAAAGGGCTAAGAAGAAACATGGATCGGTTTTAGGCAGTACAAAGTACCCAAAGTATTAGTTCGAGTACTCAGTTTCGGCCGTACTCGAAGACTCCGGTCTTCGAGTACGGCGTACCACAAGCATCATCATGAAACACGTGAAGGGGACTGAGTTCGTGGTGAATACAGCCTTGTGGAGTCAGACGGTTCGTTGCGGAAGGTTCAGTACCACGCCGATGAAAACAACGGGGTAACTAACTCCCGCTTCGGGCGCGGGAGGGGTCATTTGATGATTTACATTGGTAAAAAAGATAAGAAAAAAAAGGCATGAGTTTATACATAATTATGTAATATCGCTAGCATATAATATAGGTAAGTAATTAAATTATACCGTGATAACATAGTGGTTAGACATTGTAATATTATCGCTTAGAGTAGCAATATTCACTGTTTGTCAAACCACAACACATTGATAATATTAAAACAATTGCCGGGACGACCCATTTAAATTGAATATTTACCTACATAGATAATGTTGATTTGCCGGTAGGTAAAATCATTATCATAACTTTATATTTATATATGCATATGTAGGTACTTAATTGGTAAAATCCACTAGGCCGTACTGGGCTCGGTGGATAAATCCTAGCCTATATGTATATATATATAAAGGGTGTAAAACACCTCTTAACGAAGCCGAAAGGCACTGGTTCTCCCTGTCATTGCGATCTTTTTTTTGTTCTACACCATACCTGGGAACCTTCTAGTTACGGAGATATTAGGGGTCAAAGTTCCAACTTTTTGACAAGTATTTTTTTAAATACAAGTTTTTAATGTAAGATTTTTACTTTAAACACCTCCACGACCTCCGTACTATTCAACGCGTCCATCAGCACAATGTTTCAAGAGTGCGTTACATTGAGTTCTACCACAAAACATGATTTTACACCCCCAAAAAAAAATTCGTTTCCCAGCAATAATTTTTGCGTAAAGTTACTTAGTTTCATGTACAGAATGCTTGGTTGTCGGCTTCGTGATGAGGTGATTTACACCGTGTATATATTAAATGAGCAATATATTAATATTTGCATATAACTATGTTGGATATTTGCAATCACTTTCTCGAAAACGGCTCTAACGATTTCGATGAAAGTTACGATGTCCTATATGGATCTTTACGGTATAGTGTTTTAGTGGTTTTTGTGGTGATCAAATTAGACTTTCAGAAACCCGAGGGTATATAACGATGATTATTTCAATATTGGGTACTAATGACTGCTTCGTTGGTATAGTAGGCGCAAGCGCGTCTGCTGAGCATAAGGTCCTGGCTTCCAATCCCAGGTTGGGCAGAGTGTTATTGGGTTTTTCCATCAGGAATAACTCGGTAACAGCCGCGGTGTGTGTCCGGCTGATGACAATAGGCTCGCCCCTTATTACATAGGACTTCATAACTGGCAAAATGTGGGTGTACAGGTACACCTCTGCCTAACCCCTCTGGGATTCCAGGCGTCATGAGTGAATCTTGTTGAAAGTCCTTGCAAAGATAAGAAACGTTTTGAAATTGATTTTCACTTCCCCTCTGATGGATTACATTTTAGAAAATGTAGAATCGGAACCAAAACTTTAGCTACAATTTTACTATAGAAAAAATATCGTGCCATTTAATTAATTTTATCATAATAATAATGTTTTAACATCATATAAACACATGGTCTCAATAACTACGCATCACCTCTCCGCTCAGCAGTGAAAAAACATATTAATTGACCGTTACTGACTCACCGTTGCGAGTCGTGTACCAGGCTACCATAACTGTTGAGAGATGACGTCATTCGTACTTTTGTACGATACTGGGAACCTGCTTCGGGTTTCTTCGGGTGTACGAAGCTCATTGCACTGCTTGATCCAACAAAAGCCGAACGTACAGGCAATCTTGAATCAAGTGTGGGTTCCTAGTATGTTCGAATCTAAAATCGAAAATAAGGGGGCGTGATTTTTTGTGTTTTGTCACATAAAAGACATTGGGATCACTGTCTGTAAGTTTTAATAAAAGGCCAGAGATTATCGAAGGTTCTTTGCTTCCCAATTCTTATAAAGAAAACACGGTTCAAGTGGATTAGTATGAACGGTGAAAAATTAATTATGATCTCCTATTTGTTTTCCAAGTTTGAAACTAACTAGATCTTAGAAAACTACCAATAAATCTTGCGGCGCTTTTTTGCAATGCATTTGGGGAAACCCCACTCGGATGAGATCAACTCCTGCACGTCTACATCATAATCAGCCTGTAAAATGCCCACTGCTGGGATACAGACCTCCTCTTAGAAGGAGGGGGAGTCTGCTCAATTCACTACGGATTTTTATCACGATATTTTGCTTCACCGCTTTGAGAGAAGTGGTGATTAAATACTTTGGACAAATTAAAGTACCTGCTGAGACTTTTGCCCAGCAGTGGGACAATCATCATCATTCTCTTGCTCTTATCCTTATTTATTTGGGGTCGGCCCAGGTTTTCTTCATCTAGTGTTTTGGGAAGGTCATTAATATAGATTAAAAATAGTGGGCAACCCTAACACACTTCCTTGTGAGATTGAGCAAGTTATTTTTTTTTTTATTTGTGTCGGGTCGTTTAGTTCCCTTCAAAATGGTTGAGTTGAATGATGGCTGATACATGCGTCATGTTCGTGAACGGGCGCTGTCAGTTGTGACTGGTCATCTCTTAGCTGCCACGGTTTATTATAATTATTTTATTTTTAATTACTGATTTAATCTTTTACTCTGGACGCTCTTAACTTGCCTGTATTTCTACATTGTTCTCACATATTTGTAATTCCTAACATGAATGATGTAACCAAGATTTTGTAACACATTTTGATTTAAAAGAGTGTCCATGGAGTTTCTTGCCCGTTCTTCTCCATAGAGATCTACGCTACGGAATGGGCAACTACAGTACTTTCATAAGTTATTATGCCTTGTGACCCTGTAGCTTCGCGTTTTATTTTGTTTTTTGACTTTCAAAAGTGCCTGTAATGGTCTAATTGAAATAAATGCTTTGACTTTGACTTTATTGTGATAGTTTTGACCCCATTTTTATCATAGTCGTAATTTTAAATTTTTACTTAATGTGCCCTATTATGTAAATATGATTTGAACCACGAAAAAGCTGGTCATCGTACGCCGCAACCATATAGTTTAGTGAGTAAGAAGTCATAGAGGACCTTGTCGTATGCTTTTGTCATGTCTAATACTAGCCCAATTACGTATTGTTTGTCGTTTATATTCGATATTCGATAATTAAAAACATTAGAGGAATGGAAAGTTCTATTGCGCATTGTTGTAATAAAATTAGTGGAATGTCATCGATTCCGCAGCTATGTTTATTTTTAGTTGACCTTATTATATAACTATTTCTTTCTTGTCTACCTGCCTAGCATGACCGTACTATCTCTATTCTACCAAGAAACGACAAGAAATCTTTTCTATACAACTTGACATTTCTTCTGGCCGAGCATGGCGCGCCCCGTCGACTCGCGTTTCTACGAAGACATAGACAGAAATTCTTTCCATAGCAACGGAGACGTATCACGTGATGTTTATATTCCCTGAATATTATTACGTTTAGTTAGCAAAAAAAAGTTGCCAATGGCACGAGTTTTTCATTTTTCGTGGGCGGGATGGTGTTGCTGCATCCTGGATCCAGGCCTGGATCTTTTTCGCGAAATTAAACCTAAATATTTTAAATAACATTTCAACCTTTTGAACGTAACTCAACGCAACCACGAATCGTATTTCTCGTATTTAGTTTATAACAAGACTAGTTTGACATTTGTCAGAAGTATTGTTTCTACCCCCAAATGTCAAAAGAAGAGAAAATATGGTCGTCATGCTCGACGTTGTAGATTGTGTCGACTGAAGAAAAGAAACATTTCTTTTCTACATTCTTAATATCGCCATGCTTGGGACGATAGAAATATCTGTCAAATTGTCGATTCTTCCGTAGACATAGCCCGTTTCTACGGCGGTCATGCTAGGCCCGCTGGTCTTGATCAAGTAGGGGGGGTTGACCACGGGTTCTCCAATGTTCGAGTTTGTTGTTTGATTTCACTTTACCGTCGCAAAGAATTCGTTAAATCTGTTGGATACATTTAACGGACATTTTACGTTTTCATTGTCTATCTTCAGTGATATATTTTCACGTCTATTTATTTTTGTCTTCCCTGTTTTTGTGTTAATTATATTCCAATTGCCTTTACCTTATTATCAGATTTTTGCATTTTTTTAAAATATGTTTTTTTTTTGTTTTTCTAATAGTCAAATTTAATATTTTACCAAATAGCTTTTATAATGTTTTTAGGGTTCCGTACCCAAAAGGTCAAACGGAACCCTATTACTGAGACTTCGCTGTCCGTCCGTCCGTCCGTCTGTCACCAGGCTATATCTCATAAACCGTGATAGTTAGCCAGTTGAAATTTCTACAGATTATGTATTTCTGTTGATGCTATAACAACAAATACTAAAAACAGAAAAAAAAAACATTTAAGGGGGCTCCCATACAAAAAAGATTTCTTTTTTTATTCTTATTTTTTATTGCAACGGGATTTTTTTTATTTATTTTATTTAGTAGTAGTTTAGTTTTTTTAATAGTAGTAGTACAGCCCTCGCCAAGCGCAATGCAAAGCGGCTAGTTTCGGGGCGGTCACAAAGTTTGGCGAGGGCTGTAGTTTAGTTTTGTTTTATTATTGTAATGAAAGATTCGTAATTTATGTGTACACAATTATTTTTATTTAGTATAATTTTCCAATTTACTGATTTTAGTGACTTTTAAACATTCGGTTAGGTAAGGGTAGGTAGGTAAAAGTGCATTGCAACGCAGGTACAGCTAGTAGGTAAGCTATAAAAAATGCCTGCTTGGGTTCGAACCTACGTCCCTTACACACTATGTCGTAGGACGTCTACAAGCTGACATTTAACGTATGAGTCAGCAGTCAAGTACTAGGCTAGCAGAATCGTATAAGAGATTACGTCACTTAATAGAGATGGGATTATTCTATTGTAAGAAGTGCAATCAATTATTTTATTCATGAATTTCAATAGGATTGCTGAATCGATATTTCTCAGTAAATTCTTTCATTCTTAGCTACGTCATTGTGTTAGTAGAATATTACATAGGCTTGATTATTTCTTCTTTTACCGAATCGATTATAAAATCTAACTAAACTTTTCTATATGATGGGGTCGGCTTCCAGTGAAAGCAGATGTAGCTTGAATATCAGTATTTTACATGTAGCAACTTCCTATCTGACTCCATAACCCAGTTACTGGGTAACACAATACCTTTCGGCAAAACTGGTTGTCATACCAGATTTTCGGACTGCCTATATCGGCAGCCGGTACCTCACATAAGTGTTAAAAAACTATATTTATAGGAAGATATAGGCAGATAATGTTACTTAGTTATTTAAAATTATTTGTATAATAATCTTAATTTTTAGGGTTCCGTAGTCAACAAGGAACCCTTATAGTTTCGCCATGCCCGTCTGTCTGCCCGCGGTTTAGCTCAGAAAGTATTGGTACTAGAAAGTTGTAATTTGGCATGAGTATGCACGTTAATGACGCCGAATAAGTGTTAAAATAAAATTTTGAAAAAAACTATTATTTCGGATACCTCCCCTACATCTAAAGTGAGGCTGATAATTTTTTTTTCGCCCTTACCATATTGTGAGATATGCTTGGATAGGTCTTTCAAAAATATTAGGGTTTTGGGAAGACCGTTTTTTGATTAAGTAAACCGTTCATGACTTATCAAGCTTTAAACTACCAATTTTTCGTTAGACTCAAGTGTCCCCCCCTCTACTAACTAAACGGTTGTAGATAGAAATTCAAATGTTACGGCAGTAGTACCTATTTATAACGAAGTTTAAAGGAAAAGTATCACACTTAAGTGGGGTTTAAAAGTTTACGAGTAATAGTCGATCAATGTATTTGACTCGAAAATTTCGAACAACTGCATAGAAATGTCGATAGAAGGCGCTAAGCGTCAGTTGTACTCAAAACGAGTCTCATTTGCAGATTATATATGGCGGTTTTTATAAATATTGGTACGGAACCCTTCGTGGGCGAGTCCGACTCGCACTTGGCCGGTTTTTTCTATAATAATAAAGCTGAAAAATTTTGTGAGTTTGTTTGAACGTGTAAGCTCTAGAACTACCAGGCGCATTTTAAAAGTTATTTTTGCATTTGATGGCCCAATTATTCACGAAGGTTATAGGCTATTTGACTGCATCGTTGGTCTAGGCTTCGTAAACGTGGCTGCTGAGCATGAGGTTCTGGGTTCGACTCCCAGGTCGGGCAAAGTGTTATTGGGTTATTCCATCAGGAATTTCACAGTAGCAACCACTGAGTTTGGATTTGTGCCCGGTTGTTGGCAATAGGCTCGCCACCGCGACTCCTTGGAGCAAAAAGAAACACCGCAGGCAACTGTTTGTAAGATTTACTCTTTACACACAATTGGAAATAAAGGAATCTATTAACAAATCACTATATTATCATATCTATCATCATCTGCCTAGCCTTTTCCCGAACTATCTTGGGGTCGGCTTCCAGTCTAACCGGATGCAGCTCAGTACCAGTATTTTACATGAAGCGACTGCCTATCTGACCTCCACAACCCAGTAACTGGGAAATACGACACCTTGGTAAGACTGGATGTCAGACTTTTCGGCTTCTGACTACTCGTAACGACTGTCAAAGATCTACAAATGACAGCCGGGACCAACGGCTTAACGTGCTTTCCGAGACACGGAGGAAACTCGGTATGTAATTATGGTCACCCATCCACGGACCAACCTCGGCAAGCACAGCTTAACCTTAAAGATCGACCCGGGCAGCTGTTATTATTTAGCCACGAGCTCCTCCTCCTCCTAGATATTATCATATCTCTATCGTTCTGTAAAATAGTAATCAGCCAACGTTATTAATCGAAATACTAATGTCTACGTCGGCTTTGTAGTCGTGTTCTGCATATCATAATCGGTGCCAAGGTTCGAACCTAACGTTGCGTTACGTCAATTACTTTTACGCACGCGTTCTAGTGTTGCGTGTGAATTGTTTTTTTTATCGATTATTTTTGTTGAGAATCGATTCTGAATGCTGATCGATTCTTGTGAATAGGTTACGACATGGCTTTTGGTATTGTTTTGTCTTTTCTTTAATACTTGCAGTATTTATTGTCTTTTTTTCGTCCTGTATTTCATCCAAACGATGTCTTGAAAAGATCGAATGTCGCGATAAGACCGCCAATTATCTGGCTGTTTCGTTACTTACTTCAGAAACTAAATATTCGCATCACCTCCACGACGGTAGCGAAACGGCGAAGCCATACATTTTTACTGATATGTAGAATTTGTGAAGTTAGGGTCGCTAGAGTAAGGCCGTGTATATTAAGAAGCTTGGCTCTACATGAGATCTGATATCTTTTTCACAGAGCAAACCTTATGTGGTCGTCTTGGCAACATTTTACATGAAATGTTTTTGGTGGGATGTCACTTTCTTTTCGTACTTCAATTTTTGTGGTTTACTTAGTAAAGATAAAGAGTATTTTAGGAGGAGCGCGTGGATATTAAAACAGGCGCTCGAATTAATCTTCAGATTAACAGAGTTCTTCATGCCTAGGTTGGTCTGTGGATAGGTGACCATCACATACCGAGTTTCCTCCGTGCCTCGGAAAGCACGTTAAGCCGTTGCTCCCGGTTGTCATTTGTAGATCTTTGACAGTCATTACAGGTAGTCAGTGGCTCGAAAGTCTGACAACCAGTAAGACTGTTTGTAAGACTTTAAAATTAGTTCCCGAAGATTTTGATCACCCCAAGCAACCTACTTGACAGGCTGGCTAAGAATAACGGCTATTGTATAATCATTCTAGTTTTGGGCTAAAATTCGAAGGTCTGATGAAAAATGCGTTATCATACCTGATGGCATCAACATCATCATCTGCTTAGCCTTTTCCCAAACTATCTTGGGGTCGGCTTCCAGTATAACCGGATGCAGTACCAGTATTTTACTTGAAGCAACTGCCTATCTGACCTCCATAACCCAGTAACTGGGTAATGCGATACTCCTTGGTAAGACTGGATGTCAGACTTTTGGCTTCTGACTACGACGACTAGGCAAATGATGACTGCAGAATTTAAAAAATCAGGAACTACATACAATTTTCGTCAAAAATAACCAGTACATTAATTTCATCAAAACATAAGAACAGCTGTTTTCTAGGCCGTGACGTCAGTTCAATTAATCGGTAGTCCCCGATCCGATGAGACATGTTTATTTTTATCGCAATGTTTAGACTCGAATCTTGACCCAATTGTTCAAGTAACCGCTTCCTTTGACCTCTTTAGTGATACTGGTTACCTAGTGACCCTTACTCTGGTAGTAATAAAAACCGGCCAAGTGCGAGTCGGACTCACGCACGAAGGGTTCCGTACCATTATTTATAAAAAACTATCAAAAACATCACGTTTTTGTATGGGAGCCCCTTTTAATATTTATTTTATTCTGTTTTTAGTATTTTTTGTTATAGCATTAACAGAAATACATAATCTGTAGAAATTTCAACTGGCTAACTATCAGGGTTCATGAGATACAGCCTGGTGACAGACGGACGGACAGCGAAGTTTCAGTACTAGGGTCCCGTTTGACCCTTTGGGTAAAAAAGATCTTACAGAAGCTAAAAATAGGAATCTATTTCCGTACTCTTTTGTGGGGTATTTTGAAAGTGTGGGCCGGTATAAAGAGGGTTTTACGGGCTAAATAGATATGCAGTCTTTCAGCGGTATTATACGAGGGACGACCTGTCAAGCTATGTAAAACCTGTAAACGCTGATCTCTCATTGTTCGGGAAGCTTATACAAAGCGAGATCAGGTTATACTGTACATGTATAGTTTGATTTGTTGCCATGTGGACCTCTGTCTTGTATCACGGTCAAAATAACAAAGACCTTTATTTTTGTACTGAAAAGGATGCTGTCACTGAGGAGCTTGTGGCATAAGAAAAGCGGTACAGGTCCGTCTTCAAGGTTAAGCAGCGCTTGGCTAGGTTGGTGTGAGGATGGGTGACCATTCATTACATACCAACTTTCCTCCACACCTCGGAAAGCACGTTAAGCCGTTGTTCCCGGCTGTTATTTGTAGATCTTTGACAGTCGTTACAGGTAGTCAGTGGCCCGAAAGTCTGACAACCATTCTTACCAACGGGTATCGTATTACCCAGTACTAACTGGGTTGTGGAGGTCAGATAGGCATTGCCTCTATGTAAAGTACTGGTATTGAGTTGCAGCAGACGAGACTGGAAGCCGACCCCAACATATTTGAGAAAAGGCTGAAGATTTCCGTTACCGACAAAGTCTGTCAAATCACTATGATCTTTATATCAGCGACAATAAGGTTGCTGTTTCACTGCAGGTATCAGAGATGAGAGGGCTGGAAATAGGCTGCTTCTAACTTAGGGATGTAATAGGCGTTTTTGTTGTTTGCGGGTCAATGGGCAGGTTCAATCAGTTCATATGAATGGGGCTATGCTATCAGCACGTGTGGGACTTTATACTAGATTGGTACAGTTTTATTATTTTATACAATGTGAAAGGGTTTATTATTTATAGCTAGCGCATACTGTCCCACTGCTGGGCATAGGCCTCCCTCCATTCCTCCCAACAGTCACGATTCTGTGATACTTCTTTTGTCGTAGCGTGATATTAAATAACCTAAATCTTTCCCGATTAATGGGCTATCCACAATTAAATATTTTTTCAATTCGGTCCGGTCGTTTCTGAGATTAGCGCGTTCAACCAAACAAACACACTCTTAAGCTTTATAATATTAGTGTACATGTCCTATGGAACTGGCACTAGACTTGAAATAATAATTAAAATTGATGAGCAGTTTTGAAGAAACTTACTACATTACCTCTTTATGGTAGAAACACGTTATCCAGTGAAAGTTAACACCGTATTTCTCTTCTAACATAGTTAAAACAATAAAACTAGATCTCTAACAATGTGATCGAAACTAGATCGATAATAATCGATTTAAAAAAATCGTTCCGACGAACTCCCCATCACTAGTGACAAGTCTAGACCGAACGACGCCATCTTTGTTTACAGCTGACCATTCAGCGAATGCAGCACGTCAATCTATGTTCTATAATTAAACGTTAGTTAGCGTCAATCGCTTTATTTACTGCCAGATTTGGTGGACATTTTCGGGATCCCATACTTCTGTAACGTTCCCACTGCTGGGAAACAAGCCTCCTCCCTGTGTAAGATAGTGGGCTTTAAACCACCACATGGGCTCAATCCTCAATGTGTGTTGGTAGATACTCCTTGCAAGGATTAAAACGGGAACCTATATCTTAGGTCTGCAAGAATCTTTATGACATCCTACTGAGCTATAAATTTTAATTTACCTAATCGGAATAGGTAATTCGTCATTTTCACAGAATACGTGTAACTATACCATCGATGATGCAAATGTAAACATTATATATAACGCTTATTTAAGGCATCCAAATCATAATGGTCACTTATTTACAAACAGCTAAATTCAGCCGCTTTTATTTTCGTTCCGTTAGACGCTTTGTTACAACAAAGCCCTTTTCGCTGCAGCGGTGTAATATTTTCCGCTTGACGACAACCTAACTAGGTCAGAAGGGCTCGGGGAGCTTTGACGTCATACTGCATTCGAAGTTCGAACACCGGCCCCCATTCCGAAAAAGGCAGTATAAACCAACCTCGTTCATCGTAAAATTAACCCTACACCCTATGAATAGAGATGAAAATTAAATTTTCCATTTTAATTACGAACTACCTTGCTTCTATTTTATTTACCAGAGGTCGTAAACGTCGTTTGCTTAAATTGAATCTTGTCTGTTAACGGTTAGGTTGGGATTTGATTGAAGTTTGGCTATTGCGTTATGTTGGCATGTTATGAAGGTCTTATTTAACAAACAAAAGCTCTTTTAGCATTATGGGCGCCTAGTACTTTGTCATCGTGTGAGCGAGCGGTGAAGCGTGATCTTTGATTTACGTTTGTTCGTCATTCATAACTATTCATCATCATTATCTGCCTAGCCTTTTTCCAACTAAGTTGGGATCGGTTTCCAGTCTAACCGGATACAGGTGAATACCAGTATTTTATATGGAGCGACTGCCTGTTTTACCTCTACAACTCGGAAACTTGATAATACGATACCCCTTGGTAAACAAAATCAATCTGTTGGCAAAATCCTTGTGATTTACCTTAAAAAAATGTCATTTACTGACTGCATCGGTGGACCAGTCCATGCAAGGTCTAACTGTTGAGCATCAGCCCCTGCGTTCGATACCCAGGTCACTTAAGTGTTACTACTATACATAATCTATATATATAAAAGAAAGTCGTGTTAGTTACTTCACTTATAACTCAAGAACGGCTGAACCGATTTAGCTGAAAATTGGCAGGGAGGTAGTTTAGAGCCAGGAGAAGGACATAGGATACGGAAGGGTAGGGTAGGGTAGGTAGGTAGGATAGGGTAGGTAGGTAGGGTAGGGTAGGTAGGTAGGGTAGGGTAGGTAGGTAGGGTAGGGTAGGTAGGTAGGGTAGGGTAGGTTAGGTAGGGTAGGGTAGGTAGGTAGGGTAGGGTAGGTAGGTAGGTAGGGTAGGTAGGTAGGTAGGGTAGGTAGGTAGGGTAGGGTAGGTAGGTAGGTAGGGTAGGGTAGGTAGGTAGGGTAGGGTAGGTTAGGTAGGGTAGGGTAGGTAGGTAGGGTAGGGTAGGTAGGTAGGGTAGGTAGGTAGGTAGGGTAGGTAGGTAGGGTAGGGTAGGTAGGTAGGTAGGGTAGGGTAGGTAGGTAGGGTAGGGTAGGTAGGTAGGGTAGGTAGGTAGGGTAGGGTAGGGTAGGTAGGTAGGGTAGGTAGGTAGTAAGGGTAGGGTAGGGTAGGGTAGAGTAGGTAGGTAGGGTAGGGTAGAGTAGGTAGGTAGGTAGCGTCGGGTAGGGTAGGTAGGATAGGGTAGGTAGGTCGGATAGGGTAGGTGGGTAGTAAAAAGTGCATTGCAACGCATGCTGGGTACAGCTAGTTATATAATATTTTTCAGAAATTTCTCAGCAGCCTAGTCTGGAATAATGCCCGGTTGACGGCAATAGGTTCGTCCGTATTACATGGGACTCAAACATAACTAGCGAAATGGGGTACACATCTGTTGAACCCTTCGAAGTTACAAGCGTGATGTAATGCAAAAGGGATGATGACTGGGTAAAGAAAACGAAATTCTATTTTGTCCGTCAATCAAGTAATACAAAAATATTAGACACGTATTTTTTGTTTTATCAAGTAAAAAAAAAAATACTTAGTTAAAACGCATTAAAGTTAGAGAGTGGGGGCTCACTACGTCACAACTAGGTATAAAATGTACTGAGCCGTGACGTCATGCGCCATTTCAACTCAAAATATCTCCGTTATTTTAGGATTACGTGAAAAAAGAAAAAATACGTGTCAAATACTTTTTAATAATCTACACGATGGACAAATAAAAAAAAATGAGTCACCATCCCTAATGTCATCTAGGCAAGAAGAAAATTCATACATGTAAAGCCTACTTTTTATCATACTTGCAATATCTAGGTAAATGGGTCAGCAAGTCGCTAGATATAGGCGTGGCTCATTGCGTTTATATACTTTCAAAACTTTCGGCTTGCAGCTTTCAAAGTGATGTCAATTCTTGATTCTATCTACATATGGTTCACCCAGATTTTGTCAGTTATGTTCAATTCTTGTAAATAGAAGAATTTAGTAACTACTATATTTCGTAAGACTGAATCCAACGATTCACGAATTATAAACAATAATAATCCTACTATTTCGGTAATCAATACCTCGACACTCAAATTTAAACTCTATTTCAATCAGTTTAAAGTTAGTTTTCCTCTGCTTTGTCGTCTGAAGGTTTATTCAAATGACTTTAGGCCAACTTCATAACTTCCTGGTCGCCTAGTACTATTCTGCGCAGTTACATCATAATGTAATGCACGGTTTCTTAACACCTGTGGCTATTATCACGCTAATGGCACGTGTATTTTCTAGTTAGGGGGTAGTCAGAGTTACTGGTTGAATAACAATTTAATACAACTTGAAATATTTTGGCGCTGCACAAACGTGTATTTTGTGTCGGATACAAGCTACCAATGAATATTTGATTTCCGTATAACCAGTATGAAATCAGCCAAACCCTGCGCAGATGTAAACTGTGCTGTGACGGTGTGCCGTGTCGGTAAAAAAAAAGTGTCTACGTTTGCGCATCCCCTTAGTGTCTTCGTAATTGACATGAAAAAATGTAACCAGTCCAAAGGTCCTTTAATCCTTTTCAAACAAGGAGGTGGTGTTTGCTCCACATTAGTACCTATACTTCTTAGCCAATTTGGTACCCTAGTACTTTTCGAAAAACTTACCATCCATCCCTCAAGTTTATTTTTGGGGTCAAATTGTAAAGTTAAATCTGGATTTTCAACAAAATTATATTTAATTATTTTTTTTTGTAAAGTTGAATTTTTGCCATGCAAATATTGGTTATTCATCCAAAAAAAAACCCTAAACAAGACTTCAATAAATTATCTATTATTATGATACCCTAAATATAGCCGATCAATGGTGCTAAAGTCTCGTGCAAACCCTTGGTAACGTGACAACCCGAATCAACCAAAAGTGACAGTTACCTGGCTTCAGCCCAGTTTCACCTTAGCAACCTTGTTGATTTTGGCTCGAAGAGTACTTTCTAATGACATAATAAAGTACTCATTTGGATTTTTCTACGTCAGTTCGCAAGAAATCTTTCGCGAAATCTGCCATGGAAATAGTCCAAAAGTCGCTATTGGCATATAAAGCCAAGTCAGAGGCCCATGGGAGCATAAAAACGGCGACACCGGGGTGGGGACACTAACCACACGACAAAGATAGGATAGAACTTAAAATCACGTCTTTTGCCTATTGCATCGTTTCATCCATGGCAGTCCACTGCTGGGCAACACCTCCTAAGCAGTCCTAAGCTGTCTCCTTCGGATCCGCATCCGATGTTAAAATAGTAGGAATAGACCTGCACGCGTAACACGACCGCCGTAGAAACGGGCTATGTCGGACTAAGAATCGACAAACTGACACATTGTCACTGTCTATCTGTCATTATGTCGATTCTTCCGTAGACAAAACTCGTTTCTACAGTGTTCATGCTACGCGTGCTGGTTTAAAATCTGATCTGACTTTGGGATATCAAGGTTGTGTTGTGTTGAAGACGATATGGCTAGAAGGGAGTTGAATACTGAAATAAATGGTGATAGAACTTTTTAGAAGAAGAAGACATGCCTGATGCTGGTCAAAAACAAATTAGGAAAATGCCAGAATAAATAGGTAACCCAGGAAATGGGCTATGGTGGTAAAAAGTTTGTCACTTCATGTAAAATAATGGTATAGCCGAATGCAGCGGGCATTCGGTTAGACTGGAAGCCGACCACAACATAGTTGAGAAAAGCCAAGGCGGATGAACCTAAATCTAAATAAAAATTGTTTAGTCTATAGGGAGTGACATTATGACCTCAGTATTAAAGTTAATGAACCTTTCATGAACAAAATATATGACGAATCAGCTCAGCTACCATATACGTCTATCGTCACAAATGTCTGTTGAGCAGATAGAGAAAAAAGCAACTCTAAAATTAACTGGTTGCTAACCTAAATCATATAATCATAACAAATACCCCTCCTACTAAAGAATAATCAAGTATCGTTGCCATCATGTTGTGACTCGGAGCAAAAGAGATAGAACAAAGAAACACACGAGATAGAAAGAGATAAACGAATGTTTGTCAACATACAGACGTGTATTTTTAGATTATGTTTCCGTGAGCAGAATTTAGATAAGTGACGTGAATTAGTATATCAACGCTTTTATCGTTTATAGGTTAGTATGTTTTGGTTTCTGTAGGTACATTATTAATTACTTTCGGGATAAAAAATAATCGTTTTTATTGTTATACAAAAATGATAAAGTAATTGTTTTGTGAAAATTTTCACTCAGATTTGTTTTTGGGTGGAAATCTGAGTCAAAAACTTTGGGTTCCCTCGGGGAACTGTTTTGGGACCTGCTGTGCCTTTTAATTTTATTCCACATTCGGTTTCAAACAAAAATTAAGACTGCCAGACAATAGTAATGTCTTTCACTTCTATTCTTGCTTTATCATCATTATACCAGAAATGATCTTCTAAAATGTTGAGCTCTCCCAATGACTGCCGATTAGTCCTCGAAACAAAAACACCTCTTACGGAGTATAGTTCAGATAGGCAGTCGCTATACTGAAACTCAGCTGCACCCGGTTAGACTGTAGCCCGACCCCAACATACTTGGGAAAAGAGTAGACAGATGTTGACGATCATACAGAACATACAAGCTGCTAAATAAATAATCAAGTTTATAATCATCATTAAAATGTTACGCAAAATGTGGCGCGTGCACAAACTGCGTAGTATGTACGCAATTGATTATGTTGACAAAGAAACACATGTTAGTCCAGCTTTTAAGGTCAATGATACTTGTAATATTCTATGTTATCCTGGTAGCATCCAGGTTAAGGACTAGCTTATTGAGATGCTGTAAAGGTTCAATCAAACATTGGGTAGGTAGGGCAAAAATCCATGGGGTAGGCTAAAGAAATCCAACGCGAGGAGACCTCTGGTCTAAAATCGCCAATCCGTCGTCTTGAGTAAACGCGGTGATCAATGCTCGTGGCTTCTCTGCATGAGACGCCTTTGTTCTGCAGTGGAACAATAACTGGCTCATATTATATTATTAGACAAAATGGCTTGCATCTATTCAACAAATAGTAGCATAAAATGCATGATTTGCAAACGTGCCGTCATGTTAAAGATATCATTCTCTGCTCGCCTCATAAAGATAAGGGGTATACCGTATACAATTCAATTTGTAGATAAACGATGGAAGAAGTCGTGTTAAATCAGCTGTTTTCATGCCACGTGTGTTGCATGCTTTGTTTATCGCTATATCTTGGAAACTTCTGGTAGCCTAGTACTTACAGGAAATGGTATGAACATGGTAGAATTCATAGTCACCTAAAGAGTGCCTTGGCTATCATTGATTAGCATTATGATTAGGATTTTAAACATGCATTCTTTGACAACAAACCTCCTTAGTACACCTTCTACCCTAGTACTTGTATGAAATAATTCTTCTTCTCGAATCGATGACTCAGATCTTGTCCGACAGCATCTAAATGGTAAAAAAATAGGGCTTCGAAGATTTTGCGAAGATATTTTACTCTTTTATACTTTCAGAACTTCTGTTATCCCAGTATTTTCCCGAAAATAAGTTCGAAGAAAACAAAAAAAAACTGAAAACGGGGTCTCTCGTTTTCCCAGATTCGGTCAAATCTAGATTTATTTTAGCAACCAACCCAATGTTCCATGCTTCTTCCTGCACTTGTAGCATAATTTCTAACTTTATCCATTTTAGTCACTCCACACATCCATCTCAAAATTCTTGTCTGTGCTGTATGCAATCTTTTTTCATCCGTCTGGACATCGCGCTATCAGCCGCGGCCGACCCGCCGCCAGTAAATGAGGTACAATATGCTGGTCGTTTAGCCACTGCCCAGCATTCCGATCCATACAGTACGACAGGTCGTATCACGTTTAACTTGAGGGGCATCCGTGGGTTGAAAGTTATTCCAGTGACCTGTAGCCATTTCATCCATCCTGGGTTGATCCGGTGCGTTACGTCCCGGTCTACATCGCCATCCCTTTGGACAAGCCAATGATCCATGCCAAAGATTTACAATTCAGATGACGTCAAATTCAATGCAACGTCAATAAAATTTCGACAATCTGACAGTCGATACGTCGTCCATTATACAAACAATTTAAAATCTGGAAAGTTCCGATTATGACCGTGAATGGCTATAAGAGTATGAGAAGACCAAAGAAAAGATAGATTGGGTGGAAGATGATATGGCTAGATTGGAGGTGACTAATGAGGATCACACCTGTATTTCAAAAATGGGGGGGGCTCATGATGCATTTGAAGAGCACAGCTGTTTTACACCGGCATGAAACAACATTATTATCAAACATTGTAACACAGACGTCCTTGCGATACCATCGTTTTATGATATCATTTTGATAAGGTATCGATTTCTAAATAGGTTAGCTATCAGCAATTCAAATGCGCAAAAGAAACGAGAATTTTGGATGCAATCGTCAAGAGTCCTGACCGTTTTTGGAGATGCCCAACGAAGCGGGAAATATTATAGTGTGCACTCTCTCTACCCTCAGTCTTATAGACCAATGGGTCGGCAATCCGACACGGCCGGTGAGAGATCGTCAACACGCAGTGAGCAAACGTGGTGTTCAATGCCTGACCCATTCTTCTGCATGAGAAGAGGTTTTTCTTTGGTCATCATCTTCGTGCCCTTGTCCCATGTTCCTTGGAGTCGGCGCAACAACCATTGTCTTGTATTTTCGACCATTTTTCTCTGGTAACCGCCACGCGCGAGAGCAGCGGTGGCCCGAGAGCAGCGGTGGCCCAGTGGTGGCAGCCCCGACTTACGAGCAGTAAGCCGTGGGTTCGAACCCAGGCAGGCGCATTACTTTGTATAATTTATTTCATCACCGCTGCCCTCAAAAACGGTGAAGGAAAACATCGTGAGGAAACCGGCATGTCCTAGAACTAAACATTCGAAGACATGTGACATTTACCAACCCGCACTGGGCTCGCGTGGTGGATTACAGCCCACTCCCTCTCATAGAGAGGAGGCCTGTGTCCCAGCAGTGGGAACAATATAGGCTGATGATGAATGATGAATGAACCGCCACGCTAGCATTTACTTAGGTTTTTTTCTTTGGTATAGATATTATTTTATTGCAAAGGAGACGACTATCTCACCCGATGGTGAGCGATGATGGGTCACGCTTGGCTAGAAGTATCCTATCAACTCTAAACTTGAAGACTTTGGTACCAGCTATCAATTAAAAAGCTGCTTTGTATCTCAGCATCATCATCTGCCTAGCTTTTGCCTTGGCTTCCAGTCTCACGGACTGCAGTTCGTTACCTGTATTTTACAAAAAGCGACTGCTTATCTGACCTCCACAACCCAGTTACAGGTCAGAGGATAGCGATGTAAGTATGATTGTTAGATTTATGACTATCTATGTAACGACTGTCAAAGATCTACGGTGCTTGCCGAGGCTAAGACAGATCTTGACGTTAAATTGATGGTACTTCATCCGAAGACCGACCTCGAGAAGAGATAGTTGCTTGTGTACAAGTTCTAAAGATACGTAGTAAAAAATATATATCAACACTTCTTCCGACATCTTGTATAAATAAATAAATAAACTAGAATACACATACTTCGCTGCACGTTTTTGGAGAGCTTCCAAAAATGTGTGCGAGCTGTTAACGGTATTCTTATAGTTAAAATCTGTTTATATTCATTCTCGGTTAAGAATAGAGGTTAATCGTGCGAGGTTAACATACGGATGGGTTAGGTAACTGATGTAATTTAGATTAAATGATTTTGAAGAAAGAAAATAAAACTATAACTCGACCAAGCTAAGCTTGCACCTCGCATTTTTTTTTGTGTATATTTTAATGTACCTTTCAATAATATAATGTTAAAATCCCCACAGCAGAATGCCCTAGGCCATAATACTATGGAAATAAGCGTAGTATACTAACCTAGCCGTGGCTACATCAGTTAGCTGCCTTATTTTCCTAACTGCATAGGCAGCTGAGCTTAACCTTTCCGAAAGAGTTCTAATGAATTCTAATGTTTCATCATATAATAAAAATATTTTTAATTATTTTAAAATTACTACCCTTTTCCTCATTAACGCGTAGAGGTATTAAATTGAAATTCGTATCAAATACTCAAGTCTATAATACCTTTAAGCTGTAACAAAATCAAACTTCTATGGCAACGCAATCAAAAGAAACAGCAATTTAAGCCGCAGATTTTCAAACTCGCAACTACTCGCACGGGAATCAAAACCTAAAGGGTACTTCCAGTCGGCCTAGAATCTTGAAATTTGGCGTGTAGCAATGTTTTATAGCACATATAAAGGAAAAATTCCGAAAACCCTAAATGTTTAGTTACATCACATATTTTTATTTATTCTCTTCAGTAATTTTGGTTTGTACGGAACCCTCGGTGCGCGAGTCTGACTCGCAGTTGGCAGGTTTTTTTATAGTCATAGCGAATTCTTTTTTGCAGACCGTACCTAAGCGTCAGTATGACATTATCGACGCGAGGTGCAAACTTAGCTTGGTCGAGTAGTAGCTCTTGCTCTCGGTTTTGCTCACTTTATTATAGTAAATTATCCCACGGGAACGTTGTAAATATTGCTATTAACACTCGGGGATTATATTGTGCCCCGAAAATATCGGATAAGGATTTCCAAAGATTACATCCTCTACATCCAAAGTTACAAACTTTACCTCTTTACGCTCAGTTCAGCCAAATGCCAGACAACTATTGTGACTGACGCTGCTTTTGAACTGGGCTTTTTTTTGCTAGCCTGTACTGTCCAAGTGTTAAGCAAAAACCTCCTCCAATTCCTTCCATGAGTTATCTTCTCGTGCCTCCTCAAAAATCCCTCGCGGTAGGCGTCCAGATCCTCTCGCCACCTCAATCTCATGTTTTCTCCTTCTATACTTCTTCATTACTCGTCATTTAACGATTCACCGCTTTTCTACCCATATCATCCTTCACACAGTCCATCCATCGTTTCTTTTGGCATGCCCCTAGTTTTAGTCTAATGGGACACGCCAGCCAACTAATCCCAAATTACGCCAACTCTTGAAAGCCAGGATCAAAAGTGACGACCATCACAAAAGTACACAATTATGGAAACAATTTAAATGTCTTGGATCCCGATACGAAATTTGAGGAGCTAGTGGCTAAATAATAACAGCCGCACGGATCGATCTTTAAGGTTAACCCGTGCTTGCCGAGGTTGGTCCGTGGATGGGTGACCATAATTACATACCGAGTTTCCTCAGTGCCTCGGAAAGCACGTTAAGCCGTTGGTCCCGGCTGTCATTTGTAGATCTTTGACAGTCGTTACGAGTAGTCAGAAGCCAGAAAGTCTGACATCAAGTCTTACCAAGGGGTATCGTATTACCCATTTACTGCGTTGTGGAGGTCAGATAGGCAGTCGCGTCATGTAAAATACTGGTACTCAGCTGCATCCGGTTAGACTGGAAGCCGACCCCAAGATAGTTTGGGAAAAGGCTAGGCAGATGATGATGAGGGATCCCGATACGAAATTAGTCGGAAAAGAATAGGAGTAGGTAGAACAACTACTTTTATCCTGCTGGAAAATGCTTAATTTAGTACTAGTGTGAACAAAATGATGGTAATAAATTCTAGCATATTATGTAACTATTCCATGTGTAAGGTATAAATAGTGACCATGTACCGTGTTAAAACTGTTGCTAACCAATAGGCATTATCGCTTTGTTGCCAAGTGCAACGCTCATGTTTATAGTTTGTGGTAATTTGTCACGTTTTCAATTTTATTACATTCATGTTCGTATATTAATGCAATTTGATTTCGAATGTGTTTGTCGTATTGAAAACGATTTTTATTATTTAATAAAAGGGTTTTTAAGCCTCATTTACACGATGCAAGAATTTGCATGCAAGTTTCATTACATTGCAGACTATTGACGTGCAATGAATTCAGTTAATCAAACAAAAACAGCAATGTAGATTCAGCTGCATTTGGTTAGACAACTTTTATTTGGGACTAGCTTTTGCTCGTGGCATCGCTTCCGATATGTATGGAATTAAGTCCAGGGGAACTTTTCAAATGTAGCCTATGGCACTCGGGGATAATGCAGCTTACCGTTAGTGAAAGAATTTTCGGAATCGGATTAGGAGTTCCGAAGATCACCACCTACATACAAACAAATTTTACCCCTTTCAAATATTAGTATAGATTGTTTGAAACAGAAAGAAGACTAAATCAACCAGTATCATATTGCACAAATTTTCATTTATAAAAAAAATCCAACTATCTTTGGTAATTGCTTCCAGTCTAACCGGATGTAGTAGAATACTAGTTTTTAACTGACTGCCAATCTGACCTTCATCATATCATCATCATCATATCAGCCGTAGGACGTCCACTGCTGGACATAGGCCTTCTCCATGGATTTCCAACAGGACTGGTTGGAAGCGGCCTGCGCCTAGCGTCTTCCGCTGACGTCCTACGCTGCGCTTGCCGGTCCGTGGTATCTGACCTTAGCAACCTAGTAACTGGGAATAACGATACCCCTTTGCTTTTCTAAAGGTTATTCCAGCAATTCCCTTGTAAACTTTCAGTTATACAAAGAAATGTTCATCCATTAGGAGTTAGCTTTGACCTACTTTCAAGTTTGACCGACCTACCCTTTGCGGGTCAAAGATAAACTACTTAGTCACACCACATAAACATCAGATCTCGCCTGTAATCTTAGGTTAGGCAGAGGTGTACCTAATAGTATACATTTCGGCTGCTATGTTTAAGTCTCATGTAATAAAGAGGCGAGCCTATTGCCATGAACCGAGGACAAACCCTGACTCCGTGGCGGCTATTGAGAATTTCCAGATGGAAAAAACCAATAACACTTTGCCCAAACCAGGAATCGAACCCCAGGACCTCATGCTCAGCAGCCGCGCTTGTGACCACTCGACAAACGAGGCAGCGGTGGAAGTGGGGTTGTAAAAATATCCTCCTTTTAATTCA
This sequence comes from Cerastis leucographa, assembly GCA_963082945.1. Classification (NCBI taxonomy): domain Eukaryota; kingdom Metazoa; phylum Arthropoda; class Insecta; order Lepidoptera; family Noctuidae; genus Cerastis; species Cerastis leucographa. The sequence continues at coordinate 10,891,552 of OY720373.1, read as the reverse complement.
ATCAACTTATTAATTGGATGACCATGGCATAATAAGCCCTTTATATTTTGACCTAATTTCAAATAACCTTGCTCTCTTCTTCCATGCAACCATAGAGTGGTACAGCCGCTTTCAAAAATAAAGACTATCCGTGGAAATGCTAATACCGTTCTTATTTCTACCACCAAACAGCATTGTTTTGTCTGCCTTCGACCATCAAAAAACATGAAATCAAACGCCGCAACAAAATGCCAACAAACACAATAAAAAAACAGTCCCTTTTTAAATTAAATTAAATAGGCAAAGGCAAAGTCGCTGTTACCAGGCGCGGTTCTATCCTTGGCCTACAATCTATGATGCACCATGTGTTACCATTGCTAAACCTTACACAGGTATGTCGCCCTGGTACTTAGTTCATCTTCAGGTGGCTTTTTGTTACCGACACGGCACACCGTCACAGGAAACTGTAGTTGCTGTGTCCTGCAGCGGCGACCGGACACAGTTTACGTCTGCGCAATGAGTGGCTGATTTCATACTGGTTATACAGAAATCAAAATATATTAATTGGTAATAGCTATCCGACACAAGAGATATTTTTGCGCAGCGTCTGAAACACGCCAAGATTATCACTACCAAACCTTCCACCAGCACACATCTATGACACCCTGGTATTTCTGTTGTTGAGACATCATCAGATCAGTTTTGCGCCGTTATATTTCTTTGTTCGGGATCGTCGGAAAATTACGAAGATAAAAAAACGCAGTCACAAAATGACAACAGTCCCTTTTAAATTAAATTTTCTCACCCATCCCATATATCAGACAAAGGAAACATGGCTGTTACCAGGCGCGGTTCTATCCTTGGCCTACATTGCATGATGCACCCTCCCCCCCCATAGTGACCCGGATTCCCGGTGCCCTGGTTTCGAAGCTCTTTGTTAGCCACGGGGTTGAAAATGTAGCTTTGTCTGTTTTCATCAGTTCTTTGTTTCTTGCAATGTAACGATTTTTTGTTGAGGAATTTGGTGGGTAGTTTTGAAACTTATATTTTTGAAATTGGAATCAGGCAGTTGGTTTAAAATTAAGGGAATTATGACAGTTGTGACCTATTTTTAGCATGACCTAATTCTGGAAACTTAATTGACGTAGAAGAAAACTGGTGTATCTTACCAATAGAATTGACGTAATCATAAGGCATCAAGTCCTTAGTACCTTCTATGTGAGTAAAGTTTAAATAAATAAAAAATAACCATACCTCGTGTTATCTATGTTTGTTTATCAATCACTACTTTATCGATGTTCGCGCTTTCATATGTCAGATTTTCCGGGTGTTGATTAGAATCATTTGCAAAGAGTCGCAAAAGACTACTGACAAAAAACTGAGTTGGTTGCGGAATGCTTGTCATATCGACCTTGAAAAACGATGATTTTTGCAGTAATTTTCGCCGTAATGAATCTTCATTTCAGCCTTTATTTTTGTAGAAAATAACGTGAGTTTCTTTGTACTAATACTTAGTATCTTTATATTTTTGCAGATGCACAGTTGCGATCCCGTGCCGGCGGCGGCGCCACCGGCGTCCGGGCCCAATCTTCTCCTGCAACTAGGCCGTCTCATCATCAGGTCGCGAAGTTCTAGCCCCGCGGCTCGCGCCCCGCCCCACGACCGACTGATACACGCCAAGATTATCGCTGCTAAACCCTCCACCAGCACACAGGTATGACGCCCTGGTACTTTTGTTGTTAGGGTAAGTCCTCACCCCATAAAGACGACACGCTAAGATTATCGCTGCTAAAACTTCCAGCGCGGCAGCGCACAGTATACGCCTATGTAATTTTGATGCTTGGATAGGTCATCATCAGGTCGCGAAGTTCTAGCTCCGCGGCTCGCGATTTTCGATGCTAAACCTTCCAACAGCACACAGGTTGGTGCTTTGTTAATTGTGTTCTTATGACAGCTTTTTATAGTCCTCTAGCCCCACAAAGACGACACGCCGAGGTACGGTACTCGTTACTAAATCTTCCACCAGCACACAGGTAGGTAGCCTTGGTACTTCTGTTATTAGGACAGCTCAGCATCAGCTAAGCTTTATGAAACATGCGATTAACGCTAAGCTAATCGCTGTGAAACACTCGCAGCATGGGTATGACTCACTGGTAGTTATTGGATCGCAACTGCAGATTGAGAGGCAGAGTTTTTCGGTTTACCTGAAGGCGTTTGAGAGTTTTTTCTAAATTGGTACTATCTAATTTATAAATGGGTAATACTTAGCCAGGAATTTGTGCCTTCACATTGTATATCAATCTTGCTGTTATCCGCTAGTCGACGTCCAAAGCACGTATTTTGCGTAAGGCCTGGTGATTGTAATAAACGAATGACGACGAACCAAGGAACCCTACAGCCAACGTGTTCTTCTCAAAAATGCCGCCCTGGTACCTACTTTTTATCTAAAACATCTTTCGGACAGCCTCCAATAGTTTTGGCCCTAAGTAAAACCTAGGTATGATGTATTGATTTCAGGTTCAAACCCAACCGAAGGCAGCAGAGACTGAGGAGCCGAGGCCAGCTGTGGTGGCTCAGCTCAACACTCGCGTGCAGGCGCTGTGGGACGAACAGATCCCTGTCTGCATTGAGGTTGGTAATCATGACAACCTGAACATTTTCTTCAGTTTTCCCAAGCAGTCTGGATAACTTAAGTGCTTCAATTTAAATTACTACAAAACAACATGACAGGCTTAAGATTGGCACTAACTAAGACACCAACACTTCGACGTGAAATCGTCTTAGCCGGTCAGGAGAGCTCTTATTTCCATACAAGCAGAACAGAGTCTTGTGCCTCGAAAGGAATCGACACTGGATTGTTTCGTTTTCATTGCATGGACAAAAAGTTATTTTTTATCAGGTGAAGCTGATTTTGCGTGTAGACACTTCTACTTGGCTTGGTATGGGCATGTGATGCGGAGAAATGAGGAAAATATCGTGAGGAAAGTTTTGAGTACGAATGTGGATGGGTATAAGAGTCAGTCAGTCCATCTTTTGGTCTTTTGGACTGTGTGAAGGTTGATATGGCAAGACAGGAGGTGTTCGATGAGATGACAAGGAATAGAGAAGTATGGAAGACGAAGACATGCTGCGCCGACCGTAAATTAATTGGAATAAGGGCAGTAGAATGATAATGAGTTATAGACACTACTTTTATAAGCCATACCTCCTGAAGAAATTTAGTTTTTGTATCATCAATTGGCGCTATTGCCCGTTTACTCGTAAGTCAGTCTTCAATTTCTCTCGTCTCCACATTCCAGGTGCTGCTAGCCCCCGACTGCCAAGACTGCTACAACACTCTGTGCCGAGAAGGAGGCTCGTTCGACAAGCATGCACACCGATCCCTGCTGATGGAGAGATGGACCATGAGGGCACAGGTTAAGAAGTAAGTCCAACATCCACGTCAAAAATCGCCAGAATGCTAGGTCCAGCTTGAGAGGTTCCAACACAGGTAGACAAACGTTTTTCTTTGTGTTATTACATCGCCTCTGCTCTCGAAAATTGTGACGGAAACCATCATGTGTGTCCTAGAACCAAAGATTCGAACACATGCTACATCTAACAGTCTGCACTCGACCGCTCGCGTGGTGTTACAGCCATTTCCTCTCAAGAAGTGGCCTGTGTCCCGGCAGTGGGAAATCGAGGGACGAAGATTATTAATATGCATCATTACAGCTAGCTGATCTTGGGCGTGTCTTATGCAGTCATCGTATCGGCCTGTTATCTCCTCACATCAAAATAACACATTTTTTTCCGTCTTTTAGGGGTGACCAGAGCCCAGCGTTCAGCACATCTCAATGGCTGCTGAATGCTGTGCGGTCGCAGCTGCATTTCTCGCAGCTGTCCGCCTGGCTCGCCCGCCTCAAGAAGACCAGTGCCGATGATAGTCCCACCGAACGCAGGTAAATAACCTATCTGACTGTGTACTACGCAACTAGGAAACGGTAGGAGATTTGAGAGAATTTATCTGAGGTTTCACCACAGGCAGAGAGATAACAGCACCACTGAACGCAGGAAAAGATGTCGTATTGAGTAGTAGGAGATTAGGAGACAGCAGGAGTTTTCTAGTACAAGTTCAACATAGCCAGCAACCAGCGCTGATGACAGGAGGTATGCCTGCAGCTTTCCAATGACAATCCTTCAAAAAGTGGTAGTGTAAACATCCTCACATACTGGAGGTTTATGTACCAGGAGATTAGGAGTCAACAGGAGCTATTAAGGATGAGCTCAAGCAAACCACTGGCGATGGTGGCCTATCGAGCAGTGGTCAGTTAGACTAATTTTCTGCAGGTAAAGGGAACCCGCAGAATCCATCTAATCCACACTAAGGAAACGTTAATAGCTATCATTGTAGTAATTATACGGTCACGGCAGCACTGCTGGCATGTCAAACCAGCGCCAAAGTCCAATCGAACGCATGTAAATACTGTTGGTCAATTACCAGGCGACTAGAAAATGTTAGGAGATTTCAACAGACTGTAGCTGTCCGCGTCAAACTGCTAGTTAAAGTACCAGGAGGCTAGGAAACACCAGGAGACTGGTTGGCAGACTTTCGGGTTTCTGACTACATCTTTGTGTAGCGAGAATGGCTAGCATTTTGTAAACGTCCAAACTTTATTGATGAGCTTTAAATATTTTTGTTTCTTGAGGATCTCCGCGGAAGGCAGACTCACAGAGCTTCTTTATTGGACGTCTGTTAGCTGATGATGTCGAAATGTTAAGTGACTAACTTAGATGTAGAATTAATGTGCGTTCTGACCTCTAAAATATGATTTTGACATAGTAAGTTAGTAGGAACAGTACAGAATAAGTGAAGTCATAGTATATCGGTACTAATCGGAAATAGGCAAGAAATTGCAAACTATACAAACGCCATTTCCTCCATTGCCAATTTCTTCTCGGGGTTTAAAGCCGATAAATTACAGCACTAACATAATAATTGCAGTTGAGTCTTTTCAATTTGGTTTAAAAAGTTAGAAATGATGCTGTAGCGACCTAAAAAAAGCAACTTACAACAAAAAGTACTACAGCGCCATCTATGACAAGACGGAAGAACTAACATACAAGTCGCAAGCAAAGTATACATCGACTTAAGACTATAGAAAAACCAGACAACAACTGTCGGGCAGTAGCGCGCCAGACATAACACCCGTCTGGGCGGAGGATACTCCCTTTTCTGTAAGGGATGAAGAACTTAACACCCTGTTTCTCATACCCCTAAAATGTAAAACTCTCTCAAATAATTGGTCAGAAAACACATTTATACATAAAAACACTTGCTCACCATCTATTTCTCGTTCCAGACGCAAGCTAAGCCGCGAGACATGCAACTTCAAAAAAATTGAAGCCAACTGCGATGACCAGGAGATTGATCGCAAACTGAACGTCGTTTACTCCATACAGATATCAAGAGACAGCTACAAAAAGTCCGACTTCGCCCGACCTCCTAACGACCATAAGTTCCCAGTCACCGACATTGGCAACAACCTATACCTCAATGTCATACTCGAAAGTCTACCACGACTTGACGACATACCACATATAAAATGCTCCTGCCAAAAACGAAAAACAAGCAAGGATATTCCGCCTAACGTACACGAAGAAATAGTCGGCAAACTCAATGATCTCAGTATAGGAAATAAGTTTGATAATGCAAACGTGGTCGATGACCGAATGCTGACTCCTTGTAGCGAGAGCGGGAAGCATAAATGCAACTGTGATGACGAATCAGATGGCAAGGATAGACCGAAGAAGCTTGACGATCGGAGATTGAAAGAAATAGCTAAATACAAACGGCGGCTTCGCAAAGAGTGTAAGGTTAAGAAACATCATGACAGTACGTCTTCTGAGGGAGATGGGCTGGTAAAACTTAAAGAAACACACACTTCTATACCGATCTTGCAAGCGTCGAGGTTCGATAGATTCAGAGCTATCGGGTGCTATAGAAACCAGACATATCTGACTTTACCGGCCAGCAGAATCGAGACAAAATCCCCATTCGTTGACACAGATCTTCACAACATACAACCACCAGCTGAGTTCAAAAAAACAAACACAGTCTCAACCCAAACAGAAGAATTATCATGCGACTGTGGGAATCTTCTACAAATGACTTGTGAGTCATGTAGCGACAGAGGAATGGTCAGATCAGAAGGCAACTACAACCTAGCATCAGTCCAGAAGACGCAAGAGGAATCTAGAAGAATTGAGGAAGAAGAAAAGAAGATAAAAAAGCATAAATGTGATACATATTGTGATAATAATCATAGTATTAGTGATAATAATGACATTATAAAAAGACCTAAACTGCGGAGGTTTTTCCCTATAGTGGACAAAATTGAGAAGATTGTCAGTGATAGATTTGCGCAGAGGGACAAGGATATAGAAGAATTGCAGTTGGAGAAGGAAGATACGGTGTTCTCAAGACCGAGGGAATCTAAACGGCAGAAGACTTTCTCTATAAGTGATGATGATTACGTGTTGTATGAAAAGTGTGACTATGGAACTTTTGACCGTTTTTTGGAGAATACTGAGGAATCTCCTAAAGATGACAAGGTGAGATCAAATTGCTTTGTATTTAGTTATTGTGATTGTTTTTGGGTTACTCTCATTACTAAGTGTCTGTTTGGCCATGTGTCTATCACAGGGCTGTATCTTTTATAATAGGTATACGGGGTGGAAGTGACATCGACGCACAAACGATGTTTCGGTACAGTCATGTGCCGATATTTGGTCAAAAGTTGACAGATTTCGGTACTTCTTCTAAGTCCAATATTTTCGCTCGGGAAGTATCAAGAAGAGAGAATAGAATATAAGTATCTAATACCAATAATAAATCTGAAGAGTTTGTTTGTTTGCTTGAACACAATAATCTCAGGAACTATACTAATACTAATATACTAATGTTATAAAGCTGAATATATAATATTATTAAGCTGAAGAGTTTGTTTGTTTGCTTGAACGCGCTAATCTCAGGAATTACTGATCCGATTTAAAATCTTTCAGTGTTAGATAGCCCATTTATCGAGGTAGGCTATAGGCATATCATCACGCTACGACCAGTAGAAGCGAAGCAGCAATGAAAAATGTTGCGAAAACGAGGAAAATGTGACGCAGACGAAGTTGCGCGGGACAGCTAGTCTCTAAATAACGCTAAAACCCAGACACAAAAAAACAGACCTACCTATATAGACTTTTTCATCAAACTGCAGCAGTAACTTTGTTTTTCATAAAAACAAATTGAGTTTTGCTGTTACATATAAAAATAATATTAATAATATTTTATATTCTATTGTTTGGAGGTACGGAACCCTGTGGGCGTGTGAGTACGACACGCACTTGGCAGGTCTTTTAGTTCTAACTTCTATGTGTAAGGACGGTTTAAACCTAACCAACTTTCAGTTACCCCTTTCACCCCCTCAGGGCTTCAAATTCCCCGACCCCCGTCGCCCGGAAACCCAGGTCCCGTCTCCTAGCGAGATGGACCGCTTCCGATGGCGCTTCGACTCCGCAGCCTCGATGGTGTTCCACACGAAGACCGGCCTGCCTCTGACTTCCAGTCCTGCGCCCCTGAGGAGGGGGAACAACTGTTTCGATTTTGATGATTCGATTAATGGGATTTCTGGGATAAAGAGGTCAGTGATTTAAAATAAAAAAAATAGTGCGAAAAGGCACTATTTTTTGGAAGGCTGGTCACACCGAAGAGTCGAATGCGTGACTGATTGCACGCCATCTTGCGTACCTAGTAGAACTACGTAGTCACAAATCTTATAATACTGCCATCTCTTGGTGAGTTTTAGAAATGGTAGCGTTAGCACTTACCAAAACAACGCACTATATGTTCCGAAAATGTTATGGATTTAGTTATTCAATTTTTTTCAAATTAGTGTTTTTTCCATCTTGTTTTTGATGGAAAAAAGACGTATCAATAAGTAGTGTAACTATTCACAAATATTGATGTGTAAAAAAAAACTAGAAAAGGATTTTATCATAACGAGATCCTTAAAAATCTGATGGTAGAGATTTTTCTAAGTTTTGGATAATTTTGTAACTCAAACTCAAAGCATTTATTTCAATTAGACCATTACATGCGATTTTGAAAGTCAAAAAAAAAAAACGCGAAGCTACAGTCCCAGTCACAAGGCATAATAACTTGTGAAAGTACTGTAGTTGCCCATTCCAAAGCGTAGATCGTATCGATCTTAGATGTATGACCGTAAATCCATAATATTTTGCGGATCTAAGGGCCCTCGCTCACGGCGACTTTTTGTAGCGATGCTGACGCGCGTTTACGAAATGCGCGACTGCATGGCTACTAACGCGGGTTAGTCGCATTTGCAACGTGCTACAGAAGCGAGCAGTATCGTGACTGTATCGATGCAAACGCGCGACAGCATCGCTACAAAAAGTCGCCGTGAGCGAGGGCCCATATAGTGCGTTGTTTTACTAGGTATTGACCCAAGCTATCAATCACTGCAGTATGTCGTACTATTTACTGGACACCCTGTTTAAGAGTATTTGTTACAAACATTTTCTTAATCTAACGTGTTATACAGAGCGTTTACGCCTTACGACATTTGATACAAACTTTCAAGCCCTTTTTTTCCAAAATGACTGAACCGATTTTAATGAAACTTCATAAGCATAAGCAAGATAACATGGGTCTAAAAAGTTACAAAAATCATTTTTTGAAAATAGTAGTAACAGCTAAATTAGACCGATTATAAATTATCTATAGAAACGTCATTTTTTAAAGACATTAAAAAAAAATGTTACTTTTTAGACCTATGTATCCTGCTTATGAGTATGAAGTTTCATTAAAATGGGTTCAGTAATTTCGGATAATAAGGACTTGAAAGTTTATTAAGTAGTCACGTTTCCCCCCCCAGCGCTCTGTTCCACCCGCCCCCGCCGGTGTCCCCGGGCGTGCCGGCGTCCCCGCCCCCCGCGCCGCGCTCGCCACCGCCGGCGCCCTCGCCACCGCTACCGCCCAACAAGATACGCATGAAGCCTAGCACTGGATTACTGGGTAAGTTTTACACTTTCAGAAAAATGTTGTTGGTAGAAAAAATCACTTCACAGCTTCATGAAAATATGACTTTTGTATAGATCCTTTTTTAATTACCAATTTTTTTGTGAATGTGTGGACATTGTAGGCATTGTAAATTCCTTTATTTTGCTCTTGTTCTACCTTTTGTAGTAAGCAACGGTTCCCTATCCATTTGCATAAAATTTTAAGACCTAATATAACTTAGCATAATTTTGTTTGGCATAATTATTATTATATTTTCGCATAATATAATTACGCATAACAGCATACGCATATTTTTTTTAAGCATAATTTCTCTAACCATAATAATGATTAAGCATAATATTCTATAGCATAAATTTATTAAGCATAAAGTTCTAAAGCATAACTTTTTTATAAGCAAGCATACAGCATGCAAGCAAGCATACAGCATGCAGCAAACAAGTAAGCATGCAGCATGCAAGCAAGCATGCAGCAAACAAGCAAGCATGCAGCATGCAAGCAAGCATGCAGCATGCAAGCAAGAATGCAGCAAGCAGGGTTTCTGTCACGGCCCTGGCGCTGCGTGTCTCCGGCGGCCCCACGCGTGCAAATCGTCGCAGACGGCTTTCGCTCACCACCGCAGCTTCGACTTGTTGGCAGCCTCAGCCGTGGTGGCTCGCTCGCAGCCGCCTGCTCCTCAGCCCGCGGCCCGCCTCGCCCCTACGCGCCTACGCGATTTTAAATTACACTCTAGGCGTAGGACAAACAAGACTACGTGGAGTCGGTTTTGCAGCAATTCGGTTCTGTCACTAACTTTTGTTGCACAGCATATTAAATTTTTGATCTAGTTAGTCTAATTTTTAGGCCTACTAACGTTATGCGAATCAAATTTATGCCAAAACAAATTAGTTTTTAAGATGATTATGCCAACATAAAAAGTATGCCTAAAAAAATTATGCCGAAGTATTATTATACCAAAACAAATTGTGCCAAAATCATTATGCCGAAGTATATTAGGACAAATAACATTATGCGAAAAGAAGGGATCCCGTAAGCAACAACTTACTGTCGGGCCTACGCTGTCCTCCCATACTTAAGTACTATCGCTGTAGCATTCAAATATTATAAAACCTAATGATTTTAAAAGAGTAACCATGAAGTTTCATGTCGGTTCTTCTCCATAGGAAACGACCAACCCGAATCGTGCACCTTTTGTCGACGTTTTATAAGTGCCCATGTAGGCCTATGTAAAATAAAATATTTTTATTTTGTCAAATCTACAACTTTTGTAATTATATCAACAATACTGGAAACGAGATATTACTTAACTAGGCAAACTGGTCTACCCTCTTTTTTGTTCGTATTTGGTGCTCTGTACCACTGGCATTGCCATTCAAAACTCGATTATGTTCTACAGAAGATAGAGACTGCAATCCATTATTTTGAATTGATTTCATTTTATTACAATTCCAGGTAGTTTTGAGGAATCAGCTCTTAAAGGCCGCCTGGAACCCGTAGCGACCGTCCATGGCTTCACAGCTGAACTGGGCGCTTACGGGTCTTTCTGCCCACCCCACAAACGACTACCAGTCACTGTGTTCTTCTATGCGCCCGGAGGGACCAACGCGCCTTATATGGTGAGCTGTCTAAGCTAACTTAGCTATCTATTGTTGAGCTGTGGCGTTATGTATCATTCTGCCCACCCCACAAGAAACTACCAGTCACTGTGTTCATCTTCGCGCCTTGAGGGACCAAAACACTTATAGCTGCAGAACAAAAGTACTAGAGCAACATAATTCAAAAAGTACCACAGCGCCATCTCTGAAAAAACTCATTTTTTTACGTTTTTTGCAGGTAAGGCAATTTGAAAATTTGATTTGAGTTAAACTAAATATGATTAGGGCTCGTAACATATATGGCTGTACAGAGTTATAATCATTCAAGTCATAAATACAACCCCTAAGTTCATTTACTTTAATCCCATTGAATTACTTGAATTTAATTTCGCGCGCTAACCTCATCATCATCTGCCTAGCCTTTTCCCAAACTATCTTGGGGTCGGCTACCAGTCTAACCGGATGTAGCCGAGTACCAGTATTTTACATGAAATGACTGCCTATCTGACCTCCACAACCCAGTAACTGGGTAATACGATACCCCTTGGTAAGACTAGATGTGAGACTTTTAGCTCCTGACTACTCGTAACGACTGTCAAAGATCTACAAATGACAGCCGGGACCAACGGCTTAACGATCCCAGGCACGGAGGAAACTCGGTAGGTATGTAATTACGGTCACCCATCCACGGACCAACCTCGGCAAGCACGGCTTAACCTTAAAGATCGACCCGTGCGGCTGTTATTATTTAGCCTCGAGCTCTTTCGCGGGAAAACCTAATAGAATAAAATTATATTCGACCAGTATATAGCCACCTGCACACCATTCTGCTCTCTGTTAATACCATGCTAAATACAAAAACCAATATCTCCCCAGCAAATCTTCACAACCGCCTCCTTCTTTCCCAGGGCCACATAAACCTCGGGTCATCAGGCTACCGCGTCGCCCGTTCCGGCACCGTCCAGGTCTCACTCTTCAACCCTCATGGGACCCTGGTAAAGATGTTCGTGGTGCTGTACGACCTGACGCGCATGCCGGCCAGTGCGCGCACATTTTTGCGTCAGAGGACGCTGTATATGCCTGCCGGAGCAGACCCGCCCGCGCGCCATCTTGCGCACAAGTGGCTGCGTTATCTTATACATCTTAGGTGAGTCTGAGCTCCTGGTACTTTTCATTGTGGTTGATGTAAGTTTTAGGAGGAGTTTCTTTGTAATTTGTTTTCGTCACTGCCTCGTTGGTCTGTAGTCGCGCTCGACTGCTGAGCTGAGGTCCAGGGTTCGATTCCCGGGTTGTGCAAATTGTTATTGTTTTTGAAGTGAAAACTTCTTTAGCGGCGTTGTGCACTTTTGTGATGGGTAAAATATGTCAAACTCGCGTTAGGACATGTGACCGTCAGGGCACGTGTTCTGATCGAAAATTCGTAAGACGGATTCACATTAGGTTACGAAGGAAATTGAACTTTATGATATCTGTCATCGAGTTTGGGTTTCCAAAACTGGATAATTATCATATGCACAAACAAAACCTTCGGTTTCTCAAAAGAGGTAAAATTCGTAAGACGGATTGTAATAGTTCTGAAGTGTTAAATTTTTAATGTAATATAAATTGTCATGTTTGTGTACGATGCGTAATAAATGAATATTGTATTTTACTACATAAATGATAGTACTTTTATACTGATAATAAACAATTGATGCAAAATTATTCCCTAACCATTCCAAAATATCAAAAATGCACAACGTTAATATTCAAGTTTTCACTTCTGCCGGGCACTCCCAGAGTGCAAACCGTTTTTTTTTAAACGTAACTGGTGAAATTTGGGTGTACACCTCTGCCTAACCCTTCGGGGCTTACAGGCGTGATGTTATGTTATGTTTCTTTGTAATTTGTGGTCTTCATAAATAAGATTGGCTTCTAAGGCATCTGGCAGATTTTATACAAAAATCTCTTTGTAATTTCTAGCCTCCTTGTAAAAAAATTGCAGAGCTATTTTGACTGCTTTTCATACCTTATAACTATTTATTTACACAGATCGCTGTTGCGATAAATTGTTTCCCTAACCTACCCATTTATGCCACTTTCTGAAAATCTCACCTGGAGACGAGTTGAAAACGCAGGCACTCTGGACACAGGTTGGCTGAAGCAAGGTAAACCGATGAGGAGATTCAGACTGCCCTGGGGTGTTAATGTGGTGTTGCTGCCAAACGATGTGACACTTGATATCGTGCCTTGTCTGTCTTGTTGCTTGCACATCAAGGGCGGACGCTACTTAAAGTGCCAAACTCGTCGCCAAAATTTGACACTAAGAAAAAGATTAAACCGATTTTTGCAAATGTGTTTTCAGTTGTTTTTAATCTTAAGCTTGGTCCCTATCTTGAGAAACGGTTAATAGACAGTCCTAATTGCCTTGTACCGAATTATGTATTGGTTAAAATCATGAATCTTGAAAATAATAATATTTTTTTTCTTTCCCAGGTTTATGACATCGAAATCAGGTAAACTGTACCTACACACCGACATACGTATAATCGTATCAAGGAAAGCCGATCTCGACACGGCGACCGCCCATTCCGCCTTATTCCGACCGCTGCCGACCAATCACAGCGAGCCATCCGACTCGAAGGACCCGAAGACTGACGAACGCAAGCCGAACCGCGTGTTCGGCGGTTGTTCCGAATTCGAAGATTTCAAAAAGGAAATCGGTTATGATAATCAAAATGGCGTTTCTTATGAGTTGAGGAGTTTTACTTATGCTCCGGATAACCCAAAATACTCGCCGCGATAATTCGAAGTGATGGGTGTTACAGTGGCTAGTTGAAAGTAGTTCGGTGGTCGTCGGTTTTTGTTTTTAGTGCCTGTATGTAATGATTGTTTGTTTAACTGTATGTATTAATGAGAAAATATATTTTTGGTTTTATAAAACGATATTTTGTTTTTATTAAATTTGTTGAGGGCAACTCGGAACCCACTTGACATAGTCGGGTTGTTTTTAGGAAGGTTTTAATGAAAAACGACCAATTGATAATCGGACAAAACACTTGGAGCCATCTCGCGGCATAATTTCAGCAAGGAACTCCATTACAGTTGAAAAAAGTGACAAACGTTTAGCGCCATCTATCCTCATCAACCCTAATCTCTTGCTCACAATGCGGGCCGTATCGAGAAGTACTGCCTTCTGAATCTGGCTCTTGATCCAACTGCCAAATAAGAGCTTCGACAGATGTTCGTCGAGGATTTTAGCCATCAGGCCATTTGGCCGTACCGACAATCGGCACAATGATAGCCGAGTCCACATTCCACATGCTGACAACCTCGTGTGCCAAATCGAGATATTTAAAATATATTATGTCGTTTGTTTATTTACTTACATACTAATTACATTTAAAAAATATTTTTACAAAATGATATAAAAGCCATTTAAAAATAATAAAAATAGTAGCCCACCGGCATTGAGAACAGGGTCCGAGCTACCGGTGGTCAGGGCTCTTGAGAGAGGAACCTCCTAACAATACGCGCCCTGTCCAGAACTACTGCTTTCTGAATCAAGCCCTTGATCCAGCTGCCAAGCGAAAGCCTACTCAGATGTTGGTCGAGGCTTTTGCCAACTAAACCATTGGCCGACACGACTATCGGCACAATGACTGCTGTACTCAAATCCCACATGTCGACAACCTCGCGATACAGGTCTAGATATTTGAATTGCTTATCTTTCTCTGCTTTCACGAAGTTCTCGTCATGCGGGACCGGTATATCAGCAATCATTGCGCGACGCTCCAATCGATCTATCACCACAAAGTCAGGTTTATTGGCAACAATAGTCCATCATCGAGAACTGGGTCGGGCGCATACTTATAGTATGGCACTTCTGATTCCACAAGGTTCTATCAAAGCAAGTTGCTGGTGGATAATCCTGGCAACGAGGTTGTGTCTATGCAAGTACTCTCCGTTAGCCCGACTAGAACACCCAGAAATAATGTGTCGGATTGATTCTCCCGGACGGTGGCATGCCCGTCCTTCATAATATTTTATTAAGGCTTTTATTAGGCATCGTTCACACCAAACGTATTGTCCGCCACTGACTGTGAACGCGCGTTACGCAGTATATCGCTTTTCCATATATATTTATTTTCTCGTCCACACCGAACCGACTATACGCATACCTCAAATTCCTCTGTACAGTGAGTATACTCACAGTCGGCAGCAGACAATCCGTTTGGTGTGGACGATGCCTTAAGGTTACATTCAATTAAAGCTTTTACTTAGGAGGGCTGTCTTAGGTCGAAGTCGTTTAAACCTCTTTGGTTGTAATCTTTTATCATATCCGACAACGCATTATGTGTATATTTAGGAATGCACAGTTAAGGGTAACAATATGAAGGGTTCTTAAGTAAAACAAAGTCAATTTTCCAAAAATTATTTAATTAAAATAAATAAAGGCATACGGACACAAGCACTCAATAAATAACAATCACACTATGGCCTCATCTTAACTAATAATGCCTTATTTACTCATTACACTTAAATCTTAGGTATTATCGTATTTTATCCTTGCAACACTCTGACCCTTTTGTTAGCAACACTGAGACTACTTGCGAGCGATCATGGATTTATTAAATTGTACTAATGAAAAATTGTGTTAGTCCGTCTGTTTGTAAGAAAGATAGTTTGATTTGGATTTGATTTGTGCATAACTTAATATTTGTTATATTAGAACATTAATCAATGGACAAAGCTGTCAAGCTCTTAGAGCATTTAGTATTTTTTATTTACTTTATTTTATAGCATAAAAATAATTTCCAATAATTCTTCGTCATTATTGCTAAGATCGCAAAACACAAGTAGTCTTTTACAAAATATTATTGTCTACCTTAAAATATATAATGAAAAACCTACCATACAATATTTATCGTCAGAAAACAGTTTTTTTCATACATACAGACACAAATCTACCGTATGAAGTTTGCTTTATAAAATAATAACTTACCGTTTCTTGCAAAATCAACCTTATTCGGACTTTGTTAACATTAAAATTCGTATGAAACGCTTGATCAAAGTGGCTTTCAGGAATGATGCACATTAGTTTCATACAAATAAGTGTCATTTTCGAATGAAAAGATTTTCGCCTGAGAAAATGCAGGACAAAAAACCATCAATCTAACTTTCAATCTCGGCAGTTTCAATCTCGTGATCTATTGTGAGAAAATAGTTATTTATCCAACGTGTGAGGAAAGTTCGTTTTTCCTATGAGTTTTGATTTTGAGTCTTGAGCGAACGAAGGATTGAAAAATAGGATCACGAGCGCAGCGAGTGATTATAAATTTCAATCCTGAGTAAGCGAAAGACTCAACAAAACGAATAGCAAATGAACTTGCTCACAAGTTGCATACAAAACTTTTCACCACTCCCAGCAAGAAAGTATTCAGTCATCATAGGTAAATAAATTAAATAGTCACAAAGCAAATCAAAATAATTCTTTTTTCGAATTTTTGCTTCTAATGTCCTTCTTTCACAGGCTTCTTTCTTTGAGTGCGTTCAAAAATTATAATCCTAATTTTCAATATTTTATCAAACTTTTTTAATGTTTCTGAACTTATACACTTACAATAATTTGATAAATTTTATAAAAAAAAACATTAATCTTAACTTATAAATATTTCTATTCTAAGCATAAAATTATTTATTTTTGAAAATATCTTTAAAACTTAACATAAAAATATCAAGCAAAGTTAATTTCTGAACGGGATCATTACTTTCCTCACTGTTCAAACAGTGAGGAAAAACCAATTTTCCTCACTGTTTTCGTACAGGAAAGACACTTCTTTCGTGCGGGAGTGGTGAAAATACTTTTCCAATAGGTAGGTATGCTGTTTTTCCCATTTACAAAGAGCATAACATCACGCCTGTACATTCCTAAGGTGTAGCCAGAGCTGTACGCCCTCATTTGGCAAGTTATCTTTAAGTTTTCAAAGTAAAGTCATTAACACTGAAAACAGGATATTTACCATGTTTTAAACAGATAAACTTGATCATGGCGCTTGCACTAGCGCCGAAATATCGGGAACTCAAAACAAATCGAAAATAGGGTAAATATCCGGTTTTCAGTGTTAATGATAAGTTTAGTAACCGGGTCCAAATTCAGATACTGAGCTGCTGCTGAAATATTCCTGATGGAAAACCCAGTAACATTCTACCCAACCTGGGTATCGAACCCAAGACTTCATACTCTGTATGAAGACCTCATACTCTACTCAGTCGCGCTATCAACTTTTAGACCAACTATCACGCAAAAACTACTGAACGGATTTGGATGAAATTTGAAACACACAGATAGTTTATAACCTGGATTAACACATAAGATACTTTTAAATCCGATAGTATGTTCCCGTGGGACAATTATCGAACTTCACGCGGGCGACGCCGCGGGCATAAGCTAGTACTTAATATTATAAATGCGAAAGTAACTCGTCGGTCTTCATGTCTTAACGGCTGTACGGATTTGGATGAAATTCGGCACACGGATAGACCATGACCTGTGTTAAAACATGTTAAATTTTATCCGATAATTTAGGATAATTTCCGACCTCGAAGACGGCAAAGTCACGGGCAAATGCGAGAACATATTCCACAGTCAAAAGTAGTAGTAGTTCGTAGTAGTTAGTAGTAGTTCCACACACAAAAATTTTACTTAAAACTATTTCGATATTTGACGATTTTCTATACATGGTAGGTTAAACAAAGTTTCCAAAAGCAAGTCAGGTGTTACTCTATGACTTGAGTGAAAAAGATACAGCACTACTTTAAACTCGCGTTAGAAAAGGACGGGTATACACCAGCGGATTTCTTTCTTGTGCTTTGTAGGGTGACACTTCACTGGCGTCCACTTCGGTGTCCTGTAAAGAAAGACCGGTTCTTTAGAAACTGGTTCCATTAATTATAGATATCAGTATTGGATATGGAGGAGATCGTCGGAAAATAATAACAGCCGTTCGGATCAATCTTATGGCTAAGCCGCGCTTGCCTAGATGGGGGACCATCCATTGCATACCAAGTTCGTAAGCAAAGCACGTTAAGCCGTTGGTCCCGGCTGTCATTTGTAGATCTTTGACAGTCGTTACAGGTAGTCTGTGGCCCGAAAGTCTGACAACCATTCTTACCAACGGGTATCGTATTACCCAGTACTAACTGGGTTGTGGAGGTCAGATAGACAGTCGCTCCATGTAAAATACTGGTATTCAGCTGCAACCGGTTAGACTGGAAGCTGACCCCAACAGAGGTGGGAAAAGGCTGGCAGATAATTACGGTGGAGTACGAGGGATGGTATTACGCATCAGTTTTACTGCGCTAGGGCTAAGTATAGGCACATCATCATCAGCTTATATTGTTCCCACTGCTGGGACACAGGCCTCCTCTCTGTAAAAGAGAGTGGGCTGTAATCCACCACGCGGGCCCAGTGAGGGTTGGTAGTTGTTACATGTCTTCCAATTTTTAGTTCTAGGACATGCCGGTTTCCTCACAATGTTTGTGTTCACCGTTTTGAGAGCAGTGGTGATGAAATAAATTACACAAAGTAATGCGCCTGTTTGGGTTCGAACCCACGGCTTACTACTCGTAAGTCGGGGCTGCCACCACTGGGCCACCGCTGCTCTCTCTGTATAGGCACATATTCAGCCGAAAGACATCCATAAATCAGCACTTTCACGCCAGTAGCAAAAGACAGCTCCTAAAACGACAGGTCATCACATGGTGAATCAGGGTGAATTGGCACAACAAAGTCTCCAACAAGATTGATAGGTGAAATTGGAACGAAAGTATAATTTCCGATTTTGCATTGAATTCAGCGGATCCCATGTCTGCCTATCTGACCTCCACTCTCCACAACCCAGTGGCCTACTGGGTAATATGATACTCCGTGGTATTTCCATGTATACTCACATCATCAGGCAGTATACTCCTGGACCAGGGACCCCAACCATGCTGCTCCTCTTCCTCATGATCGTAGTGGTGCTGGTGCTGAGCATGCTCGTAGTAGATTATCTGAGGAGAAGAGGAATTTATCAGTTAATAGGAGGTAAACATCGTTATATGGAATTGAAGAGTTGAACTTTGCATAAGCATGCGAAAATTATGTGCTACCCCTATTTCAGACTTGGCTGTCATTTTTTCATGAACCCTTATCCTTTTTCTAAAATAAAAGTAGCCTAAGTAACTCCTTATAACATCTGCTATCAGTAATATCAGGCCTATCAAAATCGGTCCAGCCGTTTCGGAGATTAGCCGGAACAAACACACAGACGGACAAAAAAAAATGTTTTTTGTTATAAGTACCGTATATACTTTCATATATGCATTCATTAAAAAGCTGTCCTTTGTACAAACAGACACTTCAATTTCATTTATTTCAACAGACCTGGTGAAATATACTAAAGAGACTCCTCTGCCTAATCTTTTGAGGATGACAGGCGTGATAATATGTGTAGGTACCTTGTAGTTTTATGTCTAAGACCCAAACTTTCGCCCAGCAGTGGCATGATCAAAGCTGATAGTAACAATAACCCTAATACCTGTATTATTATAGTAATATTATTATATTATTATAGTAACAATAACCCTACCTGTATTAGGGTTATTGTTAATATCAGCTTTGTCTGTTTGTTTTTAGCTTTGTTTCTGAATAAGTCTTGTCACTTGTCACCCATTTAAATAACTTAACCCTATACCGCCGTGCCCCAAGCTTGCGGGGTCACTTTCACTATGACCCACACGGATGTCGCTACCAGTACCGGTACCGATACCGGTACCAGCTCCGTGGTATTTGTAAATTATAGGTTTTAACAATGGGCACCCAACGGGTTTGCAAATTATGTGCTTTCAGACATTTCATACAAATTTTCATATCCTTATTTTTCGAAATGACTGAACCGATTTCAATGAAACTCCATACGCATAAACAGGATACATAGGTCTAAAAAGTTACTAAAAACATTTTCGAAAAGTATAGTGTTACAGCTAAATTAGAGCAATTATAAATTATGTATAGAAACAGAAATTTCGAGACATTTCGAAAAGTTTTTTTGTCTCTTTCTAGACCTATGTATCCTGCTTATGCGTATTAAGTTTCATTCAAATCGGTTCTATCATTTCGGAAAATGAGGACTTGAAAGTTCATAAGAAATGCCGTAAAGTGTATAGTGTGTATACGCTCTTAAAGGAAGCTGGTATTTCAATTAATAATTCATGAACAGTTGTGTAGGGAACTAAGTCCGCTTCTTGTTTTGTGCATTAATATCTAAAACTAATAAATAAATCTGAAGAGTTCGTTTGTTTGCTTGAACGCGCTAATCTCAGGAACTACTGGTCCGATTTGAAAAATTCTTTCAGTGTTAGATAGCCCATTTATCGAGAAAGGCTGTAGGCTATATCATCACGCTATGACTAATAGGAGCGGAGCAGTAATGAAAAATGTTGAGAAAACAGGGAAAATGTGACGCAGACGAAGTTGCGCGAGTCAGCTAGTATTATTATAGTTGATGTTAGACGAAGTTGCGACTAAATAAAGAAAGCGTTTGTTTTGGTCGGACGATTGAGGGATTGTTGGCTGGTTCCTAATATAGATACCCTAATGGCAGCTACTTGTGTGAATGGATGTGAGAACATATTTAAGTACTTGCTAAAAATAAACTCTTTGGGGTTTAAGTATACCTAATTATTGCCTAGAGTAATTTACACCCACAAAAAAAAAAACAAACAAAGGCCGTTACCACGAGATGCTGTGCTAACGTAACCTCAATGTGTTGAAGTCATATGTAGTCCAATAAATAGCAGTGAAGAAGGTACTAATAGGAATAGGGGATCGGACTGTGTAAAGAAAACGACATTCTATTTTGTCCGTCAGACAGGTAATACAAAAACATTAGACACGTATTTTTTGTTTTATCAAAATATCAAAAAATTACTTATTTAGAACTTATTAAAGTTGGAGAGTGGGGGCTTACTACGTCACAAGTAGGTATAAAACTTACCTACATGTGACGTCATGCGCCATTTCAACTCAATATATCTCCGTGAAAAAAGAAAAAATACGTGCCCAATACTTTTCAATAAACTACCCGACGGACAAGAAAAAAAAAATAGGATTATCCCCTATTGCAATATATTTTTTTCGGGAAATTTAAACTACAAAATTAAATTGTGTATAACATTTAAAGTAACACCTGCTTCTATAACGAGGCTGTAGTTTAAAAAAAAAGAACTCTAATGACAGTAGTCTGCTAATCTATTTGGTACGTAAGGCCCTGGTTCTAACCCGCATCCTCTTCACACCGCGCCCCATGTTCGCACACCGTGCTAACCCATCGCCTGCAGCCGGGGGTCACTTTCACTGCGACCCACACGGATGCCAACGACCTTAATCGTGGTATTTCCCACCCGAGAGAAGAGTATTTATTACTTAGGCAGGGCTGGCGCTTTGCAGAATTAATTTATGAATATTTATATAAAAAAATTCTAAACGCGTAGTTTCACTTGTTTGTTTTTATTCCCCGACCAGAAAAGAGGGTTGTTATAAGTTTGACGTGTGGACCTGAGTGTCTGTCTGTGGCATCGTAGCTCCTAAACCGATAAACCGATTTTGATAAAATTGGTTGTTTGAAAGGTATTTTAATCGAGAGTGTTCTTAGCTATGTTTCGAAATAATCCGCTCAGCCGTTTGAAGATCATCACCTCTTTCCTAGTTGATAAACGGATATAATCAACTTCTACTGTTCTAGTCGATTTGAAATTTTAAATCTGGTCACATGTCACCATGGGCATTTCCGGGGAGGGGTGGGCTGCACCCCCTTCCCCCTGAAACTTATTTTTTTTAAATTGATAACTTTCCTTGTTTTCGTTGATTAGCGAGAAGACAACATACAGCGCAACATCGACAAAATTGGAACGAATGGGGGTAAGCCTATGCCCGGGAGTGGGACAGTCAAGGCTAAGAAAAAATAATATAACGTCGCTTTATTGGTAAAACCGATTATCTACAAGTTTAGTTTTCGGTAGATAATCGGTTTTACCAATAAAGAGACGAAGTTTAATGAGCATGTAATGAAATAAAATTCAAAATTTAAGAAACCCCCGACACCTAAAACCTCTAAAAAATCTTTAATAAATTAATCCAAGCGTCGTAGCGTCGGGGGACCTCTAAGTAGACCGCTTAGCACAAACACAAAACAAAGCGGACCCCCGACGCTACGACGGCGACGCTGGGATTAATTTAGCCATTAATATTTTAAACAACCGTATACAAATAAACCCTGGCCTGCAAATTGCAACTCCGAAATTCCTGATGCAAAAACTTAATACTCATTTTGAGTTTGACCTCATGACATCCTTGGTTCGGTTCGAACAACGAAGTAGTAAAAAAAAACAACCAGACACGATTATAAAAAAATATAATAGATAATTGTTAAATAAATACAATTGTCGCTCATCATCTTCTTGCCCTTGACCCATGTTACATAATTATGCCACCTACAATCCTAATATTCTCAAACCAAAGGTCAAAGAAAGAGTCACCAAGTCGTGACATAAACTAATCACTCAGAACGCCTGAGGGTAATTGTCTAGCCAAGTAGACAGTTAGACATCTTACTATTCAATGACATATGCTCTTTCCAATGCCTTTCAATGAACGAAGCCGTTTGTAATCGTAAACACGCGTGACACAGATACATTTGAAGATGGAAGACAGTATGTATAATTATTTAGTTCAAACGATTTAACCACACACGGACGGCTTCCAGGCGGTGCCGCGGCCGCTTCGCAAAAGAACGGCGACCCTGCGGTCTCAGGTAAAAAGTAGCACCAACACACTTCTGAGCGTGGTGTTGGACAAAGTGGACAGCCAAATCCTGAGGCATGGTCGCTCATGCATGTCCAACATAATATTTATTTTAAATTTTACTAGCATATCTGTAGGTATCTGCCTAGTAACATAATATGGACATGCATCATTTATTTTGTGCTAGTCTGAAATAAATATAGATGGTGTAAAACACCTCTTAACGAAGCCGAAAGGCACTGGTTCTCCAAGTTCTCCAAGTTCTCTCGTTTTGTCATAGCGATCATTTTTTTGTTCTACACCATACCTGGGAACCTTCTAGTTATGGAGATATTAGGGGTCAAAGTTCCAACTTTTTGACAAGTATATTTTTAAATACAAGTTTTTAATGTAAGATTTTTAATTTAAACACCTGTACGACCCCCGTACTATTCAATACGTCCATCAGCACAATATTTTGAGTGCGTTACATTGAGTTCTACCACAAAACATGATTTTACACCCCCCAAAAAAAAGTCGTTTCCCAGCAATAATTTTTGCGTAAAGTTACTTAGTTTCATGTACAGAATGCTTGGTTGACGGCTTCGTGATGAGCTGATTTACACCGTGTATTCTATTCTCTATTAAATCGTTAAGTGGGTCGTCAGTTCTGCACTGTACTGAGAGGAGTGAGCTCCCCAAGCCCGCGATTTTTAGTAT
This sequence comes from Cerastis leucographa, assembly GCA_963082945.1. Taxonomy (NCBI): domain Eukaryota; kingdom Metazoa; phylum Arthropoda; class Insecta; order Lepidoptera; family Noctuidae; genus Cerastis; species Cerastis leucographa. The sequence continues at coordinate 10,868,385 of OY720373.1, read as the reverse complement.
GAATGAGCGTGATGCTGACGACTTCATCATCTGCCTGCCTTTTCTCAACTATGTTGGGGTCGGCTTTCAGTTTAACGGGATGCAGCTGAGTATCAGTATTTTAACTGCAGTGACTGCCTATCTGACCTCCACAACCCAGTTTGTACTGGGTAATACGAAACCTCTTGGTAAGATTGGTTGTGAGTCTTTCGAGACACTGATTATTTAGCCATCGAGCTCATGAGCATGAGCACGAGTAATGCTGACGACAATTGAAGTTATACATTTCCAAGGCCAGGGGGGCCTAAAATGGCCGCTTTAACAGAATCCTAATAGGCTAATAATATGAATCGCATTAAAATTTTTAAAATGGTTACAGACAGTGCAGATAATATTATGAATGGAAACTTTTTACGAATTGTGACGCTTTCATTCTTATTTTTATACTATTAAATTCTGGTGAAGCGGCAATTTTAGGTCCTCAGTTCATAGTGTACCTAAGGTAAGAAATTTTTTAGGGTCAAAGCGGACCCTGTTACTGAGACTTCGCTGTCCGTCCGTCCGTCTGTCACCAGGCTGTATCTCATGAATAAAATAAATATTTTAAGGGGGCTCCCACACAAAAAAGTGATTTTTTTGCTCGTTGTTATAAATAATGGTACGGAACCCTTCGTGCGCGAGTCTGACTCGAACTTGGCCGGTTTTTTTGAGCCGCGTTTATCATAATTTTTTCTTTAATAATAAATTAATATCACATCTCTCGACAACCCTAAAAAAATAATAATGAATAGATGAAGTGCCGAGAAAGCGTCTTAAGACAAATAAATACGTTTTCAAGATCAACAATGTCGTGAACTTTATGTTCCTACCTGCTTAGCTTGTTAAGCTGGTTTAAAAAGCTAAATGAGAACGGTATCGGAGAGTGTCGCTCGTGGGGTTGGAGAGCTCGGTGGTCGGTGATTAATGCGTGATTAACTTGTATGGAAGTCGAAGATATTAATTTTACGCACTTTCTAGTCGGCCTAGTTTAATTTTTTGTTTCATGTGATATTTGTTTACTTTCACGATACGCGATATAGTAGATGAATTAACTTTTTTTTTGTTTTTAGAAAATTATAATTCACACAAATCATTGAAACATTAGTATTAGGTATTATAAATCTTAAGAGTTTGTTTGTTTGGCTGAAAGCGCTAAACTCGGGAGCTCCTGGGTCCGATTTGAAAAATTATTTCAAATCATCACGCTACGACTAATAGGAGCAGAGCAGCAATGAAAAATATTGCCAAAACGGGGAAAATGTGACGCAGACGAAGTTGCACGAAACAGCTAGTGTATCATAAAGCTGAAAAGTTAGTTTGTTTGTTTGTTCGAACGCGCTAATCTCGGGAACTAAGTACTGGTTTGAATTGAAAAAATAATTTTATTTGACGTTAGTGTTGGATTGCCCAGTTTTCGAGGAAGAGCGGAGCATCAATGAAAAATAATTGCAAAAACGGGAAATTGTGCAGACGAATTGCGTTAGTCAGCTAGTATAATAATGTACCCAATACAGATCAATATCAAATGTGTTAAATTACATAGAAACTATCGAGACAAAACAAATACACTTGAACAAATATTTGTCACAAACTCACGACGTGGGAATCGAACACCATTCCGGTTGTCACACACAAAAGAATCTGTGTCATTTGGACACTTTATAGTACATGTCTCAAGTGACAATTTTACTGACACTATAATAAATAAAAACGTTGTTTTTTTTTTGGTAAATCGTGCCGAATAAGAGACATATTATCATAAATCATAATCATTCTGCCTCGTTGGTCCAGTGGTCGCAAGCGCTACTGCAGAGCATTAGGACCTGGGTTACATTCCCAGTTCAAGTAAAGAGTTGAGTGGAGCTTTTCCATCAGGAATTTCTCCAGTAATGGTCACAGATTCTGGAGTTGTGCCCGGTTGATGGCAATAGGCCTGCCATCTTAAACATAACTGGCGAAATGTGGCTGTACTATTTGGTAGATTTCTGCCTAACCTTTCAGGGATTACAGGCGTGATGTTATGCTTCTTGCCTATTCTTCTCTATAGAGATGTACTCTTTGGAATGGGCAACTACAGTACTTTCACAGTTATTATGTCTTGTGACTGGGACTGTAGCTTCATTTTTATTGTTGTTCGACTATTCAAAAGTGCCTGTAACTGGCCTACTTGAAATACATGATTTCGATATGTTTTTTTGACATTTCAGACTGGGTCTTCTGTCCCCATCTTCCTACCTCCACAGTATATTTGATACGATTTAGTTTCCAATTCAATCAGAAGCATCGAGGTATCCAGCCTGTTCGTGCAAGTATGTGCGTCTGTCGAGCTATGTATCCAATATTAATGAGACTATCACCTTAATTGATTAGCGATCAATCTTTTACGGTAGAGGAAATAAATTGATATTTAAAAACGTGAGTAATTTTAATTTTTTGGAACGAAGTTCCTTATCGCGCGTTGTGAAAGGGGGCTAGACGGAAAAAATTCTTACGAAAAGTTGTCACGACACTTTTTGCTATAGTAAGCTATTGTTAGCATTATTTCTTTAAAATAAAGTTGAAATTTCCTTAAATTACGTACAATGGGGTGTGTATGTGAGTAAGGATAGATATGATTATTATTTTGAGTGACCGAACTACAAAGTACAAATTCGGTTGTGCAGTTAAGTAAGACGTATTGCTTCGAATTAAGGATTAATCTTCCTTAAATTAAATATTTTATTTTTCGCACACTAACTTAAATCTAAAATGTATTGATATTATGTACGTGAAAGGAAATTCGTTCCATCCGGGTGTCCCTTGACACCTCTCAAGTTTTTTTGTTAATGGCATCTCGCAGTTCAACCTATGAGGTTGTCGTCTGCTTAACCGGACTATCCTGGGGGTGCCTTGAGTGTAAAGCCTCCAGCCAGGGCATAAAAAAAAACTTACAAACAAAGCGACTACACGCTAAGGGCACCCCCTGTGGGGTACGACCCTCGGCTTAGGGCGTCGCTGTTTTTTTTTTTTTCTTTTCTTTTACTACCTTCTGTAGTAAGCAATCGACTTATTGTCGGGCCTACGCTGTCCTCCCATACTTAAGTACTAACGCTGTAACTTCAAATATTGTAAAACCAAATGATTTTAAAAGAGTAACCATGGAGTTTCTTGTCGGTTCTTCTCCATAGGAAACGACCAACCCAATTCATGCAACCCCCCTTTGTTGCATGAATTGACTATAGTGTATTTGTATTGTTGTGTTACTAATATGGGTCAAGGACCTGAAATAAACGAATTTTATTTTATTTTATTTATTTTATTTATTTTATTTATTTTATTTATTTTATTTATTTTATTTATTTTATTTATTTTATTTATTTTATTTATTTTATTTATTTTATTTATTTTATTTATTTTATTTATTTTATTTATTTTATTTATTTTATTTATTTTATTTATTTTATTTATTTATTTTATTTATTTTATTTATTTTATTTATTTTATTTATTTTATTTATTTTATTTATTTTATTTATTTTATTTATTTTATTTATTTTATTACTTAATTTAGGAACATTCATAATAAGGGAAAAAAAAACATATATAGCTGCTGGTCAGTGTAGAAAACGCAATGAAAGTTTTTGAACGCGCGAGTGTTTTTAATGCAATCACCTCGCTGCAGCTGTTTAAAAATGGCGATAGAAACCGAATCATATGGTTCTTTGATATCTCAACTCAAAAGCTCAAGGTTTAATTTAAGCAGTTCTTCTACCTAGCTTCCAAAAGATACTATAAAAAAAAAATGGACTAAACTCTTTGTAAAATTTCATAAACCCACCAAAATGCGTGACAGTTTGTCGGTGGGAGTTGGTGGTGGTGTTTCTCAAAAGCAGTACCGAGACTTCGTGTCTGATAACATCCCATAACTTCGCCCCGTATTATACTTGCACATAACTAAAAATATATATGAGGAGCTCGTGGCTAAATAATAACAGCCGCCCGGTTCGATCTTTAAGGTTAAGCCGTGCTTGCCGAGGTTGGTCCGTGGATGGGTGACCATAATTACATACCGAGTTTCCTCCGTACCTCGGAAAGCACGTTAAACCGTTGGTCCCGGCTGTCATTTGTAGATCTTTGACAGTCGTTACGAGTAGTCAGAAGCCAAAAAGTTTGACATCCAGTCTTACCAAGGGGTATCATATTACCTAGTTACTGGGTTGTGGATGTCAGATAGGCAGTCGCTTCGTGTAAAATACTGGTACACAGCTGCATCCGGTTAGACTGGAAGCCGACCCCACGATAGTTTGGGAAAAGGCTAAGCAGATGATAACCAAAAATATAAATGTAAATGTCCAATTCATCTCTTCCTTCCTTTAAGAGGTACACCCGCGTGAATATACTGATTCTAACGAATATGTATCACAGTTTTTGTTAATCACATAACAAAAAAACCACTCATAACTTTTACTAAGTCGTAAAAAATGTGAAATCACACACCACACTCTTAGGAAGTCGGCTACAAGAACACGTTTGCGCTTTCGAACGCATTAAAAAAGTATATAATCATATGTTTAGTGATATGGAAATGTGTGTGAGGAAATATGATAAGAAATTAGATTAAGGTCGGTCAATGGACAGGTTGCCCATGCGATGGAAAGCATTTATCAAATACAAGGTGTTGTTTTGCATCCTCGTCAAATTCAAGGAGGTAACTATGCTAATGATTCTCGTCCTGAATCAATAATAAAATTGGTAGGTAATTTTTATTTTTTTTCTCACTTGCGGAAATAGGTAAGTGCGAATTACCCGTGTTTTAAATGCGGGCCGTCTGATTCTCGCCCTATAACCGCGCTTCCACAAATACAATTTCAAACGTTTATTCGATAATTTCTTATTCCCTAAACCACGTTAAGGGGGTTATTCTGAAATACTGTCAAACATAAACATCCAAAAAACTCAGCATTTATTAATAATTAACTAGGTACTGTAATTTTAATTGATTATTTATTTGTCTTGTGTGACAACCTCCTGAATTTTGACGAGGATGCAAAACAACACCTGGTATAGATAGAAAGCATTTTCATAATTACCGCACAAGTGGGGTAATGCGTACATATCACACTTACCAACTGCCAAGCCCTTCTAATTGACAGGTCAACAAAGAAATCTATACTATTTATTTTATTTGTATTATAAACCTGAAGAGTTTGTATGTTTGGTTGAACGTGCTAATCTCGAGAACTGGTTCAAATTGAAAAATTCTAAAGTGACTAAAAAAACATTTTCGAAATGCCTTTAAAAAAAAAAGATGATTGGAAATTTCTGTTTCTATAGAAAATTTATAATCGGTCTAATTTAGCTGTAACACAATTTTTAGAAAATGTTTTTTAGCAACTTTTTAGGCCTATGCAATAAAAGGAAAAGAGGGAGACCACAAAAAAAGTGGGATGATGACATCAGACAAGTGGCAGGCGTCACATGGAACAGGGTGGCTCAAGAAAGACGTGAGTGGAAAAGGTTGGAGGAGGCCTTTGCCGACTGGCAAACAGATCTTCAAAAAATAAGAAAATCACAAATAAAAGATTAGATTAAGGATAACAGTAGTATTAAGCTTTGCATGTATTTCTCTTTTATGTAATTTTGATCTGAATAAAAGGCTATAATAATTCTGCTTATGCGTATGAAGTATCATTAAAATCAGTTTAGTCATTTCCGTAAAATAAGGACTTGGAAAGTTTGTTTGAAATGCCGTAAGGTGCAAACGCTCTCAAGATTAAAAAGGCGTGATTGTGCGCGTCATATCATAAGTGTTATCAATCATGAGAGATTAGATTTAAGATTACTAGAGATTATGCTATGGCTTTTAATTTCTCCAAGTTACTTCTACATACATTCTTATTAAGTAAAGTAGCTTAATTATATGTTAAATGCGAACTCAATGATTTACTAAAATTCACTCTTTGTTCCAAATGAAAGTGAAAAAACCTTTGCTTTCGTTGAATGAATGAATGAATTTATTCATAAGAATGAATGAATAGGATTAAGGTATTCTTGATTGCTATCTCTTAGATAAGTAGGCACTAATTACCTAATTAATTAAAAGCTGAGATAATTTTAACTACGTGGTAATTATAACTTTTATGCCTGAAGTTTCTAATTAAATAATTTTATTATGATTATAAACAATTGCACCACTCATTATTATACATTGGTCTCGTTGGTCGAGTGTCAGAAGAGCGATTGCTGAGCATGAGGGTGTGTATTCGATTCCAGCGTCGGGCAGAGTGTTATTGGATTTTTCCATCAGGGCAGCTGGAGTGAGTAAGTATTTGTGTTCGGTTGATGGCAATAGGCTCACCCCCTATTACATGGGACTTAAAACGTGGCGAAATGTGGGTGTACTATTACACCTCTGGCTAGTCCTTCGTGACATAACATTTTTTTTTTTGTCATTTTTTTGTCATTTTTTTTTTATTTTTTGTCATTTTGTTATTTTAATTTTTGTCATTTTGTATTTTGTATGCACGTCATGTCCCTGCGACAAATAAATAAGATTTATTTCTTTCTTTTCTTTGATATGTATCGTTGTTTCTGCCTACCCTAGCGGGCAAAAGGCGTGTGTTTTTGTATCTTTATGTATACAGTGATAATCAAAGAGAAAGTGTTCTCTGTAAAAGTATAATCCAAATGAGTGAACTTTTACTATGATGTATAGTTGAATTAATCATATCGTCAATGGTTCACTTGTTTTATGAGCGTGGAAGTCGTATATCAAGATGTATGTTATACTTCGGATTCACACTTCAGATTGATCCTCATCTGACAGCACGGTATCCCACTTTTTCATGCACCTATTCAAAGACATTAAAATATTTACGAGCGAAAGTCTTAAAAAGTCTAATTTTAAGTCTCTTAAATCGCTTTGCTCACCTTTTCAAACCCCTCTTATATATTTTGCTAGAGAGAGATTCTGCCAGATGATGTTCTACCCTTAAAAGTAATCACATTCATGAAAATAGTTTATTTTCTTTCACAAACCATGACATCATAATTATGACACAGCTGTGGTAAAAATAGTAAACTGCAGCCCCAAAACTACATATTTTTTCCGAACCGGGGTAAAAACCGAATGGATTTCATTCCTTGAAAGTTTTAGATATATACTACTTGATTTTAAAAAAATACCCAAGTTTTATTAGGTGGTTTTATTTGACTGGGTTGTGTTAATAAATATTATGAAGTTCTTCTGCTTACCTTCTGCGGCTGATGGCTGTGTTTATTCTTCAAATCTATCCAAAGTCTGGCCAAGTTAATCGCCAAGCCAAGGATGGCGACGATGAAGAATTTGACCTGAAATTATAAAACTAACTGTTAAGAAGCTAATAGGGGATAATCCAATTTTTTTTTTCTTTGTCCTTCGGGTAGTTTATTGAAAAGTATTGGACACGTATTTTTTCTTTTTTCACGTGGTCATAAAATTACGTAGATATATTGAGTTGAAATGGCGCATGACGTCACATGTAGGTAAGTTTTATACTTACTTGTGACGTAGTAAGCCCCCACTCTCCAACTTTAATGAGTTTTAACTAAGTAATTTTTTGATATTTTGATAAAACAAAAAATACGTGTCTAATATTTTTGTATTACCTGTCTGACGGACAAAATAGAATGTCGTTTTCTTTACCCAGTCCGCACCCCTATTATGTTAAAGAGTCAAGTCAGTAGTCAGTAGGTAGTTAGTTATTAAGGGTTCGTGTTAAAAAAAATCATAGAAGGTAATTTCCTTAAAGCCGTATTGCTATATCTGAGTTGAATGATGGCTGATCCATTCGTCATGTTCGTGAACGGGCGCTATCAGTTGTGACTGGTCATCTCTTAGCTGCCACGGTTTATTTCAAACTAATTATTTTATTTTTTAGTTGTCTTTTTTGTTTTTACTACGTCCGGACACTTTTAACGTGCACGTCTTGCTACATCGTTCTCACATAATGTACCATATCAACATGAATGATGTAACCAAGGTTTTTGTAACAAGATTCTAATTTAAAAGAGTGTCCATGGAGTTTCTTGCCCATTCTTCTCTATAGAGATCTACGCTTTGGAATGGGTAACTACAGTACTTTCACAGTTATTATGTCTTGCGACTGGGACTGTAGTTTCATTTTTATAGTTGTTCGACTATTCAAAAGTGCCTGTAACTGGCCTACTTGAAATAAATGATTTTTATTTGAATTCAGCCAAAAGATTACGATTGCTGGACCTAGCTTCCAGCCTTTTTTTTTTACGGCTGGGAAATCGTCAAATGACTTCTCCCGCTCTGGGCGGAGCGGGAGGGAGTGTCAGTCTTGTACTGACTGAAACCCATCCATGTTCCTTTTTCGCCCTTTGTGTTCCAGGGCCACGGTATCTCTTTCGAAGAGTCTCGCAACCCTGGCAGGACAGCTTCCAGCATATACACATTGGATTAATTAGAGATACAAAACTATCATGCCACTAAATTACTGAAAAATCTCTAGTTACCTACAAATAGTAAATGTTATTTTTTTGTTAAATATAGTCTCCCTTTGTTTCAATCCATTTTTTTGGATATCAGTCCTTAATTTTATAGCCCGGAGCTCACCACCTATGTCCAACAGTTCTTCTCAAAGGAAAGCGTACGATGAGAATATGTCATTTCTTCCACTATATTTACTAGCCCAAGACTTAAGTGAGGACCCAAAGATTGTTGACCAAGTGCTTCCTCCACATGCAGCACCTTTTCATAACAGTTCGCCTACAGTCATTGGGCCCAAGAATAATATAAAAAAAAAAACTAGTTGCTGCTCGCGACTTCGTTCGAGTGGAAATTTTGATAGGTTTTAGGGGTATCAAAAATAGATGTTGGCTGATTCTCAGACCTACCCGATAAGCACACAAAATTTCATACAAATCGGTTCAGCCTAACATTGTGACACGAGATTGTAAAATACAGGGTGTAACGGAAAGGGTATATACATACTTAAGAGTGTGCTACAGACCATCAAACTGAACATGTTTCTCCATCAAACAAACATCGTAATAGCAAAAAAATATCAGCTGCCCCATACAAAATTTCAATACCTATTCGACCCAAATTTATGGAGTAGCTGATATTTTTTTTACGTTACACCCTGTATAAGATATTGACACAAAGCAAAAGGTTTTATTTCCATTTGAAACCCTGACTTCTGCGCTAGGTGAGGCATGTGAAACTTTTTGTGTGAGAAAGCATAACAATGTGAACGATTATCTTAAAGGTCTTTTTTACCTGTAGTTTATAGGTTAGGATCTGCAGCAGGGTTCCAATCTTAGCCTTGATGACGGCTCCCAGGATCAAGAGTTTAAGGATTGCCTTCTTTTTCTTCTTCTTCTTGCCTCTTTGTTCTAGAAATTGATAGATATACGTTAGAAAACAGAAGCGAACTTAAATATAAAAAGACATGCTAACTTGCATTTATTTTACTTAGATAGTCTACCAGTAAAGTTTAACGTGCTCATTCCTATGTCTAGAAGAAAGTTTAATTATATACTTGTTCGAGGATACGGGGCATCATGCTTAAATCATTTCGTTCATGCTCATAAATGCTTGCTCGTGCTCATAAATATCATAATGAAATAAAAACAATAAAGACATTCCATGCGTTCAAAATGCTTATTATTTAAAAAAAATGGTTTTACCAAACATGTGACACTTAAGAATTATGTTGGTATCCTGTAAAATTAATACAATAAATAGCATCAGAAAGTATTGATATACAAGGTGTTGTTTTACATCTTCGCCATAATTCGGGAGATTGCTACAAAAGACATAAAAATAATCAATTTAAATTAAAGTACCTTGTTAATTTTTAATAAACGTTGATTTTTTTGGTTATTTAAGTTTGTCAGTATATCAGAATAACCCCCTTAACGTAGTTTGGGGAATAAGAAATTATCGAATAAACGTTTGAGATTGTTTGTATGTGTGAAAGCTCGGTTATAGGTCGAGAATCAGACGAGCCACGTTTAAAACACGGGAACTTCACACGTACCGATTTCCGTAAATAAGAAAGAAAATAAAATTAACCTACCCATTTTATTAGTGATTCGGGTCGAGAATCATTAGCATAGTTATCTCCTATAAATTTGACGAGGATGCAAAACAATACTTTGTATAATTTTTCATGCGACCACTGGTTTCACGGGACTAGGGACAAATACTATGAGTTTCAATATCATCATCTGCCAAGTCTTTTCCAAAATATGTTGGGGTCGGCTTCCAGTCTAACCGGATTCAGCTGAATACCACTATTTTACACGGAGTGACTATTTATAACCCAAAAAACAAAAAAAAAAACAACAATCAAAAGTCGTTTTTTTTTCAAATTAGGCTGATAATCAGCACTTTTTGAACGTCAAAATGACAAGAGATAGTCCCCTAAAACGTCCACCCTTCGCCACTTTCTAGTGTTTTCGCTGGGAAGAAGAAGTGGCGGAACAAACTCCTCAGCAACACATCTGTCTGTTAGGTTAGCAGCAAAAGTGCTCAATTCCGTTTTTACTTGCATCAGTCGCAGATGATGTTGACTTGCATGAGTGATGCCTCTTAGCATTGCAATTATGTCAGGCGGTAGACCGTGGGTCTATTTGCTGTTATTATTGGTATAATATCCATATTTTTTCCGCTTGGGTTTGAACCCAGTTCAGACCCACGGGGTCACCACTACAGTTAATAAGGAGTTAAGACATTAATGTTTACTTTTGGCGCATATTATGTCTTTAAAAATTTTCTCATAACCGTTGGCTTTTAGTCGATTCTTCTTACCTCATTTATCTTTAAAACATATGGTCATCTACAATAAAGAAACCAGAATACGGAGAAAGCAAATCGAGAAAGTTCATCAACATCAAGTTTACGGTAATTTTGCAAAAACCGGTATTCCTAACATGGACAGTGTCGTGACGAATCGAAAATGTTGCGGTTTTTGATATTCACCATGAAATGTGAGATCGTTCACATAGAAATTATAGAAACTAATTGATGGAATGATGTGTCACCTCTTATAGAACCCATGTTGGTTTCTTGTCAAGAAATCATGGAGCTAGCAGCTGGTTAAGCAGTCAGTGGGCTTAGCACGATCTTACGAAGTAAACGTAACTTAAATTCAAAAGATTTAAACTTACTATATACACGTTTTAAACGCAAATGTACCTCCTCAATTTTAGGATTTAATTTATGTGTATGGACCATACTTTTAGTGCTTGTCGTCGAAAATTTACCAAAAATTCTATACAGGGAGTAACGGAAAGGGTATATACATACTTAAGGGTGTGCTACACACCATCAAACTGAACATGTTTCTCCTTCGGACAAACATCGTAATTGCGAAAAAAATATCAGCTTCCCCATACATTTGGGTTGAATAGGTATTGAAATTTAGTATGGGGCAGCAGATAATTTTTTCGCTATTATGATGTTTGTCCGATGGAGAAACATGTTCAGTTTGATGTCCGGAGCACACCCTTAGGTATGTATACACCCTTTCCGTTACACCCTGTATAATGTAAGAAATGCTATATGATATTATCGATCTAACAACGTTCTAATTTATGCCAAAACCACAGACCAACCTAGGCCAGCGCGGTTTAACCTCGATCGACCCGAGCGCCTGTTATTCTTTAGCCACGAACTCTTCCGACGATAAAGTACTTATACCTCCTAACTTCGTTTCAGTCGATTTTTAGTTTTTAATACCAAGTAAAGCAATGCAATTTTGCAAATCGTCCTCGACGTTCTTTTTTTTTTGTTTTGGGACACGCCTGCCACACTATTCGCAATCCTGTGCAATTCCTGGAAGTCAGAATCAATAGTGGCGACCACCAGAAAAGCGCCGAGACAATGAAGCTCGACGAAGTCCCAGAGAAAGAATTTAACTGTCTTGGATCCCGCAACGAAATGAATCAGAAAAGAATAGGGGAGGAGTAGGAAAAACATAATCGTAATTGTGAATACGGGGGCGGCTGGCCTACTAGGACGTCTTAATGGGATCTTAGTGGAAAAGAGATGGCGCTAGACGTCCTCTATAGCTCTGTCTCTTTCCCACACTGTTAAATGATAAATTATGTTTATTTTGCAAATAGGTTTTTACAAACTCTTTTACAAGTCATTTTTTTTTAAATACTAGATGGGGCCGGTGTTTCGTACCTGACTACTCTGAGAAGAAACAGCCGAAAAAAACTCAGAGGTTCTCTGTTAACTTGTTGCTCTTTTAAAGTCCAGACATTACTCAATTTACATGAGGACTATGCAGATTAGTGTCTGAGATGGTCTTTTGAAGAAAGAACCACACAGATTTGAGTGGACCTGTCCAGTCAGTGCAAGCATTTGTCAGTTATCGTGTATCGTTATCGTGTATCGTCACTGGAATAAGAATAAAACAATACTGCTATCTAGTAACCCCCCAGGATGATCGCCTCCACTTCTCTCTACAACTTAAAACTAACACTAACTACACCCAACCACCAACCTTCAACAGAGCTGCGATCCTTTATCCCATTCTCCAGGTCCTCATTCTCCACTACATGCTCAGCCAACGTATCTAGGGCATCTTTTCCCATAGCCCAGAAGTCCGAAACGATGCCCCTTGAGACCTCAGTCGCATTCTCCGGGACCGGCAAAGCCCTTTCTCCTATCACCCAGGACTGGACGCCATTGCCAAAGGTGCGACCTTTCTCTTCCTTGGGAGCTTTCCGTAAAGGCATCATGACTGGATGGATGAGATGGATCTTGGGAGGCTTTGTTTTCTTCTTTATCTTCTTCTTGTCTCCTGTTGCGCTGATGGTGATGCTGTCGATTCCGCCGCCGCTGTTGTGTTTTCTGCCGAGGGCTCTGTGGATGAAAGAGATCGATTAAGCGAGAGTGAGATGGCCAGTGAGAGCAGCGGTGGCCCAGTGGTGGCAGCCTCGACTTACGAGCAGTAAGCCGTGGGTTCGAACCCAGGGAGGCGCATTACTTTGTGTAATTTATTTCATCACCGCTGCTCTCAAAAACGGTGAAGGAAAACATCGTGAGGAAACCGGCATGTTCTAGAACTAAAAATTCGAAGACATGTGACATCTACCAACCCGCACTGGGCCCGCGTGTTGGAGTACAGCCCACTCCTTCTCATAGAGAGGAGGCCTGTGTCCCAGCAGTGGGATCATTATAGGCTGATGATAATGAATATGTGTAAATTTTTGACTACTTACTATGACGTCATAACTTCATAAGCACTATTTAGTTACTTCTTTCTTTATCGTGTGGTTAGTGCCTAACTTGGTGTAAGAGCTTTTATACCGCCCATGTGCCTCTGACGTGGCTTTACATGCCGTCGAGAAATATCTCTCAGGCATGCTGGTAAACCTGGTTCCCTCACGACGATTTCCTTCACCGAATCATCTGCTTAGCCTTTTCCCAAACTATCTTGGGGCCGGCTTCCAGTCTAACCGGATGCAGCTGAGTACCAGTATTTTTAGTCAAAGATCTACAAATGACAGCCGGGACCAGCGGCTTAACGTACTTTCCGAGGCACGGAGGAAACTCGGGTATGTAATTATGATCATCCATCCACGGACCAACCTCGGCAAGCACGGCTTAACCTTAAAGATCGAGCCGTGCGGCTGTTATTATTTAGCCACGAGCTCCTTCACCGAAGCAAGTGATAATTATACAATACGCACATGAATCCGAAAAAACAGAGAAAAAACAGTGTCTTGGATTCGAGACCTATGTCTTGACTATTTAGTTAGGTACCTAATATACAAAATGCACCAAGTTTTTGTTCTTTAAACGTCTAGAATTATGTTCATCAGTTGTGACGTTGTTGTTCTAAATAAATTAGCTTGCTGCAAGTAAAGCTACCTATATAAAAAAAATATGGATATTACCCCTATTTGTATCCGTCTCTGTTTGTCTCAGGAATGGTAGGCATCAACACGTTAGAACTGAGACGTAAGTGTGCGCTGTTGATGCACTACTATCAATTACTAAATAATAAAATTGACGACGCGACTACTCTAGCTCGTTGTTCATTGTTTGCTCCGGACCGGCTGCGGCGGTCGCGGGCCTGTTTCTCACGGGGCTTGTTCGCGCCTCCTTCTGTGCGTACCCAAACTGCTCGATATGCGCCCACAGCCCAGGCGATAAATCTGCTAAACGCCTTGATTGCTCAGGAACCGGATCTCGATGTGTTTACGAGCAGCAATAAGGCTATGCTGAATTATTCTGTATATTTCTTTAGTTAATGTTATGTTTTTGGCTTGCTGCACGCTTTGTTGCAAAATGTAAGTGCAGCGAGTACTTGTATAAATAAATAAATAAAATACAATTCTTAAGTCTGGCGATGGCCTTCGGTCTGCTATTGAGAAATATCAATGTGATTGGAAACACAATATCACTAAGTCTTACTAGGAATCGAACAAGTTCAGCAGTAAATGTATTGTAATACCTAATAACAATCAATACAGACATTTTTGATGGCTGAAATACTTATGGTGGTAGTAATGCCCTAGATTTCTTTGTTACTAAAACCATCATACATGTACATAGTCACATGGTGTAGATGAAATCGAATAGAATCGTATTACCCAGTATATTAACTGGGTTGTGGAGAGTCAGAGAGAGGCAGTCGCTCCATGTAAAAGTTCTGGTTTAGAGGTATGAGGAACAGGGTGTAAAGTTCCTCGATACTCCATAGAAAAGGAGGATCCTCCGGCCAGACAGGTGTTATGTCTGGTGGGCAACTGCCCGAAAGTTGTTGTCGGGTTTCTCTATTATAGTCATAAATCGATGTAAACTTTGCTTGCGAGATGTAGGCTATTGATGTTGGTTCTTCCGTAGTGTCATAGATGGCGCTGTAGTACTTTTTGTAGTAAGTTGGTTTTTGTAGGTCACAACACTGGTATTGAGCTGCATCTGGTTAGACTGGAAGCCGACCCCAATATAGTTGGAAAAGGTAGATGATGATTATGGTGTATATAGAAACTAACTATTACACTACCTGCTTGTTTATACAGTATGTTAGTTTAAACGAGGGACATATTCAAACCTATAATAGTACATGCTAACATGATACTAATAAAAATATAAACAAAAAAAAAACACTGATAAATAAACAGACAGAACCATACCAAAATTTTCGCAAATGTCACGCAACGTGTATACACCCTTGCGCTAGCGACTTAATACTATCGCAGAACATGTGAGCGGGGCAATGACTCTTAGGTATAATCCATTTTCCCTTCATACTTTAAACTTACCTGGTTTAGGACAGTCCAAAATATCTAGGCACTAAACAAAACATTAAAAATTCTTCTATATACGTTATAGGTTTTTTACATATTTGGGACGAGAATCGAATACTGAATATCCCTCCCTCAATATGTCGTTTAACCTAACATACTGTATAAACTATTTTATCTGTAACATAGTGAAAGATAACTTTGTGATGATACTGTGAAGTGTGTGCCGTGTGCTAATATTTGTTGAGAGAAACTAGCCGAGATATGGCCGTGAGAGAGTGTTGCGTTTCCCGGCAGAAGTGCAGACCGGTGATTTTCTTTCGTAGATACTCTGATGTGTAAACTTTATTACCCCATAGACTCAACGCTGTTTCGCAAAGGGGTAAGCAGAGGTATAAGACCTGTAGTTAATTAACATGTTACTAAGAAAATAAAACACACAACAAAACTCCTTAAATATTTATTTTATTCTGTTTTTAGTATTTGTTGTTATAGCGGCAACAGAAATACATAATCTGTTGAAATTTCAACTAGCTAACTATCACGGTTCACGAGATACAACAGCCTGGTGACAGACGGACGGACGTACGGACAGCCAAGTCTCAGTAATAGGGTTTCGTTTGACCCTTTGGGTACGGAACCCTAAAAACACTTCCAAAATCATTTAAAATAACTAAGGAATTAATTATTCAGGAATCCAAGAAATTCAAATTTAAAGGCATTAGGAATTACTTGACACGAAAACCTAGTAACAAAATATTCGCACCGGGAATCGAACCCAGTACTCTAAGCTTAACAGTTGCGCTACACCAAGACTAGATTTTGAGAGAGAGGCTAGATTACAAATAAGACTTTCTTTATCAATTAACATACTACCCAAAACCTAATCATATTCATTTATAAATTAATTAATATTCAATAATCTGAAATATGTTTAAAATTCTACCTTAAATTAGCATGAATACATAACAAACACGCATGCCTCAAAAAATCAATCAACTCAAAGGTGAAATCATTCCAAACATGTGCGCGACCGGACATCAAACCTGGGAACTTTCACTCACCTACATCAATGATACACTTTGCTTAAAACAATGTTGGTACAGTCAAAACCAGTCTTATGTTTACTTATAGCAAGTTTTTATTTACCAGACGAATTTATATTTTGTTAACACCAACTTATTATTATAATACCAAGAGCACGTGGCTAAATAATAACAGCCGCACGGGTCGATCTTTAAGGTAAAGCAGTGCTTGCCGAGATTGGTCCGTGGATGGGTGACCATAATTACATACCGAGTTTCCTCCGTGCCTCGGAAAGCACATCAATCCGTTGACGGTTGCCATTTGTAGATCTTTGACAGTCGTTACGAGTAGTCAGAAGCCAAAAGTCTGACATCGAATTTTATCAAGGGGTATCGTATTTCCCAGTTACTGGGTTGTGGAGGTCAGATTTTTATACTTTTAAAAGTTTTTTTATTTATATCATTATGTAAATAAATTTAAAAATGTAAATCTTAAATATACAATTCTCGTGTTTCGGTGTCTGTTACCAAACTCCTCCGAAACGGCTGAACCGATTTGTATGAAATTTTGTGTGCATATCAGGTAGGTCTGAGAATCGGCCAACATCTATTTTTCATACCCCTAAAACCCATGAAATTTTTGTTAGTAATATGTATATAGATGAATAAACGAGAAAATATGAGTTTTAAATTATGGTAAAAATGTTCGTAACATTACCGTCAACACGGAGGGAGAAAATCAAGTAAATTTTTGTGGTCGTGCCTGTACATAAGGTAAAAGATATCCCATCTACATACTAATATGAACTAGTTTTAACCGACATTGACGAGGTTAAAACGAGGGTAATGCGTTTTACGATGTTTGAGTGTATGTTTCCAAGTTTATCGTAAATTGAAAGACCGGTTTTGATAGGTCGGCTCGTAGTCTCTTTACTTCCCTAAGATTGAATGTCACACAACGTCTTACAGGGGTCCTAAAGAAATGACAAGGCTTTCAAAGCCTTATATAAATATTTATGTAGAACCATCATCATCATCTGCCTGCGTTTTCCCAAACTATCTTGGGATCGGCTTCCAGTCTAAACGGATGCAGCTGAGTACCAGTATTTCACGTGGAGCGACTGCCTATCTGACCTCCACAACCCAGTAACTGGGTAATACGATACCCCTTTGTAAGACTGGATGTCAAACTTTACGCTTCTGACTACTCATAACGACTGTCAAAGATCTACAAATGACAGCCGGGACCAACGGCTTAACGTGCTTTCCGAGGCACGGAGGAAACTTGGTATGTGATAATGGTCACCCATCCACGGACCAACCTCGGAAAGCACGGCTTAATCTTAAAGATGACCTATGAGGGTGTTATTATTTAGCCACGAGCTCCTCAACAACCACACATTCATAAACTCACGCTTTTACCTGATCCTTTCATCCTCCTTTTCTCTCGTCTACATTCATACAAGCACGCCATCACGCACCAGACCTTCCTGAAGAACCTCACCAATAATGTCATTGTATGTTCTTCTAGTATGTAAAGTTAACGATTTTGTTTGCATGCGCACTTTTTTTTGTGTTATTTTTGAAAATCAGTTTTTATGCGACTTACAACAAGTTTAACGCTACCATGGAGGGGGAATATTTTCTATAACTCACCAAGAGATGGCAGTATTACAAGATTTGTGACTACGTAGTTCTACTAGGTACGCAAGATGGCGTGCAAACAGTCATGCATTCGATTCTTCGGTGTGACCAGCCTTCGCTTAATTTCCAAGAGTGGTGTAACCTCGACAAACTTTACAACAAGAAAACAACAGAATATTATTTAGAAGCTCAATAAAATAACGAGAGTGAATGCGTGGCACTCGAACGCATGCGTGTAGTATTACGAAGTTTCACTTCTTCCGCGCGGAGGGACTCCACGCACTGATGTTTTTTGTCAACATTGCGTTTTTTGTCAATACCAGCTGGTATTGCTACTTTGTTTAGTTCCGAAGATTATTTTACATCAATGTGAAAATGTTAAAACTTTAGTGAAGTTTTAATTTTGTTAGATTTTTTGTCTAAAGTTATTGCAATAATTATATAGCTAAACGTCTTCACGACTTTTTAAATTGTGTTCCATTTAATTCTTCGTTGAAGTTTTATCTCTTTTTGCTAGCGTAACGCAAAAACTTGCCTAAATAATGATTACTTAGTTAAACCTAACCTAGTTTTTTATTAAGTTTAGATAGAAATAAAAAAATACATAAAAACTGATCATCTAGTTGATTTGAGCATTTAGTTATGTTAAGAGTTGCAGCTGTCACTGTGTAAAAAACATAATTTTGCTTTATTTGAAACCGGTTCAGAGGCTATTTTTAGGGTTCCGTATCCAAAGGGTCAAACAGGACCCTATTACTGAGATTTCGCTGTCCGTCCGTCTGTCACCAGGCTGTATCTCGTGAACCGTGATAGTTAGGCAGTTAAAAATTCTACAGATTATGTATTTCTGTTGCTGCTATAACAACAAATACTAAAAACAGAATAAAATAAATATTTAAGGGGGGCTCCCATACAAAAAGTGTTTTTTTTGCTCGTTTTAAATAATAATGGTACGGAACCCTTCGTGCGCAAGTCCGACTCGTACTTGGTCGGTTTTTTATCATGCTTGATGCCTCTAACGCATCATCAGCGGACTGCCTTGTCTCAACTATTTTGAGGTCGGCTTACATTTGAACCGGCTACAGCTGATTGAATACACTGACTGTAGTTTACATGGAGTATGATCTACAATTCTACTGAGAGCAGAAACGAAAACAAAAATACCTACGACACTACCAGTAGTGCGGCTTGGTAGAAGCGAAAGAGTGGTGCAAGTTTATTGAATACTTCTTATTATTAATTTTATTATTCATTACTATTGAGAAGCTCATGGCTGTTAATACCAGCCCCTCGGATAGATCTTTATTATAGGTTAACCCATGGATGAGTGACCACACATTAAATACTGAGATTCCTCCGTGCTTCGGAAAGCACCTTAAGCCGTTTTTTTTTTGTGAATGTCATCTCGCTGTCCTATGAGGTTGTCGTCTGCTTAACGGGACTATCCTGTAGATGCCTTGAGAGTAAGGCCTCCAGCCAGGGCATAAAACTTACAAACTAAGCGACTGCACGCTAAGGGCACCCCCTGTGGGGTACGAACCTCGGCTCAGGGCGTCGCTGGGCGAGGACTGCATGGGGACAGGCTGGATCTGATTGGTATCATTATTTAGGGGCTGCTTAAGCCGTTGGTCCCGTCTGTCACTTATAGATCTTTGACAGACGTTACAGGTAGGTAGTCAGTGGCCCGAAAGTCTGACAACCAGTCTTACCAAGGGGTATCGTATTTTTATTTATTTATTACCCAGTACTGACTAGGTTGTGGAGGTCAGATAGGCAGTCGTTCCATGTAAAATACTGGTATTCAGCTGCATCCGGTTAGACTGGGAGCAGACCCCAAGAGTTGGGAAAAGCAAGCTGATGATGATTTGTTAATTTTATTTATTCTTTTCATTGTGGATAATTAAGAGAGAGTTAAGACAGTACTAAAAGTTTATTATTTACTGGTAACCACAACATAATAATTTCTCCAAAGACTATCATAGACTATAATTTCTTATTAAATTGTTATGTTTTATTGAATTACATTAAATTATGAAAGTAAGTTACGACTCAGATAAAAGAGGTAATAAAAGAGAAAACTTGGATTAGAAAATTATAAAAAAACATTGTTATCTCGTAGTTCATTATAAATATTTTAGTGCAACACAAAGGTAAATTAATTTCCTTGGTAATATTATATTAACTTAATATTAAGAGTATGTACGCCTTACGGCATTTCATAAAAACTTTCAAGACCTTATTTTCCGAAATTACTAAACCGATTTTAATGAAGCTTAATACACATAGGTAAGCAGGATACGTTGGTCTAAAAAGTTACTACATGACTGCATTCTTAAAACTCGCATTTATAACCACTGAACTAAAAAAAACTGTGGCCACGACATGATACCTATAAGAAGTCAAATCCGGTCCGGTATTGCTGACACGAGAGAACAAGAACAAATGCCTATATTTACCTGGCCATCCCTCGTTCTAGCACTTCAGTCAAGGAGCCCAAAGAGTCTGTGATCTCTCTGCCTATCCTAGACGGCATCTCTTCTAAAGACCGGCCTGATGACCTGATCTCGGCATCAGCTTCCTCTGTAAAAGATAAAAGGACGAGAATTAATTTTGGTATCTTATTGAAAACATAACATCACGCCTGTAATCCCTGAAGGCTTGGGCAGACGTGTACCTAATAGAACACCCACCTTTCACCAGTTATATTTAAGTCCCATGTAATAGAGGGCGACCCTATTGCCATCAACCGAGCACAAATCCAGACTCCGTGGCTGTTACTGAGAAAATCCTGATGGAAAGACCTAAAGCACTTTGCCCGACCCGAGAATCGAACGCGGACCCTGAAAACCATTACTGGTTGTCAGGAGATGACCACTCGACCAAACTAGCAGTTAGTTTTTAACCCCCGACCAAAAAAGAGGGGTGTTATAAGTTTGACGTGTGTATCTGTGTATCTGTGTGTCTGGCTGTGGCATCGTAGCTCCCAAACGGATGAAGCGATTTTGATAAAATTGGTGTCATTTGACAGGTATTTTAATCGAGAGTGTTCTTAGCTATGTTTCGAGAAAATCTGCTCAGCCGTTTGAAGCTCATCACCTATTTTCTAGTTGATGAAGGGATTTAAACAACTTCTACGGGTCTAGTTGATTGGAAATTTGAGGTCTTGTCACTTTCTCACCATGGGCATCGCCAGGGGGGTAGGCTGCACACCCCCCCTCCCCCTATAAGCTCAAGTTTTTTTTTAAATTCATATATTTCCTTGTTTTCGTTAATAAGCGAGAAGAGGCGCAACACCAAGAAAAGTGGAAGGATTGGTAGTAGACCTATGCCCAGGAGTGGGACAGTAAAGGCTAAGCAAAAATAATTCAAGTTTAAAAACCATGAAATAAAAATTAAATTAAAAATTAAAAAAAAACCCCGACGTCCGAAACCCGAAGCGTCGTAGCGTCGGGGGACCGCTAAGTAGACCGCTTAGTACATAAAAATATATATACAAACAAAGCGAACCCCCGACGCTACGACGCTTGGATTAATTTTATTTTTGTTTTTTTCGAGGTTTTGTCCGTCGGGGGTTTTTTAAATTTTTAATTTAATTTCTTTATATACCTATGTGCTATCGATACGCCTTATAAAATTCATGGAACCAGTAAGTGGCCACTTCAATCTTGGCATCAGTGACTCCCCAGTTAGTAATGGATAAGACTGATTTTCAGACTTTCAGGCTACTGACTATCTGTAACGACTGTTAAAGATCTATAAATGACAGCCGGGACCAACGGCTTAACGTACTTCCCGAGGCACGTGGAAAACTCGGTATGGAATGAGTGGTCACTCATACACGGACCAACCTCGGCAATAGGGGATCGGACTGGGTAAAGAAAACGACATTCTATTTGGTCCGTCAGACAGGTAATACAAAAATATTAGACACGTATTTTTTGTTTTATCAAAATATCAAAAAATTACTTAGTTAAAACTCATTAAAGTTGGAGAGTGGGGGCTTACTACGTCACAAGTGGGTATAAAACTTACCTACATGTGTCGTCATGCGCCATTTCAACTCAATATATCTCCGTAATTTTACGACTACGTGAAAAAATAAAAAATACGTATCCAATACTTTTCAATAAACTACCCGACGGACAAAGAAAAAAAAATGGATTATCCCCTATTGCGGCTTAACTTAAAGACTGACCCAAGCGGCTGTTATAATTTAGCCACAAGCTACTCCTTGCATGTAGGTCACACATCAAATAAAAATCATTTACACGAAAGAGTAAACAAATCCAACACATTCATTCAAACATTCTCACGGATTTAGCGAAAGTCAAAATAGTTGTTTGGTGATATAATTTCAATGGCAACAACAAAAGTTTTCCCATACAAAACAATTTAATACTACTGTGATTTTCTACGCTTCATCAAAGTATTTTCCCATAGTTAGGCGCTGAAGATAATTCTTTGACAGTGGGCAATTTAATTTTGCAATGCGGCAAGTAATTTCGTTTTAACGCTTGATTAGTTAATGTGCTGTCAGTCAGATGCTAACTGTTGTGTTTGGCTGTCAGAGTAGCGTCAGCCAATCATGTAAGAATTTAACAGCACGTTTTTTGTAGCAGTTTTTTTTAAACTTTGCCCCACACTAGGATTTCTCCTGTATCGTGGGTGCGTTTACAAACATTTAAACTCACATACACAAACAGCCAAACCCGGAACATCTATCTGTAGGCCATACAAATATTTGTTCCGTGCGTGGATCGAACGCGCAAAACGCAGCGCAGCAGTCGATCGCTCAACCACGGCGCCAAACGTGCTGTCAAATCACAAATCACAGATCACAGTTTTATATTAGCTTTACTAGATTTTTTTTCGGAAATAATCTCACGGGAACAGTTTATGTGAGCAGCGGTGGAACAGTGGTGGCAGCCCCGACTTACGAGCAGTAAGCCGTAGGTTCGAACCTGCCTGAGTTCAATACTTTGTGTAATTTATTTCATAACCGCTGCTCTCAAAAACAGTGAAGGAAAACATCGTGAGGAAACCGGCATGTCCTAGAACTAAAAATTCGAAGACATGTAACAACTACCAACCCCTCACTGGGCCCGCGTGGTGGATTACAGCCCACTCCCTCTCATAGAGAGGAGGCCTGTGTCCCAGCTGTGGGAACATTATAGGGTGATGATGATGTTGATGAACATTTTAAGTGTATCCAGAACATTTTAAATATACACTCGGGATAATGTTGCTTCCCGTAAGTGAAAGAATTTTGCGAATCGGATGAGCAGTTCCGAAGATTACCACCTACATAAAAACACATACCTCTTTATAATATTTGTATGGATAATGAGAAATGTACCTAAAAGTGATTTATACAACCAATTTACAGAAATAAAATTATAAATTTATGATACTTTCACATTTTTTAAGTATCTCTAAATGCATTTTTATAATAGATTTACTGACTTAAATCTTTAATTGACAGTTATTGAACAGCTTTTGTAAAAAAAGAATTATGACTAATCACATCTAAGTATTCATAATAAGCTGCCATAAATAAATACGACAACATATTTAAGAAACTCAACTTCAATCAATTTATCTTTTCAACTAATTCCGCGAAAGTTTGAAAACAAAAAAAAAAAACGTAAGAAATCGAAAGTCAAAAATCGAGTTTTTTACAGCATTATTTAATAATGTTGTAAAAAACTCGATTTTTGACTTTCGATTTGATTTGATTTTCATATTCATATTACTGATATATCAAAAAGTTATCAACGATAAATCAAAAAGTTATGTTAAAAAAACAATGATGTCATCATCTGCCTTGCCCAAATATGTTGGGGTCTCCTTCCAGTCTAACCGAAGACAGCTGAATAACTGTATTTACATGAAGCGACTGCCTATCTGACCTCCACAACCCAGTTAATACTCGGTAATACGATACCCCTTGGCAAGACTGGTTGTCAGACTTTCAGGCCACTGACTACCTGTAACGACTGTCTAAGATCTACAAATGGCAGCCGGGACCAACGGGCTTAACGTGCTTTCCGAGGCACGGAGGAAACTCGGTTAGTAATGGGTGGACACCCATCCACAGACCAACCTAGACAAGCTCAAATTGATCCGAGCAGGTGTCATTATTCAGCCACAAGCTCCTCCGTTTAAAAGTGATGTAAGTTAACAAAAAAAAGTGAAATTTCGATAAAATCGAAGCCAAAAAAAGTAAAAGTTTTATTTGGCTTGTCTAGAAATTGATATTAATCTTCGAATCAAGAACGGGTTTTAATTTCTTCCGTGAAAGTTAAACTAAGGTCTGTTTTGAAATATCTCGGTCATGGCAGATATCGTGGTCGACAATCATTAAGAATAATTATTGGTTTCGGCTAGAGCCTATTGGTTCGAAGTCAAATAAAACCTGCCAAGTGCGAGTCGGACTCGCGCACGAAGGGTTCCGTACCATCCATACTTCCATACTAATATTATAAATGCGAAAGTCACTCTGTTTGTTTGTTACCTTTTAATGACTAAACAGCTGATCGGATCTTAATGAAATTTGGCAAGAAGATAGATTTCAACCTGGGGAAGGACATAGGCTATATACCATCACGCTACGACCAATAGGAACACAGCAGCAATGAAAAATGTTGCGAAAACGGGGAAAATGTGACGCAGACAAAGTTGCGCGGGACAGCTAGTTATTTATAAAAACGAGCAAAAAATTCACTTTTTTGTATGGGAACCCCCTTAAATATTTATTTTATTTTGTTTTTAGTATTTGTTGTTATAGCATCTACAGAAATACATAATCTGTAGAAATTTCAACTGGCTAACTATCACGGTTCATGAGATACAGCCTGGTGACAGACGGACAGCGAAGTCTCAGTAATAGTCTCGTTTGTCCCTTTGGGTACGGAACCCTAAAAAGAATCACGCTTTTATTTTCTGAAGGGATAGCAGACAAAGATAAAGACATTTATTCTTAGCATACGGTTGGCACGAAGTGGTTACAAGAGTATGGTTTAGGAATTATCCACAGTTAAAATCGGCGTACGAATATTTACATTAACCTAAGTTACACCACACTAAAAACTTGCCTCGTTGGTCTAGCTGGGCATGAGGTTCCGGATTCGATTCCCGTGTAGGGCAAAGTGTTATTGGGTTATTCCTTAAGGTGGGTGGCCCGCGAAATCCAATTTTTCTTACGTTTTTTGTTCTATTTGCCGGTCAGTGTGAGGTTTTATGTTGAATAAAGTATGAAACGAGGCCGTAAAAAGTACGTATCCTAACTAATATTATAAATGCGAAAGTAAGTTTGTTTGTTACCTTTTCACGACTAAACGGCTGATCGGATCTTAATTACATTTGGCAAGAAGACAGATTTCAACCTGAGGAAGGACATAGGCTATATATCATCACGCTACGACCAATAGGAGCGGAGCAGCAATGAAAAATGTTACGAAAACGGGGAATATCTGACGCAGACGAAGTTGCGCGGGACAGCTAGTATTTACATAATTATAATCATCAATACAATCTCTTTTAAGTTCATTTAAACCCAATGAAATACTATTTCAGGAAAAAGTAATTCTATGGTGTTAAATGAACTTAAATGGGTTGTATTGATGACTTTAATGATTATAACTCAGTAAAGCCATATCAGTTACAGCCGCCTATCATATTTTATTCAACATAAAACCTGACATTGACTGGCCAATAGGGATGATGACTCATTTTTTTTTATTTGTCTATTGGGTATTTGACACGTATTTTTTCTTTTTTCACGTAATCGTAAAATTACGGAGATATTTTGAGTTGAAATGGCGCATGACGTCACGGCTCAGTACATTTTTTACCTAGTTGTGACGTAGTGAGCCCCCACTCTCCAACTTTAATGCGTTTTAACTAAGTATTTTTTCGTTAACTTGATAAATAAAAAAATACGTATCTAATATTTTTGTATTACCTGATTGACGGACAAAATAGAATTTCGTTTTCTTTACCCAGTCATCATCCCTATTGCAAAAAACTTGAGATAATATGAATCATGCGGGCCATCCTGTCGCTTCAATCTTAAGGAATTTCTGAATACCAGCTACGGAGTCTGGATTTCTGCCTAGTTGATGGAAAATGCTGCAATATCCCTTGGTAAGACTGGTTGTCAGACTTTCGGGCCTCTGACTGCCTGTAACGACTGTCAAGAGCTACAAAAGACAGCCAGGACCAACGGCTTAACGTGCTTTCCGAGGCATGGAGGAAACTCGGTATGTAATTATGGTCACCCATCCACGAACCACCGGCCAAGGCAACCAATACATTGCCTACCATACGACATTAAGCTTAGATTAATCTAGATAGTTAATAAACGTAAATATTGAATAAAACGTCACCCGAACTTTTTCTTTAACGCCACATCTACGTGTTTTAACGTTTTAGGTGCATGTTGTTTTCGTGCGTGTTAAATATGTAAGTAGAGCGAATCCCCTGTTCACTTAATTATAGTAATAATAGCATAATTATTAAAGGCTTATGTTTAACATAACACCAGATAAAGTAAATATAACCTTAAAAAACATTTTTATACTGCCTAAAATAGTAAATGATCACCAGAAATAGTAAATGATCACCAGAATTAAAAACCTGAAAATCACAGCTCCGAACTAAGACGTAGTCGACGGAGCCCCGCTACGCGGGGCTCCTATTTCTCTCTGCAGGGTTTAAAGTAACCTACCACGAAGAGGATGGCGGGGTCTAGTGAGCGAGCGGAGCGAGCGAACCTAACCTGTCCGAGTCGGGGTGCCCAATATCCCGAGCTCGCTTTGCTCGCACTTGCTTCCTAAGTTCTTCTTGCCACAAAATTTGGTGATCATTTACTATATTTGGTGATCATTTACTATATTTGGTCTTTGAATACAATTTTTTTGGTGTTTAGTATTTTTTTTTTTGGTAACGTAGCTTAGGATCTCAAAGTATTTTTTGGTGCTCATTATATTTAATCCCATTATTAAATATACAAGGTGTTGTTTTGCATCCTCGTCAAAATACAGCAGGTTGTCACAAAAGACTTAAATAATAATCAATTAAAATTACGGTACGTAGTTAATTATTAATAAACGCTGATTTTTTTGGTTGTTTATGTTTGTCAGTATGTCAGAATAACTCCTTTAACGTGGTTTAGGGAATAAGAAATTTTCGAATTAAGGTTTGAGATTGTTTGTATGTGAAAGCGCAGTTATAGGGCGAGGATCAGACGGGCCGAGTTTAAAAACACGGGTGGTTTACACTTACAGATTTCCGTAATTAAGAAAAAAAAATACTTACCCATTATATCATTGATTCGGGTCGAGAATTAACACCTCCTTGAATTTGACGAGGATGCAAAATAACACTTTGTATATAATTGGGTGGACAAGAGATATAAATTATAAGTAATTACGCCATTAAAGAAAGTGTAGAGATGGTTATGCAGCTGATAACTCGTTGTCACGATATAATTATTGTTTTCCCTTAACGCGAAACTATTTATAATTGTTATAATTCTTTGACAGAGGTATCCAGGTGGCCAATTTCTACATGTTATTTATACCTACTTTATTTTAATAATATAAAGCTGAAGAGACTGTTTGTTTGCTTGAACGCGCTAATCTCAGAAACTACTGGTCCGATTTTAAAAATTCTTTCAGTGTTAGATAGCCCATTTATTGCGGCAGGCTATATATTATTACGCTACGACCAAAAGGAGCGAATCAGCAATGAAAAATGTTGTGAAAACGGGGAAAATGTGACGCAGACGAAGTTGCGCGGGACAGCTAGTTTCCTTATAATATATCTTTAGGCCTGTATTCCCCAATTGTAGCATTTTGTAGGTACCTAAGTCATCATCTGCCTGCCTTTTCCTAATTTTATTGGGCTCGGCTTTCAGTCTAACTGGATGCAGCTGAATACCAGTACTTTACTTGGAGCGACTGCCTATCTGACCAGCACCACGATAACAAACTAATTAGTACTGGGTAATACGATACCCTTGGTAAGACTGGTTGTCAGACCTTCGGACCACAGACTGCCTGTAACGACTGTCAAAGATCTACAAATGACAGCCGGGACCAACGGCTTAACTTTCTTTCCGAGGCACGGAGGACACTGTATGTAATGGGTGGTCACCCATCCACAGACCAACCTAAGAAACTGTGGCTTTACCTGAAGAGGTACCTAAGAACGAGATATATTTTGCTAGTAGTAGGGGACTTGGACTAATTCTTATTTCAGGCGCTGAGAACTGAAAAAATCTCACTGGGAATTACTGTACTCGTCTTGGTGATCAACCCATTATGATCTACTGAGTCTTTTCCAAACTACGTTGTACTCTGCTTCCAGTTTAACCAGATGCAGCTGAGTACCAGTATTTTAGACAGACCGATAGTCTATCTGATCTTCACAGCTCAGATATACTTCATCATCATCTGCCTAGCCTTTTCCCAAACTTTGTTGGGGTCGGCATCTAGTCTAACCGAATGCAGCAGAGTACTAGTATTTCACATGAAGCGCATCCTATCTGACCTCCACTACCCAGTAACCGGGTAATACGTCCCCTTGATAAGACTGGATGTC
This sequence comes from Cerastis leucographa, assembly GCA_963082945.1. Classification (NCBI taxonomy): domain Eukaryota; kingdom Metazoa; phylum Arthropoda; class Insecta; order Lepidoptera; family Noctuidae; genus Cerastis; species Cerastis leucographa. The sequence continues at coordinate 10,839,839 of OY720373.1, read as the reverse complement.
AGACTTTTGGCTTCTGACTACTCGCAACGACTATCAAAGATCTACAAATGACAGCCGGGACCAACGGCTTAACGTGCTTTCCGAGGCGCGGACGAAACTCGGTTTGTAATTATAGTCACCCATCCACGGACCAACCTCGGTACAAGCACAGCTTAACCTTAAAGATCGACCCGTGCGGCTGTTTTTATTTAACCACGAGCTCCACACCTTTTTCGAGCTACTTATCTAAGTTTTAATTCAAGTTCAATGTCATAAATATCACAGGAGAGACGTTAGTAAATCGGTTAGTAGCATGACATCGTTAATATTATGGCAGTGAGTTCGAACCCGGTTGGGGCTGACACGGAAACCGATACCATAAGCTTGTGGTTAGTCACTACTGTTAGATAGCTCTTACTTAGGTTAGGGTTAGCAAGAGACTAAGAGACTAGGTTTTCTTACAATAGTTTTGAAGTCAAGAATTTTTCCATAGAGTGTTTAAGGTAAATTGTTGCTCTAAGTTGGCAACGTTAGCGACGTTGCCAACTCAGAGCAACAATTACATAACCGTCAAATAAAAACAGCGATTAGAAGAAAGAAAGAAAGAAAATATGTTTATTTGTCGCAGGGACATGACGTGCATACAAAATTACAAAAATAAAATAAAACAAAAAAATATAGGTACAATGCAAGAAAAAAAAAAAATATATGAAAAGTACAAACAGGACGGATCAAAAATGATTACTGCTTGCACGATTATGAAATCGAAGTAACTAATTTCGTAAAATTCAAAAAAAAAACATCACGCCTGTAATCCAAGAAGGTTTAGACAGAGGTGGACCCTAATATACACCCCCACATTTCGCCAGATATGTTTAAGTCCCATGTGATAGGGGGTGACCATATTGCCATCAACCGGACACATATGCAAGCTCCGTGGCTGCTGCTGAGAAAATCTCTAATGGCCCAATAATAGTTTGCCTGACCTTTGAATCGTACCCAAGTCCTAATAATGCTTAGCACTTGAGCTTGCGACCCATAGACCAAAGAAGCAGTCTTACTAATATTATATACTAATAATATCATCATCATCATCAGCCTATAATGTTCCCACTATTGGAACACATGCCTCCTCTCTATGAGTGGGAGTGGGCTGTATTCCACCACGCGGGCCCAGTGCGGTTTGGCAGATTTCACATGTCTTCGAATTTTGAGTTCTAGGATCCTCACGATGTTTTCCTTCACCGTTTTTGAGGGCAGCGGTGATGAAAAAAAATTACACATAGTAATGCGCCTGCCTGGGTTCGAACCCACGGCTTACTGCTCGTACGTCGGGGCTGCCACCACTGGGCCACCGCTGCTCACAAATAAAATATATATACCCATATCGTGTCACTGTAAATTTAGTTTTAGCTCCACAGGGCAAAATGATAGCCGTTGGTAAGACTGGTTGTCTAACCAAAACAACGTGTAAGTCTTAACGTTTTTCTGAGGTACGGAGGGGTCTCATTTGTCTCACAAATCCAAGGATCATCCTTGGCAAACATTATACTTAACCGCGAATAGGGGATAAGCCAATTTTTATTTTCTTTGTCCGTCGGGTAGTTTATTGAAAAGTATTGGACACGTATTTTTCTTTTTTCACGTGGTCATAAAATTACGGAGATATATTGAGTTGAAATGGCGCATGACGTCACATGTAGGTAAGTTTTATACCTACTTGTTACGTCACAAGTAGGTATAAAACTTACCTAGATGTAAGCCCCCACTCTCCAACTTTAATGAGTTCTAACTAAGTATATTTTTGATATTTTGATAAAACCAAAAATACGTGTCTAATATTTTTGTATTACCTGTCTGACGGACAAAATGGAATGTCGTTTTCTTTACCCAGTCCGATCCCCTATTGACCCATACGGATGTTATTGCCAAACACGAAACCTTCTAAAAGTCTGACATGCCTCATTAGTCTGTTTTTACACCAGCACTTTTAACCTCAGAACCGGAAAAGTAACGCGATATAAGTTGTACATACTCTCGAACTCCGGACGAGGTTCTTGTAAAAAAGCTTTGCGAAAAGTTTATCAGAGGTGTATCAAGTATAAGGTCACATTTTGCCAGCTAGTCTTGTGGTCACAAGCGCTTCTGCTGAGCTTGACGTGTTGGGTTCGATTTATACAAGCTGTTGTTTTGCATCTTCGTCAAATTCAAGGAGGTTAACTATGCTAATGATTCTCGACCCGAATCAATAATAAAATAGTAGGTTATTTTTTTTCTTATTTTTGTAAATCGGTAAGTAAAACCACCCGTGTTTTAAACGCGGCCAGTCTGATCCTAGCCATATAACCTCGCTTGCACACATCACATGCAAAAAATCTCAAACGTTTATTTGATAATTTCTTATTCCCTAAACAACGTTAAGACGATTATACTGAAATACTGACAAATTTAAACAACAACAAAAAACAAGTGTTTTTTTAATATTTATCTAGGTACCGTAATTTGTTTTTTTTTTTCTATTTTTTAGTTCGGTTTACTATAAAAGCGTGTTATTTTGTTTTTTTTTACTATTATTTTTATATCAGAACTACTCAGGAAGAGAAGTGTCTAATCCACACTTCTCCTACTGAGGAGTTCTGATATAAAAATAATACCCGGTTGGTGCCAATAGGTTCGCAACCTATTATATTTAAGTCCTATGTAATAAGTGAAGAGCTCTATTCCTTATTATGTCTCTAAATACTTCCATTTTGACAGCTACTAAACGACTCACAGCCCTATAATTGTCATATAAAAGCTGAACGGCGCGCGTGCAACTAACTGTGACGCGAGTCGTCGCTAAACGCTAAATCGGTGAGCTAAATTATCGCGTAAACATCAAGGTTGCGGGTAGAAAGGTTGAAAGCGTGTTAGATGATGATACTTCCGGAGTTACTGCCTCGATGGTGCAGTGGTCGTAATGGCGACTGCTGAGCTGAGGTCCTGAGTTCGAATCACGGATCACGCAAAGTGACATTGGGTTTTCCATCAAGAAATTCTCAGTAGCAGCCTCGGAGTCGACCGTGCTCCAGATGGTAAGATGAAATAAAGGCAATTTCAGGCAAGAATTGGATTGAGAGAGCGAAAGACAGGGACATTTGGCACTCTTTGGAGGAGGCTTTTACCCGAGAGGGGTAAAAAAATTATTAATTCCCAGACATGGTTGCTTAGGAATTAATTATTTATTTTCAATGTAACAGGTAATCAACTTTCAACTATTTAGATTGAAGATTATTTAATCCATACTATTATAATAATTTTCTGTTAAATATCCATTTTCTGTTAATCCAATTTATTAAAATATTTTGTTATTTTCCAAAATGTCTAAGTAGCGTAACTACAAATAAATGTTTTTAATTTAAAGTTATCGCAACTCCGGCCCCCAAGATACAGGCACAGCCTAGTTTGGGGTCCATTATCTAAATTTGTTAAAATAAAACTTGTTACCGATATCCTTAATGATGTTAGACTAAGAAAATAACTGTAACTATGGTTTAATAAATTTATTCTTATTCTTATAAATGCGAAAGTCACTCTGTTTGTTTGTTGTTACCTTTTTACGACTAAACGGCTGATCGGATCTTAATGAAATTTAGCAAGAAATAGATTTCAACCTGGAGAAGGACATAGGCTATATATTATCACGCTACGACCCATAGGAGCGGAGCAGCAATGAAAAATGTTGTGAAAACGGGGAAAATGTGACGCAGACGAAGTTGCGCGGAGCTGTCCCGCAGTTTACTATAATTTATTATCTCAGGCATGTGAAAATGGATTTTATTATATTATTATTTAATTTTACAATTATTTTAATTTTGATTTTAATGATTATTTTCGATTGATTATTTTTAAATAAGTTTTTGATTACTTACTGTTTTTTTTTTATATTAATTATTGTGAATAACAATTGAATACATGGAATTAATAAAGCTATTTTTACCGCGGCCCTGGAACACAAAGGGCTATGAAGAAACATGTGTGGGTTTTAGTCAGTCAAGTCTGACACTCCCTCCCGCTCCGCCCAGAGCGGGAGAAGTCATTTGATGATTTCCTATCAGTAAAAAAAAAAAAAAAAAAATTGAGTTTGAGCCACGGAGTCTGGATTTGTGCCTGGTTGATGGCAATAGGTTCGCCCCCTATTACATGGGACTTAAACATAACTGGTGAAATGTGGGTGCACTGTGAGGTACACCTGTGACTAACCCTTCGGGAATTATAGGCGTGATGTTTTGTTATGTTACTTCCGGAGTTAGGTAGGGGCTTTGTGAATGTGTGGAAATAGTAAGCCTTATAGATTCCTAGATCCTTGGTAACTTTTTATCTTGTTCTACGTCTTTTTTTATCTATTTATTTAAAGGGGCTTTTTCAATATGAAGATGTCGCCCCTATAATACAGATGACAAAATACAACACACATACTTTTCGAATTACAAATAGCAATCAAACAATTGAATAAACAGCGGTTTACTCAAATAATTCTATTTTTAATGTCCATTTGAGCGAGTCTGTACAGCAATCTGGCCTCCCTTGACAAAGGGAAGGACAACACGCTGTTACACCAGCCCACATCTGAGGGAATCACATTTGTTCTACGTCTTGTAGTAAACAACGACTTAATGTCGGGCCTACGATGTCCTCCCATACTAAAGTATTATCGCTGTAACATTCAAATATTGTAAAACCAAATAATTTTAAAAGAGTAACCATGGAGTTTCTTGCCGGTTCTTCTCCGTAGGAAACGACCAACCCGAACCGTGCACCTTTTGTTGACGTTTTATAAGTGCCCATGTAGGCCTATGTAAAATCAAAATATTTTGATTTGTTGATGTAGGGGCTTAATTTCTAACATGTTTGTTGTTTCTAAACAGTAGGGCCGAAAGGAAAATTAGAACCTTTAGTATCTAACTTTTTTTCCAGGTTTTGCTCATAAATCGCATTTGCGACCGCTAGAACAACGACGCAGTCTCTGATATATAATGCAACTAGCTTATAACGGCAAATTCGCTCGCGTTATTTTAAATTTGACTCGGATCGAACACGTGGCGCCATCTATTATCCTAAGAACGTTATTGTTATTTTCCTCGGGAACAGTACTTATTTTCGGGATGTAAGGTACTCTATGTCCGTTTCTGTACACTTGACAACGTATATGCAAAATTTCAGCATGATCGATTCAAGAGTTTAGGCGTGAAGAGGTAACAAACAAACAAACTTACTTTCGCATTTATAATACAAGGTGTTGTTTTGCAATCTCGTCAAATTCAAGGAGGTAACTATGCTAATGATTCTCGACCCGAATCAATCATAAAATGGGTAGGTTATTTTTTTTTCTTATTTATGTAAATCGGTAAGTGTAAACCACCCGTGTTTTAAACGGGCCCGATTATCGCCTTATAACCTCGCTTACATTCATACAAAAAATCTCAAACGTTTATTGGATAATTTCTTATTTCCTAAGCAACGATAAGGTGGTTATTCTAGGTGGCATTGCACAAGTCCGAGGCCATGTGCTTTCATGGGCCTCGGAATGCGCCACCGTCGGGATCCATACTGACGGTAGGAGGGGTTCCCATCGGCGTCGAGTCGACGCTGAAGTACCTAGGGCTTGTCCTCGACAGCCGGTGGAACTTCGTGGAGCATTTCCGACGTTTGGCCCCCAAACTGGAACGGGCAGGGGCTGCATTCAAGCGGCTCTTGCCCAACCTAGGGGGTCCAAACGCCTCCTGCCGGAGGCTCTATGCGGGGGTCGTGCGGTCCATGGCCCTTTACGGGGCCCCGGTGTGGGCGCGTTCTTTGAGGCGGCGAGCCGCCCATTACCTGAACGCGCCCCAGAAGGTGGTAGCCGTAAGGCTGGTCCGGGGGTACCGTACGATCTCCGGCGAGGCGGCGAGCCTCTTGGCCGGATTGCCGCCATGGGATCTGGAGGCGATAGTCCTCGCGCGCCTGCACGAATGGCGCGCGGAGGCACTACGCCGGGGGGAAACTCCGCTGCCGCGGCAAATTGTCGCTCAGCGGACAGACCTCCGGCGTGATCTTATGGCGACATGGAGACAGCGACTGTCGCAACCACGTGCAGGGCACGCCACAATAGTGGCGATAAGTCCCCTCTTTGAGGAGTGGCTAGAGAGGCGCCACGGCGCCCTCACCTTTCGCCTGACGCAGGTCCTCACCGGACACGGTTGTTTCGGGAGGTTCCTGCACCGAATCGGGCGGGAGGAAACGCCCGGGTGTTACCACTGCGAGGATCGGCCGGAGGACACGGTGGAGCACATCGTGGAGCTCTGCCCTGCTTGGGCTGAGCACCGCCGTGTCCTCGTAGCGGCGATTGGCGGCGGTAACCTCTCGCGTCCGGCCCTGGTTCAATCCATGGTCCGGAGCGAGAGGGAATGGGAAGCCGTCGCCTCCTTCTGCGAAGCAGTCATGCTAGCGAAGGAGGTGGCGGAACGTGAGAGGGAGAGAACCTCACGTCCCAGCCGCCGCGGGAGACGCCCCGGGCGTCGGGGGGCAACCAGTGGCCCCCGGCCACCGTAGGTGCGAGCCTGTGGACGGTGAGTAATGGGCTAGCTCACCGTCCGTCCGTCTCATGACGACAGGCCGTGTCGACAGCGCGTACGTGTTCCACGCGCGCCTCAAGGAGATGTCAGCAAACCAGAAGGGGTCCGAAAGGGCCGATGCCTGCCAGGGCTGCGGGTTGTTCGAAAGAGATACCGCGGCCCTGGAACACAAAGGGCGAAGAAGGAACATGGGTGGGTTTTAGTCAGTACAAGTCTGACACTCCCTCCCGCTCCGCCCAGAGCGGGAGAAGTCATTTGATGATTTCCCATCCGGAAAAAAAAAAAAAAAGGTGGTTATTCTGAGTACTGACAAATTTAAACAACAAAACAAAGTAGTGTTTTTTAATAAATAACTAGGTACCGTCATTTATATTATGTTAAACCGTTTTTGTGCATGTGGTGTTAACCTGTAATTAATTATTGCACTTGTAAATGTTACTCTACTCATTAAGTCTGAAATGTACGTTGTGTAAACAATTGTTGGTTAACCTAAATAAATAAATAAATATTGATAATTTATGTCTTTTGTGACAACATCATGAATTTTGACCTTGACGAGGATGCAAAACAACACGTTGTATTCTTATTCTTATTCTTTATTGCACACCAAATTAAAAAGAAATATACAAACAGATTGCAATTTAAAAACTTATGTACAACGGCGAGCTTAACCCAGAATTGGGTTGTATTAATTGGGAAGTTAGGATGATTTAACGGTTTAGTTCGTTCATGAGTAAATAAGTTAGTCACGGAACTGCCTAATATTATGTGCTTAGAGAAAGTGTAAACATAGAGATTCTGCAATAATTCACATGGACTTGCTAAATATTACTCAAAACTTCTCTCTATATACTTATTGCTTCAATCATTTAGCACTTTTTCTTTCTACATGAAATCAAGTCACAAATGAACTGTACTGTACTTCACACTTTGTTATAGAACAGTTTTAAGTTCTTGTGTGATCACGTCGGGATCACCAGTTTAGGGGTATTGAGGAACAGGGTGTAAAGTTCTTCATAGCCTATAGAAAAGGGAGGATCCTCCAACCACACAGGTCTTAGGTTAGAGAGACTTCGACCTCCTGTTTTTTTGATACTCTGACCCTAATAGCTGATGCTGACCTCATAGCTGCTAGGTTGAAATGCAACTGGGCTGGTCACATCTGCCGCATGTCGGAGGAGCGATGGGTAAAGAGAACCACTCTTGGGATGCCAATAGCAAGAAACGACAACGGGTCAGAACAAAAGGAGATGGCGGGAAGAGTGGAACTCGTTCTCAAAGGATTGGTCTACAATCGCACTTGATGTCGAAAAGTAAAAAACCGGCCAAGTGCGAGTCGGACTCGCGCACGAAGGGTGCCTTACCATTATTTATTAATAGGAGCAAAAAATCACTTTTTTGTATGGGAGCCCCTTAAACATTTATTTTATTCTGTTTTTAGTATTTGTTGTTATAGCGACATCAGAAATACATAATCTGTAGAAATTTCTACTGACTAACTATCACGGTTCATGAGATATAGCCTGGTGACAGACGGACGGACGGACGGACAGCGAAGTCTCAGTAATAGGGTCCCGTTTGACACTTTGGGTACGGAATCCTAAAAATGAGGGAAGGGTGGCCTTTCCCTGCAGTGGGACAATATAGACTTATCATGAAAATGATAATTTTTACTGTAGTACGTTACTTTACTGTAGACTGTTTTACTGTAGTACGTTAACTTTGGAACTATTGTATGTTCAGTAATTTTATGTTTTATGTCAATTTTATTTTGATTTACTTTTGTTTAAAATTGTAATTTTACTATTTTCTTCTTTTTTATCTTTACTTCTATTTTTGCAAACATTAAAATGTTTAATTATAAGCCCGAGAGGTGATCTGTACCTGAGGATCTTCCTATCTCAGACACCTTTCTCTATATAAGATGTACAAATGTGAACCAGCACCTTAAAGTTTTGATGTGGAGATAAAATAAAGATTTATGATTTATGATTTATTTATGATTTATAATAATGATACTCTGAAGTGATATCACCAAAATATTTGCCGGTTGACATTTATGTAAAGATTTCACTTGAGTAAGTTGACCAGTTTTCTCTTATTTAATATGCATGCTGTGTAATTTCTCCTATGTATCAGATTTGCTCACGACCTTAATCCCTTATGGCATGAGCAGGTGACCAGACATGGAATGATAATATGAATCTGCTTGCAAGTGTTCTATTAAAAATTAACTCTTTTTTTATAATTATGATCTTTACGTATGAAGCAAAAAATACTTCACATACAGCCACCAACTTTTAGGGAATTTGTTCCGAGTGGTTTAGATTAGATTGTAGATTAAATGTATTTTTAGACATTAACATTAAACTGACGCAAATAACTTATAGAAATAATAATAATAATTGACGGCACGGTTGGCGCAGTGCCTGAGCGATCGGCTGCTGCGCTGCGTGTCGCGGGTTCGATCCCCGCACGGAACAAATATTTGTATGACCTGGAGGTAGTTGTTCCGGGTCTGGCTGTTTGTGTATGTGACTTTAAATGTTTGTAAACGCACCCACGATACAGGAGAAATTTATAGTGTGGCGCAATGTTAAAAAAAAAAAACTCTATATTTTATCATAATTAATAATATGGTTAGCAAATTTGTCATGGTAGGATATAGTTTAAATTTTCATAAAAAAATAAATAATTTGAATAGATTTGACAAAATTAAAATCACGATTCGAAGTTGTTTTGCTTAGCTTTAGGACACCCAAATCATGGTCTACATTCGGTAAACAGCGGGTCATTAATTAGATATGAAACTTAATTTTTAGTTATTAGTATGAAAAGTCACGATTAAACGAGATAAATTAGTTTTGGAACGAACATATAGTTATATTTTAAATTTAATAATTAGATCAAAGTGAGCTACAAGGAAACTGGCAAATACTAGAACTAAAACTTCGAAGACATGTAATATTTAACCAACCCGCACTGGACCCGCGTGGTGGATCACGGCCCATTCCCTCTCATGGAGAGGAGGACTGTGGCTCAGCAGTGGGAATATTACAGGCTGATGATGATGATGAGCTACTAGGGGCACTTATATATTTTTTTTAATTGACTTTACTTTGACAACCATAATATTCACACACAGTGAAATGTAATATCACACTTAAAGTTTTTTCTTAATTACAAACAATTCCAATAAATATTTATGAATACTTCAAAAAGTTTTATTATCAAAAATCTTTTTTTTTTTTTCAGATTGTTAAACCAATAATTATTCTTAAACTCTTAGGCACTCCGGTTTATTATTTTCCAAATTATTTTTAACAAATATTTATTTCTAAAGTTATAATTTTCTTACGGAAAATTCGGAGAAAGAAAAAAAAACCTAAGCCTAAAAAAATATAAAAATTCTCCATTTACCTTCCCAGCTTCTCCGCTCTTTCTCCACCTCTTCATCCCAGCCATCCAGCATCTTCCCTGCCTTCTCCCTCGCGCACTCCCAAGCTTCATTCTGTCCCACACATTCTAACATAGCCATTAAATTAGGTCCTAAACTCTTCCCTAAATTCACAAAATATTCATAGCCCTGCTCCCAATAAGACGCACTTTGAACTTGCGAACAAAACAGTAAGAGAAAAACTAGAAAAAATTTCGGCGCCATCTTGTTTTTTTTTTTTTGTTTTTTTTTTACATGTGGCTACTTTCACTCGCGTTCAAGGTTATACTGAGAAGCGCGGATGTGTGTTGCCGGTTTTATGGACTGCGGGTACTTTCTTTTTGAAGAGGGGCGAGTTAAGCGGCAGGTGGTGAGGACTGGAATTTGATGGGTGTGTGATGTCATGAGAGTTTTTGGGTATATGTTGATTATAATGCAATTAAAATCTTGAACAAAATATTTACCCGGTTGATGTTAAATATGTTTCAACAGTTGGCGAATTTGACCTAATAGCTATAGCATATATGGACCTTGTAGAAACTAGAACAATTTTTCGTGCGTTCAAGCGTTTTTGCCATATCTATTATTGGAATCAAATATCAGCTCACAAATTAGGACCCATTAATATTAATGACAATATTTATCCGTGGTGTTAGGTAGCTGGACTTATCCTAGTTATAAACGTCCCTTTGTGCCTATTGGCCTTGTTTCGTCCTGTCTCCTGCTGAAATGGAGGGAAGTGGTAATTATGTTTTTCAACTCCTCCGCTATTTTTTTTTTTATTTATTTCGTTGCGGGATCCAAGACAGTTAAATTGTTTCTCTGTGACTTCATCGAGCTGCATTGTCTCCGCGCTTTTCTGGTGGTCGCCACTGTTGATTCTGGCGCTCAGGAGTTACAGGGGTTTGGGAATAGTGAGGCGGGAAAAAAAATGTTATAGCAAACTATCTTACCCACGTAATTTCGTCTGCGTCTCTTTTTCCCCGTTTTTGCTCCGCTCTTATTGGCCATAGCGTGATGACATATATAGCTCATAGCCTTCCTCGATAAATGGGCTATCGAACACTTAAAGAATTTTTCAAATCGGACCAGTAGTTCCTGAGATTAGCGCGTTCAATCAACCAAACAAACAAACTCTTCAGCTTTATAATATTGTAAAAAGTTTAGATTACACCACTAGGCCTACACTATTAGATACAACTCTGTCTAAACCTTCGGCTATTACAGTGTGATGTTTTGTTAGGTATTTTTTTATATTAAAATAGTTTTGTGCTTGATGAAATTGTAATATTACCTGTGTCTCATATTTATCGCTCTAATTTGGCGCTAACAGGCTGAATTCCTGCAAAAATAATTAGTGAAGCCTACAAAGAATTATTCTGTTCCGGGTCAGGTTATTTGTGGAGGTCTGTGACATTATTTTGTGTCTGTAAACACGCCCATGATGAAACCTCGAAGAAACCTCGTGTGAGCCAATGTTTTAAAACCTGACAAGAAATCCAAAAGAATGAATGAGTCTTCCGCAATTAATGAAAAATCACTGAATAGTTCTTTGAGATTTTAATGTTTTCTTTGATAAATGATAAATGATAAATGATCCCACTGCTGGGACACAGGCCTACTCTCAATGAGACGGAGTGGGCTGTCATCCATCACGCGGGCCCAGTGCGGGTTGGTAGATGTCACAATGTCTTCGAATTTTTCGTTCAAGGACGTGCCGCGTTTTCCTTCACCGTTTTTGAGAGCAGATTTTTGGAATAACATAACATATTATAATATCCTGAAAGGTTAGGTACATGTGTGCCTAATAGTTAAAGCCGCATTTCGACACTTACGTTTGTCCCATGTAATAGGGGGCGAGCCTATTGCCATCAACCGAGCACAAATCCAGACTTCATGGCTGCTACGGAGAATTTCCAAAATGAAACAGACGAAGAAATTCCACATTATGAAAAATACAACAACACTTTGCTGGACCTGGGAATCGAATCCGATCAGCAGTTACAATTGTGACCAACGAGGCAGTCAGTTTTATAGCTTCCAAATTTAATCCCAATCGGATAGGCCATGAACACGGTAAGGACATAGGATAATACACGCTTGATATTGAAGTTTTTTTTCGGTATATAGGACTCTTTTCCATAGAATATTTGCCGAATCAAAAGCTGTTGAAGATCTGCTAAGTAAGTCCTAAATAAATATAAAATCGATACATCATGTCAATAATAACTTCTATACGACTCTCATAGCGCCATCTATTGAGTTAAGTATAAACTGCAAACCTAATAGTTCTACTAATTCGCCGCTAGGGAGGCGCTGCGGGCAGTGACAATAGTTTTGTGTAGATTTATGAAAAGTGCTTTGTCATGAAATTACAGGCTGAAGTTATTTACATATTACACCTGTAGTCCTGGAAGGGGTAGGTAGAGATCATTATTATCTGACTAGCCTTGTCCCAATTATGTTGGGTTCGGCTGCCAGTCTTACCGGATGCAGCTGAATATCCGTATATTACAGGGAACGACTGCCTATCTGACCTCAATATCCCAATTAGTACTGGATAATACGATATGCCCCTTGGTAAGACTGGTTGTCCGACTTTCAGGCCACTGACTACCTGTAACGACTGTCAAAGTTCTACATATGACAGCCAGGACCAACGGCTTAACGTGCTTTCTGAGGCACGGAGGAAACTCGGTATGTAATGGGTGGTCACCCATCCACAGAACAACCTAGAAAAGCGCGGCTTAACCTGAACATTGATCCGAGCGGCTGTTATTATTTAGCATTTTGTCAGGCATATTTAACAAGGTAGGTATGTACTAGATACAATGAAAAAACAGCCAAATTATTTTTACTGGGAATAGTACATTATGATATAAGTGCGGTAAGTTGAAAATTACAGCCGAGGCGATATTGCTAGCCCGAGCCGTAGGCGAGGGCTACAAGAAAGCAGAGGCTGTAATTATCAAAGCGCACGTATGTCATACGACGTTTTATAACACATTTGCGAGGAAATAAATAAAATTCGGATGACATTTTCAAACAAAAACAATACAGCGTAAAGAGAAAAGGCAAAGGCACAAAAACAGCCAGTATTACTAATAAAGTAAATTCATATTTTTGTGTTTTGTTACAGGTTGTAATTTATGGTCAAAATTGATTAAATTAAAGAATTAAATGTTTATTTATTATATTTTATCTCCTAAGTTAATTTTATTCATAAAATGTTGACCACTTTTCTGACATAAAAACTCTTTGCTAAGATTTAAAAAAGTACCGTTTCTTTTAGACGGAGCATTATGATAAGCCGTGCGTTTTACTTTACATTACCGCACTAGTGCGTAATGTGATACATTACGATACTAAACTTGGTGCATTAAGAGACCCTTTACGAGCAAATGTGTTATAAATATATTAATTTAGGTGGGTATACATACATATACAAGGAGGAGCTCATGGCTAAATAATAACAGCCGCATGGGTCGATCTTTAAGGTTAAGCCGTGCTTGCCGAGGATGGTCCGTGGATGGGTGACCATAATTACATATCGAGTTTCCTCCGTGCCTCCTGTCATTTGGTCCCGTCTGTCATTTGTAGATCTTTGACTGTCGTTACAAGTAGTAAGAAGCCAAAAGTCTGACATCCAGTCTTACTAAGGGGTATCGTATTACCCAGTTACTGGGTTATGGAGGTCAGACAGGCCGTCGCTTCATGTAAAATACTGGTACTCAGCTGCATCCGGTTAGACTGGAAGTCGACCCCAAGATAGTTTGGGAAAAGGCTAAGCAGATGAAACATTTACAAGGTGACATACCTAATAAACGCAATACCACGTGTGGTCTCTCGTACCATAAAATTGATCGACTTTTGTTCTACGAGTTCTTGAAATTCAAAATAAAAGCATTCGACTTTGTATTTCGATAAGAACTGACGCGATCAGCTGATCAACATGTAAGGTAAAACTAAAAAAAAATAAAAAAAATAATACAAACATCCGAATTGAGAACCTCCTCCTTTTTTAGAAGTCGGTTAAAAACCGTACCATTATTTTTAAAAACGATAAAAAAAATCATCATTTTTGTATGGGAGCCTCCTTAAATATTTATATTATTCTGTTTTTAGTATTTGTTGTCATAGCAGCAACAGAAATGCATAATCTGTAGAAATTTGAACTGGCTAACTCACGGTTCATGAGATACAGCCTAGTGACAGACGGACAGCGAAATCTCAGTAATAGGGTCCCGTTTAACCCTTTGGGTACGGAACCCTAAAAAAGTTATGAATCTACCCTAATCCGTTTTGAGACGGCTCTCGAGATGTCTTGCGATTATTTTGTTACATCCGTTTTGAGACAGCTCTCGAGATGTCTTGCGATTATTTTGTTACACCCTAGGGTTCATTTGTACAATCGTCATTATCAGTCGTCATTAAATCAACCGTAAGCCGTCCTGCTGAGTAGTGACCACCCAACAAGCGCCATCACATTCACCTGTTTGTGCTTCCCGCATCTGGCGGATTCCAGCGGTTTTCAACAGGTCAGGTGCATTTGTAGGTCATAAAGACTAAAATTCGTGCGTACGTATGTAATCCAATAGGAAAGTCATAATAGTTTTAATAATTATTCGTAATAGTCGCTTTTTTACCACATAACAGACGAGCTACAGAAGGCCTAATCGTTTTCATTATAAAAAATAACCTCTTCCCTTGTAGTTCCCGAAGATAGAAAACAAAGAAATTTGAATTCTTTGAGATATACTAATGGAGTTTATATTTTATCCAACTATAGAAATAATAGTTAAGTATACAAATATCTATAATATCGACACATACATGTGAAAAATAGTTTTGTCCTTTTTTTAAATAAAGCAGTAGCTGCCTAAGAAAATAGAGAGAACTACAGTTTGTCAATTGGTTATTTTGGCAACACTCGTGTGACGTCATAAGCTCATCTATGCGTGACCTGTGCTTAACTCTTGACTTTAATTCCGATTGATCGGCATTGGAATTTTGACGTTTCGTACTCTTAATTCGACGCTAGCGCCACATTGGGTTTAAATTGCGTGTTTATTTGGGGAACTAGGTCACGTCGCAATGTTTTGCGCCGAGTTTTGTGGTAGATCTGCTGTCAAACATTTGTATTTTTTCTTGAATGATGATGAATTAAACTGGCTGCCATTTTGTGCGCCAAATTCTTGTAGGTAGTTACGCTAATTCTATAGGTATGCCCCAGTCCATAAGCTTTTAAGTCAGTGTTACCGATTATAGAAAAAAATAAGGCGTGGAGTCCCTCCGCGCGGAAGAAGTGAACCTTCGTAATACTACACGCATTCACTCTCGTTACTTTATTGAGCTTCTAAATAATATTTTGTTGTTTTCTTGTTGTATTATTTTTATTACATAAGTTTATCGAGGTTATTCTACTCATAATGCATGACTGCTTGCACGCCATCTTGTGTACCTAGTAGAACTTCGTAGTCATAAATCTTGTAATACTGCCATCTCTTGGTGACTTTTAAAAATGGTAGCGTTAAACTTGTTGGAAGTCGCATAAGAAGTTTCACTTCAAAAAATGTAATTTGGATTACATTTTGTTTTAGTGAAACTGCTCAATACTTTTCTTTTATACGAACTAAAATCCCGTCCCGAATCATTTGATTGTCGAAACGAATCGTAGCACGAACCATGTTGTTTGTCGAGTTTTATAATAATTACTACTATTAGGCCTACGACTTGTGAAATAGAAAACTCTAAAAATAAGTGAAACTCAATATTTTTGTGTAAGACAAGAGTGTGATCATTAACATCGCGCATGTTTTCCAAAAGGATAAGAACAGATGTACTATTGAGTTCACTGACGGTCTGCCAATTTTCACCCCTACGTCCTAATTCAATAATTCCTAAGTAATAAGGTTGAAAAGTGACTCAAAATACACACATCAAAAGTGTCTAGGGATCAACATATATTTTTGCAATAACTTTTCTCCTGATTGATATTAATTAAAATTTTCTTTAAGGATTCATCAAATAAAGTGTTTTCGTTTGTCACAGTAACGATAAACCAAGTCACCTTTGCATTAATAAAGAAATTTGCCATTTTCTAATAAAGGGATTTTTGACATTTGAACCACTAACATTAAAGTTCGAAAAAAAGACTGAAATAACAGTTTTCTTTAAAATTTTATTGGGTAACTTAAACAATTAATAATCCGTGTTTCTACCGCGAACACTAACAACACAAGAACATCGGTTTGGCATACTCAAAATGAGTTCATCCAAATCACGCTGTGGAATGGCCGCCCATGTTCGTTGCAACAACAAAAAAAGGTCTTCTTGCGACTGGATACCCTCCATATTCGGCAGAGCTCTTCTCTGTAGCATATCCCATGCATGCTCAATCGGGTTCAAGTCTGGCGACTGAGCAGGCCAGGGCAGGACATTGATGTTAGCTGCGGCGAGAGTCTGTCTTACAACTCTTGCGGTGTGCGGTCGTGCATTATCATGCATTAACTGAAATAAGGGACCGATTTGCACTTGTAGAGGAACGATGACGTCTGATACAATCGTCTCAGCATAAATTTGAGCGTTGAGGTTGCCTCTGATCCAAATCAACTCAGTTCTTCCGCCAATCCAAATACCCGCCCATACCATGATGGTTCCACCACTATAAGGATGGACTTCCTGGCAGGATTTTAATCGCTGTTGGCGTCCAGGGGTTCTCCAGTGTCGTATACGTCTTGTATCCGGTCTCATACCAAAACGAGACTCATCAGAAAACCACACGAAACGCCATTGTTCTTCTGCCCAATTTCTGTGTTCAAGAGCCCATTGATATCGAATCCTACGATTGTGCATTGCTATAGGTGGTACCCGTAGCGGTCTTCGGGAATGACGGTTCACTTCATGCAAGCGGTTTCTGACTGTTTGGTCGCTAATTAAGTTCCCTGAAGAGTGATGAGCCTCACGGCTAACATCATGGCGGTTATTGTTGGAGCTCTTCGAGTTAAGATTTGAATGTATCGGTCTTGTCTCCGTGTGGTGCAGCGATACCGTCCTCCATGGCGCTCAGCCACGGTACCAGTGCTTTGGTAACGTGTCCAAAGTCGACTGATAACACTCTGACTTGTATTCAGAGCTAAAGCCACAGTACATTGCCGGGAACCAGCTTCTATCATTCCCACGGCTCTGAGCATTTCTTCCCTGCTTAAATGACGTCGCCGCTCCATAATAACGTTGGTTTTAATCAGTAGTAGGGAAACAGTAGCACTAATAATGTCTTCAATGCGTTGTACGTTTTTATAGGGAAAATATTGACAGCTGATTTTCATCTTTTACTCGAATTTGATTCACAGTTCCTGATTCAAATTATGAAATGCACCAAAAAGGATCCATATAAATTTATAAAATCATAAATTTATTACAAAGCCACATCTCAATCTCAAGAAATCCGCATAAAAATGCTTGATCCCTAGACACTTTTGATGTGTGTAGTTGGGAAGTTGGCATGTAGATGATAAAACATGGGGTTAACTAGCACGATGCCGGATTTTAGTTCATTTTAGGTTCCGTACCTAAAGGGTGAAACGGGGAGGTATTCCTCGAAGCGCTACCATTTTGAGACGCACCTAATGAGGCGCTCCTTTTTTATTCCTCGGAGCGCACCTTTTAGTAGCGCTCCCGATAGCAATTAAAAATATATTTTTTTTTCTTGAAGCGCACCTATCATTAACTTTCGAATAGAGATAGGATACTTGCGCCGCGCGCGCCGCATCGCCAGAGATTAAAGTACGTACTGACTGATACAGTTGTCTTTGTCCACTTTACACACAGGATCACTTTATTTTTTTTAAACCAATCTATGGTCAAGGATTATAGAGTTTTTGCAAATTGTATAAAATAACGTGTTTTACTTATTATCGATAGTTTCAGTTAGTATCCTATCTCTATTCGAAAGTTAATCATAAGTGCGTTTCGAGGAAAAAAAAAAAAGGTTTTTGATTGCTATCGGGAGCGCTACTAAAAGGTGCGCTCCGAGGAATAAAAAAGGAGCGCCTCATTAGGTGCGCTTCAAAATGGTAGCGCTTTGAGGAATACCTCGAAACGGGACCCTATTACTGAGACTTGGCTGTCCGTCCTCCGTCAATCACCAGTGTACCTCATGAACCGTGATAGTTAGCCAGTTGCAATTTCTACAGATTAAGTATTTTTGTTGCCGCTATAACAACAAATACTAAAAACATAATAAAATAAATATTTAAGGGGGGCCCATACAAAAAAGTGACTTTTTTGCTCGTTTTTATAAATAATGGTGCGGAACCTTTCGTGCGCGAGTCCGACTCGCACTTGGCCGGTTTTTATTACTGCTTGCATTATGTGCCTCTAAAAATTCATAAATGTTTTCTGTGTTCGCCATCTTAAATAAAACAAGATATTATTAAAATCGATGACTTTGGGAACTTTGCGAGTATCTGCTAGACGCGAGAAACACTAGACCGTTCGATGTGGTGACGCTAGGGGAGGCCTACATCCAGTAGTTGTCGTCTTTTGCTGATATTATTTTGAAGATAATTACTACTTTACGACACCATTACGTGACGCCTGTACCGCTCGAAGTAATGTGCAGAGGTGTTTATGACAGCCCTCACACGAAAAAAAATACGTTTTCCTTACCTTATATGACGCGGCAATACAGTTTTTAATTATAATTTTATTTGCAGAACCATAACTTATCCGTCGTGCCGGAGCAACCTTTTTTTAAACTGTCAAACATTCCTGGTATTTGACGTAAAAACCTGTTGGTTGTCAAAAGGCACGTCGTGGTACCAATTGAATGAACTATTTGTGGTGACGTCATCAAGACTGCTAATTCTAGCAGGAATGCAGTTAGCTTGTTTTAAGGCCGTGATGGTACGAAAACGCAAAGTAAGGTTAAAATAAAACTGCTTTAAGAGGTCATAGTATGACCCAGATATAAGTGCATAATGCACTCCCAAAGACTTGATCACCTTTAAAGATCAAATGAATGAACTATTTTGTAGAGTACGCACGGCTACCAATCTAGCTTCACCAAACCAATTTATGTGTGGATCTCTCATTATATTGAAAACCTATACGAAGTGAGGCCTTATTATACTGGAGATCTATGTCGCCGTAGCTACGAAGGCTAACAAGTATTCATGAACTTCAAATTATAATATTACTAGCTGTACCCAGCATGCGTTGCAATGCACTTTTTACTACCCACCTACCCTATCCGAACTACCTACCCTATCCTACCTACCCTACCCGACGCTACCTACCTACCTACTCTACCCTACCCTACCTACCTACTCTACCCTACCCTACCCTTACTACCTACCTACCCTACCTACCTACCCTACCCTACCTACCTACCCTACCCTACCCTACCTACCTACCCTACCTACCTACCCTACCCTACCTACCTACCCTACCCTACCTACCTACCTACCCTGCCCTACCTACCTACCCTACCTACCTACCTACCCTACCTACCTACCCTACCCTACCTACCTACCCTACCCTACCTAACCTACCCTACCCTACCTACCTACCCTACCCTACCTACCTACCCTACCCTACCTACCTACCCTACCCTACCTACCTACCCTATCCTACCTACCTACCCTACCCTACCCTACCGTATCCTATGTCCTTCTCCTGGCTCTAAACTACCTCCCTGCCAATTTTCAGCTAAATCGGTTCAGCCGTTCTTGAGTTATAAGTGAAGTAACTAACACGACTTTCTTTTATATATATAGATGTCATTTTTATTGTCATAATGTTTGTAATTTTAGCTACTTCCTAGTTAGAAGAGTTGACACAAAAGACATTCTTATTATGTTTGGACTTTTGCACCTACCGAGGATAATACTTATTGAATAATGAAATAAACAAAGTTATGTAAGAAACCATAATCTACGTAAACAAAAACTGTTGGTTTTATCACATTTTTGCTGTCTTTTCTAGTTAAATAAAAATAACTTAGGACCGTAGTAAATTTGAACATTTGTAGGTATTGCATTTTTGTATGAAATAACTGTTTTCTTTTAGCAAACTACAAAACTTTTATTTCTACGCTGGGCCCCATCCTATTCGCATACGGGATGCCTTAAAAGCGCACGTAGTGGATGGTTAAGAAGACGGATGAAAAAAGATTGCATGCAGCAGAGATGAGAATGTTGAGATGGATTTGTGGAGTGACAAAAATGGGTAAAGTTAGAAATGAGCATATAAGGGGAAGTTTGAAAGTGGTGACTGTTACAGAAAAGATGAAAGGGAGTCGTCTGTCTTGGTATGGACATGTGATGAGGAGGGATGGAACACATGTGACTAAAAAGAGTGATAAATATAAATGTTGATAGATGGAGACAGAAAGGAAGGCCACAGAAACGATGGATCTATTCTGTGAGGAGTGATATAAAAGAGAAAGGAGTAAATTATCCCGTGTCGAACAGAGGAGAATTGAACAAAAAAACGGGTTACACTCCGGGAGTGCCGGTAGAAGAGAAAACTTGAATATTAACGTTGTGCATTTTTGACATTTTGGCATGGTTAGCGAATAATTTTGCACGAATTGCTTTAATTATCAATATAAAAGTACCTACTTATCATATATGTGGTAAAATACAATATTCATTTATAGCGCTATCGTACACAAACATGACAATTTATATTACATTAAAAATTTAACACTTCAGAACTATTACGATTCGTCTAACGAATTTTATCCTATTTGGAGAAACCGAAGGTTTGTTTGTGCATATAAGATAATTATCCAGTTTGGAAACCCAAACTCAAAAAGAAAGATGTCATAAAGTTCAAATTCCTTCGTAACCTAATGTAAATTCTTCTTACGAATTTTCGATCTGACGCGAGTTTAACATTTTTTACCCATCCCAAAGTGCACAACGCCGCTAAAGAAGTTTTCACTTCAAAAACGTGTTGCGCCGACCCCAAGTGACATTGGGACAAGGGCTGGAAGATGACAGTTAAAGAAGCT
Source organism: Cerastis leucographa (assembly GCA_963082945.1). Classification (NCBI taxonomy): domain Eukaryota; kingdom Metazoa; phylum Arthropoda; class Insecta; order Lepidoptera; family Noctuidae; genus Cerastis; species Cerastis leucographa. The sequence continues at coordinate 10,818,811 of OY720373.1, read as the reverse complement.
GTGCAGGCTACAAAAACATAATGCTTTTATCTTGAAAATACGAGGCGGCAGACCAGAATATACCTAGGGGTTGGAAGAAGAGGGGCGTCTCATGCTGCCCCTCGTCTACTGCTGACCCGAGCAGTGACTTACTTAGCCATAAGGCAAATATTGCTTGGTTGTATTTGTTTCTACTATTTGTATTCAGAGTCATCATCATCTGCCTACCTTTTCCCAGCTATGTTGGGGTCGGCTTCCAGTCTTACCGGATGCAGCTGCGTACCATTATTTTACATGGAGCGACTGCCTATCTGACCTCCACAACCCAGTTATTACTAGATTACCTTTGGTGGACTGGTTGTCAGACTTTCGGGCTATTGACTACCTGTAACGTCTGTCAAAGATCTGCAAATGAGAGCCGGGACCAACGGCTTAACGTGCTTTTCGAGGCAAGGAGAAAACTCATTTTACTATACAGAGTGATTATTTCTTAGGAATCTTTTATGCTCTTTTTTTCAGGAAACAAATCACATATATAACGGTAAGGTCGAGTCATTCTGGTAAAATAAATACAGGTAAATATTTTATTTTGTTATGGATTAAGGAAAGACCCAAACGAGAAATAACCGGAACTCTGGTAATCATTTGGCAAAAACGATTTACAAAAACTTTCAAATGTGCAAAATGTTGACCATCTTCCTTAAATAAGAGCTTCACTAATAAAACTGATTCCGTGGTTAACTGGTGTACACAAAACATAACGAATACAACAAAAATAACTAAAAACAATAAAACAGAGAAAAAAGTGCTTTATTTTATTGGATTACCCAGTTAAATAAAGAAATTATTTTTTGAACAGAGTACTAATCCAGTAAAATAAAAAATCATAATCAATTATTTTATGCAATTAAAATAATCCAATAAAAAAAATCAACATCAAAATGACAGAAGTGAAATATACAGTGAATGAAGATTTTGACAAAACAATATCAGTTCGATTATATTTCAGAATAGTATTCCATATTGTGACTAGTGTTATTTATCTATCAGTGTGGTGTTTTGGCTTCTATTTCTTGGACTATTTAATTACTAGAACAGACATAAAAGTACCGGACAGGTTAACTGACACGGAGTTTTTAGCAGGTTATGCTACCTATTGGAACTTTGTAAGTATTGCTTTATTATTTTTTTTATTTAAAATATCAGTCATTTTTAAAATATCCTGAAAACATTAGCGCTGCGCTATTGGGAACAGGGGGGTTACTATGACGCTTAAAACATTATTTTCCATTCCTATTCCAGAGTGGGAAAGAGATGGAGCCAGACGCCCTGTATAGCTCCGTCTCTTTTTCACTCTTGAATAAGAATGGAAAAATAATGTTTTATGACGTCATGGTACGCCACCAGGGCCCAAAGAAAGGAACCTCCTAACAATATGAGCCGTGTCTAAGAGTACAGCTTTCTGAATCAAGCCCTTGATCCAGCTGCCTAACGACAGCCTCTTCAAGTATTGGTCGAGGCTCTTGGTAATTAAGTATTACTTTTATTATTACATAGTTTCAAACTTATAGAGACACCTCCGTACAAAAAAATTATATACATATATGTATTTGTATTTCCGTACCTCGAAAAGCATATAAAAACACTAGCTGTCCCGCGCAACTTTGTCTGCGTCAAATTTCCCCTTTTTTGCAACAAATTTCATTGCTGCTCCGCTCCTATTCGTCGTAGCGTGATGATATATAGCCTATGTCCTTCCCCAGGTTGAAATCTATCTTCTTGCCAAATTTCATTAAGATCCGATCAGCCGTTTAGTCGTGAAAAGGTAATAAACAAACAAACAAACAGAGTGACTTTCGCATTTATAATATACCTAGTAGTAATAGACCTTTGACAGTCGTTACCGCTAGCCAGTGGCCCGAAAGTCTAAGAACTAATCTTACTAAACGGTATCATATTAATCAGTTATGGTTCTGGAGGATACATGTAAAGTCCCTTCATGTAAAATACTGGTATTCAGCTGCATCCAGTCAGACTGGAAAAATGAATGAAAAATGTAATGAATGTAAAAGGGTACAACCGTTAATACAGCAGGGGAGTAGCGGTGGCCCAGTGGTGGCAGCCCCGACTTACGAGCAGTAAGTCGTAGCTTCGAACCCAGGCAGGCACCTTACTTTGTGTAATTTATTTCATCACCGCTCCTCTCAAAACGGTGAAGGAAAACATCGAGAGGAAACCGGCACGTCTTAGAACTAAAAATTCGAAGACATGTGAACACATGTTTATGCAAATAAATAATATCTTATCTTATCTTATCTTATCTTATCTTATCTGTGACATCTACCAACCCGCACTGGGCCCGCGTGGTAGATTAAATCCCACTCCCTCTCATAGAGAGGAGGCCTGTGTCGCAGCAGTGGGTACATTATAGGCTGATGATTAATACAGCACATTATTCTGATCTGCTGAAAATAAACTATTCATCGTTTGTAAGAAGCAAACTAGCTGGTTGTACAACATTGCGCTCGCGCTACTGTAAGAAACAGCTGATTTCATTTTAACAAGCGACGAACGCTGGACCACTTCGATGTATATATATCTTACGCATTTTATTACTACACGCGTAGCATGACCATTGTAGAAACGAGTTTTATCTACAGAAGAATCGACATAAAGACAGATAGACAATGACAAGTAAGTATCAGTTCAGTGATTCTTCCGTCGATATAGCCCTTTTCTTTAGCGGTCATGCTACGCGTGCTGGTGTAAAAAAAAAACCAATAACACTTTATCTGGTATCAAACCTGGAACTTCGAGCTGAACAAAAACACTTCATAATTCTCCTGCCTTTTCCCCAGTTTGCATGCATTCTTCTTCCATACTTCTCTATTACTCGTCATCAATAGTCACCTCCTTTCTATGCATATCCTCCTTGACACAGTCCATTCATTGTTTGTTTGGAAGAGGAGTCTCAACAGCAACATTTGTCAACACTAAAAGAATGAGGAACTGGAATATTTTTTAAAATCAAATTATTTTATTTTACATAGGCCTACATGGGCATTTATTAAATGTCGACAAAATGTGCACGGTTCGGGTTGGTCGTTTCCTATGAAAACATTAAAAAAAAATGCCAGTGAGTGATGATTATCAAAACAGTTTAAAACATCTTGTTGACATTAAAAATATACACAAACACGTAAATTATATGCAGTGGTCTCAGACGGACGGCACTGAAGACCGGTTAGATCAAGAACCGGTACCCTGGCAGGCAAAGATTGCAGAGAGTGCTCAGAAGAGTTAAAAGCATATTTTGTCCATCCATCGCGTCGTTTCTTTGGTTTTCCTTTACTCTTATAGCCGCCCACATTCATACTCTTCCCGAACGAACAATAGTAGGTAGTAGGCAGTAAAAAAAGATTATTATAATAACCCCAGCAGGTAATAGTAAAATTTTCTTAAACAGTGTATCTTCATCTACCTCGCCTTTTCCCAAACTATCTCGGGGTCGGCTTCCAGAATAACCGGATGCAGCTGAGTACCAGTATTTTCCATGAAGCGACTGTTATCTGACCACAACAACCCCGTAACTGGATAATACGATACACCCTGGTATATAAGACTGGATGTCAGACTTTTGGCTTCTGACTACTCTTAGCGACTGTCAAAGATCTACGAATGACAGCCGGGACCAACGGCTTAACGTGCTTTCCGAGGCACGGAAGAAACTCGGTATGCAATTATGGTCACCATCCACGGACCAATTTACTTAAACAGTGTTACGGACAAACAATTCACAGCCAACCGTGCCGTCAAATTTGATGCTACTTAGTACCGTAACAAATCGTCCTGTCGAGTGTCATACGCCTGCTTGTCAAGTAGCATTCATGTGTCAAAATCAAAAATATTCGGGATCAACATTTTTGTATGAAAATATTCCCAATGTCAGCTATAAAAGTCTTTTAAATCTCTTTGGTTACAAACAATATACGTCAATCAAAACTATAAGCTATAGCTAGATTCCATACACACTGATCGAGTGCAATTATACCAATAACCAGTTAGTCAGTATAATTTAGTAGCCTAGCGTGAGTCGCGTCGTCATTGAGTCAGGTAATAATCACAGCAGGTTTCATTGGCAAGTTTACGTGATTTTGTTAGTTGGTTCCGTACTATTATTTTTTACTTACGTTGACATATATTGCACATGCTTTTGCCCGTTACTTCGGTCGTGAAAATATCGTTTGAAACTGACTGAGGAGCTCGTGGATAAATAATAACAACCGCAGGGGTCGATCTTTAAGGTTATGTCGTGCTTGCCGAGGTTGGTCCGTGGACGAGTGACCATAATTACATGCCGAGTTTTCTTCGTGCCTCGGAAAGCACGTTAAGCCGTTGTTTTCGCCTGTCATTTGCAGACTGGAGGTTAGAGAGCCATCATCTGCCTGCGTTTCCCCAACTATGTTGGGGTCAACTTCTAGTTTAACCGGATGAAGCTTCATACCAGTATTTAACATGGAGCCAATAAGACCTATAAGACCTTCAAAATACAATTAGTATTTAGACAGGCAAGAATGACCTCGAGTGACTAATATGCCTCATAATATAGAAGTTATTTAAAAAATTATAATATTTATTAATAATTACCCATTAATAGGAACCCATTAACTTAATAACAACGCAACGACTTCACCTAATGACTAAGGAACCCTAAAGTCACTGCTACACATACTAGACGATCACATAATATACAGTGACCTCAAACGGTCTGCACGTTAACAAATAAATAAAAGAAATATTCCAGTAAAATCAAGTAAGAATCCAATAAAAAATAAATTGACATTAAAACTATTCCAGTTAAATAAAGCAATAATCAAAATGACAGAAGTGAAAATTACAGTGAGTGAAGAATTTGACAAAAGACGCTCAATTCGATGGTGTTTAAGTTTATTTTGGCATGTAGTGGCTTATTGTGTTTTTAATTCTGTTATGTTATATGCTTTTTACTTGTGGTACCTGTTGATAAGGACAGATAGTACGGATGAACGAGTGATAACAGCGAAGTGGTTCACTCCTTGCTTCCTCACCAATTGGAACTTCGTAAGTAGATAGTGTAAAACTCAAGCTTTATCTATACTACTAGCACTTCAACCGCGGCTTAGTCCGCGAAAACTGTGATAGCTTAAAATATATATCCTATGTTACTGATAATAGCTTTATTTAAATAAGAAAGACCTATTTGTTTGCTAGTTTGTTACTTTTTATTTTGAGTTTAGTATGTTGTGAAAATTCTTTAACTATCGGAAAGCTACATTTTCCACGAGTGTGATAGGCTTAATTTAAAAAGTTTCCCGTGCATGTAGGGGACTTTTGCCGTAGTACAGAACCTATAATTGGTCTAAGTTTTTTTGTTGTTCGTCTCATTTTTTTATATTTTAACTTAATTTTTTCCTTTGTTGTCATTTATATATTTTTAATTGTCATTTATAATTTTTTTTTTGTGTGAGTTCAATAAATATTTTTTCATTCTTCTGAATGTTTATGAGCGTATAAGTATAACCTATTAAAATTCCAAGATTCCTTTTGCACTCCTTTTGTATTATTTTCAATTCATACATTCCGATACCGGTACTTTTGTATCGATTCAAGCATTGTATCGCATTTTTTAGTATTGATCTAAAATATTGGAATATCGAATCTTGTTATATGAAAACTCTAAGACTCGTATTACTGAACTTCAGTTAATACAATAATAAAACAAGGTTTAAGCTATTTGATTAGTTGAAACTATGTTTAGATAATCATTGACGTTCTTCAGTCCGGGACTAAGGAAATTATCGGATCGTACGCATGACGACCAATCGAGCTATATAAAACCAGTTCATGCTGACCTCTCATTGTTCAGGAAACCTAAACGAAGCGAGGCCATTTTATACAGGAAATGTAGAGCTTAATGTATTACTTAACATACATCACTACTTCTTACCTAGGTGCATCACTAGTTCTTACATACATTACTCTTGAGTACTGCTGGCCTACCATAACATCTTAAAGCAGTATTGTTTTATTCTTATTTCAGTGTGGGAAAGAGACGGAGCTATACAGGATGTCTAGCGCCATCTCTTTCCCACACTGGAAAAAGAGTTAAACAATAATGTTTTAAGACGTCATTGTAGGGCACCTGGACAAATGTCTGATATCACTATTCCAAATTTTTCGGTCCAGGGCTTCTCACCAATTTAGTAACGTATTTAATAATAACTGAAAGATTAAAAAATAAAAATTATTCCATCTGCTTGATGGCAAAAATAATACAAAGAATATAGTTGAGCTGTCATAAGTTCATCTCAGCTCGTATGCATTCGCAATATTTAGGTATTTTGTCCCGTTATAATAGATACTTTTGTCATTTATCATCATGCAGAACACAACAATTTTACATTTTAAAATACATATTATTTAAATCGAATAACACAAAGGTCAGTACGACACAACTTAAGACAGGTATTTTCTATCTACAAGGTGTTGTTTTGCATCCTCGTCAAAATTCAGGAGGTTGTCACAAAATACATAAATAATCAAATTAAATTACGGTACCTAGTTGATTATTAATAAACGCTGATTTTTTTGGTTGCATACATACCTACCCATTTTATTATTAATTCGGGTCGAGAATCATTAGCATAGTTACCACCTTGAAATTGACGAGGATGCAAAACAACACCTTGTATTTAAGATGTAAACGGGCCGAGCGGGAAACCAAGCATTCTATACATCAAATAAAGTAATAAAACGACTTTTATTTTGTTTGGGTGGAAAATAACGGTTTACGATAGAACTTAATGTAATCCAATGAAAACATTTTACTGGAGGATGCATTGAATAGAATGGAAGAGTTTTTTTTTTTAAATATGTATAAAAAATGGGTTGCACTCCGGGAGTGCCGGCAGAAGTGAAAACTTGAATATTAACGTTATGCATTTTTGATATTTTGGAATGGTTAGGGAATAATCTTGTACCTATTGATTTACTTATCAAGTTATCAGTATAAAAGTACTATCATTTATGTGGTAAATACAATAATATGCACTATCGTACACAAACATGACAATTTATATTACATTAAAAATGTAACACTTCAGAACTATTACAATCCGTCTTACGAATTTTACCTCTTTGGAGAAACTGAAGGTTTTGTTTGTGCATAAGATAATTATCCAGTTTTTTAAACCCAAACTCAATGACAGATGCCATAAAGTTCAAATTCCTTCGTAACCTAACAACGTCAACGTCAACGTCAATCTGTCTTACGAATAAATGTACTAAAATTAACTGGGTACAGTAATTTTATTTGATTATTTAAGGTGTTTGTGACAACCTCCTGAATTTTGACGAGGATGCATAACAACACCTTGTAAGTATTATGTCTCCGTAACTTCCCAGGTATGGCCTAGAAAAAAAATATGATCGCAAAGATTCTTACATGCATTAGGCACATTTTAAAATAAAGTAGGTTCTCGTCATCGTAGCTTCATTTCTTTCAGTCTTTATCGTGTGGTTAGCGCCAGGGGCTCCACTCTCTAAGTCCGTCAACGAAATTACGAGTCCGTCCGTAACTAGCTTTATACTTCGAAATGAACCCTACTCTCTAATATTTTCAGATTCATGATTTTTGAAAACACATCGGGAGTAAGGACAACTGTCCAATCGTATTGTCATTCATTTTTATTTCGGGCGCCTAACAAATCTTATGTCCGTAAGTGATAAGGAGTAGGAAACGACCGTAACTTCGGCCGAAACTACGGACTTCGTGCTTAGAGAGTAGACCCCCTGATCTGGTGTCAGAGTTTTTATGCCGCCAATGGGCCTCTGACTTGGCTTTACATGCCGTCGAGAAATATCTCTCAGGCATGCTATTTTCCTCACGATGTTTTCCTTCACCGAAGCAAGTGATAATAATACAATACGCATATGAATCCGAAAAATCAGAGGTACGTGTCTTGGGCTCGAACTTGAGAACTATGACTAGGCAGTCCGACGATCACACCACTAGGCTATCACTGTTTATAAATGAGTAGTAGTGAGTTCCCGTGGGATAACCTCTGGCGGGTGAAGCCACGGCCAAAAGTTATCTAATCTAATCTAATACTAATAATAAAGCTGAAGAGTTTGTTTGTTTGTTTGTTAGCTTGAATCTCAGTAACTACTAGTCCGACTTGTAAAATTATTTCAGTGTTAGATAGCCGATTTATCGAGGCAGGCTATATATTATTACGCTACGACCAACAGGAGGGGGGCAGCAATGAAAAATGTTGCGAAAGTGGGGAAAATGTGACGCAGACGAAGTTGCGCGGGACAGCTAGTAGTATCATAAAATAACTCGTTGTAGTAATACGGAGAGACATTCCTGAAACAAAACGTAATCATATGTTGGCTTATCAGGGCTTAGAAATTAACCAGACTGATGTTCCGTCATTAATCTCGATTTAAAACAGATTTGCTGTTTATCTTAACTTGAATCTGGATTCAACTGCCCCGTTAGTCTCGTGATAGCAAAGCGGTTCTTCTCAGCATGAGGTCTTTGGTTAGATTCTTCGCTTGGGCAATGTCATTTTCATCTGCTTGTCCAATTCTCAACTTTATTGGATCATTCAGTCTAACTGGATGCATCTGTATACCAGTATAATACTTGGAGCGGCTGCCTATCTGACCAGAACCACGACATCAAACTAATTAGTACTGGGTAATACGATACCCCTTGGTAAGACTGGTTGTCAGACTTTCGGGCCACTGACTCTCTGTAACGACTGTCACAGATCTACAAATGACAGCCGGGACCAAAGGCTTAACTTTCTTTCCGAGGTACGGAGGAAGCTCGGTATACACGGTGTAAATAACCTCATCACGAAGCCGTCAACCAAGCATTCTGTACATGAAACTAAGTAACTTTACGCAAAAATTATTGCTGGGAAACGAATTTTTTTTTGGGGGGTGTAAAATCATGTTTTGTGGTAGAACTCAATGTAACGCACTCAAAACATTGTGCTGATGGACGGGTTGAATAGTACGGGGATCGTGGAGGTGTTCAAAGTAAAAATCTTACATTAAAAACTTGTATTTAAAAAAAAACATGTCAAAAAGTTGGAACTTTGACCCCTAATATCTCCGTAACTAGAAGGTTCCCAGGTATGGTGTAGAACCATAAAATGATCGCAATGACAGGGAGAACCAGTGCCTTTCGGCTGCGTTAAGAGGTGTTTTTCACCATTTATAATGGGTGGTCTGGTCACCCATCCACGGATCAACCTAGGCAAGCGCTGCTTAACGTGAAGATCGATCTGAGCCCCTGTTATTATTTAGCCACGCCAGCCACTAGCTCCTCGAAACCAACCCAACTGTCAAAGTATACAGGGTTATTTGTTAAACACCGACAAACTCTGAGGACTATGTTACTAACATCATAATCAACAACTTTTGTTCTATGACTTTTAAAAATTCATCAGATTTTCATACAAAAATAAAAATATTTAATTGAACGCTCTAAATGTTACGAATCAAAAGAAAGCGATAGTTCAATAGCGAGGAGAGCATAGTCATAACATTTAGAGCGTTCAATTTAAATATTTTTATTTTTATATGCAATTTTCAATAGCTTCTTAATCATTACAACATTTTGTTTAGAATAGTTACAGCACGGATGACAACATTTGTGTCACTTGTATAATCTAGTCTTTTTGCAATATCTTCTTCTTTTTTTTTTGTATGGACTCTTTTTCTTATTTACCGATTGTTTGTAAATGTGTGGACATTGTAGGCCTTATAGATTCCTAGATCCTTGGTAACTTTTTATCTTGTTCTACGTTTTGTAGTAAGCAACGACTTATAGTCGGGCCTACGATGTCCACTCATACTTGAGTGCCATCGCTGTAACATAGAAAAATTATAAAGCCAAATGTTTTTAAAAGAGTAACCATGGAGTTTCTTGCCGGTTCTTCTCCATAGGAAACGACCAACTCGAACCGAGCACCTTTTTGTTGACGTTTTACAAGTGCCCATGTAGGCCTATGTGAAATAAAAATATTTTGATTTGATTGATTGATTTGATTTATGAAAATCTGATGAACTAAAATATGACGAATTTTTAAAAGTCATAGAACAAAAGTTGTTGATTATGATGTTAGTAACATAGTCCTGAGGATTGTAGGTGTTTTACAAATAGGTAATCCTGTATAAAACTTTGTAGCAATAAAATTTCCATACAAAACAAAAATTTACCCGGACGCCATAAATGCATAAATGTTCTTTTCATAACAAAAACCCCATGGAAATTCCGCAAACTAAGTTCCTTATGAATCGGAGTTTTTTATAAAAGTTTTTTTTTCTGTTTTATAATACTAATTAAATACCTACCTCGGCGCCTCGTGCTCTTGGCAACATAATATTAAAGCCGCACGGGTCGATGTGCAAGGTTAAGTAGCGTTTGCCAAGGTCGGTCCGTAGATGAGTAACTTTTTTTTTTTTTATGAATGGCATCTCGCAGTTCAACCTATGAGGTTGTCGTCTGCTTAACCGGACTATCCTGTGGGTGCCTTAAGGGTAAAGCCTCCAGTCAGGGCATAAAAACTTACAAACTAAGCGACTGCACGCTAAGGGTAGATGAGTAACAGGGTGACCATCCATTATATAGGTACCGAGTTTCTTCCGAGCTCCGGCAAGCATGTTGGTCCCGGCTGTCATTTGTAGATCTTTGACAGTTGTCACACGTAGTCAGTGGCCGTCTGACAATTTTATTAGTCTTAACAAGGTGTATCGTATTTCGTAGTACTAACTGGGTTGTGGAGGGTGGATAGGCTCTATGTAAAATACTGATATTAAATTTAAACAAATAAATAAATATTCAGCTGGATCCATCCAGTTCCAAACTATTAAGTGCTACAAAACCATTGTGAGAGAAAATAAATAAAATTTGTTATTGACTAGCCCCGCATTTTCCTGCAGCTTCGCTCGCGTATATTTACAATTTGACAATAACCATCTCGGACACCCGGCGCCATCTATTAACGTTATTGTTATTTTCCTCGGGAACAGTTCCTTTTTTCGAGATGAAAGGTAGTCTATGTCCGTTTCCGTACACCTGACAACGTGTATGCAAAATTTCAGGATGATCGATTCTGTGGTTTAGGCGTGAAGACCTCTTCACGCCTAAACCACTGAATCGATCATTCTTAAACAACAAACAAAACAACTTTTTACTTTTTTCATAATATTATTTTATATTTATAATATATTTTATAATATTTTTATAATATATTTTTTTATAATATTAGTAAGGATTATTAATATCCGGTTAGACTGCTGAGCAGATGGTAAATTAAGTATCTAACTAATAATAACAGTAGCCTCGCCGCAGACTGACTCCTAAGATCAAGGACTATACTCAAGTTCAATACTTATAATACATACTAGCTGCCCGCGACTTCGGTCGCGGGGTTTTTTTTTTTGGTATGAAAAATATATTTTGGTTGATTCTCAGACCTACCCGATATGCACACAAAATTTCATACAAATCGGTTCAGCCGTTTCGGAGGATTACGGCAACTTCTAACATTATAAAGAATATTCTATGTATCTATCAAAATAATATATTCCTTTTATTTTAAAGCAAGGCTATTAGATATCTATTTTTAATATTGGTAGACATTATAAATGACGATGATTATAAATGATAGTTTATCTTTCATCACCATTTTTATCAAGTTATTTAGTAACTGAATCGTTGGTCTAGTGGTTACAAGCGCTACTGCTGAGCATGTGCTCCTGGATTCAAAGTCAAAGTCAAAGCATTTTTTTCAATTCGACCATTACAGGCACTTTTGAAAGTAAAAAAAAAACTTGAGAGGTGCCATGGGACACCCGGATGGAACGAAGTTCCTTTCACGTACATAATATCAATACATTTTAGATTTAAGTTAGTGTGCGAAAAATAAAATATTTAATTTAAGGAAGATTAATCCTTAATTCGAAGCAATACGTCTTACTTAACTGCACAACCGAATTTGTACTTTGTAGTTCGGTCACTCAAAATAATAATCATATCTATCCTTACTCACATACACACCCCAATTGTACGTAATTTAAGGAAATTTCAACTTTATTTTAAAGAAATAAAGCTTACAATAGCTTACTATAGCAAAAAGTGTCGTGACAACTTTTCGTAAGAATTTTTTCCGTCTAGCCCCCTTTCACAACGCGCGATAAGGAACTTCGTTCCAAAAAATACAAAATAAAACGCGAACCTACAGTCCCAGTCACAAGGCATAATAACTTATGAAAGTATTTTTAACAAAAAAGAAAATAATAGAAGTATAGATATATTTTTCGTTAAATTTTTTATATAAGAATTATTTTGATCAGTTTAGTTTTAAAGAAGAAAACAGCGGAATACAAAACGTCTTTTGGTCAAGGTTTTTGTAGGTCAAATCAACCTGAGCTGCAGTTGTCCCTTTCGCACTTTAAGGTCGGGCGCAGCGCGACGGCAATAATTTATTCAAATACCTATTCTTCAAATTCCTCGGGACTAGAGTCCCCTCTTAAACATAACGACTGATAAATTGTGGGTTTGCCTACTATAGCTACACCTCTATCCATATCTTCGAGGATTACAAGCGTGATATTATGTGGTATACATCAGACTGTACGTGATAAAAGATATTTATTTAATAACTACGTGATTTTACATAGATAGAAAAACAGTTACGAGTCGTGACCTTCCGTGTTTCGTCTCATTACTGATTAATTTAGTGATTAAATACAAATTATCATTAGTAATCATCGTCATCTATTAATTACATAACAAAACATCACGGCTGTTATCTCTAAAGCGCTAGACAGAGGTGTATCTAATATGATACTTACACTTCGCTAGTAAGTCGGAAGTTAGCCACCAGCCTATAACCATCAATCGTGCACAAATTAATCGTAGACTGCCTGGTTGGTCGAGTGGTCACACGACTGCTGAGCATGAGGTCCTCGATTCGACTCCCAGGTTGGACAAAGTGTTATTGGGTTTTTGGTATTTGGGTTTTTTAAAAGTAAAAGAGAGTAGACCCCCAGGTGAGTCGATGATATCGACAACTTCTTCTGTTTCCCTAACTTTGGCAAAGGCCTCCTCCAATTCTTTCCACTTTGCCCGATTTGGCGCTTTCCTAGTCTCTAATAAAGAATAAACACTACATTAAACATACAGAGTTTGATTCAAGAAAGATTAGTTCAGCCTTGCATTTTATTTGACGCAAGGCCAATCAATATAAGGTCGTTAATCGAATGACAGGTTATACTGCATATTTTCGGATATTAATATTGGTCAGCCAACCCCAACCGGTAATATGAGCCTTGATAATAACTTTACTAATACAAAGTTTTTTATTTTAGCCTTTTTTATATCCCACACAAATTTTTGTCGTTTATTAATTTTACAGTGTAACCAAAAGTGATAGTGGATCATCATTTCATCAACATAGGCCAAGAAGAAAAAAAAACAAACCACGAAATCGATTTTAATGAAATTTCAATGGGACCAATCGGACAAATGTGTAACGTGGGGCGAGCTTATTGCCATCAGCCAGGCACCGTGGCTGGTATTTAGAAGTTTACTGAAGAAGCTTTGCACAACCCTGGAATCGAACCCATGGACTCGACCAGCGAAGCAGTTAGAGATGTCTTTGAGTAATGTGCATGCTTGCAAATTGTTAGGCGAATAAATCAGCCATGACATTTTCCCATAGCAAGAATTAGGTATGTGCTAGTAGTTATGTAAGTACATTATTCTAACTTTATTTTTATTTGCGATGTGTTTGCTCTTGACTGTAGTCTAGGTCAGAGATGACAGAGACAAAGTCGACGATGGTACGAGCTTACACAGAAGAAGCCTGTTCACTCTAACTTTGAAGAGATTAGGGTTGTAAGCACATTATAGCACTTAATTTAATATAATCATATTTATACTAATAAAAAAATAAAAATAAACGGTGTCCATATTAATTTAATTACCATGAGAACCAGATAAAAAATAATTGTGTTATTCAAATGGTATACATATATCTCTATGTTAAAACAAGTTATATTATTTGAAGTGTCCTCCATCAGAAAAGACGTTAGGTACTGCTTAAAAATTGGAATTAAAACACAGTTTTTTGTTAAATACAGTAAGATAAAGAAAAATACATTCCAGTAAAATAAAGAAACAAAATAAAAATACAGTAAAGAAAAGCAATCATAATGACGGAAGTGAAAATAGTAATGAGTGAAGAGTTAGAAAAAAAATCTTTACGCCGTTTGTATTTACGGATTTCTTTTCATGTGCTATTTATTGCTATGTTCCAGTATTCTATTATAGTGTTTTTATTTTATTCGGGGAATCTGTTTTTAAATGGAAAAGTGACGAATTCAGATGCACTAGCAATGATTAAGTTTGGGCCATTCTTCGCTACAAATTGGAACCTTGTGAGTGTTTTTTTTTCTTATTGATTTACTAACGTTTGTCCGCGAACTTCATTCGCGTGAAATTATTATAAAATGTTACTTCCCTATTTGTTAACAATGACAAGAGTAGTCATTTTTTTACACGGAACTCTAATAAATTTTCTGAAATGGAAGCCTAAGTTTACTCCATATCACTGCAGCTAACTGCCTATAATAGTCCTGTCAAAATGGGTCCAGTCGTTTCGGGGAGTAGCCGGAACAGACAGACAGACTGACGGACAAAAAATTAATAAAAATACATTTTTATTCATTTTTTTATTTTTAACTAAATAACTTTTTTATTAAATTCCACGCGGACGAAGTCGCGGGCTCGCTAGTTTATAAATAAAACAGAATGACCAAAATATCGTCTATTTAATTATAATCGCCTTTATGAAAAAAATAAACAAGATGAAATACTAATGAACCGAACTATTACGAAGTTAATAAATATGCCATATTATTAAGAGTCTTATTTTATTTTACTTATTTTACTTTATTGGGACATTTAACAGTTACACATTACAATTAAAGTATAATAGTATAATTTTAAAAAATAAGTAAACGTGTAACCCACACCAATGTCCGCGAAATAATGGTTAGAAACTAGCTAAATGCGTGCGTTAATTTTCCAGAAAATTTTATTTAAAAGTACTCATATCTTGAGTCATTTAAATAGATAGTACACAGTCGTGTGACAACATAACATCACGCCTGAAATCTGCGAAGGGTTAGGCAGACACGAAAGCTTTAGTACAACCACAGTTTGTGGTCGTCTGACTTGGGTTTTCATACCGCCTAGAAATATCTCTCAGGCATTTGCTTCTTTTTTTTCTTTTGGGAATGGGAAGCCGTCGCCTCCTTCCGCGAAGTATTCATGCTAGCGAAGGAGGTGGCGAAACGTTAGAGGGGGAGAGCCTCACGTCCCAGCCGCCGCGGGAGACGCCCGACGCGTCGGGGACCACCCAGTGGCCACCAGCCACCATAGGCGCGGGGCTGTGGACGGTGAGTAATGGGCTAGCTCACCTTTCGTCCGTCTTATGACAACAGGCCGTGTCGACGGCGCGTTCGTGTTGCACGCGCGCCTCAAGGAGATGTCAGCAAACCGGAAGGGGTCCAAGAGGGCCGATGCCTGCCAGGGCTGCGAGACTGAGAGAAAGAGACACCGTGGCCCTGGAACACAAAGGGCTAAGAACGAATATGGACGGGTTTTAGTCGGAACAAGTCTGATACTCCCTTCCGCTCCGCCCAGAGCGGGAGAGTTCATTTGATGATTTCCTATCCGAAAAAAGGCATGCTGCTTTGGTTTCCTCGCGATGCTTTCCTTCACCGAAGTAAAGTGATAATAAAACAATGCGCAAATGAATCCAAATAATCAGAGATGCGAACTTGGGTTCGAACTCGAGATATAAAGGGTGTTATAGACCCATAATGAAACTGAAAGGCACTCGTTCTCCCCGTCATTGCGATATTTTTTATTCTGGACCATACCTATACGTCTACCCTGAGTTGTCATAGATTCGTTTCGTTTCGATCGCTTGACGTAACTGCAATAGTTCCGTCAATACGCAAATACTATAGTTAGCTTTTTCAATGGTTCCAAGAGCTGTGTTGGTGCTTACTACCAAATTCTAAGCAAATGAAGCCCAAACTTGCAGTCGCTGTAGTATAGTTTACTACACGGTGACGTAGGATAGATAACTATAGTGACTCATACTGCGCATTTTAGTACCCAATTATCCGCTAGAGGCGCTGTAAAAGTTTTCATACATATTTTTAACTACAGACGCTAGCGAGTATAGATTGTTAAAACTCATGGTAGACGTACTGGGTACTTTTTATTTACGGAGATATGGGATATACGGGAGTCAAAGTTCCAAATTTTTCACAATTTAAATTAAAAAGTGGCCAAGTGCGAGTCAGAATCGCGCACAAAGGATTCCGTACCGTTGTTTATAAAACCGAACAAATATTTTTTTTTTATCTTAGTCCTCCTTCTCTTCCTTATTTTATTTTGTTTTTAGAATTTTTCGCTATAGCGGCAACAGAAATAAATAATCTGTAGAAATTTCAATTGCCAATCTATCACGGTTTAATGAAATACAGCCTGGTGACAGACGGACGAATAGCGAAGTCTCAGTAATTAATAGGGTCCCGTTTGACCCTTTGGTTACGGAACCCTAAAAACGTAATTTTTTAGGTTATAACTTTAAATACCTCCATGAACAGTTTAATCTTCAATGCATCCATCAGCACAATTGATTGAGTTACATTGAGTTGTACAGAAAAACGTGATTTTTCACCCCTGAAAAAGGTCTTTTCACAGCAATAATTTTTGCGTAGGGTTCTTTGGTTTGATGTACAGAATGCTTGTTTATCGGCTTTTTAAGGGTCCGTTTATATCTTGTATAACTTATATGGACGAAGATGGTTCTGTACAGAGTATAAAGGGTGTAAAACACCTCTTAACGAAGCCGAAAGGCACTGGTTCTCCCTGTCATTGCGAATATTTTTTTTTTCTACACCATACCTGGGAACCTCTAGTTACGGAGATATTAGGGGTCAAAGTTCCAACTTTTTTAAAAGTTTTTTTTTTTAAATACTAGTTTTTAATGTAAGATTTTTAGTATAAACACCTCCACGACCCCCGTACTATTCAATCCGTCCATCAGCACAATGTTTTGAGTGCGTTACATTGAGTTCTACCACAAAACATGATTTTACACCCCCCAAAAAAAAGTCGTTTCTCAGCAATAATTTTTGCGTGAAGTTACTTAGTTTCATGTACAGAATGATTGGTTGACGCCCCACACCAGGATTTTCTCCTGTATCGTGCGTGTGTTTACAGACATTTAAACTCACGTACACAAACAGCCAGACCCGGAACAACTATCTGTAGGCCGTACAAATATTTGTTGCGTGCGGGGATCGAACCCGCGACTGCAGTCAATCGCTAAACCACTGCGCAAACCGTGCCGTCAAACTTGTAGACAGGATAAAATATTCTAATATATAACAATAAGTAATCTAGAACAAAAGTCTTCACGCTGAATGATCATGTACCTACTTTGTTATGAGTTCAAAAAACTTGGTATTAAGAACCGCCGAATATGTTATACTTCCTGTGCTTACGAGTAGTTTAAATCAAATACGATTGAGTCATAGAGCTAATCTTATTAGATATGCAGTATTATAGTTACCTCATACCGCAGCGGAAAAACAACATGGCGGCAACATCCCCATCTCAGCATTCTCGTGCCCTAATCTCAATTCATTTGAGGTCGGCGCAGCATGTCTTCTTCTTCCATACTTCTCTATTATTCGTCATCTCGGAGCAGCGGTGGCTCCGTGGTGGCAGCCCCGACTTACGAGGAGTAAGATGGGGGCTCGAACCCAGAGAGGCGAATTACTTTAGTTCCATAGAAATCTACGCTACGGAATGGGCAACTACAGTACT
The DNA here is from genome assembly GCA_963082945.1 of Cerastis leucographa. Lineage (NCBI taxonomy): Eukaryota > Metazoa > Arthropoda > Insecta > Lepidoptera > Noctuidae > Cerastis > Cerastis leucographa. Next base: position 10,800,855 of record OY720373.1, on the reverse strand, counting down.
TTCACAAGTTATTATGCCTTGTGACTGGGACTGTAGCTTCGCGTTTTATTTTGTTTTTTTTTTTGACTTTCAAAAGTGCCTGTAATGGTCTAATTGAAATAAATGCTTTGACTTGACTTGAATTGACTTTGTTTAATTTATTTCATCACAGCTGCTCTAAAAACGGTGAAGGAAAACATCGTGACGAAACCGGCATGTTCTAGCACTAAAATTCGAAGACATGTGACATCTACCAACCCGCTCTGGACCCGCGTGGTAGATTACAGCCCACTCCCTCTCATAGGGAGGAGGCCTGTGTCCCAGCAGCGGGAACCTTATAGACTGATGACTTGTCATCGCCTCAGACACCTCCTTTCTTGCCATATCATCCTTCACACAGTCCATCCATCGTTTCTTTGGTCATCCTCTACTCAAACCTTCCCCAAAACAAAACTTCCCTCACGACACTCTCTTCATTTCTCCGCAATAATTCATCGAGTTAGGTATGTACAGAGAAACAAAAAAAAAACTTCTTTGCTAAATAACTGCCACATGGGTCGATCTTCAAGGTTAAGCACCAGTTGCTAAGGTTGGGCCGTGGATGGGTGCCCATCCATTACATACTCAGTTTCCTACGTGCCTCGGGAAGCACGTTAAGCCGTTGGTTTCAGGCTTTCAATAGAGGTAGTTGCTGGCCCGAAAGTCTGACAAGCAGACTTACCAAGGAGTATCGTATTACCCAGTATTACCTGGGTTGTGGAGGTCAGATAGGCAGTCGCTCCATGTAAAATACTGGTACTTATCTATATGCAGTCATACTGGAAGCAGACCTCAACATAGTAGGGGAAAAGGCTAGGCAGAAAGCTTCGGCGTTGCTGATGTTTTTATTAGCTTAGTAGCTGCTGCCCGCGTCTTCGTCCGCGTGGAAATTTTGATGGGTTTGAGAGGTATGAAAAATAGATGTTGGCCGATTCTCAGACCTACCCGATATGCACACAAAATTTCATACAAATCGGTTGAACCGTTTCGGAGGAGTTTGGTAACAAACACCATGACATGAGAATTTGATATATTTTATAAGTTTTTGGCACGATATGAAATAGAGACTATATATATATATAATAAAAACTAGTGTCTAGACTATATATAGAGACTATATATATATATAACTCCTCCGAAACGGTTCATATATATATAATAAAAACTAGTGTCTAGACTCTAGTTTTTTGCTCTGTGTCTTTTTTTATAAAAATCTTATTTTATTCGAGTACCGTTTAAATAACAGGTTCTAATGCCGTTCGTTTTATGATAGTCCAAACTTGGTTTTATGTGAGAAAATGTTTAAAATTCTACATTGTTAATTTAATTAAAATAAACATCATGATAAACATATTGGTCACATTTTTTTTTCATTTTTGCACGTGGCATGTGCTAGGAATATTTTAGCAATTTGGTGAATAGGCAGGTATATCAAATGACCCATTAAAATAATGAAATAAAAATTATACTTTAAAAAACACGCTGTAGAGTGACGTCATTTTAATTCTCGCATTCTTCTCAGCAAACCCCTTCTTTTGATAATCTATATCATGGAAATGCATTTAAAATAACTAGTTCGCCATGTTTGGGAGGCCGCCATATTGAATTTAGAATGACATATTAGCTAACTATGCATTGTCTTCTAAACTAAACATGTATGCAAAATTTCAGCTCAATCGGAAGATAGGAAGTGGGTCAAATTTAACTTCTAAGTATTTTTTACTGGTGAAGCTAATAAAAGCGAGTTAAAAAATCACTGTACATGGAGTAAATAAGAGTCTTTAATAATGCTTAATTGTTCTATTTATGAGAAGAGCACTGACAAAGTCAAAATAAACAAAAATGACAAAAATTTGTTCCTAAACTATGTGAAAATATTATAGTTTCTATTTTTATACTGATAAAAACGACCTTATAAGTGTCGTTATCAACGATATTTTTGTTCTAAGCTGTGACGTGTTGAACATTTTAAAAGTTTTTTGCGTCAATTTTTACGGCAATATCTTTCATAATATTTTTTTTTATTACTTTTTGAAGGCAGTTAACATCGTTTGTTCACGATTTTTATTCATATTATTTGTGACAAAGATCAAATCATTTATCTCCGACGGGTTTTAAAGTTATTCTTGAGAGTCTAGACAGAGACTATCAGCGAGAATTACGATAAGAGTAAAATTGTTTAGCTTTAACAGTATTCTAACTAAATATTTTTAGTTTTTTAGACCTATGTATCCTGCATAAGCGTATGAAGTTTCATTAAAATCGGTTCAGTCATTTCGAAAAATAAGGTCATGAAAGTTTGTATGAAATGCCGTAAGGTGTAATCGTACTTAAGTGGCAGTCTAAGTTTAGTTACAAACGGTGGAAGCTTAAAATAGTATATATAATAATATATACTCTGTTTTCAGCTTTTAAATCAGCCCCTAAATAATGATACCATTAAGATCCAGCCTGTCCCCATGCAGTCCTCCCCCAGCGACGCCCTAAGCCGAGGTTCGTACCCCACAGGGGGTGCCCTTAGCGTGCAGTCGCTTAGTTTGTAAGTTTTTATGCCCTGGCTGGAGGCCTTACTCTTAAGGCACCCACAGGATAGTCCGGTTAAGCAGACGACAACCTCATAGGTTGAACTGCGAGATGCCATTCGCAAAAAAAAAAAACAGCTTTCACGGTTTATCTGTCTCATTCATCATCATCATCATCAGCCTATAATGTTCCCATTGCTGGGACGCAGGCCTCCTCTCTATGAGAGGGAGTGGGCTGTAATCCACCACGTGGGCCCAGTGCGGGTTGGTAGATGTCACATGTCTTCGAATTTTAGTTCTAGGACATGCCGGTTTCCTCACGATGTTGTCCTTCACAGTTTTTATTAACCTACATCTATTTTAAAAAAAAACAAGTCAACGTGATTAAAACAACAGTAGGAAATGAACTAAAGGTTTCCAATTGTCTTATAATAATAGATAATTGGTCGTTTTTAGGGTTCCGTACCCAAAGGGTCAAACGGGACCCTATTACTGAGACTTCACTGTCCGTCCGTCCGTCCGTCCGTCTGTCACCAGGCTATATCTCATGAACCGTGATAGGTAGCCAGTTGAAATTTCTACAGATTATGTTTTTCAGTTGATGCTATAACAACAAATACTAAAAACAGAATAAAATAAATATTAAAGGGAGCTCCCATACAAAAAAGGGATTTTTTATAAATAATGGTACGGAACCCTTCGTGCGCGAGTCCTTCTCGCACTTGGCCAGTTTTTTACATACTCATGATGAAGTATTTTCCATTAGATACTGTTGAGAATAGTTATAATTGTACCTAATAGTTGACAATTACGTTCTATTGTTATTGTTGTAACCTCAACCTCTGCGCTTAGAGACATCAGTTCATGTTAATAGATCATTAACATAAAATAATTAACATAGGCTAATTAATGGCTGTACATGAGATCATTAAGATGTGGGCAAAAGTAAAAATGAACAAGGTGCTGCTTTGCATTCGTCAAAATTCAGGATGTGGTCACAAAAAACATAAATCCATACTTCCATACTAATATTATAAATGCGAATGTCACTCTGTTTGTTTGTTTGTTTGTTACTTTTTCACGACTAAACGGCTGATCGGATCTTAATGAAATTTGGCAAGAAGATAGATTTCAACCTGGGGAAGGACATAGGCTATATATTATCATGCTACGACCAATAGGAGCGAAACAGCAATGAAAAATGTTGCGAAAACGGGGAAAATGTGACGCAGACGAATTTGGGCGGGACAGCTAGTAATCAATATAAATTACAGTACCTAGTTAATTATTAATAAACGCTGCTATTTATTGTTGTTTAAATTTGTCAGTATTTCAGAATAACCCCCTTAACGTGGTTTAGTGAATAAGAAATTATCGAATAAACGTTTGAAATTTTTTGTATGTGTGTAAGCGAGGTCATAATTCGACGATCAGACGGGCCGCTATTAAAACACGGATTGTTCTTCACACTTAACGATTTCCGTAAATAAAAAACAAAAAAAATATCTACCCATTTTGTTATTGATTCAGGTCGAGAATCATTAGCATAGTTACCTCCTTGAAGTTGACGAGGATGCAAAACTAAAGCTTGTATGTTAAAATCAACCTTTTTGTGCATTACATAATTTCGCCTGTTACTTGTGGTGTGGTGTACTTAATAAAAAACCCTCATTTCGCCAGTTATGTTTAAGTAACACGTGTAAAAGGGGCCAGCCTATTGCCATCAACCGAGCATGAATCCAAACTCCGTGGCTGCTACTGAAAACTTAACAGACTTCCTTTAGATTACACTCTAACATTAGCAATGCCAAAGAGTTGTTGAAATACTAATATTATTGGTAAAATAAGTATCGAGTTAGTTATACTTAACTAGCTGTCCCGCGCAACTTCGTCTGCGTCAAATTTTTCAATGCTGCTCCGCTCCTATTGGTCGTAGCGTGATGATATATAGCCTATGTCCTTCTCCAGGTTGAAATCTATCTTCTTGCCAAATTTCATTAAGATCCGATCAGCCGTTTAGATGTGAAAAGGTAACAAACAAACAAACAAACAAACGAACAAACAAACAGAGTGACATTCGCATTTATAATATTAGTATGGAAGTATGGAAGTATGGATACCTCACTGTTCCCGGTTCAAGACCTGCTGCCCTACCATGACATCTTAAAGCAGTATTGTTTACTCTTATTCCAGTGTGGGAGAGACGGAGCTATACAGGATGTCTAGCGCCATCTCTTTCCCACACTGGAGAAGAAGTAAAACAATAATATTTTATGACGTCATGCCAGGCCACCTGGAATATCATCTGCTTAGCCTCTACCTGAATATATTGGGGACGGCTTCTAGTCTTACCGGATGCAGCTGAGTACCAGTATTTTACATGGAGCGACTGTGTATCTGAACTCCACAGTCCAGTTAGTATTGGGTAATACAAAATCCCTTGAAAAGACTAAACTTTCGGGCCACTGACTACCTGTAACGACTGTCAAAGATCTACAAATGACAGCCGGGACCTACGGGTTAACGTGCACTCCAAAGCACGGAGGAAACTCGCTATGTAATGCATGACCACACATCCACGGGACGACCTTGGCAAGCACGGCTTTACCTTGAAGAAGACCCGTGCAGCTGTTAATATTAAGCCACGACCAACATTAAATCTAAATATACCTTTCAACTTGATACTCTTGCATCCAATTATAATCTTACATCCTATTACTATAAATACGTGCACTTAGATACATCTAGACACGCGATTTACGCCGCTAAAACAACAAATAAGTACTAAAAACAGAATATGATAAATATTTAAGGGGGCTCCCATACAAAAAAAAATGTGTTTTTTTTTTGCTCGTTTTTAGAAATATTGGTACGGAATCCTTCGTGCGCGACTCGCACTTGGCCGGTTTTTTTTCTTAACACACATGTGTTTTTTTTTATTTTTTACCATTAAAGCAGACATGGTTTGCTAAAACAACACTGCTTAAGAGCGTTTACGCCTTACGACATTTCATACAAACTTTCAAGTCGTTATTTTCCGAAATGACTGAACTGATTTTGATGAAACTTTGGTGCACAAAGTTTCATCAAAATCAGTTCAGTCATAAGCAGGATACACAGATCTAAAAAGTTACTAAAAAACATTTTCGAAAAATAGTGTTACAGTTAAATTAGACCAAATTTAAATTTTCTATAGAAACAGAAAATTCCAATTATCTCTTGTTTTAAAACACATTTTGAAAATATTTTTTAGTAACTTTTTAGACCTATGTATAAAGTTTCATTTCAATCGGTTCAGTCATTTCGGAAAAAAACTACTTGAAAGTTTGTATGAAAAGCGGTAAGGAATAAACGCTCTTAATCACAACTAAACAAATTTATGTAAAAATTTAGGTACCTACATGAAAAATATTTAAGCCGTAAACATCAGTAAGTAACACGTAATGTTTTGAATCTGAGTTGCTTGCTATTGGGCGCTCATCAAAAAGCCGGTACCTCTGTCATTATCATTCACTTCCCAATTTATTTGGGGTCGACGCAGCATGTCTTCTTCTTCCATACTTCTCTATTACTTGTCATCTCATCAGACACCTCCTTTCTTGCCATATCTTGATATATTGTAAGCATGGCTATCAATCATGAGATACAAACCAGTTTATGCGGATCTCTCATTTTACATCAAATCTATACAAAGGAGTCCATGTTATACTGGAAATGTATAACGAAGATGTGTCTCCGTGTGCAGGTACATGTCTTCTCAAATAAATAGATGGACCTACAAAGTAAAACGCAATTACATAAATGAATATAAAATTGAAACTGTCAAAAATCTAAAGTGACAGCCATGACCAATAGTGGTTTTCGTTACCAATCCACGGATTGACCTCGGCAAACGCAAAAATTGGCAATTTAACCTAATCAAAATCACTGTAAGTGCCACGCAAAAATAACATTCATGGCAGGCGTACCGCTGCTTTCACAATAACCAATTTACTTAACAAAAAACTTGTAAACATTAGAGATTCGATGAACACCAATTCATTTTTTTTTTAAGTGAAACTTCATAAGCGACTTCCAACAAGTTTAACGTTTTCATGGAGGGGGAATATTTTCTATTACCCACTAAGAGATGGCGCTATTACAAGATTTGTGACTACGTAGTTCTACTAGGTACGCAAGATGGCGTGCAAACAGTCATGCATTCGACTCTTCGGTGTGACCAGCCTTCGCTCAATTTCCATGAGTAGAATAACCTCGATAAACTTATGTAATAAAAAGTGTACCTACATCAATAAAACAATAAAATATTATTTAGAAGCTCAATAAAATAACGAGAGTGAATGCGTGGCATTCGAACCCATGCGTGTAGTATTACGAAGTTTCACTTCTTCCGCGCGGAGGGACTCCACGCACAATTTTTTTTATCTTAGTTATTTTGTTCTTCTTTTTGTAGTAAGCAACGACTTATTGTCGGGCCTACGCTGTCCTCCCATACTTAAGGATTAACGCTGTAACTTCAAATATTGTAAAACAAAATTATTTTTAAAGAGTAACCATGGAGTTTCTTGCCGGTTCTTCTCCATAGGAAACGACCAACCCGATCCGTGCACCTTTTGTCGACGTTTTATAAGTGCCCATGTAGGCCTATGTAATTTTTTTTTTTTTTTTAGGCGTAAGTTGAAAGAATATTACATCAACTTGATTAAAACTTATCTGTTAGTAGCGCATTGACCAACTCTCAGGCCATGGCATGCTAAGACAGACCCCGGGGTCTAAATATGGGTGCCAAGTTAATGTAAAAACTTTATATTTATAAATAAAAAAAAGAGGAAAACGTTGATTAACCACGTGATGTTATCCATACTTCCATACTAATATTATAAATGCGAATGTCACTCTGTTTGTTTGTTTGTATGTTTGTTTGTTTGTTACCTTTTCACGACTAAACGGCTCATCGGATCTTAATGAAATTTGGCAAGAAGATAGATTTCAATCTGGGGAAGGACATAGGCTATTTATCATCACGCTACGACCAATAGGAGCGGAGCAGCAATGAAAAATGTTGCGAAAACGGGGAAAATTTGACGCAGACGAAGTTGCGCGGGACAGCTAGTTATTTATACACAAGCCAAGAGTTTACCTTATGTTATATTATAATAGTACATATTTTTCCTAGTAACATGGAAATAATGCATAGTTAAGTCAATCTGCGGTTGATCGGACTCGTGTGGTATGCGGTTTCTCATTTTAAATGGCATAGCTGTTTATCTAGGAAAAACATTTTATTTCACCATTGAATACTGATTGTTAATGCAGATTGCATTAACAATCACTACTAATCGTATAAAGTTGAAGAGTTTGTTTGTTTGTTCGGTTGAACGCAATTATCTCAGGAACTACAGGTTCGATTTTAAAAAATCACTTAGTGTTGGCTAGCCCATTTATCGAGGAAGGCTATACCCATGCTCTATTATAGTCATTAATTAAATGAGGCTATTGTTCGGGCTGCCTCGGTTTTACAGTGCATCGAGCATGTTCGCGGAAGCGCGAATAGATGACTTTCATGCCAACATACGCAAACGGTGTGCATCGATGTTGCGGCGATTCAGGGGTAGCCCTACCAGTATATTAGCTACACTGGCAGACAAGGTTGACGGACCTTTTATTAGATTCTGGGCTGGCTGACATGTGCGTGCACATGTGTACATAGAGCCAATTAGTATAATTAAGGTCATGTGATTTGTTATTTACTAACATAGGATAAGTTCATACAAACACTATATAGATCCATGGTCTGAAATAAAGAGTTTGAATTGAATTGAATTAATAACGTTGCAAAAACGGGGAAAATTTCGAGCGGACGAATTTGCGCGGGGCAGCTAATCCATACTTCCATACTAATATTATAAATGCGAATGTCACTCTGTTTGTTTGTTTGTATGTTTGTTTGTTTGTTACCTTTTCACGACTAAACGGCTGATCGGATCTTAATGAAATTTGGCAAGAAGATAGATTTCAACCTGGGGAAGGACATAGGCTATATATCATCACGCTACGACCAATAGGAGCGGAGCAGCAATGAAAAATGTTGTGAAAACGGGGAAAATGTGACGCAGACGAAGTTGCGCGGGACAGCTAGTGCGTTATAAACGTCTAACTACTATTTATTCAACGGAATCCATAGCTAGTGCGTATGTGAGATAAAAATTAATGAATTTATGACTATTTTTGTAAGTAGTTCTTCCGTGCTATCCTCCTTGTTAAAAACAATAAGAGGGGTAGATGATACTTGATATCTCCAATCCTCCTCTTTAAATGCAGTACGGGGGTAGATGAAACTAGAAATGTGCCATCCTCCCCTTATACGCCTCGGTGCCATTTGTAAAGGGGATGATAGCACTAACATTCCCATCTAACCTTAACACGACGCAGCTGCACGTTTACGGGACTCGACACGTTACACCACTCTACGAAGACTGAGGACATCGTAGAGTACATACGGGTGAAGGAAGACCAACTAGACCTTGAGGATGGAGAAGTTGGAGGCGCGTCATAACACCAATTTCAAGTCGTTTGTGGTGCGCGTTCCGACTCAAGATTTGGTGACATTCCTCAAGGAAGAGTTTTGGCCGAAAGGTGTGCTGTATCGGCGTTTCCGCGGCCAGCTACGTGACACCTCGCAGCGTAACACGACGCCGTCACTTCGTGTGCAGTAGTTATTAAGTTATTTTTGTATAAAATATTCATTAGTTTATAGTTATTGTTTTTATACTTATATATGTATTGTGATTTATGGGCCCTAGTTGCCTGAAATAAAGGATATTGTATTGTAGTGCATACTAGCTGTCCCGCGCAACTTCGTCTGCGTCACATTTTCCCCGTTTTCGCAACATTTTTCATTGCTGCTCCGCTCCTATTAGTCGGAGCGTGATGATATATAGCCTATAGCCTTCCTCGATAAATGGGTTATCTAACACTGATCGGAACGAAATCGAACCAGCAGTTCCTGAGATTCTGAGTTCCACTCCTTTGCTATGCGCGTTATGAAAGCTGTAATATATAAGTTACTGGGTAATACAATGCCTAGGCTTTTGTAGGACTGGTTGTCAGACTTTCAGGCCACTGAATACCTGTAACGCCAGTCAAAGATCTATCAAGGACAGCAGGGGTCAACGTCTCATCTTGAACATGAAAATAAACAATACAAAATGATTATTTAATTGGTTTCAAGTAAGTGTATTAAAAAAAATCCTACGTTTCAGTATTTCACTGAAAAAAACGTAAAAACATCAAGTGACATTAAAAAACCGGTCAAGTGCGAATTGGATTCGCACACAAAGAGTTCCGTGCCACCGTATTAGATTTACAGCACGTTTTGTATGGGGGCCCCAATTTATTCTTTCTTTTATTTTTTTTTATTATTATATTTTGCGGCCATGGTCAGACAGACTTTTTGAAGATATCAAGTGTCTATTAACGTCCAAAAGAAATGGGGCCATTCTAGTTTTTTAGGTCAATTGTATTCCCCTGCCTCATACGTCGAGACGTTTTTTGCTACCCTCCCTCCACTCCTAGCATCACGTTTTTTTTAATTATTTGAAAGATCAGGTAATCCTAAAGCGAGTGACTTGGTCTGAAAAATCCAGTAAGTACTGGATTTTTTAGACCAAGTCACTCGCTCTGTTTTGAGTTTTTGAAGTGGACGTGAACAATTTAATTCAACTTATTTTTGGTAAAAAAATATTTTGCACGTCATCTCATTATTCTATTTTTCGTCGCAGGAAACAATTCACACCATCATCAGCCTATAATGTTCCCACTGCTGGGACACAGGCATCCTCTCTATGAGAAGGAGTGGGCTGTATTCCACCACGCGGACTCTGTGCGGTTTGGAAGATGTCACATGTCTTCGAATTTTTAGTTCTAGGACATGCCGGATTCCTTACGATGTTTTCCTTCACCTTTTTGAGAGCAGCGGTGATGAAATTAATTACACAAAGTAATGCGCCTGCCTGGGTTCGAACCCACTGCTTACTGCTCGTAATCGAGGCGGCCACAATTGAGCCACGGAAGCTCTCAAAAAAAAACACATGATTGACAAATGATTCTATACCTTCGAACCCCACCGTGATTTTTTACAATCCCCTACCTCCCAGTTCGAACCCTACGTAATTAGTTTAAAGAATAACCCTTACAGACAAGTGACAGTAGGACCGACAGATAGACAACGGAACCCTATTTTTTTTAAAACAATACTTTAGTCCTTGAACACACTTCCTCTTTTTTAAACACGACTAAGTAAAAATCCATTAACAATGTTTTTTTTTGGATTTAACTTTAGCACCTTTTAGCTTTTTTATATATTTAATAATATATAAGTAGGGAACTTAACCATTAACCATTTCGTACAAAAACATGATTATCTTCAGAAAAATTCAATGTTTATATCATTACGCTTCGAAAATTCGCGAGTTTCAGTCTTTATATAATTTAAATAATTTTCTTTTAAAATGTCGAAGGTTTCAGTTGAAAAAGATGTTTGTTCCCATCTTTTTATAAAAACGGTTTTTCATGTTTTAAATTGTTTTATATTTTATTTCACTGTGGGTTTTGGTTCGGCCATTCAATCCAATTTAACTGAGGAACAGAGAAATAATCGAGATTTGGAATGTGTATCGAAATATTCTTTCTGTATGTTTACTACTTGGAATCTGGTGAGTGGTTTTATAATTTAGTTTTTTCCCGCCGCGTCGGCATCGCCCGCTCTGTGTGGTTGGAAATTATCTATAAAATACAATTCAAATAAATAAAATTGAAGTGTCTGTTTGTAATATTAAAATAACAGCTTTTTACTACATGCATATGAATGTATATTCGGTACAAATACCAAAATTACATTTTTAGAATTTTTGTCTGTCTGTCTGTTTGTTCCGGCTAATCTCTGGAACGGCTGGACTGATTTTGACGGGACTTTCAAAATCAAAATCAAAATCAAAATATTTTATTTTACATAGGCCTACATGGGCACTTATAAAACGTCAACAAAAGGTGCACGGTTCGGGTTGGTCGTTTCCTATGGAGAAGAACCGGCAAGAAACTCCATGGTTACTCTTTTAAAATCATTTGGTTTTACAATATTTGAAGTTACAGCGCTAGTACTTAAGTATGGGAGGACAGCGTAGGCCCGACAATAAGTCGACTGCTTACTACAGACGGTAGTAATAGGGAAAAAAAAAATACAAAGCCTACAATGTCCACACATTCACAAAAAATAGGTAAATAAAAAGAATCTATACAAAAGTAAAAATAAAACAATAAAAGAACACTAACTTAAACAATAGACACAGATGTTATCATCAGTGCTGTAACTATTCTGAACAATGAACGAAAGGTGCAATTATTGAAAAACAATTGTAAAAAAAAAAGAATGGAAAAAATAATATTGGGAATAGTTAGAGACATCCACACATTTGTGTCGTTTATGAGCTACCAGGGAAGCCGCATGAGCAGAAGGAACTACAGCCAAACTTCTTTATCTTCAACGTAGTCCTTAATTTTGTAATATGCTTTTTTAATAAGGACACGTTTGATGCAATTTTTAAAATTTCAATGGCAGATAGCTGATTTAATAAGGAGTAACGTAAGCTATTTTAGAAAACTATTATTTTAGAAAATTCTAATTCCACGCAGACGAAGTCGCGGGCACAGCTAGTATGTATGTAATAAATTCAAGAAGACTGTCTCGTTGGTCTAGTGGTTGCAATCGTGACTGCTGAGCACGAGGTCCCGGGTTCGATTCCCGGGTCGAGCAAAGTGTTATTGAATTTTTCTATCAGGAATTACTCAGTAGCAGCCACGGAGTCTGGATTTATGCCCGGTTGATGGCAATAGGCCCATATTACATAGTGGGATTTAAAACCTATCTCTCGGGGTGTACTATTTGGTACACCCCTGCCTAACCCTTTGGGGCTTACAGGCGTGATGTATATTCTAGATATGTATTTACAGCAAAACCAAAATAAATAATTAGATACTAGCTGTCCCACGCATCTTCGTCTGCGTCACATTTTCCCCGTTTTTCATTGCTGCTCCGCTCCTATTGGTCGTAGCGTGATGATATATAGCCTATGTCCTTCCTCAGGTTAAAATCTATCTTCTTGCCAAATTTCATTAAAATCCGATCAGCCGTTTAGTCGTGAAAAGGTAAAAAACAAACTTACTTTCGCATTTATAATATTAGTTAGGATTTTGCAAATAGCTACAAGAAGGCCAGAAAATATAGCCTTGATGTAAGGAAGTGTTTATGCTAAGGATTACGAATATTTTAATTTATTTGACCTTAGCAATTGGCAGCATAACATTATAATTTAACATTTCCAATTATATTTTTTATGACACCGTATTTAATACAAGCTGTTGTTTGCATCCTCGTCAAATTCAAGGAGGTAACTATGCTAATGCTTCTCCTCCCGAATCACTAACAAAATAAAGTTTTTTTTTTTTTTTTGCGGTAATCGTAAAGTGTGAATCACCCGTGTTTTAAACATAGCCGATCTGATCCTCGCCTTATAACCTCGCTTACACACAAACAAAAAATCTCAAACGTTTATTTGATCATTTCTTATTCCCTAAACCTCGTTAAAGGGGTTATTTCGAAATACTGACAAACTTAATAAACAACCAAAAAATCAGCTTTTATTAATAATTAACTAGTTACAGAAATTTTAATTGATTATTTGTCTTTTGTGACAACCTCCTGAATTTTGACGAGGATGCAAAACAACACCTTGTATAGATATCTTCAAATCAAATCAAATCATTTATTTTTACAGAAAACACTGTTACAATGTTTCAAGTGATTCTACCACAAGGCATGTAAAATGTATGGAATCATGGTTTATCAAAATCAAGACAGACATTTTATTATTTAAAATAATAATAACAGTATTTACATAAACTATCTAACTAAATATAAACTAAATTAAAACCAAATTTAATTTTTTTTTGGACGAATATTTTGACGCCTTAACGTCCTGTTGTTTTTAATTTAGTTTATATTTAGACTGACATTAAAGTATATACAATTACATCAGAATATTCTGTGATATTAAATTAATGCAATGTCAATTTATAATACAGATTAATAATTTATTTAAAAATAATAATATTTAATTTATTTCAATGTCATTCCTATAAATATTACAATATTTTAAAATACCTACATGCAAAATAATTGTTATTACTTGATGTCACTGTGAGGTCTTCTCTCTTATCTTACTTCTTCTAAAAGATATTTATATAACCAACTAATATTATAAATGCGAAAGTTTGTGAGGATGGATGGGTGGATTTTTTATTATTTATATTTATTTATTAAACAATTTTAAAACAAACTTTTATTTAAAAATGTAATGATGAATGTTTGTTACTCTTTCACGCAAAAACTACTGAATGGTTTTGGATGAAATTTGGCACACGGGTGGTTTATAACCTGGATTAACACATATAATACACACATCAAAAGTGTCTAGGGATCAAGCATTTTTATGCGGATTTCTTGAGATTGAGATGTGGCTTTGTAATAAATTTATGATTTTATAAATTTATATGGATCCTTTTTGGTGCATTTCATAATTTGAATCAGGAACTGTGAATCAAATTCGAGTAAAAGATGAAAATCAGCTGTCAATATTTTCCCTATAAAAACATACAACGCATTGAAGACATTATTAGTGCTACTGTTTCCCTACTACTGATTAAAACCAACGTTATTATGGAGCGGCGACGTCATTTAAGCAGGGAAGAAATGCTCAGAGCCGTGGGAATGATAGAAGCTGGTTCCCGGCAACGTACTGTGGCTTTAGCTCTGAATACAAGTCAGAGTGTTATCAGTCGACTTTGGACACGTTACCGAAGCACTGGTACCGTGGCTGAGCGCCATGGAGGACGGTATCGCTGCACCACACGGAGACATGACCGATACATTCAAATCTTAACTCGAAGAGCTCCAACAATAACCGCCATGATGTTAGCCGTGAGGCTTCATCACTCTTCAGGGAACTTAATTAGCGACCAAACAGTCAACCGCTTGCATGAAGTGAACCTTCATTCCCGAAGACCGCTACGGGTACCACCTATAGCAATGCACAATCGTAGGATTCGATATCAATGGGCTCTTGAACACAGAAATTGGGCAGAAGAACAATGGCGTTTCGTGTGCTTTTCTGATGAGTCTCGTTTTGGTATGAGACCGGATACAAGACGTATACGACACTGGAGAACCCCTGGACGCCAACAGCGATTAAAATCCTGCCAGGAAGTCCATCCTTATAGTGGTGGAACCATCATGGTATGGGCGGGTATTTGGATCGGCGGAAGAACTGAGTTGATTTGGATCAGAGGCAACCTCAACGCTCAAATTTATGCTGAGACGATTGTATCAGACGTCATCGTTCCTCTACAAGTGCAAATCGGTCCCTTATTTCAGTTAATGCATGATAATGCACGACCGCACACCGCAAGAGTTGTAAGACAGACTCTCGCCGCAGCTAACATCAATGTCCTGCCCTGGCCTGCTCAGTCGCCAGACTTGAACCCGATTGAGCATGCATGGGATATGCTACAGAGAAGAGCTCTGCCGAATATGGAGGGTATCCAGTCGCAAGAAGACCTTTTTTTGTTGTTGCAACGAACATGGGCGGCCATTCCACAGCGTGATTTGGATGAACTCATTTTGAGTATGCCAAACCGATGTTCTTGTGTTGTTAGTGTTCGCGGTAGAAACACGGATTATTAATTGTTTAAGTTACCCAATAAAATTTTAAAGAAAACTGTTATTTCAGTCTTTTTTTCGAACTTTAATGTTAGTGGTTGGTTCAAATGTCAAAAATCCCTTTATTAGAAAATGGCAAATTTCTTTATTAATGCAAAGGTGACTTGGTTTATCGTTACTGTGACAAACGAAAACACTTTATTTGATGAATCCTTAAAGAAAATTTTAATTAATATCAATCAGGAGAAAAGTTATTGCAAAAATATATGTTGATCCCTAGACACTTTTGATGTGTGTATTTTAGAAAACTACTATTTTAGAAAATTCTAATTCCACGCAGACGAAGTCGCGGGCACAGCTAGTATGTATGAAATAAATTCAAGAAGACTGTCTCGTTGCTCTAGTGGTTGCAATCGTGACTGCTGAGCATGAGGTCCCGGGTTCGATTCCCGGGTCGAGCAAAGTGTTATTGAATTTTTCTATCAGGAATTACTCAGTAGCAGCCACGGAGTCTGGATTTATGCCCGGTTGATGGCAATAGGCCCATATTACATAGTGGGATTTAAAACCTATCTCTCGGGGTGTACTATTTGGTACACCCCTGCCTAACCCTTTGGGGCTTACAGGCGTGATGTTATGTATATTCTAGATATGTATTTACAGCAAAACCAAAATAAATTATTAGATACTAGCTGTCCCACGCATCTTCGTCTGCGTCACATTTTCCCCGTTTTTCATTGCTGCTCCGCTCCTATTGGTCGTAGCGTGATGATATATAGCCTATGTCCTTCCTCAGGTTAAAATCTATCTTCTTGCCAAATTTCATTAAAATCCGATCAGCCGTTTAGTCGTGAAAAGGTAACAAACAAACTTACTTTCGCATTTATAATATTAGTTAGGATTTTGCAAATAGCTACGAGAAGGCCAGAAAATATAGCCTTGATGTAAGGAAGTGTTTATGCTAAGGATTACGAATATTTTAATTTATTTGACCTTAGCAATTGGCAGCATAACATTATAATTTAACATTTCCAATTATATTTTTTATGACACCGTGTTTTGTACCCATATTTAATACAAGCTGTTGTTTGCATCCTCGTCAAATTCAAGGAGGTAACTATGCTAATGCTTCTCCTCCCGAATCACTAACAAAATAAAGTTTTTTTTTTTGCGGTAATCGTAAAGTGTGAATCACCCGTGTTTTAAACATAGCCGATCTGATCCTCGCCTTATAACCTCGCTTACACACAAACAAAAAATCTCAAACATTTATTTGATCATTTCTTATTCCCTAAACCACGTTAAAGGGGTTATTTCGAAATACTGACAAACTTAAACAACCAAAAAATCAGCTTTTATTAATAATTAACTAGTTACAGAAATTTTAATTGATTATTTGTCTTTTGTGACACCCTCCTGAATTTTGACGAGGATGCAAAACAACACCTTGTATAGATATCTTCAAATCAAATCAAATCATTTATTTTTACAGAAAACACTGTTACAATGTTTCAAGTGATTCTACCACAAGGCATGTAAAATGTATGGAATCATGGTTTATCAAAATCAAGACAGACATTTTATTATTTAAAATAATAATAACAGTATTTACATAAACTATCTAACTAAATATAAACTAAATTAAAACCAAATTTAAATTTTTTTTGGACGTATATTTTGACGCCTTAACGTCCTGTTGTTTTTAATTTAGTTTATATTTAGACTGACATTAAAGTATATACAATTACATCAGAATATTCTGTGATATTAAATTAATGCAATGTCAATTTATAATACAGATTAATAATTTATTTAAAAATAATAATATTTAATTTATTTCAATGTCATTCCTATAAATATTACAATATTTTAAAATACCTACATGCAATGTAATTGTTATTACTTGATGTCACTGTGAGGTCTTCTCTCTTATCTTACTTCTTCTAAAAGATATTTATATAACCAACTAATATTATAAATGCGAAAGTTTGTGAGGATGGATGGGTGGATTTTTTATTATTTATATTTATTTATTAAACAATTTTAAAACAAACTTTTATTTAAAAATGTAATGATGAATGTTTGTTACTCTTTCACGCAAAAACTACTGAATGGTTTTGGATGAAATTTGGCACACGGGTGGTTTATAACCTGGATTAACACATATAATACTTTTTTCAACACACTTTCTCATAAAGTGGCTTTATGGTCACCGCAATTAGGCACAGAATGACACCCATAATCAAACTGTGACTTTTTCATTGCTATAACTCACTAGTGAGTTATAGTTTTTTTTTTTTTTTTTTTTATTGGTTGAGGTGCTTTGTTCTTAAAAAAGTTTTTATTCAAAAAAAAGATCGTGTTCAATCTATTGCTTACTCATTTCATGCAACTTCTTATTTAAATAGATAATTTTAACTCGTTCGTGTTTAACTAATAAAACTTTCACTCAAATATAACTTTTGTTTTCTCTGTAATAAAAGAAAACTTTAAATTCCCCATTTTGTACGTGGCAGAATAAGCGCAAACACTATGCACGGAAAATAAAAAAAATCCTCATCCCTTTAGTTTTTGGCTGATCGCAATGCGCGCGCATAGGAAAACTGATTAATTTTTCCCGCCATAGCGAATCATTTTTCACAACTCGTTTTCACTGTTGACATTAAAGTTATTTATTAATTATGTCTACAAATAGGTACTAGTTACGAAGAAAATGATTTATGTTGTACACCGCCCGAAATAAACCCGATATGTGAAGCCCTTAACGTTATGGAAAGTTTACTACCTGAAAACTCCAAAGAAAAATATCTACTATTCACTAAATAAAATGAGTATTTATTGTTATTTTATTCACAAGTGTGTTGAAAAACGTCGTATGATACACGTGTGTATTGGTGATTACCGTCCTCGGCTCTCTTAAGACCCTCACCTAACGGCTCGGGTCTCAATGGCGCCTCAGCGGTAATCACCAACATTACACACTAGTACCATAATGTACTATTATCCCGATAGTATGTTCCCATCGAACTCAACGCGGGCGACGCCGCGGGCATAAGCTAATACATCTATAGTTCAGTTGGTTTATCCATACTGCCATTTATAATTATTATAAATGCAAAAGTAACTGTGTTTGTTACTTTTTCACGACTCAACCTTTGATCGGATCGAAATGACATTTGGCAAGGAGATAGATATATCCTTGGGAAGGACTTAGGTAGGTTATTTTTTTCTCACATTTCCACGCGAACGAAACCGTTGGCAACAGCTATTTTTATATATAAAGTAACCTTTTTTTTTGTAAATGTTTAGTTTAAATTATTCTGCTTTTTAACTGACTTCTAAAAAAGGAGGAGGTTCTCAATTCGGATGTTTGTATTTTTTTTTTTTTTTTTTGTTCTATTGGTTCAGAAATTTCGGACAACCGAAGTTTGTTTGACATTTGCCTATTATAAACCTACTCTGATTCACGCAAATGTGGAAGAAAAGTTAAATTTTGACATTCTTCGGAATTATAACCTCAAATTTACCATTCCAAAAGTGTTTGATTTTCGTTGGTACGGATTTTTGCTAGTATTTGGTTCAAAAGGCTGCGAGATCTCTTTTAATAGAGGATGTACAGCGTGAAAAAAAAGCCTACACAATAACATTCAATACATTCGTTCACAAAAATTGTCTATGAATTCGAACTTCTTGTGTGCGCCCGAAAATGTATAAAGTAGGGTCACAAACTAGACTTCGTTTAATTTTCGTTCGTAGACCTGCTTCTTTATGTAAGCACCCTAAGACAGTATAGTTGCTAAATCAATTATTTTCAAACACTCTCGTTTTTCTAGCTGTATTTTACTTTCTTTTTTATGCGAAATGGGAATGAAGATTTGATATTTGAAAAGTAAAAGTGTATTTCTGTACCTAAAGGCGGAAACACACTTACGTGTCGTGGCGTGTCGTGACGCAATCGGTTTCATACATTTAATATGGTTAGGGACATATTTGCGCGGCGTGTCGTGTCGCAACGATGTATGAAACCGATAGCTTCTGGCGCGTCACAACACGCCACGGCACGTAAGTGTGTTTCCACCTTAAATTTCAAGTTTATTGCGTGTAGCATAGCATAATGGATGTTGCTAATGCGTTATAAAATGTTTTTCCTGATATTTAGCATTCTCAGATTCGATTCATTTAATACAAGGTGTTGTTTTGCATCCTCGTCATATTCAAGGAGGTAAACTATGCTTATGATTCTCGTCCCGAATCAATAATAAAATGCGTAGGTAATTTTTATTTTTTTTCTTACTTACGGACATAGGTAAGTGTGAACCACCCGTGTTTTAAACGCAGCCCGCCTGATTCTCACCCTAAAACTGCGCTTCCACACATATAAACAATATCAAACGTTTATTCGATAATTTCTTATTCTCTAAACCACGTTAAGGGGGTTATTCTGAAACGCTGACAAACTTAAACAACCAAAAACATCAGCGTTTCTTAATAATTAACTAGGTACCGTAATTCTAATGAATTGTTAATGTTTTTTGTGACAACTTCCTGAATTTTGACGAGGATGCAAAACAACACCTTGTATTGTCCTCCATAACGGAAGCATACCCGCGGGTATAAGCTAGTTAGAAATGAGAATATATTATTTACTTACATTATGAATTCATGACAGACTGGTTCGCTTACCTTGAAAAATATTACTCTGCAGTATTATAAATTGCAAGATTATTAAAAATTGGCTAGAAAATTGCCAAAATAACAAGCGTCATGAGACAGTATTAATATTTTTCCGGTTGTATTGATTTTTCATGAGCATAAAGAATACATATAACCTCAGTTCGATTTCCAGGTCGGGCCTAAATTCATGTCCAATAGATGGCAATAGGCTCGCCTTCTATGATATGGAATATAAACATATTTGGAGGAATGTACTAGATGTACACCTCTGCCTGACCCTCCGGGATTACAGGCATGAAATGCTACAAAAATGACTTATTTACAAAGATTTGTTAAGTTATACTCAATCTCTCTCGCTCCATAACAAAAAGAATGTTTTATGACTGTTCGGTTCGTGGGGTTTTTATTATATAACCAGCTGTCCCGCGCAACTTCGTCTGCGTCACAATTTTCCCCGTTTTCGCAACATTTTTCATTGCTACTCCGCTCCTATTGGTCGTAGCGTGATGATATATAGCTTATAGCTTTCTTCGATAAATGGGCTATCTAACACTGAAAGATTTTTTCAAATCGGATCAGTAGCTCCTAAGATTAGCGCGTTCAGGCAAACAAACAAACTCTGCAGCTTTATTATTATATTATATTAGTACTAGATTAGATTTTGTTTTTTGTTGTCCTTGGCGAGACTAATATAATCCTTTTCTTTCTTTCGTTCTTGATGATGTCTGACCTCTCAACAGCAAATTCACATTTTTCATAAAAAGTAGCAAATTTGTTCAGGCAGTCAGCTTTGCTAATATAATTTAGCAGGCGCTACAGTTAAACGTGAAATTTTTGGATTGGCACCCAATCTTTAGGGTATTGCCCAGTGTTGGCCCTAGAAATCCTTTTTAATGAGAAGTAATGCTTTTCACAAAGAAATCCGTGGAGAAAGTAAAAATTACCATTTTTACTGCAAAATAAATCTTAATTGTGGGTGAAAGAAACAAGATTATGATAAGTAATTAAAAACAAATAATGAGATACCGTCGATATCATACAGTAACGTTAATTATCAAGTAGTCGCCCTAAACCATCACGGAATACGGGCGTCTATTAGCATAAGTGCATTATTAATAATTATAACTAAAATAATACTTAAAAAAAAAAAACATCATTATTTCATAAAAAATAGTAATTATTATTTAAAAATAACGCAACAGCTTTCTTTATTCAAAATCGTGTTCATTTAAAAAGTGTTCTTTATTCAAAATCGTTTTTGAAAAAAGAGTTTTTAGTTTAGTTTTTTAAAAATGGAAGAATATATTTGGAAAGATAATAATATTTTTTATAACGTTTTATGTTTTTTGATAACTGAAAATGAAAAGTTGTTCGACAGAAGTGATTCTAAATTGTACTGGACCACTGTATACCATATGTTTGGGGTTCTTCATAATGTCTATATAACTATCTTTGCCGGAACGTTAGATATAAAACCAAGTACTAACGTGGATCTAGATAATTTATATAGATATAAGCCTGGATACTTGACTGGATGGAATTTCGTGAGTACTTTTAATCCTATATTTAATAAAGCTTTTTTTATATTTTTGATTGCATTAATATCAGAAATAATCAAAGAAAATTTGACAAAGTTAAACCGTTTTAATTTATTGATGTAATCCCTGCATTTTTTTCAAAATCTTTGATCCTGGTTTTTTGTCAATCATATTAGAATTATATCCACAAAATGGATATAAACTGCGGGTACTAGGTAAATTTTTTGTATAAATTTTTATATATAACGTTTTTCAAAAAACCAAAATTGCGAACAAAACTGTTTTTACTCAATTTTCAAAATTGACGATTTATGTTTCATCACATCAGACCAAACCGACGTACTTGCAATGACAAAACTATTGAACCAAATTTTCCAATTCACTACCTACATGGTAAGGTCAATAAGTTTCCGGCCTAGATAAAGCCCACCACAGACATAGCTATAATTTATATTAATATACCGAGATATATATTACAGTATAGCAAGCTACCACACACGGGAGCTATACTATAATATATATTTTGCCCTCACTCAGTCTGCGGCCGTCCTTGCAAGCTCTCGGTTTTAAACCTTATTTTCTGTACAGAATGTTCAAATTTTGAAATAACACTATAATCAATCTAGGTACATATAATGTATTCGACAAGAGCACTGCTTTTAGATCTAATTGAAAGTTCCTATGATTCCGATGCTGAATATCATATGCATGTTGCTTTGTCAGGAACAAAAAAGAGAACCATCTGGCTAGAGTTGCATATAAAACAAAGGAGAACTCGTGACGAATTTAATTTTTATAATAGTTTATCATCGAATAGCACAGTATTTTAGAAGTTCAATATCGGCATTTATCGAGCAATAGGTGGGTAGGCGTCGTTGAGGTGAAGCGGGCGGGGGAGTAATGCTCGTGCGCATCGACCACGGACGTCGGGCAGGCGTTCGGTCAACAAATGGAACATCCTGTATCCACAAAATATATCAAAATATATATTAATATGCCAAAATAATATAATATAACGAGCTATATTTGTGGACATATTTTGGTGACGTCATAGAAATATATATTATAGCTGCGTTTGCGGTCACTAGAAAATTTATATGGAAAATATATCGTAATATGCCTTGCTATGATTCATATTAATATATATTATAACTACGTCTGTGACGGCCTTTAATCAGAGATACAAAACTATCATATCACTAAATTACTGAAGTTTTCTCTAGTTACCCACGGTGAAAAAGTAATAATTATTATTGTTCAATATAGTCTCTCTTTATTTCAATCCATGTTTGTTTGGAAATTAAATAAAATTTAACCGTTGAACCCGGAAACTTTTGGACCTTAGTGATACTAAAAACAGAAACTTGTTTCTTTTTCTAAAGCAGCCAAAAATTCATTCAAAGATGACCTAAGCGTCAGCTCACACCGAGACGCGACGCGACGCGACGCTGCGCGCACACTTTCAAAGAGCGATTCAAAATATATCTTTATTTTCTACACGAAAAGATACACATTTCTTACTAGCGTCATGCGGCGCGCGGCGCAGCGCTGCGTGGCGCAACGTATTCTCACAACGAAATGTATCTTTTCGAGTAGAAAATTAAATTAAATTTTGAATCGCTCTTTTAAATGTGCGCGCAGCGTCGCGTCTCGGTTGGAGCTGACCCTTTGTGTGCGATCATAATCTCATACAAAATCGTCCCGTGCGAAAATCAAACTGGCTACCATTTTTGCAAAAGCCATCCTCTCAAACATTAAGCTAATAGAACCATAATAAGCACATAGTCTATTATATACGTCTTAATATTATAAAGAGGTAACATTAGTTTGTAAGTTTGTATGTAGGTGGTAATCTGCGGAACTACTGATCATATTTCGAAAATTCTTTCACTAACGGGAAGCTACATTATCCCCGAGTGTCATAGGTTACATTTAAAACGTTCCTGTGGTTTAATTTTCGTAAATTTTTATTATTTTGTACCCTTATTGTTTTGCTTTTCATATTGATTAAATTAAAAACTGATATAAGTACTTAAATAAGGCACTTACGAAAGTCGTGAACATATCCAGTAAAATAAAATAATAAAGTGCTTTATATACAGCATAATTTTACAAAATAAAACTACTTGCAAAGTCGTTGTAAAATTGCATAGCGTGTGATTGACACACTTTATTTCTTGATTATTCAATTTTATCCGAGTGCCCATCTTGTGTTTCGGGATATCGCCAAGCGGTTGGTCGATGCTTCACGGGACCAGAGGGCTGGCCTCTTTTTTGGTCAAAGAATCAGCATTGCCATCCAACGTGGCAATGCGGCCAGCCTTCTGGGCACTTTTCCTGTCGACAGCGATGTCGACGAATTTTTTGACGCCCTGTAATTTTGATACTTGTACATATTTTATTTTTATTTTATATTTATTTGTAGTCTGTAAATAATGTACATATTATGTAATATTAATAAAAATATGCCGCCTATTTTATCCGAATCAAGATATATTCTGTGATATGAATAGTAAAAGAATTTCGTGTGCCATAAGCACAATTTGACACATTTTTTTGGCATAATCAGTAACCTCCCACTATTGATATTTTATTAGATCTGGTTGTGGTCGGGTCAGGAACCGTGATTCCCAGCCCGACCACAATCGTACTCTTATTACTCAAAAAGTACAAGGCACAAATTCCTGGGATAAGTGGCACAATAAAACACAATTAAAATAAACATTTTGTGCATTAGTAAAATCTCCGTTCCATGTCGTGGTCGGGTCAGGAATCACAACACGCATTTTCTACCAGTCAACCTTTGGGTGATGCAGAGACAAACAGTGCTAGGTGTATATCTATAAAATATTATTCATTGAATACTAAAACAAACTACGAAGGATATATAAAATACTATAAAAATATATCAAAATACTATAAATATATATCAAAATATAAATACTAATATAAAAGGACAAATTATGGGGAAAATATTAACGTTGTGATGATACTGTTAGATTTTTCCGAATATACTCGCGAACTTTAATTTTAAAAGATAGGCGATTCGTAGCCATCCTGATATCCTGGGGAATCGCGTTCCACAGAGATATACAGGGTGTAACGGAAAGGGTATATACATCCTTAAGGGTGTGCTTAAGACCATCAAACTGAACATGTTTCTCGTCATAAAACATTTTTTTTCAGCTAAAAAAATAATCGCCTCCCCTATAGAAAATTGCAATACCTATTCGACCCAAATGTATAGGCAGCTGATATTTTTTTTTTCTGCAAATTTTTTTTTATGTTGATAAACATGTTCCTTCAGTTTGATGGTCTGTAGCACACCCTTAAGGATGTATATACCCTTTCCGTTACACCCTGTAGATTGGTTTTCCGATTTTTTATCCGATTGGACTGGAAACCGTTATACTCGTATTCTCCACGAATATGATCAGCAAAAAATGTTTTAATACAAGGTGTTGTTTCGCATCCTCGTCAAAATTCAGCAGGTTGTCACAAAACACATAAATAATCAATTAAAATTACGGTACCTTGTTAATTATTAATAAACGCTGATTTTTTTGCTTGTTTTTGATTGTCAGTATTTCAGAATAACCCTCTTAACGTGGTTTAGGGAATAAGAAATTATCGAATAAACGTTTGACATTGTTTGTATGTATGAAAGTGCGATTGATTATAGGGTGAGCATCAGACGGATCGCGTTTAAAACACCTGTGGTTCATTCTCACCGATTTTCGTAAATAAGAAAAAAAAATACCTACCCATTTTATTATTGATTCGGGACGAGAATCATTAGCATCGTTACTCCTTGAATTTGACGAGGATGCAAAACATTACCTTGTATAGAATAGGTAGGTACGGTATTGATTAATTCCCTCTGGCCGTTTTCGCAACTGCGATTCGCAACCAGTTGCGAATTAAGAATGTTTACTCCTTGTTCGCAACAATTACCTACGTCACAATTAGTTTCCTATCCAGTGCATAGGGAAATGGATAACTATGTGTAGTACTCCTCACACGATCACGCCACAATCATATCATCAGTACATACCTAACTATGTGTCTACATATTTGAACTAAGTGTACATTATCTTGATAATCGACTCATCGCGACGATCACAGGTCAAATCTATACTTCCATACTAATATTATAAATGCGAATGTCACTCTGTTTGTTTTTGTTTGTTTGTTACCTTTTCACGACTAAACGGCTGATCGGATCTTAATGAAATTTGGTAAGAAGATAGATTTCAACCTGGGGAAGGACATAGGCTATATATCATCACGCTACGAGCAATAGGAGCGGAGCAGCAATGAAAAATGTTGCGAAAACGGGGAAAATTTGACGCAGACGAAGTTGCGCGGGACAGCTAGTTTATTATAAAGCTGAACAGTTTGTTCGTTTGTTTTATTGAACGCGCTGATCTCTAAAAATGTTTTTATAAGTGTTAAATAGTCAATTTATCGAGGAAGGCTATAGGCTATATAATATCACGCTACGACCAAAAGGAGCGAAGCATCAATTACACATGTGCCGAAAACGGGGAAAATCTGTCGCAGATAAAGTTGCGCGGGTCAACTAGTAAGGTCATATTGACTTTCTACGTAATCTTTGAGAAGTATATTAATGATGAAAGAAAGACTGTCTTTTGTTTGACAGTATCGTTTTTCTTATGTTTGGTATTATTTATTGTATTTAGATATTAATAAGCATATTCAAATAAATTCATTCATTTATTGCATCAAATATGGTAGGTATATGAAGTTCTTAATATATAATATGTTTAGTAACACACATTTGGCCAATATACAGTATGTTAGGTTAAACGAGGGACATATTGAGGGAGGGTATTCAGTATTCGATTCTCGTCCCAAATATGTAAAAAACCTATAACGTATATAGAAGAATTTTTAATGTTTTGTTTAGTGCCTAGATATTTTGGACTGTACTAAGCCAGGTAAGTTTAAAGTATGAGGGTAAAATGGATTATACCTAAGTCATTGCCCCGCTCACATGTTCTGCGATAGTATTAAGTCGCTAGCGCAAGGGTGTATACACGTTGCGTGTCATTTGCGAAAATTTTGGTATGGTTCTGTCTGTTATTTATCAGTGTTTTTTTTTGTTTATATTTTTATTAGTATCATGTTAGCATGTACTATTATGGGTTTGAATATGTCCCTCGTTTAAACTAACATACTGTATAGCATGCAATAGTTCAAGTTTTACTCTTAAGATATTAATTACAAGGTAATAACATTTTGTCAATTTATGTATAGCCACTTAAAAATCTTAGTTTCTCCAGTATCTAGTTAAACATATCTTGTGCTTAATTGTATAAATTTTACAGGCACATTTTTGAAAGTACTCATCTATCGAATAAAACACTCTTGTAACAACCATTTCCGCAACGCAACACAAAACTTATTGAAGGGTAGTTGAGTAATTGACCGAGGCAAAGCATTGTAGATTAAGGGAGCTATGTAAACGCAGCTTCGCCGAAAAAGTTCTAGCATACCAGTCTTGTTTCTATAATCTTGGATTGGTGTGGTTATCAATAACTTATTGATTGGGGGCAAATACGACTTATTGACAATAAGTCGTTTTTGCCCCCGACTTTGCCGTGCAGAGGTTGGTAATTATCTCACGGAAATGTTTTCAAGATCAAAATATTTTATTTCTCATACTGGTTGGTCTAAATAGTGACTTCATAAGGAAAAAAACACTAAAAAGTGGAACACTGTTTTTTTATTCGACGGCACGGTTGGCGCAGTGGTTGAGCGAACGACTGCTGCGCTATGTGTCGCGGGTTCGATCTCCGCACGGAACAAATATTTGTATGGCCTACAGATAGTTGTTCCGGGTCTGGCTGTTTGTGTATGTGAGTTTAAATGTTTGTAAACGCACCCACGATACAGGAGAAATTCCTAGTGTGGGGCAACGTTTTAAAAAAAAAAAACTTGAGAGGTGTCAAGGGACACCCGGCTGGAACGAAGTTCCTTTCACGTACATAATATCAATACATTTTAGATTTAAGTTAGTGTGCGAAAAATAAAATATTTAATTTAAGGAAGATTAATCCTTAATTCGAAGCAATACGTCTTACTTAACTGCACAACCGAATTTGTACTTTGTAGTTCGGTCACTCAAAATAATAATCATATCTATCCTTACTCACAAGTCACATACACACCCCAATTGTACGTAATTTAAGGAAATTTCAACTTTATTTTAAAGAAATAAAGCTTACAATAGCTTACTATAGCAAAAAGTGTCGTGACAACTTTTCGTAAGAATTTTTTCCGTCTAGCCCCCTTTCACAACGCGCGATAAGGAACTTCGTTCCAAAAAATAAAAAAGAATTTCGGAAGTCGGTGACATTGGTTTGTGTGACTGACATTTGTTTGTGTAACAGACTTCTAGAAGTCTGTTTTTTTGCCAATTCGTTTTTATTTTACCCTTTTAAGTTCTGTTATCTCACACAAATCTTTGTCATGTATTAATTTTACATTATTACTATAAAAATAATAAAGTATAGTTAATAACATTTTTGTGGGACCACCGTGCAAGCTTCCTCTACGAAACGAAAAAAGAATCAATTGAATCGGACCAGAAATTACAAAAAAAAAATATCCCCTGGAATTCAAACGTCCTCCTTTTTTTGAAGTCGGTCAAATTATATATGACTTTAGTCTATTCACACTTATTATACAGTTTGCCCGCATTATCATTACGCTCTTTACCTTATCCCAAATAATTTGTGGTCGGCGCAGCATGTCTTCTTCTTCCATACATCTCTATAACTTGTCATCTCATGAGACACCTCCTTTCTTGCCACAGCAACCTTCACACAGTCCATCCATCGTTTCTTTGGTCTTCGTCTACTCATATGCTCAAAACTTCCCTCACGACATTCTCTTAATTTCTCCGCAATAATTCTTCGAGTTAGGTATGTACAGAGAAACGAAGAAAAAAAAATATACTTCCTTTTGCACATATAATTCTTCAAACATTTTACTCGCATACGATTCGAATTTGTTTACCCACCAAGATCATCAGTATCAATCATCTTGGTCGCACGTCTGACACACGTATCAAAGTTTGTTATGTATTAATGTACATATGTATGTACGTATCTTCGGGAGATTATGACACGCATCACACGTTAGTCACGTATCGCGTGATCATCATAAATGTAACTAAACATTACGCTTGTAATCCACGAAAAGTTGAATAGAATAGAATAATTTTTATTTGTGTAAAAACATGGTACATTTAAGTCTTATAAATAGGGTTGTGAACTATAACATGTTTTACCATAGAATGGCATACAAATATTTGAACATGTTACACATTCATTTTAATACGAGACATTTTGTTAAAATATTAATACAATAGCATGTCTAGGTTACGCTTACAATTTAAGGATTCGGAATTTTTAAAAAATAAATACAAGTTGTTGTTTTGCATCCTCGTCAAATTCAAGGAGGTAACTATGCTAATGATTCTCGACCCGAATCAATAACCAAATGGGTAAGTATTTTTTTTTTTCTTATTTACTGGTATCGGTAAGTGTGAACCACTCGTGTTTTAAACGTGGCCCGTCTGATTCTCGCCTTATAAACGCGCTTTCATACATACAAACAATCTCAAACGTTTATTCAATGATTTTCTATTGCCTAAACCAAATCAAGGGGGTTATTCTGAAATACTGACAAATGTAACACTAACAAAAAAATCTGTGTTTATTAAAAGCTTTTTTAATAATTAACTAGGTACCGTAATTTATCTGGTGACCGTTAGAGAGTCGGTGTTCTTTCACTCTTTTTTTGTTACGGATGGTAAGTCATAAAATGACCCCTCTTGCTCTGGGTGGACTGGAAGGGAGTGTCAGACTTGTACTGACTAAAACCCACCCATCTTTTTTTATTTTTTATAACTATACAAGGTGTTGTTTTGCATCCTCGTCAAATTTCAGGAGTTTGTCACTCAAGACATAAATAATCAATTAAAATTACGGTACCTAGTTG
Source organism: Cerastis leucographa (assembly GCA_963082945.1). Taxonomy (NCBI): domain Eukaryota; kingdom Metazoa; phylum Arthropoda; class Insecta; order Lepidoptera; family Noctuidae; genus Cerastis; species Cerastis leucographa. Next base: position 10,771,300 of record OY720373.1, on the reverse strand, counting down.
ATTATTAATAAACGCTGATTTTTTAGGTTGTTTAAGTTTGCCAGTATTTCAGAATAACCTCCTTAACGTGGTTTAGGGAATTAGAAATTATCGAAGAAACGTTTGAGATTATTTGTATTTGTGGAAGCGCGGTTATAGGGCTAGAATCAGACGGCCCGCGTTTAAAACACGGGTGGTTCACACTTACCGATTTCCGTAAACAAGAAAAAAAAAAAAATTACCTACCCATTTCATTATTGATTCGGGACGAGAATCATTAGCAAAGTTACCTCCTTGAATTTGACGAGGATGCAAATCAACATCTTGTATATGAACTATCTACTGCAGACATGGTGGTCCGCGCCCTTGCTCGTTTGAAATTATTTATTTGTTTGCTATGTTTATTTACTTATTCTAATCGTGCTCCAGCATTGGACACATAATTTATAATCTAAAGGATTACTTAAACTACTTATATCTACGTGAGACCATCATTTTTTTTTAACAAATACACGTGCACATGTTCAATTAGGACATATTTATATACCTACATCTTTTTTTCCCATCCATGTTCCTTCTTAGCCCTTTGTGCTCCAGGGCCACTGTATCTCCTTCGAACAGGTCGGCAGCCCTGGTGTCTCTTCCACACTATAATATACACGGTGTAAATCACCTCATCACGAAGCCGTCAACCAAGCATTCTGTACATGAAACTAAGGAACTTTACGCAAAAATTATTGCTGGGAAACGACTTTTTTTTGGGGGGTATAAAATCATGTTTTGTGGTAGAACTCAATGTAACGCACTCAAAACATTGTGCTGATGGACGGATTAGTACGGGCGTCGGCGTCGTGGAGTTTAAAGTAAAAATCTTACATTAAAAACTTGTGTAAAAAAATACTTGTCAAAAAGTTGGATCTTTGACCCCTAATATCTCCGTAACTAGAAGCTTCCCAGGTATGGTGTAGAACAAAAAAATGATCGCAATGCCAGGGAGAACCAGTGCCTTTCGGCTTCGTTAAGAGGTGTTTTACACCCATTAGTATTATTATAATCAATCAGAAAATGTAACCGAAGTTTTTGGACGCTTATTAGTGGGTTAACTTACACGTGGCTTAATTGTATACAATACGGGTTGAAAGATCAATATAAAATAATCAGGGCCAGTTCATTAAGAAATCGAACTATAGTAATTAGCCAATCCACTACATCATTTATTACAAAATGGATGATAACAATTTAATTAATTTCTGTGCTATCACTTACTAACGTTTACGCCTTTCGACATTTCATACAAACTTTCAAGTCCTTATTTTCCGAAATGACTGAACCGATTTTAATGAAACTTCATACGCAATAAGTAGGATACATCAGGTCTAAAAATTACTAAAAAAGCTTTTCGAAATGTCTTTAACAAAAAAGGTAATTGGAAATTTCTGTTTCCTATGTATCCTTATTATGCATATGAAGTTTAATTAAAATCAGGACCTTAACTGAATGCGTTTTCGCTTTTTGTAAACAGCGCCCTAAAAACACTTTAACAATTGCATAAACCGGACACCAAACCCCACTATCATACGGACCAAAGTTCGTTCACGTGCATGTCCCACTATCTGTACTATCGTTACTACGGATACAATTCGACTGCTTATCTAGGGCGGCCTCGATTTGATAAGGTGCCACTGCAAGCGGCCAGCGGAGCGATAAGCGAAGCGGTTATCAGCTGTTGCGTAAATTGTTCTGTTTAGTCTTAACAACGGGTTTCGTATAAACCAGTTACTGGGTTGTGGAGGTCAGATAGGCCGTCGCTCTATGTAAAATACTGGTACTCAGCAGAACAGGCTAGGCAGATGATGGTGATGATTTTCTGTTTTTTTTTTTTATTTAAAAAAGATTATAATTTCATATAATTGCCTCCCAAACTTTAACCATTTTATATTATTTAAAAAATTTGCATCACAAGGCACAATAACTTGTGTAAGAATTTTAGTTACCCATTCCAAAGCGTAGATCTCTATGGAGAATAATGGGCAAGAAACTCCATGGACACTCTTTTAAATCAAAATATTGTTACAGAATCTTGGTAACATCATTCATGTTGAGATTATACAAATGTGAGCTGTATTAGTATCAGTGTGTTTCTTTCTTCAAAAGTCCATCTCAGACACTAATCTGCATGGTCCTCATGACTTGACCAATGTCTGGACTTTAAAAGAAACTGTGACCTCTGAGTTTGTTTCTTTTGTTTCTTAGAGTAGTCAGGTACGAAACACCGGCCACAACCAGTTTCAAAAAGCTATTTGCAAAAATAAACATTTCATTTTAGCATAAAGATAAAGTTATTTATACAGGAATTGGTTTAATATCTGACGATAATAATTAGTCTTCCTTTTAAGATAAAGGCCGTAGCTAATGCCAGCGGGAAGCGTTTTGATAGCCGGACGCAGAAACAAAAACGTTTGTCTTAGCTTTGTAAACATTGAGTATAAATAGACTCGTGCAGTCACATATCTACATAACTCAGATCCAGCCTGTACCCTAGCTGTCCTTCCCCAGCGACACCCTAAACCGGCACTCGTACCCCACAGGGGGTGTCCTTAGCATGTAGTCGCTTAGTTTGCAAGTAGTTTTATACCCTGGCTGGAGGCCTTACTCTCAAGGCATCCACAGGATAGTCCGGTTAAGCAGACGACAACCTTTTAGGTTGAACTGCGAGACGACATGTTCCCAAAAAGAAAAAAACAGTGCGTGGAGTCCCTCCGCGCGGAAGAAGTGAAACTTCGTAATACTACACGCATGCGTTCGAGTGCCACGCATTCACTCTCGTTATTTTATTGAGCTTCTAAATAAATTTTGTTGTTTTCTTGTTGTATTATTTTTATTACATAATTATTACATAAGTTTATCGAGGTTATTCTACTCATGGAAATTAAGCGAAGGCTGGTCACACCGAAGAGTCGAATGCATGACTGTTTACACGCCATCTTGCTTACCTAGTAGAACTACGTTGTCACAAATCTTGTAATACTGCCATCTCTTAGTGAGTTTTAGAAAATATACCCCTTCCATGGTAGCGTTAAACTTGTTGGAATTCGCATAAGAAGTTTCACTTCGAAAAACTCATCAAACATTTAGGTATTGACCTTATTCGGTCGATTTTTTAAAGATCATGCGTGTTCATCCCAGCAGTCTGTGTTTATTTAAAACAAAGGTGTAAATATAAACGGAACCTTACAAAGCCGTCAACCAAGCATTCTGTACATCAAAATAAGTAACTCTACGCAAAAAATATTGCTGGGAAACGAAAACTTTTTTTGGTGCAAAATCACGTTTAACGATAGCACTCAATGATACGCACACAAATTTTTTTATCACAAAATGATGCATTTAATACGGGTCATGGAGTTATTTAAAACATATAAGATAAGAAACTTGTATTAAAAAAAAAAAAAAAAACTTTTGAAAACGTTCAAATTCATTTATTAATTTTGTGGACTTTGACCCCAATACCTCCGTGACTAGATGGTACCTAGGTATTATCTATACTTAATATTATAAAGCTGAAGAGTTTGTTTGTTTAATCTAATAATTTGTGTCACTTGTTTAATCTAGTCTTTTTGCAATATCTTCTTTTTTTTTTTTTGTATAGACTCTTTTTCTTATTTACCGATTGTTTGTAAATGTATGGACATTGTAGGCCTTATAGATTCCTAGATCCTTGGTAACTTTTTATCTTGTTCTACGTTTTGTAGTAAGCCACGACTTATTGTCGGGCCTACGATGTCCACTCATACTTAAGTGCCAACGCTGTAACATAGAAAAATTGTAACGCCAAATGATTTTAAAAGAGTAACCATGGAGTTTCTTGCCGGTTCTTCTCCATGGGAAACGACCAACCCGAACCGAGCTTTTTGTCGACGTTTTACAAGTGCCCATGTAGGCCTATGTGAAATAAAAATATTTTGATTTTGATTTTGTTTGTTTGCTTGAACGCGCTAATCTCAGGAAGTACAGATCCGATTTGAAAATTCTTTAAGTGTTAGATAGCCCATTTATCGAGGAAGGCTATAGGCTATATATTATGACGCTACGACCAATAGGAGCGAAGCAGCAATGAAAAATGTTGCTAAAACGGGGAAAATGTGACGCAGACCAAGTTGCGCTGGACAGCTAGTCTAGAATAAAAAAATATTGCAATGACGGGTAGTAAAAGTGTCTTTCAGCTTCGTTAAGGGGATTTTTACACCCATTCGATTCTCAGCGCTGGTATTCATATTGCAGGCTGGTGCTATTGCTTTTTAATATCAGTTTAGTTTAGGCAGTGTTTTCTAAAAAAAGTTTCTTTCAAGGTAAACAAAAGAAAGCTTGTTTTCGAAATGAATCCACTTTCGTTTTTCGAAATATTAAGTAGGAATTTAAATATTCGAATGCTTTTTCGTCTATTTACATAGTCTCACGAGACAAAACAATAGAATGCGTATAATTATTATAAGTTTCTAAGTACACCTAAGCAGTACGACCAATTTCCGAGGCCAGCCCTTCCCAGTGCAGAGGTTAGGCGCCTTTAAATAAATTTGAATATGGAATTCACTTTCGATTTGTGATAGTTTATAACGGTGTTTCTTGTTTCTGTTTTGACTAGACCTACAATAATACAAGGTATAAACGGAACGAGCCATCAACCAAGCATTCTGTACATCAAACTAAGTTACTGTGCGCAAAAATTATTTCCACGGAACTACTAGATACGCCTTTTTTATTTGGGGGAAAAATTACGTTTTACAGTAGAAACGTAAAAAAGGATTCAATGTAACGCAATCAAAACACTTTGTGCTGATGGTTAAGAACTGAATTGAATAGTAAAATAAAATGTAAATTACACTAAAAAAAATATTTAAATTAAAATAAAAGTAATTTTAAACAAACCAACTCTTAAAGTTGGTTTGTTTGGTCGATCGCACTAATCTCAGAAACCACTGATTCGAATTGAAAAATCTTTTAGTGTTAGAAAAAAAACAAAAATAATTTTGCTATTCAGTGAAAATTTACATATTTTATGAATCAGCGTTAAAAATATTGTTGTTATAAATATGTTGTTGTTTATAGTGTGTATGGTGCTACAGAACCCAAAATGGTACAGAAGTCGGTATATGGATTTCTGTAGAGGCCACTTTAATTCTTATTCAGGGTAGTAAAATAATCATTTGGTTAGGTGATGGAAAACATCGTGAGGAAACCAGCATGCCTGAGAGATATTTCTCGACGGCATGTAAAGCCAAGTCAGAGGGCCATGGGTGGCATAAAAACTCAAACACCCAGGTTATGCACTAACCATACTATAAAGAAAGAATGGGTTGTAAAAATGTTCAGTACGAAACCCTTCAAGACTTTTGACGGCACGAGTGGTTGAGCAATCCACTGCTGCGCTGCGTGTCGCGGGTTCGATCACCGCCCGGAACAAATATTTGAATGGCCTACAGATAGTTGTTCCGGGTCTGGCTGTTTGTGTCATCATCATCATCATCATCAGCCTATAATGTTCCCACTGCTGGGAAGCAGGCCTCTCTATGAGAGGGAATGGGCTGTAATCCACCACGCAGGCCCAGTGCGGGTTGGTAGATGTCACATGTCTTCGAATTTTTAGTTCTAGGACATGTTACCTCACGATGTTTTCCTTCACCGTTTTTGAGAGCAGCGGTGATGAAATAAATTACACAAAGTAATGCGCTTGCCTGGGTTCGAACTCACTACGGCTTACTCGAATCCCCGTCTTACCGCTGCTGTTTGTGTATGTCAGTTTAAATGTTTGTAAATGCACCTACGATACAGGAGAAATTCCTAGTGTGGGGCGAAGTTTAAAAAATAGTATCCGCTTGCAGTGCGACCCAACCCCAATCACGTCAATATCCTATGACAGACTCGTCTGTCCCCCACACAAGTGAACTTTGTCTGCCGTCCGATAGCACCCAGACATGATTTGACCTCGTCTTCACCTTTAATTATTAACTTTAACTGATTAATATTCATAAAAGTAATTAGCGTTTTAGTTATTTATTTGTTGAAGAATAGTCTGTTTGTTTTATCATGATGTAATTATATCGTTGTTATGTGGAGGAGCTCGTGGCTAAATAATAACAGCCGCACGGGTCGATGTTTAAGGTTAAGCCGAGCTTCCCGAGGTTGGTCCGTGGATGGGTGACCATAATTACATACCGAGTGTCCTCTGTGTCTCGGAAAGCACGTTAAGTCATTGGTCACTGTCATTTGTAGATCTTTGACAGTCGTTACGAGTAGTCAGAAGCCAAAAGTCTGACATCAAGTCTCACCAAGCGGTATCGTATTACCCAGTTGGGTTGTGGAGGTCAGATAGGCAGGCGCTTCATGTAAAATACTGGTACTCAGCTGCATCCGGTTAAACTGGTAGCCGACCCAAGATAGTTTGGGAAATAAATAAATAAATAAATAAGGTTCTGGGTTCAAAAGTGTTATAGGGTTTTACATCAAGAATTTTTCAGTAGCAGTCATGGAGGCAGTAAGGGGTCATCCATAATTTACGTCACACGAATTACATTTTTTTGCCCCTCCCCCCGTCCTTGTCACAGCTGGTCACATTTGTAAGACTCCCACCCTTCCTAGTGTGACGTCACATATTTTTCAAATTTGGGTGAATTTCAACAAATGCCATTTTTTTTATCATATCGGTGAACTTTTTCATTTATATATTTTTTTTATATTTTTCAGGTTTAATGTAATCTTTAAGATATCAAATATCCCCAATTTTAATATCATCAACGTATCACTTAAGACTAAGGAGAAAATTCAGTTTGAATTCTGGTTTCCACCGATATGACAAACCGGCACCGAATTTTTTTTCTGTACACCGGTATGATAAGTTTATCCACCGAAATGATGTACATATCCAGCGATATGATGATCTATCACCCTTTGAACATCAAAAAATGAAATAGTTAGTAGGTACCTATATATTTTTACAAGGGTGACTTAGAACTGAAGACCTGAACTAAGGGTCTTATGTAAGTAGATCACATCCAAAGAGAACTGAGTTCTTAGAAATTCAGTTGCAATATATTTTTTTAAATCATGTACCTATTTTATTATATATACTTTCTTTTTTATTATATTTACTATAGGTACTATGAATTTAAAAAAAATGTTTATTTTTATTATCATTGTCTTTGTAATAGTATTATACTTTACTTAACGAAATGATACGGGATCTACCGATATGATAAAACGAATCACCGAGATGATAAAATGATCTAGCGATATGATAAAGTAATCCACCGATGTGACAAAACTGTGCGTTGATCATGAATCAAAACACCGATATTAGATATAAGACACCGATTGGTTCTTTCGGTGTAAATTATCACATCGGTGGTAATAAAGACCACCGATTACAGCGATATGAGAACAGCGACGTGAGAAATAATACACTTTTTCGAAAATTAGAAAAAATGCATAATATCTAGGATAAATTCAATAACAGTCAATGAAGCTAATTTACTTACTACCTGTGTTAGAACCAAACAACAAAAATAAAACTACTCATTACACTAGAAAAATGCAACCACCGATACTATAAAATAATTGTCCGGGAGCAACTGAAATGGCGTACTTATGTTATTTGCGAGAATATGCAGCGATTTGACACAAATCCGTCCTGACTGCGCACTAGCACACACTAACGAGGAACATAAAATTGGGGTGGGGACGCTGTCGGACTCGTCGATGTAAAGTTAGGTTTAAATTACTTTTGTCCAGCGATATGAGAACATTTTGCAGGACAGGTACGTTTGTGCCTCTCAGTAATAATAATCGTTAATTATGTAATAAAATATGCTATATATTAATAACAAAACTAATATTCTATAAAATAGAATAAGTTATATACTTAACTTACTTATTTCTATTAGTGTATAAGCTTTTTTGTTTGTAAAAAAAGTAGAGGGACAGCACCGATTTGAAAAAAATAGAGGTTTATGAATTTATTTCAGCCTTTGTAAATAGTCCTAGGCAAAGTATATTTTTGCCACAACCCAATAACTACCTATTAAATACTAAAAAATATAATTCAGAACGATATTCTTTTTTTCAAATACTAATTTCACCGAAGACAAAAAAATAAGTCATTTGGGAAATTCACCCATTTACATTTAGAAATTATTGAATGAAAACAGCGGTTCCGAAATCAGTTTTATTTTCATTTAAATTATTTTTTAATAAAATTATATATCTATGTAAATATAAGATACCATTTGTTTTGTCGATCACTCGCTCTACTAGTGTTACGCACAATACGCACCGGCCGGCCGCCTAGCCGCCCTTTGATAAATGCCGCCAAACGCATATAGTGTAGTTGTATTATAATATAGTTGTATATACGCTGTATGTCGCATACGCCGTCAGAAAAGTTAGACAATATACTGACGTTGATACAGCACGGTTAGTCTATTTTAGTTACTTTCACAGTGTTATGACCTATGGTATTCTGCTGTGGGGCAAAGCCGCTGATATCCAAAATATATTCGTTCTTCAAAAACGAGCGGTTCGTGCAATTTACCAGCTGGGTGCACGAGTATCTCTGAGAGATTTTTTTAAAGAGATTGGTATTCTCACGGTGGCTTCACAATTTATTTTAGCTAACATTTTATATATTAGACAAAATATCCATTTGTACTGTAAAAACAGTGATATTCACAACATAAACACTCGAAATAAGCATAAACTACGTGCTCCCTTTCACCGGCTTCATAAGGTTCATAATTCATTCGTAGGGCTTGGTATAACATTTTACAACAAGCTACCATCTTCCTTTTTAGACTTGCCATTTAATGTGTTTAAAGCTAAAGTGAAATCTAACCTTTGTTCAAAGGCCTACTATTCCATTAACGACTACTTAAACGATAAGAATAGTTGGTCGCTGGGTTGAACTCAAGACAATGTTTATGTTCTTTCTTTCTCTAATTAGCTTATGGTATTATATAACTTTATATGTTATTTATTTATTTTTTATTTTTTTATTTTACTTCATCTTTATTATTATTTATCTTTATTTTTATTTTATTCGTCTGTATGCACGTGTAAGCGGGCACGCCCTTTATGTCTGGAGGCTTTATTTATTCTTGAGTATATTTTTTAATATTTTATTTTATTATTGGTGTGTGCTAGCTGACATGTGACATTAATTTGATATAATGGATTCCTTGTTTATATAAACTTGAACACTTTTGTATAGAATCTGGTTCTTCTAACCTAACAGACAGATGTGTTGCTGGGGAGTTTGTTCCGCCACTTCTTCTTCCCAGCTAAAACACTAGGAAGTGGCGAAGGGCGGGCGTTTTGGGGGACTGTCTCTTGTAATTTTGACGTTCAAAAAGTGCTGATTATCAGCCTAGTTTGAATAAATGACTTTTGATTTTGATTTTGATTATGTTTTTGAGGTTTCCGTAAAGTAATAGTTTAAAGTTCGTGTTTCACTTAGATTAAAATAGATTTTGAAAGACGTCACGTTTAGGACCGCTCCCACCCCCTTGTCACACAATGTCACACTTCGTCGTTCCCCTCCCTCTCCCTTAACGTGTGACATAATTTATGGATGGCCCCTAATTCGTGGTCTCCTGATGGCAATAGGCTTAACTAACGAAGTGTAGGGGAAATGAACATACATCCCTGCCTAACGCCTCGGGCATCACACGCGTGATGTTATGTTATTGAAGATAGCATCGCAAAAGAAGTATCTAATCAATATTTCGGATCCACCACGTCTATTGACGTTCTCTAGCTTTTTGAATTTAACTCTTTAATATCCTTTTCATCACACTTGCACGTAAACAGTGTCATAACATACAGGTTAACTTGGCTGTAATGCCCCTTATAAAACCCTAGGGCGGTAAGTTTTTTTAATTTACAGCACAGCATGACAGCACACAGGTCATGTAAGTTCAAGCAAGGAGTTTACACGCAATTGAAATAGTATATTGTGTATTAAGGGCGGTAAGTAAGGAATTACGATCGAGGCTCTAGTAGAAGCCCGAAGTCGAAGACTGAGGGCTTTCTGAGTCGAGGTTCGTAATTCCCGTACCGCCCGTAAAACATACTATGTTTTTCATCACATTTGCGAGTTAATAATTATGAATATACACAAGTCAGCACAAATATTATTACGAAATACGTGAACTGATTTTTAAGCGGATCTATCCGGGCTGTTTGCCCACACCACAGATTATACAAATGTTTTGTTCAGAAACGTTAAGGGCAAATACTTACCTAGGTATACAGCCATGACGGAGTGTAAAAAAAAAAAAAAAAATCGACGTTTTGATACAAAAAACTATCGATTATTTAGATTTTAGAACATTAGTTGAGTAATTAAATAACATGTAGCGAGAATGAAATTCCTGTTTAGATAAAATTTTAAGACAATTTTTCAATTGCGTGTAAACTCCTTGCATGACCTGTGTGCTGTCATGCTGTGCTGTAAATTAAAAAAAAATTACTTACCGCCCTAGGGTTTTATATGGGGCATTACAGCCAAGTTAACCTGTATGTAATGACACTGTTTACGTGCAAGTGTGATGAAAAATTGTCTTAAAATGTTATTTAAACAGGAATTTCATTCAATCTCGCTACATGTTATTTAATTACTCAACTAATGTTCTAAAATCTAAATAATCGATAGTTTTTTGTATCAAAACGTCGTTTTATTTTTTTTTATACTCCGTCATGGCTGTATACCTAGGTAAGTATTTGCCTTTAACGTTTCTGAACAAAACATTTGTATAATCTGTGGTGTGGGCAAACAGCCCGCCATCCGCAAATCAGTTCACGTATTTCGTAATAATATGTGCTGACTTGTGTATATTCATAATTATTAGCTCGCAAATGTGATGAAAAACATTGTATGTTTCACGGGCGGTACGGGAATTACGAACCTCGACTCAGAAAGCCCTCAGTCTTCGACTTCGGGCTTCTACTAGAGCCTCGATCGTAATTCCTTACTTACCGCCCTTAATACACAATATACTATTTCAGTACTATACTCAGCTACATCATCAGCTACATCATCAGCATCATGGTTTTCAGCTGCATTTCCATAGACTGAAAGCAGTCCCCAGTCTTTTCACAGCCCTTTACCGGAATTCGTAGACTTACAAACTTGACAAGAAAAAAAAACCCTAGACTCCTGCTAACCCTAACCTGACCAGGTGATGATGATGATATTAACATCTTCTTTCTCTTTCCCACAGCTGTTCCAAACCGTGTTCCTGACAATGTCCCTGGTGTACGACATCATGGAGTGGCTGGACCGGCACGAGTCTCCTCTGGGAAGGAAGCTGAAGTATCTGAGAGATGTCATGTTCTCGGGGCTGGTGGTGCCTTTGACCCTGGTAAGTTAAGCAGAAGCATAGCATATTCAACCTTTGTTGTTCCCAATGTCGGGTGCCTCTAGTGTTCTACGCGCGGCTCAAGGACATGTCAGCAAACCGGAACGGGTCCGAGAGGGTCGATGCCTGCCAGGACTGCGGGACTGTTCGAAAGAGATACCGTGGCCCTGGAACACAAAGGGCTAAGAAGGAAGATGAATGGGTTTTAGTCAGTACAAGTCTGACACTCCCTTCCGCCAAAGCATTTGATGAATTCACATCCGTAAAAAAAAAAGGGGAGAATATTCGTTGCTCTCGCTCGAGGTATCTGTCAAGGCCGTTGTCACAGCTGCACTCGCGATGAGGCTGGGTCCCGGGAGCGGCGAAGTTGATTTGAGAGGCTTGAATAGATACTCGTTTGTTTCAACAGCAACTTTAGATAAAATAAATGGTGCCTCTAGTGGTGCAACCGTGCGCAACCGTGACTGCTGAGCAGGAAGTACTGGGTTCAATTCCCGCATCGGGCAAAATGTTATTGGTTTTTACATCAGGAATTTCACAGTAGTAGCCACGGAGTATGAATTTGTGCCTGGTTTATGGCAATCGGCTCGCTCCCTATTACATGGGACTTAAATATAACTCTTGAAATTTGGTGTACTATTAGGTACACCTCTACCGAACCCTTCGGGGTTTATAGGCGTGATGTTAAGAGGGGACTCGAGTGGGCCTTTCTCCATACAAACGTATTCCGCTGTTTTCTTCGTGGATAATGCGTCCAGAGCAATGATTTTTTTCCAAAAAATCTAGTTCATAGTAATACATGCCCCTATCATTTCCTTTTTTTCAAAACATAATCACTAAAAGAATTATGACAATCCAAAAACCCGTCATTTTCAGACGACTATCAGACAAATTAGATAAGTTTTTAACAAAAATAGAAGCATAGATATACTTTTCTTCTGAATTTTGATATAAGAATTATTTAGATCAGTTTAGTTTTGAAGAAGAAAACAGCAGAATACAAAACGTCTTTTGGTCAAGATTTTTGTAGGTAAAATCAGTCTGAGCTGCAGTTATCCCTTTCGATCTTTACGGGGGCTTGGTCGGGCGCAGCGCGACGGCAATAGTTTCTTCAAATACCTATCCTTTAAATTACTCGGGGCTAGTAATTCTCGCTAAATAGTCAATTCGGGGGATTCTTAAATAATGAAAATAAACTTGACATTTGTTTTGCCCAATCTACTGATTGGACAAAAAAAATATCAAATTCAAAATCAATAATTCAATGTCAATACTTGTGTACTCACAAGTATGGATTGTTTTGTCTAGTTATACAGCAAAAGCTGTATAATTAACAAATTCAAATATGTTTATTTGTGACACATAGGTAAAAGTAAGTAATGGTGTTATCAATAAAGTTATGTCTCACTATGTGCTGCCGTGCAAGGAGTACAAAATTACGTTAATGTTTACACATTAAGTAGTGCAGGTTGTAGTTTTTTGACTATAAAAAAAAAAACTACTGTTATTGCAGCTAATTACCTAATATTAAATCTTTAATTATTATTAATTCATTTATTTCAGACAAAGTCCATACATTTTACTAGTATTTTTTAATATAATATTAATATTTTAATATAATATCCAAAAAGTTTCACTTTAAAAACAAAAACAAATTTAAAACAATACAAAATAAGTAGTAACAATCTCACGAACTAAAGCTAATAATCAGGGAACAAAAAGTAGGATCTGGAGCGAGCGAAACGAGCTCGAAAATCTTGAGCATTCCGTGTTAGGCGGGCTACTCGCTTTCTCCGAAACGTAACTTCGGCAACGAACGAAAATTAATCGTAGTTACGTTTGTCACCCTACTCTATATAATTTGCGGACGTACACAATAACATTCAATACACTCGTTGTCTGTGAATTCGATCTTCTTGTGTGCGTTCGCAAATTACATAGAGTAGGGTCACAAACGTAACTACGTTCAATTTTCGTTCGTTGCCGGTGTTACGTTTCGGAGAAAGAGAGTAGACCTCCAGATAGTCTTTCTATCTCCTATTCAATCAGTATATCCGATGTAGGGTTTGCTAAAATGTTTTGGATTTGCCCAAAACTTCAAGAATGTTCAATTAAAATTATTTGATCAAAGATTAGATTAGAGAGAAAGACCAAAGAAACGATGGATGGACTGTGTGAAGGATGATATGGCTAGAAAGGAGGTGTCTGGTGAGATGACAAGTAATAGAGAAGTTTGGAAGGAGAAGACATGCTGCGCCGACCCCAAATAAATTGGGATAAGGGCAAGAAAATTATGATGAATCAACGATTCCCTTTCATTCTTGCTTTTTCTCTTTATCTTAATATTTAAAATACAAGTTATTTTTTAAAAGCTTTTATTTTACAGTTTTTACTCGCCCAACTTAACAGTTTAATGGCGAGAAGCGCTCGTTTATCATTCAAAACTTGAAATTATAAACTTGACTTAAAATTAAATCCCATTTTGTACCAGTAGAAATAATTATTATTATTATCTATTTTTTAAAAGGTGCCGTCTAATAGTCTAATTGAAATAAATTATTTGACTTTGTTTTTGATGACTTTTTTTACTAAGAATTTGTAATAGGAAAAAAAAAAGAAAAAAGGCTCCTAACACATCAGCAAATGTTTTAGCGTATTTCACAAATAGGTGATGTCTTTCGAGCCGATTCATAAGACGGATCCTCGTAGCAGGTTCATTCGATGAGCATCAAACGTCGAATTATCTCACAAATCAACCAACCAGCCTACCTACCAATTTCACCATTTTCTAACAACCTTCTCATTCCTTTTTTTCCAGTTCATAACCACAATGTTCTGGACGGTCTACTGGATCGACCGCGAGCTGGTCTTCCCACAGGTCTACGATGAGCTGGTGCCGTGGTGGTTCAACCACTGCGTCCACACCAACATCACTATTGTGGTGCTGGTTGAGACCGTCCTGCTGGCCAGGAGACATCCCACGAACTTTAAGCTGGAGTTGTGGCTGACTGGTGGAGCTGGCGTGTTGTATGCTATTGTGTAAGTATAAAAAAACTGCCTGTCCCACGCAACTTCGTCTGCGTCACAGTTTCCCCGATTTGGCAACATTTAACTTTTCTGCTCCGCTCTTATTAGTCGTAGCGTGATGATATTTAACCTATAGCCTTTCTCGATAAATGAGCTATCTAACACTGAAATAATTTTTCAAATCGGACAAGTAGTTCCTGAGATTAGCGCGTTCAATCAAACAAACTCTTCAGCTTTATAATATTATAAGTACAGATGTTACTTTTACTGCCTCGTGGGTTGGTGTAGTTGCAAGTGCTTCTGCTGAGCACGAGGTCATCAACATCGTCAGCCTATTAACAGTCCACTGCTGGACATAGGACTCCCCAATCGCGCGCCACGTAACTCGATTCTGGGTAACTCTCAATGCCGGCCGGCCCGGGACAGTTTTTTTTGAGGAGCTCGTGGCTAAATAATAACAGCCGCACGGGTCGATCTTTAAAGTTAAGTCATGCTTGCCGAGGTGGGTCCGTGGATCAGTAACCATAATTACATAATGAGTTTCCTCCGTCCCGGCTGTTATTTATAGATCTTTGACAGTCGTTACGAGTAGTCAGAAGCCAAAAGTCTGACACCAGTCTTGTCAAGGGGTATCGTATTACTCTGTTACTGTGTTGTGGAGGACAGATAGGCAGTCGCTTTATGTAAAATACTGGTATTCAGCTGCATCCTGTTAGACTGGAAGCCGACACCAGGACAATTTGTCATGCCTTCTGTGAACACCTAAAAGTTAAAGACATTTAAAGATAAAAACATCGTGGCATAGTGAAATAAAATTTCTTATATCTCTTTCCAGCTACTACTCGATCTACTTCTTCTCCCACCGCTGGCTGTATGGAATCTTCGGCATCATGACCTGGTGGCAGGTCTGCCTCTACCAGATCCTCATCTGGACTTCCACCTTCGTCTTCTACTTCATCCAGTACCCCATCAACAGGCTGTTCCATCGCGAAGAGTCCACAGACCAGAAAGAACTCCAAGAAACGAAGACTGGAATCCAGAATGGAGCATATAGCGAAGAGTCTAGCGCAATTCCTGAAAGCTTGTTGAAGCATAGATCTAAGAATCAGGTTGAGAGTTCTAGCTTCTGATTGGCTGGTTACTGGTTAAGGTTTAAAAGTAATTGAATTTTAGTTGTATGGTTGCCCACCTAAATGTATGTAGGTTGCTGGATATAGGCTTCTCGATCTGATATGAAGTTTAACACCAGCAGAAGCTGAGAATTAAATGGCTTCATAAAATATCAGGAACTGGTCCACTGCAGAACAAAGGCCTTTTTCTCAAACAGAGAAGGATCGAGCATCGATCACCAACCCAGGTGACCTGCCATGTCTTCTTAAAGCTTAGTTTCAAACTCAATTCACAATGAGAAAGAGATGGCACTAAACGTCTTGCATCGCTCCGTCTCTTTCCCACACTAAAGTGTCATTAACCTAATGCTTCCATATGACATGGTTTTGTAGCCCTGCAGGTTTCAACAAGATGTTTTTCTTTGACTTTTTATGGTGTCTTTAACTAACTTAGAAAGTACATTATGACGTTGAAACAGTCACAATCAAGTCAGGTTTGAACCAAACATTAGGTGCTTTAAAAATAAAGATTGGAATCATATGATTTGGACTGTCAAAAATGGTGACGTTTCTGCGTCGTTGACAATGAGTTTTAAATCGCATTGTCTCACTCCCTGTAGTCAATCAGACCATTTATTTCAAATAGACCTGGGCCTCAAGTCTGCTATTTTTATAAACATCGTCATTCCAACACGACCCCATTGTCATTTTGCTAAAAGTCCGTAATCTGCTAAATTCATAATGGTCTGTCAAATTCTATGTCATTTCTTTCAATGGAGTGTCAGTGGTTTACTATTGTGAAGTCATAATGACGCCATTGTATTAGTAGATTACCAAACTTGTCAAAATCAACAATTATGAAATCAATGATAGGCCATTCTGACACTATTGTAATAGCAGACTTGAGGCCCAGTTATAGACACTTGATTCGTCAAAAACTAAAGTCCAGTCACAAGTCATAATAACTGTGAAAGTTAAAGCAGTCCATTTCAAAGCGTAGATGTCTATGGAGAAACAGGGACAAGAAACTCCATGGACATTTATACTTTAAAATCAAGTTAGGTATTACAAAATTGAATCTATACATTTTAAAGGTAAATCTGATATTTCAATGCTTGTTCAAGACATTGCTCTCAAAAACAGCCCAAAATGTACGAATGGCTGTGATTTCTTCAAATAAAATAAGCTGCACATAATAACATAAGAATCGGTGATATTTTAATTATAAATAAGTCTTTTTGACAATAAATGACATTTTTGTTTAGTTTGAGTATATGGTGGTAAAAATACTGTTGTTAAATATGTCTTTCTAGGCCTATAGTTAAAAGATAAAGATTTTTCGCTTAAAGTTGTCAAAACAATTGATGTGAACTTTTACCATAAACTCGCAATCGTAAACGATAGCTATCGCTTTTCATATTAACTGTCGCTATACATCAAATCACACGCGTATCATAATACACAGGTCCTGTATTATGATACGCGTGAGATATAATATTTAGCGCCAGTTAGTACTGGTAGCGTTAAATATCGTTTACAATGGCGAGTTATTGGTACAAGTTCACTTTCAATTGTTCAGCCAGTATAACACGATTCGGCGATAGACAAAATGGCTTTCTGTCAGCGATAATATGACTGTCAAAAGCTTGGTAAGAAGCTGATGTCAGTCCTGTTACAATTTCTTGTAGAAAATATAAATACTATGAAAGCGATTGTTATTTGTATTTGTGCCTTCAGATTACGATAAGAACTTGACCAAAAAGTGTATAAAAATCATAGATAATTTGCTGTCAAAAACTCGACAAACTGTGAAAAACAATTCCTACCTAGGTAAGGGCGACACGAAAACGCTTACCACGTCATATCATTCTGAAAATATTTCATCGGAGATTAAAAATAAAAAACAACAGTTTCCATCAATCATCTTTACCTACACCTAGACGCACTGCAAGTTACCATCCCTACCTTATTGCTATTCTACCAATTCGCACTAAGCGTTTTCAAACGTCTTTCATAATGCGCACAGCAAAGGAGTGGAACTATCTGCCTGCGTCTGTGTTTCCGAACGCTTACAACCCTAATCTCTTCAAAGTTAGAGTGAACAGGCTTCTTCTGGGTAAGCTCGTACCATCGTCGACTTTGTCTCTGTCATCTCTGACCTAGACTAGAGTCAAGAGCAAAACCATGGCAAATAGAAAAAAAGTACCATCGTCGAAATGTATAGAACAGCCGATTTAAAAAAAAATACTGGTGATAAATTTCTATTTTAGGGGTATTAGGAACAGGGTGTTAAGTTCCTCAATACTCCATTGAAAAGGGAGGATCCTCCGGCCAGACAGGTGTTATGTCTGGCGGGCAACTGCCCGACAGTTGTTATCGGGTTTCTCTATATATACTAAAATCGATGTAAACTTTGCTTGCGACTTGTAGGAAATTGATGTTAGTTCCTCCGTCGCATCATAGATGGCGTTGTAGTACTTTTTGTAGTATGTTGCTTTTTGTGGTCGCTACACTATTAAGACATCCAGTTTTACCAAGGGGTATCGTATTACCCATGTGGAGGTCAGATAGACAGTCGCTTCATGTAAAATACTGGTACTCAGCTGCATCCGGATATACTGGAAGCTGACCCCAAGATAGTTTGGGAAAAGGCTCGGCTGATGATGATGATGATGATGAAATTTCTATTTGGTGGGGTTCAGAATTATTTACTGAGTAAGTTGTAAGCGTTTTCGCGTCCGTGTCTCTTACACCCTGTGTAGTGAAATAAATGTCGAATTGTTTTTCACAATAATTCCATTTTGTATTTATGTTGCGTGTGGAGAAACGAATATTATCCAATTTTGTAAAAGAATGTAAGAATTGTGCTTATACAAGGTGTGGTTTTGCATCCTCGTTAAATTCAACGAGGTAACTATGCTATAATGATTCTCGACCCGAAACAATAATAAAATTAGTAGTCATTTTTTTATTTTCGGTGTTGGGTAAGTGTGAACCACCCGTGTTTTAAACGCGGCCCGTCCGATCCTCGCTCTATAACCGCGATTACACACTAACAAACAATCTCAAACGTTTATTCGATAATTTCTTAATCCCTAAACCACGCTAAGTGGGTTATTCTGAAATACTGACAAACTTAAACAACCAAAAAAATCGACGTTTATTCATAATTAACTAGGTACCTCAATTTAAATTGATTATTTATGTCATGTCTTTTGTGACAACCTCCTGAATTTTGGCGAGGATGCAAAACAATACCTTGTATAAGTTAAGTTTTATAGAATCTAAGATAAGCTAACAGAGCTTTTGTAAGGCGATTTCAATCTTAAAGAGAAAGTTGCAAAATATGATTATACATAGTTTTCCTCAGAGTAGACACAGGTTTTACCGTCGTTAAAGATCTTCTTAGTGTGTCGATGGCAATCTAAATTGTGTGGTCCCAGAACTGAGCCACTAGTTTGGCGCCCTCTGTAACGTCCATCAGTTCCTGTAATGAACAAACAGCAGGACACGATATTAAGTGCCGCATCGTTTGTGAAACAGCACCATAAAGGGTGTAAAACACCTCTTAACGAAGCCGAAAGGCACTGGTTCTCCCTGTCATTGCGATCATTTTTTTGTTCTACACCAAACCTGGGAACCTTCTAGTTACGGAGATATTAGGGGTCGAAGTTCCAACTTTTTGACAAGTATTTTTACTTTAAACAGGTGTTTAAAGTAAAAATACTTGTCAAGAGAGTGGAGACGGATTGAATATTACGGGGGTCGTGGAGGTCCACGACCCCCGTAATATTCAATCCGTCTATCAGCACAATGTTTTGAGTGCGTTACATTGAGTTCTACCACAAAACATGATTTTACACCCCCCAAAAAAAAGGCGTTTCCCAGTAATCATTTTTGCGTAAAGTTACTTAGTTTCATGTACAGAATGCTTTGTTGACGGCTTCGTGATGAGGTGATTTACACGGTGTATTTACACTCCAGGGCAGAGTCATTAATGGATCTCCACTTAAACAGATTTTCCTTACTGCGACCAACCTGAGTCCTAATCTAATGCGAGAAAAATCATTAGTTGTTTTCTAATTTGTTTACACCATACGGCATTTTATACAAACTTTAAAGTCCTTATTTTCCGATATGACAGAACCGATTTTAATGAAACTTAATACTTATAAGCAGGATACATAAGTCTAAAAAGTTACAACAAAACATTTTCGAAATGTCTTTAAAAAAAGAACGATATTTGGATTTTTCTGTTTCCATAGATAATTTATAATCGGTGTAATTACGGAGAGCAGCGGTGGCCCAGTGGTAGCAGCCCCGACTTACGAGCAGTAAGTCGTAGGTTCGTACCCAGGCAGGCGCATTACTTTGTGTAATTTATTTCATTACATGCTCTCAAAACGGTGAAGGAAAACATCGTGAGGAAACCGGCATGTCCTAGAACTAAAAATTCGAAGACATGTGACATCTACCAACCCGCACTGGGCCCGCGTGGTGGATTACAGCCCATTCCTTCTCATAGAGAGGAGGCCTGCGTCCCAGCAGTGGGAACAATATAGGCTGATGATGATGATGAATCGGTGTAATTTAGATGTAAACACTATTTTTTGAAAATGTTTTTAGTACTTTTTAGACCTATGTATCTTGCTTATGATCATGAAGTTTCATTAAAATCGGTTCAGTCATTTTGGAAAATAAGGACTTGAAAGCGTGTTTAAAGCAAAGCTCTCTTAAGAGCGTTTGCACCTTACGACATTTCATACAAACTTTCAAACTGTTATTTTCCGAAATGACTGAACTGATTTTAATGAAACTTCGTACACGTAAGCAGAATACACAGATCTAAAAAGTTACTAAAAACATTTTCGAAAAATAGTGTTACAGTTAAATTAGACCGATTATAAATTTTCTATAGAAACAGAAAATTCCAATTATCTCTTCTATTAAAACACATTTCGAAAATATTTTTTAGTAACTTTTTAGTCCTATGTATCCTGCTTATGCGTATAAAGTTTCATTTAAATCGGTTCATTCATTTCGGAAAAAAAACTACTTGAAAGTTTGTATGTAAAGCGGTAAGGTATAAACGCTCTTAAGTACAACTAGACCGCGACTCTTAAAGCAACCAAAATTATTGTAAACACTTTCTCATTAACCTAGATTTTGTATTTAAAAAAGTAACCGTAATTTTATTATTTGCTCCTTAAATACACTTAATAAACTAATACGACTGGTATTTGTTTCAAGTACCGGTATTTGAAACAAATAACCGTGGTATTAATTGTTGGTATTAGAACGGAATAAATCAAATAATTGACATCGCCGTACGTAAAGGCCTGTACAGTAATTTTATTAAGATTCTATTGTATTTGTGTTTATAATTATTGAAGTTAGAACAAATTATAATTAGAACAATTTATTATTTTACTAAGCGTTGTTTTATTTTGTTATCCATCGGGGCAATCATCATCTGCCTGCCTTTTCACAACTGTGGTCTGCTTCCAGTCTTACCGGACGCAGCTGAATACCAGTATTTTACATTGAGTGACTGCCTATCTGACACAACCTAGTTGGTACTGACTGGGTAATACGATACCCATTGGTAAGACTGGCTGCTGGAACCTCATCAGTAAGGTTGTTCCCTCCCGGCGGCGCGTTGCCACTCACATCTGCTGGCCTACGGGGACTCTAGTGGGCCTTTCTCCATACAAACGTATTCCGCTGTTTTCTTCGTCCACGAAGAAAACAAAAAAAATCTATCTGGTCTTATTAATACATGCCCCTATCATTTTCTTTTTTTCAAAACATAATCACTAAAATAATTATGACAATCCAAAAACCCGAAAAAAAGCCCGTTTTTACCGCCATGTTCAGACGACTATCAGACAAATTAGATAGTAAGTTTTTAACAAAAAAGAAAATAATAGAAGCATAGATATACTTTTCTTCTAAATTTTTATATAAGAATTATTTAGATCAGTTTAGATTTGAAGAAGAAAACAGCGGAATACAAAACGTCTTTTGGTCACGATTTTTGTAGGTAACATCAGCGTGAGTTGCAGTTGTCCCTTTTGGCACTTTACGGAGGCTAGGTCGGTCGGAGCGCGACGGCAATAGTTTCTTCAAATACCTATTCTTTAAATTCCTCGAGCCTAGAGTCCCCTCTTAAAGCAGTATTGTTTTACTCTTCCATTCCAGCGTGGAAAAGAGACGGAGCTGTACAGGATGTCGCCATCTCTTTCCCACACTGGAAAAGGATTTAAACAATTATGTTTCAAGACGTCATGATAGGCCCCCTGATCATAGATAATCTGATCATAGAATCATGTTAAAATTATTAAATGGTCTCAGGGAGTAGTTAATATTATGAATTGTCACTTTGTGAACATTTTACGAATTGTAACGTAAATCATATTAATTATTATCCTAATGTTTCTGCATAGGCGGCCATTTTAAGCCCCCAGGAAACATCCCAGATAATCTGGAGTTAGTGAAACAGGCAGTAAAAAGAAAATACAAAAGTATTTTACATAGTTTTTTTTTTTATTATAGGAAATCCTCCTTAAAACTATTGTGTACAAAATAAAAAAAAGGTTGTTCATATTTATAAAATGTACAAATATTTTGAGTGTGTGTGTGATCGAGAAAAAACATTACAAGAAAAGTATTCATCTTCGACAAGGCCACTAAAGTCACATTTTATTAAAACAGTACCCTCCTTTTGCTTCGTCGCAGTTGAGTAAAATTGACAACAGATGTTTTTTTTTGGCAATTTGGGTTAATGACCCCTTTGCACTTTCTAATAAATAATGGGTGTTAACAACTCTTTTCGAAGCCGAAAGGCAACAATTTGAACATCTTTGTATATGGCACCAACATCATAATCACAAAAAATATCAGCTGTACCATACAAAGTCTTTGCGATATTTTTTTTGTTCTAGACCGTACCTAGGTAACTTTTAGTTACGGAGATATTGGGGTCAAAGTTCCCAAATCTTTTCTTCAAGTCTTTTTTTATTTTTAAATACTTCCACGAACCCGCTATTCAATGCATCCATCAGCACAATGTTTTACTACTACCGTAAAATGTGACTATTCACCCCGAGTTACTTTGTTTCACATACTAGAATACTTTGTTGCCGGCTTCGAAGCGTTCGTTTACAACCATTAATAATGCAAGTATTTTACAAATTCTGTATTTGTCAAGAGTAAAAAAAAAAACAAAAACAAAAAGCCTGATCCAGGATTCAAATCTAACGCATTATAATATTATATCATGTCATGTTTCTTTCAATCACAAACACACTTGAATTTTTCTTAAAAATACAGGTAACTTAGAGTATTTTTTACACAAATATTTTTCTTTTAATTTTTATAAATTAAACAATTGGCAGTGGTCTTTCAATGTTTCGAAAATAGTTAGTTTTCTTTACATAATTTAATTTTTTATTAATTGACTTAATAATTAATGTACTTTATTATACGAAAACCTGTAGGGTATAAGAATATTTTTTTGTTAGTAAAAACAAAATTGTCCGACAGTGCAACACTTTTCTGTAAAAAAAATCGAATACTCTTGCTATTTTCAGGTTGGGTATAAAATATTTTTTTACCGATTTCTACGATTTTTAATGCATCATATTCATGAGATCTTTTTTTTACAGATAATAGTTGGGTACTCCCTCCTACTCTTGATCAATAATGTCCATTCCAAATTTAAAATCTCTCCTTTTTATAGATTCAGTTTAAAATAAATCCATAATCGACAGTTATTTTGCGAAACTTTATGGACTGAATTATCTCAGAAAATAATTAAAAAAAAAACGTAACAAAAATCACGCCTGTTATCCCCGAAGGGTTAGGCAGGGGTGTACTTAATAGTACACCCACATTTCGCCAGTTATGTTTAAGTCCTATGCTATTAGGGGCAAACCTATTGCCATCAGCCGGGCCGATATCTAGACTCCTTGACTACTACAAAGAAATTCCTGATAGAAAAAATCCAATAACAAATTGTCGGAACTGGAACCGAATCCGGCACTCCATGCTTAGGACTCGCTTTCGCCCAATACACTAACAAGGCGGCCGAATTTTAAAATTCGGCCGCCGTATATTCAATCTACATTGATTCGGAAGTGCCGTGCTTGACGGACGCAGAGGACGCCTGGAAAGTGGCTTGACCGGACACGGATCGGCCCGTGAACCCGTTCTCCCAGAGACAGTGGGATGAGCCGCTCTGTAGGTTGGTACGGAATAACCTTATTAATACGTCTACCAATACTGCTGAGCGTGCCCGGCTGCTGGCTGTGGGTGAGTGGGAGTTGGGTCTTTGGCTTCAGGCACTACCGTCACCTAACATAGGCACTATGCTAGGTGACACAACATTCCGGCTCGCTACATGTCTGCGTTTGGGCGCTCCTAGCGGGGCTCCACATCGCTGTCGATGTGGTGAAGCAGTCGACGGCCTCGGACACCATGGCTTTCCTGCAGTAAGAGCGCAGGTCGGATAGCGCGGCACGCTAGCATTAATGATATCATTCGTCGTGCTCTTGCCACCGCCGGGGTGCCAGCTGTCTTAGAACCCAATGGCTTGGCACGTGTCGATGGGAAGAGACCAGATGGTAGACCATAATGCCATGGAAGTTGGGTAGGCCTTTGGTGTGGGATGCGACTTGCGTCGACACCCTTGCGCCATCCCATCTTCCTAGCACGGTGAGCTGCGCTGGGGCGGCTGCTGCAGGCGCTGAAAACCTTAAACGGCGCAAATACAATAATTTAATTGGTAATTATGTATTTGAGCCGTTTGGGGTTGAAACACTAGGGCCATGGGGCCCGAGTGCCCATCTTGTGTTTTGGGATATCGCCAAGCGGTTGGTCGACGCTTCACGGAACCAGAGGGCTGGCCTCTTTTTTGGTCAAAAAATTAGCATTGCCACCCAACGTGGCAATGCGGCCAGCCTTCTGGGCACTTTTCCCGTCGACAGCGATGTTGACGAATTTTTTGACGCCCTGTAATTTTGATACTTGTACATATTTTATTTTTATTTTATATTTATTTGTAGTTTGTAAATAATGTACATATGTAATATACAAAATCTACATCCCAATATGTCGAGATCAAAATGCTTATATTTCAAAAACGTTGCCTTTCCCATCGGATCCTCAATTACCCTACAAGTTTTCATATCCACACGTCCAGTATATCTCTAATAAAAATCTACAGACCTATAAAAAAGCTGTCTTGGATACCTTTGTGAAGGATCTTCTTGGTACACCAACCTCTGTGGATGCAAATAATATGATGACGGCGTTCTTATACTGACCCCAGACACCTGAGGTCGCTTCCTAACTTGATAGTTATCCGAGGCTGCGTACTGTGGATCTGCAGGTTGCAGATTATTCCTAAATCTCGAAAAAGTATAATCCCTATCAGATGGTATTATAAAGCCTGATGGTACTCGGCTTACAGGCAGAGTAGGATTCAAAGCTTCATTTAGCCTGACATCGTAATCATTTTCTATACTGTCAGCAAGATTTTGTTTTATAGAAATATTTTCTGGTAGAAAAGGCTTTCCGGTAGCTGTGTAAGGTTTTGATATTTCTGGCTTAGGTTTTATGTCTTTCTTGTAGTCTGAAGGTCTGTACGGATTCTCTGCGACTAGGGGTGTAGCTGTAGCTAGGTACGGTTTTATATAGTCACCAGGTGATAGTGTAGATTCTAATTTGCCACGAATTGCTTCATAATTGTCATTGTATACTCTTAAAACTTTTGAAGCTAAGTTTTTAGCTTTTTCTTCAGGTGTGGTCGGTACTTCAGTGGTCGGGGCTACAGTTGTGGTCGTTCTTGTAGTTGTGGCTCTTGTAGTTGTTGGCTGTGTAACAACAACTGTTGTAGTTTCTTTCTTGTTGTTTTTATCGTAATCTATGTCTTCTTCGTCGTAATATTCTTCGTCGTATTCATCTTTTGGGTCTGCTGTTGTTGTTGTGACTGTTGTTGTGGGTTTTTGTGTTGTTGTTGTTGTTGTAGTGGTAGTGCTAGGTGTAGTGGTGGGAGTCGTAGTAGTGGGAGTGGTGGTAGTAGGGATAGGCGTAGTCGTAGGTTTAGGAGAAGTGGTGGTAGGTTTCGGGGTGGTATTAAGTGGTGCTGAGACATCCCTTCCCGCTACAGGTTGTAGTCCGCGGGGAAGGTACGGGCTTCCACCCCTAGAGGGTAAAAAAGGACGTTTAACTACCTTCACATTGGGTCGCAAGTCTTTAATTTTGCTTGTTATGTCCTCTCCTGCTCTAAATCTTTCTTTCTCTTTCTTTTCTTCTTCATAATCGTAGTATTCATCATCTGCTGGTACAGGTTTAGGTTCAACCCTCTCTTCTTTAACCCTCTGATTGTAGGTATACTTTTGGGATTTCACTGGTTCATCATAAACTTCTTCTTCATAGTCTATTGGTCTTTTAGTCTTCCTACCCTTACCTGGGTAATGAGGTCTTGTAGGTTTAAATCTTTCCTTTTCAACCGGCTCAAGCTTTGGTCTTTGCTGTACAGTGCTGGTCTTTCCAGAAGACGATGGTCTACTGGTATCATCTTCCTCATAATCATAGTACTCATCGTCGTCTAATTTCGGTGGAGCCTTTGTAGTAACTATTGGTACGTAATCATATTTTTCTTTTTCTGTAATGGGGACTGGTCTTTTAATCTTTGGAGGCATTCGTGGCTGGCCGAAAATACCATGTCCATTTGGCTTGACCAAAGTACCTGGAGTAGCAGGAGCTTCTGGTGCTGTGGGATAATCTCTCTTCTCTTCATTTCTGTCGTCGTATGGTCTTTGGACAAAGTCAGACTTTGTGTATGGTCTATCGTCCCTTGTTTTGAAGGGGGTCCCTCCTCTGTATCTTCTGCCTTCGGAGAACCTGTCCTCTCTTGGTCTGGATGGTCTGACAGGTTTTTCTTCCACTTCTGCTTCTTCTCTAAAAGGTCGTCTTTCAGGTCTTTCGCGGGAAGTTTCGTCTCTTGGTTTAATTTCATCCCGAGGTCTTATTTCATCACGGGGCCTGATTTCATCACGGGGCCTGATTTCATCCCTGGGTCTGATTTCATCCCTGGGTCTTATTTCATCTCTAGGCCTAATTTCATCTTGCGGCCTAATTTCGTCTCGCGGCTTAATGTCGCCGCGTGATTTATACTTCTCTCTAGGCCTTATTGGTTCCCTTAGTCTAGTTTCATCACGAGGCCTTATCTCATCGCGGGGACTGATTTCATCACGAGGTCTAATCTCATCTTGAACTCTTGGTTCATCTCTTGGCCTAATGATCTCTTCTTGAACTCTTGGGTCGTCTCTTGGCCTGATGGATTCATCCCTAGGCCTTACCTCATCTCTTGGCCTATATTCATCCCTTGGTCTCGGCCGCGTCGGCCTATCCTCTCTGGTCTGATCCCTCTGTCCCGCCCTAGGCCTCTCCTCATCATCAGGTCTGTATCTTTCTTCCTCTTCATCCCTGGGCCTTGGTCTAGGTCTCCTGGCTGCAGGGCGTCTGTCCTCCTCATCGTCGTATGGTCTTCTCTCAGGGTAGGTGGGTCTCTTCGCTGGTCTCCTGTCGTAAGGTCTTCGCTCTTCGTAATCCTCTTCTGGTTCTTCGTCTCTTGGTCTTGGACGACGTTCGTATCTGAAAATATTAAAAAAAGTGGTGAGTGTCAATTATACACTGTATCTACAATGGTTATGACAGTTTGGTTTATAATAGATTAAATATTACGCCAATCGATGCAACTTCTGCCTTTGTAAAGGTTTTAAAATACCATTATCACTCATAAATACAGGATTTTCCAATAAGAGGTGTTATTTAGATATTCAAAGAAAAATGACTTTTTTTAATATAAATAATCGGGTGTTTATTCATCATTGACATCAGGCAAATGACCACCACGATCATTATGAAGAGAATTTTTTTATGGGAAAAGTTTCCGGACTTATCTCTCGAAGAAGTGATCACAATTGGCCACCGAGATCTTGAGATTTAACGCCTTGCGACTTCTTCCTTTGGGGCCACGTGAAAGAGAAGGTCTACGCCAACAGCCCAGCGTCAATTCAAGACCTCAAAGATGGAATTCGTGAGGCTATCGAGGACATAGTGCAGCTACTTTGCGATTTGGTTATGGAAAATTTCATGAAAAGGATATGGTCCTGTAAGCGTGTTCGTGGTCATTTGCCTGATGTTATTTTCCACTATTAACGGCATACCTTCCTCTTTATAATGAAATAAACATCCGATCATTTATATTAAAAAAGGCCTTTTTCTTTGAATACCAAAATAATACCTCTTATTGGAAAACCCGTTACTTCTGCTAACAATTTCTCTCGCCAAAAAACCACAATGATAATTTAAACCATTACTGCTACTGCCGCTGTTTGCGTATGCCCAAAAGTTCAAGTTGTCGTCGTGTCAACACACCTCCTGAGGATGTCCCGTGGAGGGATAAACATGACGTGTCGAGTATAGGTTTGAGTTCATGGCATGCTAATTTTACTGCTTTTCCTGCATGTGCATATTTTGCGGACGGAAGGGCGGTGCTCATTCCTGCATTCAGGCCTGGATCTTTTTCGTGGAATTAAAACTACATATGTAGCATAACATTTAATACCTTAAAGCGCTATCCACACGTTTCCGAGAACCCGGTCCTGACGTGTTCCGTCAGTCACGGGGAAAAAATCGATTACATACAAGTTGTATGAGTTGGTTCACACAGCTGCGTGTCAGGCGTCAGTGGCCCGGAGCATGCCTGGTCGCACGGACGCTCTGACAGTGCTATCCGATTTTTGTTAAAGTTGACGATTTATCTGATTTATTTTATATAAAGAAACTGATTACACTGATACCGATTTCCCTGATATGTATGAACACGGGCGACGGATGGCACGTCCCTGACGGGAACACTGAAACGGACGACTCTGAACACGGATAGCCCTTTTTTTTATGATGGGAAATCATCAAATGACTTCTCTCGCTCTGGGCGGAGCGGGAGGGAGTGTCAGACTTGACTGACTAAAACCCATCCATGTTCCTTCTTAGCCCTTTGTATTCTAGGGCCACGGTATCTCTTTCGAATAACCCGCAGCCCTGGCAGGCATCGGCCCTATCGGAACCCTTCCGATTTGCTGACATCTCCTTGAGGCGCGCGTGGAACACAAACGCGCCGTCGGCACGGCCTGTCGTCATAAGACGGACACACGGATAGCCCTGATACGGAAATGTGTGAATAGCCCTTAAAGGCTGTAAAGATCTTGTTATTATTGTCACATACCTATAGTCTTCGTAATCTTCTACTGCTGGCCTCTTCTTTTTGCCAGGTCTACGTGGTCTAGGTCTCCTACTGCAAACAATGAATGAATTATACATTAATTTTTACTAGTTTATCCAAAGATAATGAACAATTTTAGCTATAGCTGGTAGTGTTGCCTTCTTACAAGCCTAAAAGGTTGGTTTGCCTTTAAAAATACTCTTCATGATGTTAGGTTATGTTAAAGTCTCATAGGGGGCGCGCCAATTGCCATCAACCAGACACAATTCCAGACTCCGTGGCTGCTGCTGAAAAATACCCAATAACACTTGACCTGAGAATCGAACCCAGGCCCTAATGCTCAGCAGTCGCTTGCCACCACCAGACTAACGAAGCAGTAAGTTCTTTGTTTAACTCAAACATCATCTTCGTACTCTTGTTCCATGTTACTTGGGGTAGGTGAAAAACGTTTTTTTCTTCCATTCTTCTCTGTCAACCATCATCATCTGCCTAGCCTTTTCCCAAACTATCTTGGGGTCGGCCTTCAGTCGAACTGGATGCAGCTGAATACCAGTATTTTATATGAAGCGACTACCTATCTGACCTCCACAACCCAGTAACTGGGTAATACGATACCCCTTGGTAAGACTGGATGTCAGACTTTTGGCTTCTGACTACTCGTAACGACTGTCAAAGATCTACAAATGACAGCTGGGATCAAAGGCTTAACGTGCTTTCCGAGGCACAGAGGAAACTCAGTATGTAATTATGGTCACCCATCCACGGACTAACCTCGGCAAGCACAGCTTAACCTTAAAGATCGATCCGTGCGGCTGTTATTATTTAGCCACGAGCTCCTCCCATTCTCCTCTGTCAACCGTCACACTATTATTATTTACTCCTTTTTCCCATCAACATTTGTATATTCATCACTCTCTAAGTCGCATGCGATTCGTCCCTCCTCATCACCATATTCATACCAAAACAGTCGATTCCCTTTCAACTTTTCTATAACTGGCACCACTTTTAAACTTCTACTCTAGTATACTCGTTACTTACCTTATCTATTCTCGTCACACCACACATCCACCTCAAAATTATCATCTTTTAGCCTTGTGTTCAAGCAACATTTGTTGATAAACACTGTTTTTAAACAGTTCATAAACAAATGTGATGAAACATTGTTTATGAAACATGTTTATAAGCAAAATTCCCATGCCACGGCATGGCCATGTTTCAGAAACAGTGTTTACGGTAAACTTGGTGATAAACACGTCATAAACAGTTTATCAACAAATGTTGCCTAATGAATATAAGGCTTACTCAAACAAAGCTACGAACCGGTCCTGATAGTCGTAATCATCACTGGGATAGTAATAGTCCTCATCGTCATAGTCATATCTGTAGGCTGGTCGCCGACGGCCGGGGCGCGGGGGGCGCTGCGTAGTGGTCGTTGTCGTAGTGGTGGTTGGTGGGGGCACTGGCGTAGTGGTCGTCGTGGCTTTGTAGAGGGCATCGTTCCTGGAAGTAGGGGAATGAGATAGTGAGATATATAAGGAAGGAAGAAAATATATTTAGATGTCGCGTGCATACAAAATGACAAAAAAATAAATAAACTTAAACATATTATACAAAAATATACGGGCAATGGAGCGCAGCATACTTAAGGATAAACTTAACGATCGTATAAGGAACACCACACTGCGCTCCAGAACTCAAATTGCTGACGTTGCTCATAAAGGTTAAAGGTTGGTCGTGGACATGGCACAGGCGGCTTCCTATTCCATTAAAATTCCATACAAAATGGAAATAAAGCAGAATTTACGACACACGGTATGTCGTGGCTCGGACGAGAGACATGCAGCAAATGGAATAGGATGCCGCCCGTGCCAATTGTAATAATGAAAGAATTATAAATTAGCCATCATCATCTGCCTAGCCTTTTCTCAACTATGTTGTAGTCGACTTCCAGTATAACAGGCTGCAGCTGAATACCAGTATTTTACATGGAGTGACTGCCTATCTGACCTCTATCACCCAGTTAGTCCTAGGGTAATGCAATACTCTTAGGTAAGACTGTCGGCCCACTGACTACCTTTACCAACTATCAAAGATCTATTAATGACAGCCAGGACCAACGGTTTAACGTGCTTTCCGAGGCACGGAGAAAAGTGGAACAACCTAGGGCAAGCGTGCAAAGAAAATTAACGTAAATCTGACGTTAATTTTCTTTAAATTATTAATATTAATGTTCTCTGGCTCGGTTTTAAAATATCTCTGTGTAAAACCACGTGAACGGAGTCACACCATAAAATAAACTTATGCACAATCAGACCTTGGTAAAAGGGAACGGTACTTTCAATGCAGCGGCATCGTGACTAAGATGAGCTTGGGTTTGCAGATCAAGACATGAATAAATTATACCTAATGTAAACTTTTGAAAACAAGTTAAGTTGATCTATATTATTAGAATTCAATATTTGCACTTTGGTTGTCACTTCGCGAGCTAGACCAGAGGGCAGGCTATTTCTTGTGCAAAGAATTAGCATTGCCATTCAACGTAGCAATGCTGCCAGTCTTCTGGCCACGTTTCCGGATGACAGCGATGTGGAGGAGTATTTTGTCGCCAAAAAAACAACAGGAAGTTTCTGTTGTTTTTAAGTTAGAAAATCATGAATGTATGAAAGACTATATAAACATAAAATATGTACATCATTTACAAGCTTATATTATAAAAGTATGTATGAAGTTCCTCTCTCTGGAGCCTTGACCGGTAGCTTGGACCCTGTATCCGATACGGGTAGGCTACAATTTTTATACAGTATGTTAGTTTACACGAGGGACATATTCAAATCCATAATAGTACATGCTAACATGATACTAATAAAAATATAAACAACAAAAAAAACACTGATAAATAACAGACAGAACCATACCAAAATTTTCGCAAATGTCACGCAACGTGTATACACCCTTGCGCTAGCGACTTAATACTATCGCAGAACATGCGAGCGGGTCAATGACTCTTAGGTATAATCCATTTTCCCTTCATACTTTAAACTTACCTAGCTTAGGACAGTCCAAAATATCTAGGCACTAAACAAAACATTAAAAATTCTTCTATAAACGTTATAGGTTTTTTACATATTTGGGACGAGAATCGAATACTGAATACCCTCCCTCAATATGTCCCTCGTTTACCCCACTGCTGTGTTTTTTGTTCCCACTGCTGGGACACAGGCCTGCTCTCTATGAGAGGGAGGGGCTTGAATCCACCACGCAGGCCCAGTCGGATCCTTCACCGTTTTTGAGGGCAGCGGTAATGAAATAAATCACACAAAGTAATGCGCCTGCCTGGGTTCGAACCCACGGCTTACTGTTCGTAAGTTGGGGCTGCCACCACTGGGCCACCACTGCTCTCCGTGTTACCGTGGGTAACTATAGAAAATTTCAGTAATTTAGTGATATTTTTGTATCTCCGATTAATCTAATGTGTGTAGGCCAGAAACTTTTGAGGTTTTCTGATAGTTGGGAAAAAATCGGCAGAAGATCTAACTATGCATAGTAAATAGTACTAACCTGTTATAGTAATTCGGCGAATTCTCGCAGTCTACCACAGACACGAACTGGCAGATGAAGGTCTTCTGGTCGAAGGCAGTGTAGTTGGCGCAGAGGAAGTCGTAGCGGGTGCCATAAAGGCAGTGGTGGTATAACTGGAAGATAGAGAGGTAATTAACAGTATTTAAATAAAAGAAAGGAAAGAAAGAAAATGAAAAAAAAAGAAAAGAAAGAAAAGAAAGGAAAGAAAGAAAAGAAAGAAAAGAAAGAAAAGAAAGAAAAGAAAGAAAAGAAAGAAAAGAAAGAAAAGAAAGAAAAGAAAGAAAAGAAAGAAAAGAAAAAAAAGAAAGAAAAGAAAGAAAATAAAGAAAAGAAAAGATAGAAAAGAAAATAAATGCACATTTCGCCAGTTATGTTTAAGTCCCATGTAGTAGGAGGCGAGCCTATTGTCAATAAGTCAGATTATATTATCTTACCTGACACTTATGAGGTATCGAAGCATAGAACCCATCATGTAGCCCATCGCACTTGAAGTCAATGGTCTCAGGCTTGGGTACTAACCCAAGAAATGGGTAGTCAGACAAGTTGTACCCGTTCAGTTCTCTGGGCAGATTGGGGTCGTAGATGTAGTCTAGCTGAGGGTTCCCGGTGTATTTGCTGTTGGTGGCGTTGGTCTCTTCGCCATCTGCTGTTAGTTCCGTCTGTAATGAGAAAAGCTTGAAGTTAGAGCAAAATAAGCATTATGGTAAAGGCTTAAGACCTGGTGTTGTAATATAACGTAGCATAACAGAGCGTGTACACTTTACGGCATTTTATACAAATTTTCAAGTTCTTTTTTTCCGAAATGATTGAACCGATTTTAATGAAACTTAATGCGCATAAGCAGGATATATTATACAACACGTAACTTAATTAACGCACATCCTGAAAATAGTTTGTTCAGAATCGTTTACTGAATCGATTTCTATCATCCATACTTCCATACTATCCATACTAATATTATAAATGCGATTGTCACTCTGTTTGTTTGTATGTTTGTTTGTTACCTTTTCACGACTAAACGGCTGATCGGATCTTAATGAAATTTGGCAAGAAGATAGATTTTAACCTGGGGAAAGACATAGGCTATATAACATCACGCTACGACCAATAGGAGCGGAGCAGCAATGAAAAATGTTGCGAAAACGGATAAAATGTGACGCAGACAAAGTTGCGCGGGACAGCTAGTTTTTAATAAAGGTAATTTTTTATCCAAAAAATAATTAAAACTACGGAAATTATTGTCATATTAACCCTGTACAGTCAAAACAAATTGAAATGGACGTAGTTTCGTTATGTTGTGTCGAGCGGCGCGATAACTGCTTGTGCGAATGTGTGCGTTGCGTGCGTAGTAGTATGACCATAACGTTCTCCAAGAATTGGTATAACTAATTTAATAAATAACAATGCATATACATGTTATTAAAAATTCAGTGTATGCATAATGATTTTAACATAATATTCTAATTTGGGTGTTTGAGAGTGCGTTAATTACGTTACATGTTGTATAGGTCTAAAAAGTGACTAAAAACATTTTCGA
The DNA here is from genome assembly GCA_963082945.1 of Cerastis leucographa. Lineage (NCBI taxonomy): Eukaryota > Metazoa > Arthropoda > Insecta > Lepidoptera > Noctuidae > Cerastis > Cerastis leucographa. Next base: position 10,737,367 of record OY720373.1, on the reverse strand, counting down.
ATAATACTGTTACAGCTAAATTATACCGATTATAAATTATCTATAGAAACAGAAATATACAATTATCTTTTTTTTTTAAGACATTTCGAAAATGTGTTTAGTAACTTTTTAGATCTATGTCTCCTGCTTATGTGTTAAATTTCATTAAAATTGGATCTGTATTTTCGGAAAATAAGGACTTAAAAGTTTGTATGAAACGCCGTGAGGTTTCATCATCATCATCATCATTAGCCTATTATGTTCCCACTGCTGGGACACAGGCCTCCTCTGTATGAGAGGGAGTGGGCTGTAATCCACCACGCGGGCCCAGTGCGGGTTGGTAGATGTCACATGTCTTCGAATTTTTAGTTCTAGGACATGCCGGTTTCCTCACGATGTTTTCCTTCACCGTTTTTGAGGGCAGCGGTGATGAAATAAATTACACAAAGTAATGCGCCTGCCTGGGTTTGAACCCACGCCTTACTGCTCGTAAGTCGGGGCTGCCACCACTGGGCCACCGCTGCTCTCCTTGAGGTTTAAATGCTCTTAATGCCGACCTCAACCTACATAAGAAACGCAAACAAGACGTTATCAAGATCTTCCTAAATCCTCTTTAAACAATTGCTCATCACAATAAATGTATTTGCCAGTAAGCTGTAATTTTACAATATTATGACCTATCACGCTAGGACTGAGTTAAAATCTAGATTACGTTGTAGATAGGGAATGTGAAGAGCCAAGGATGAGCCAAGCAAGATGTTAGGCAATCACTTACTTAAATTAAACTGCAGCAACAATATTTAAGTTTAATTAAAATCGGCTCAGTCATTTCGGAAAATAGGGACTTGAAAGATTTTATGAAATGTCGTTAGGATTAAACGCTCTTAAGTGTAACTAGATAAGGGTGAATGTTTTTGAAGTGAAACTTCTTATGCGACTTCCAACAAGTTTAACGCTTTCATGGAGGGGGAATATTTTCTATTACCCACTAAGAGATGGCGCTATTACAAGATTTATGACTACGTAGTTCTACTAGGTACGCAAGATGGCGTGCAAACAGTCATGCATTCGACTCTTCGGTGTGACCAGCCTTCGCTCAATTTCCATGAGTAGAATAACCTCGATAAACTTATGTAATAAAAAGTGTACAACAATAAAACAATAAAATATTATTTAGAAGCTCAATAAAATAACGAGAGTGAATGCGTGACACTCGAACGCATGACTCCACGCACTGGTTTTTTTTTTCATGTTTTTTTTTTTGTGATGGTTTTTTTTGTGTTGCTATAATGATAGTGGTATTCAAAAACACCCCATGTAACTCTCATTCATTTAATTTTATATTTTTTCTAAGGTGCCGTGATCTCTCTTTTTTATTTTTGGCTAAATAATGACAGCTACTCGGATCAATGTTCAGGTTAAGTCACACTTTTCTCGGTTGTTCTGTGGATGGGTGATCATCCATTACATACCGAGTTTCCTCCTTGCCTCAGAAAGCCGTTGATCCTGGCTGTCATTTGTACATCTTTGACATTCTTTACAGGTGAAAAAGTCGACAACCAGTCTTACCAAGGGGTTTTGTACTCATCATCATAAGCCTATAATGTTCCCACTGCTGGGAAGCAGGCCTCCTCTATTAGAGGGAGTGGGCTGTAATCCACCACGCGGGCCCAGTGCGGGTTGGTAGATGTCACATGTCTTCGAATTTTTAGTTCTAGGACATGCCGGTTTCCTCACGATGTTTTCCTTCACCGTTTTTGAGGGCAGCGGTGATGAAATAAATTACACAAAGTAATGCGCCAGCCTGGGTTCGAACTTACTGTTCGTAAGTCGGGGCTACCACGACTGGGCCACCGCTGCTCTCGGGTATCTTATTATCCAGGACTAACTAGGTTGTCGCTCATAGGCAGTCGATCCATGCACAATATTGGTATTCAGCTGCATCCGGTAAGACTGGAAGCAAATACCTATAAATTTGGGAAAATAAAAAATCTTAGTACCTGCCTTTTTTTTTTTACGGATGGGAAATCATCAAATGACTTCTCCTGCTCTGGGCGGAGCGGAAGGGAGTGTCAGACTTCACTGACTAAAACCCACCCATGTTCCTTCTTAGCCCTTTGTGTTCCAGGGCCGCGGTATCTCTTTTGAACAACCCGCAGCCCTGGCATCGGCCCTCTCGGACCCCTTCCAGTTTGCTGACATCTCCTTGAGGCACGCGTCGAACACGTACGCGCCGTCGACACGGCCTGTCGTCATGAGACGGACGGACGGTGAGCTAGCCCATTACTCACCGTCCACAGGCTCGCGCCTACGGTGGCCGGGGGCCACTGGTTGCCCCCCGACGCCCGGGGCGTCTCCCGCGGCGGCTGGGAAGTGAGGTTCTCTCCCTCTCACGTTCCGCCACCTCCTTCGCTAGCATGACTGCTTCTTTTTCTTCTTAGTACCTGCCTGATCTCTTCATTTGTAATGTCATCATACTCGTCTCCCATTACATTGGACTTTTTAACGTTACTAGCGAAATGTGAGTGGTACTCTACACTCATGTCTACCCTCTTAGCTTACACAGGCGTGATGATATGTTAACAAACATATTAAGTCACCGTGCCCTCGCAAAACTTTCGCTCTAACACGGCTCAGACAAATCTTATTAATATTTCATAACGTGATAAATCATTTTATTAGAATATAAAAGTTTACAACCTTGAAGACTTTAGGTGTTTTTTTATATTTTATTTGTATCCTGGTTTATTGATTATTCGTGGATTTATAGTCGTGTTAATAGTGGCAAAGGTTTTGGTCTTGGCAGTGTCATGAAAAGTTTTTTGCATAGTTAGCCTATAATATACTTAAGTACTGCTGAAAACTTTTAGCCTTTCTATTAGTTGCAAGCATTCTGGTCATGCATTTTTGTTTTGTCATCAACCTACTCCGAGAAGGGAAAGTACGTATTAAGGTGGATGCGATAATGAATGTTGAAGAAAACTTGGCTTGAGTAGTTTATGAGCTAGCTCCTTTAGGCGATCAACACACTGCCACGCACCACGCAGAATGCGTGTTTTAACGTTGCTTGTATCTCCTTTTGTATAGAAAACACGCACAGTCCAACACACAGAAAATGCATCCACGCGCGTTCATCCACGCGCTTAAGGTTACGCTAGTCGGTCATTCTTCCATACAAACGTAGTAAGGTGATTACTCATCTGTTTGACGGTGTAGGTTCAAAACTAAAATTTTTATCGACTGTTCTTGTCATTATCTAGCCCTGTATGGAAGCAGAATTGGAAAAAAAAAATTGTTTGGAAGTTATGAGCGTCAAAACTTCCATATTTCAACACTAATTTTAACTTATCTTTGGGCGTAAATAAATAATTTATGTAGTATGAAAATGGAATAAGTGAAACCATACAGGGAAAGATAATTTATTCAAAAGTTCAAATAATGTATTTTGAGTACATACATCCAGTAGTTTTTCCATAATATCTATACTGCCAAAACTAGGACATGTCGGTTTCCTCACGATGTTTTCCTTCACCGTTTTTAAGGGCAGCGATGATGAAATAAATAACACAAAGTAATGCGCCTGCCTGGGTTCGAACCCACTGCTTACTGCTCGTAAGTCGGGGCTGCCACCACTGGGCCACCGCTGCTCTCTTCCTGTACCACATCAAAAAAGAATCGCGTAAATCAGCTCAGTAATCACTGAGCAATAACACGTAGGGGATTCCACAAAAACAAAGCGCTTTGTGTGAGTGTGTGGAACATCGTCGACAAGGTATTGGTGATAACCCGCAGTGCTTCTGGCCTCCCGATGGAAGAAAGTGACACAATGAGTAGTCATATCGTTAAAAGCGATCTCTTGAAGACTAACCAACCTATTATTGGAATTAAATATAACTGCTCACAACTTACCCATTGATATTATTAATGATAATATTTATCTGTGGTGATAGGCAACTGGGCTTATATGTGTGGACATTATAGGCTGTGTAAATTTGTCGTTTTTTAGGGTTCCGTACCCAAACGGTCAAACGAGACCCTATTACTGAGACTTCGCTGTCCGTCCGTCCGTCCGTCCGTCTGTCACCAGGCTGTATCACATGAACCGTGATAGCTAGCCAGTTGAAATTTCTACAGATTATGTATCTCTGTTGATGCTATAACAACAAATACTAAAAATAGAATAAAATAAATATTTAAGAGGCACAAATACAAAAAAGTAAAATTGGGTAAAACCTTGTAAACAGCGCCATCTAGCAATTATAAAGAGAACTTGCTTCTGATAAAAACAATTAATTAGCATGTCGATGTGGCCGTATGGCAACAAACGCCATTAAATTAATTATTATTATATTAAATTAAATTACCCTAAGTGTATGAGGACTATATTATTTTTTCAAGTGATAAACATTTCGTGCAGAGCGGCAGCTTTGATGAAAGCGCCATCTGTGCTTACATAGTTGTACTAATAACGACTTAACCAACTCAGTGTGTAACAGTTGACAAAGCTCTGCTGCTGATTTTTTTGCTCGTTTTTATAAATAATGGTACGGAACCCTTCGTGCGCGAGTCCGACTCGCACTTGGCCAGTTTTTTTATCTTGATCTACCTTTTGTAGTAAGCAACGACTTATTGTCGGGCCTACGCTGCCCTCCCATACTTAATTACTAACGCTGTAACATACATGTTAAACCAAATGATTTTAAAAGAGTAACTATGGAGTTTCTTGGTGGTTCTTCTTCATAGGAAACGACCAACCCGAACCGTGCACCTTTTGTCGACGTTTTATAAGTGCCCATGTAGGCCTATGTAAAATAAAATATTTTGGTTTTGATTTTATCCCAGTTGTAAACGTCCCTTTGTGTCTATTGGCCTTGTTTTGTGCTGTCTCCTGCTGAAATGGAGGGAAGTGGTTTTTCTTACTCCTCCGCTATTCTTTTCTGATTAGTTCCGTTGCGGGATCCAAGACAGTTAAATTGTTTCTCAGGGACTTCGTAGAGTTTCATTGTGTCGGCGCTTTTCTGGTGGTCGCCACTGTTGATGCTGGCTTACAGGGCTTGCAGTGGTTTGGAATAGTGTGACCTCAACTAACCTCAGTTCCTGCATCTTCCGAGGTTTCTTCTGGCGCCGCTGTAGTGGAACTCTTAGAGAAGATGAGTGACGTGGCCTTCACTGCTGACGTGGTGGGTAACTCGACGGCCAGGAGGGTGATGGAAATAACTGGAAGGAGAAAGACAGATGGTTTAAACAAAATGGGAGAGACATCGCGCCTGACGTATCTATACAAGGTGTTCTTTTGCTTCGTCGTCGAATTCAAGGAGGTAATTATGCTAATGATTCTCGACCCGAATCAATACTAAAATGGGTAGGCTTTTTGACGTGACAACGTCTTATAAATTGGTTTGCCGGGTGACACTTCAAGAAATTGCGTTACGCTCCGCTCACGTTATGCGCTCACAATGAGAGCGAGTGAGAGGCACGCGTCCCTATAGCGTTGTCACGTTCAACTATCGTCAGTAAACCGACTTTACAGACAACCAATTTTTTTTTTCTTACTTACGCAAATCGATAAGTGTAAACCACCCGTGTTTTAAACGCGGCCATCTGATTTTCGCCCTATAAACGCGCTTTCATACATACAAACAATCTCAAACGTTTAGGTATTTGATAATTTCTTATTCCCTAAACCACGTGAAGGGGTTTATTCTGAAATACCTACGGACAAACTTTATTAAAAATTAACTAGGTACCGTATTTTTAATTGATTATTAATTGTCTTTTGTGTCATCCTCTAGATTTTATTATTGGTAAAAAAAGTGTTGTTGAGGGTTTGTGACTATTTTGTTAAACTAAATGGTAAGCAATAAATATGATTCGTTACTGCTTCTGTTTAATTTGAATTCCCGCATATGTGTTAGTTGCTTCATGTTAAATTCTTAAGCCGACCCCAACTTGTTTGGAAAAAGGCTAGGCACATGATTATGGCTAATTTAGTTATTTCTTGTGTTTCACTGATGAATGCCAAATACCTACGTATTTCAAAACATACGTCCTTTAAAAGTTTTTGTTGAAATTATCCTCAAAGTTCAATGATGATGTGTTTTCTGAGAACATATCTTTTTTTACCTTCGTGGTGTATCCTGCGGTTAGGTGAATTTCAAGAAAGGTAATAAATTAGATGGTGAGCTATGTCTGTTTGTTTTAGAAGAAAAAAGAAAGAAAGAAAGAAAACATATTTATTTGGCACATGCCACAAGCGCACACAACAAAAAAAAATAGTTAAAACTTAAAACTAAACAGAAAGAAATAAATAATATTGTGTATCTCACGGCTGCGCCAAAAAGGCCCAGTTCAGCAAACTGCCGAACAGCTAGTGCCCGACGCTGATTTTCAACAGGACCCAAGATAATGACGAGATTTTAAAATAGGGTACACTGGTATTTTTTTGTGTTTCGTACCCAAAGGGTCAAACGGGACCCTATTACTGAGACTTAGCTGTCCGTCCGTCCGTCCGTCTGTCACCAGGCTATATCTCATGAACCGTGATAGCTAGCCAGTTTAAATTTCTACAGATTATGTATTTCTGTTGCCGCTATAACAACAAATACTGAAAACAGAATAAAATAAATATTTAATGGGGCTCCCATGCACAAAAGTGATTTTTTTGCTCGTTTTATAAATAATGGTACGGAACCCTTCGTGCGCGACTCCGACTCGCACGTGCCCGAATTTTTTTTCTTGTTCATCAACATCTGCCTAGCCTTTTCCCGTGTATGTTCGGGTTGGTTCTAGCCGAACCAGATGCAGCTAAATACCAGATTTTTACATGGAGCGACTGTCTATCTGACCTCCACAACCCAGTTAGTACCGGGTAATACGATACCTCTTGGAAAGACTGGTAGTCAGACTTCCGGTCCACTGACTACCTGTAACGACTTTCAATCATCTACAAATGACAGCCGGGACCAACGGGCTTAACGTGCTTTCCGAGGCACGGAGGAAACTCAGTATGTAATGGGCGGTCGCCCATCCACGGACCGACCTAAGTAAGCACGGCTTAGCCTAAAGATCGACCAGTACGTCTACCATGAGTTGTCATAGTTAGATCGCTTGACGTAACTGCAATAGTTCCGTCAATACGCAAATACTATAGTTAGCTTTTTCAATGGTACGATGAGCTGTGTTAGTGCTTATTACCAAATTCTAAGCAAATGAAGCCCAAACTTGCAGTCGCTGTAGTATAGTTTACTACACGGTGACGTAGGATAGATAACTATAGTGACTCATACTGCGCATTTTAGTACCCAACTATCCGCTAGAGGCGCTGTAAAATATTACGTACATTTTTTTAACTACAGACGCTAGCGAGTATAGATTGTTAAAACTCATGGTAGACGTACAGAGCGACTTTTATTATTAAGCCACTAACTTCTCAAAATGTAAATAATATGTAAGAAAAATTAATAAAGAATCTAAAAGTTTATTAAATCAATCAACAGCTTCACAACAGCCGCATCAATCATTTTTTTATCATAAAATTTTCCATTTAAGCGCAAAACATTTTACTATTTATGTAATGCAAATCTTGGCATTTCTGTTAAAGTTTCAACATTTGTCAGTCCTTGACTTTTGCCAAGTGATACTGTGATGCAACTCATCTGAAATTCTTATTGTAATTAACATACAAATATAGGCTATATATGTAGCAGTGATGGTAAAGTATCGATGGTTTTGAATATCGATAAATAAGTGTATCGATATTTGATTTGATATTTTTCAATATTAATTAATGTATATGTATAATTGCAATAATTCTAACAGTGACATTTGTAACTCTATTTTTAGAATCTTAATATTTTTTATAATTTTTGCGTGCCTATTTTCAGGCAGAATGTACATAGCTCACTCCTTCCTATTCCACCTGTATTTTAATGTAACTTACATTCGTTGCAAATAAATGATTTGATTTGATAGTTTTTAAGCAAGAGGATAAATCTTTGTCAATATAAATCTGGTGCCCTCAAAAATGCTACATTCGATAGTAAAAATTATGTAGACAGATTTTTATTATTTCTGTCAACTAATCTCAACAAACTGGCACAGGACCGTTGATATGGCACAAGAAAAAGAGGCCTGTGGGTACAAGCCTCTCTTTTCTTCATCATCACTGCTACCCAGCAGTGGGTGAATTTAGGGTGAAGACGGATGATGATGATGATAAGGATCCCAACAACACGCGTGGTGGACTGCAGCCCACTCCCTCTCACAGAGGAGGTTTGTGACACAGAAGTGGGAACGCCATTGGCTGATTATGCTTATCACAACAGTCAACATGACTTTCTACACATCATCTACATTGGACATAAATGGCCGTTAATCTATATCTATACATACAAGTAAATAAAATTGAAGAGTCTGTTTGTAATATTAAAATAACTGCTTTTTTTTTTGCATATGAATGTATATACGGTACATATACCAAATTATCATATTTTTTCAATTTTTGTCTGTCTGTCTGGGCCTCAAGTCTGCTATTTTTATAAACATCGTCATTCCAACACGATGCCATTGTCATTTTGCTAAAAGTCCGTAATCTGCTAAATTCATAATGGTCTGTCAAATTCTATGCCATTTTTTTCAATGGAGTGTCAGTGGTTGACCATTGTGAAGTCATAATGACGCCATTATATTAGTAGATTACATAACTTTGTCAAAATTCTGACACTATTGTAATAGCAGACTTGAGGCCCTGATTGTTCCGGCTAATGTCTAGAAGGGCTGGACCGATTTTAACGGGACTTTCATTGGTAGATAGCTGATGTAGTAAGGTCTAACTTAGGTTACTTCTCAAATTACACGCGGATGAAGTCGCGGGCACGGCTAATACGAATTATTTACCTACTAAGCGTGGTATTATTTTGTTTTTTTCATGAGGTTTTTATTCACAGGGGCATTGGAGCATCTGCACAACTTCAACTATTCTAAACTTCAAATATAATAAGTACACATCATAAGTGGTAGTTAAGGCAATACGGAATTTTATAGATCGATGACCTAAATATCGATAGCATTTTTGATCTATCGATATCAAAACCGCACTACTACCGATATGTCAGATTGCATAAAATTTTAATAACAGACATAAAATTACTCATCTGCCATAAAATTTTGAGAATGTAGGAAAATTTTATATTATGATAAATTATAACGTGGGTATTCCGGTTAATAGGTCACATATAATGCTTGTTTTTAAGAATAGGTCAAGGGTATCTAAAATGGGACATCTGAGTCAGAGGCAGCCAGGCTTTTGGAACTGCTGCCTCTGCATGCGTCTGTGTTTCCGAACGCTTACAACCCTAATCTCCTCAAAGTTAGAGTGAACAGGCTTCTTATGGGTAAACTCGTTCCATCATCGACTTTATCTTTGTCATCTCTGCCTTAGACAAGAGTCTAGAGCAAACCCACTTAAAGTTTAACAAAAAAAAAATTGCCACCTTATATGGCTACATCTGTACATGACAGGTTTGTATACCTGGCCCCCTATTCACTACGCTTGGATTCGATTTCGATTCGATAAGTCGAATGTCTATCTTGTTTGGCATTACAAAAGCAAGCGAGATAGACATACGACTTTCCGAATCGAAATCGAATCCGAGCGTTTGTGAATACGGGGGCTGGTCTGAGACTTGATATACGCAAATTGAACATCTACTTTCGTGAACTCAAATCATTTTTCTTCGTTAGATGCATGAAATAGCCACGTGTATACTCATTCTCTGACAGTCAAGTGTTTCAATGTTAACCCAGAATTTCCTAATCGCCCACACGCATCCCGCAATGAGCAATAGTCGTTCCTACTATGGGAAAAATTGAGATGGTGCAGCATCATTTAAACTGGTACAATGGAGCTGATAGTTTTCTGAAGCCTTAAGTTTGGATATGTGGCCGTTTGATGGCAATAAGCGACCCCCTATTGCACGAGACTTGAACATAACTGGTTTATGCAATAGGGTAGTTTTTTTATTGTTTGTGCTTTTTGGTAGTCAGAAGCCAAAAGTCTCACGTCCAGTCATACCAAGGGAGGGGTATCGTATCCGTAAGGCTGATCCGGGGGTACCGCACGATCTCCGGCGAGGCGGCGAGCCTCTTGGCCGGATTGCCGCCATGGGATCTGGAGGCGATGGTCCTCGCGCGCCTGCATGAATGGCGCGCGGAGGCACTACGCCGGGGGGAAACTCCGCTGCCGCGGCAAATTGTCGCTCAGCGGACAGACCTCCGGCACGATCTCATGGCGACATGGAGACAGCGACTGTCGCAACCACGTGCAGGGCACGCCACAATAGTGGCGATAAGTCCCCTCTTTGAGGAGTGGCTAGAGAGGCGCCACGGCGCCCTCACCTTCCGCCTGACGCAGGTCCTCACCGGACACGGTTGTTTCGGGAGGTTCCTGCACCGAATCGGGCGGGAGGAAACGCCCGGGTGTTACCATTGCGAGGATCGGCCGGAGGACACGGTAGAGCACACCGTGGAGCTCTGCCCCGCTTTGGCTGAGCACCGCCGTGGATTCGTAGCGGCGATTGGCGGCGGTGACCTCTCGCGTCCGGCCCTGGTTCAATCCATGGTCCGGAGCGAGAGGGAATGGGATGCCTCCTTCTGCGAAGCAGTCATGCTAGCGAAGGAGGTGGCGGAACGTGAGAGGGAGAGAACCTCACGTCCCAGCCGCCGCGGGAGACGCCCCGGGCGTCGGGGGGCAACCAGTGGCCCCCAGCCACCGTAGGCGCGAGCCTGTGGACGGTGAGTAATGGGCTAGCTCACCGTCCGTCCGTCTCATGACGACAGGCCGTGTCGACGGCGCGTACGTGTTCCACGCGCGCCTCAAGGAGATGTCAGCAAACCGGAAGGGGTCCGAAAGGGCCGATGCCTGCCAGGGCTGCGGGTTGTTCGAAAGAGATACCGCGGCCCTGGAACACAAAGGGCGAAGAAGGAACATGGGTGGGTTTTAGTCAGTACAAGTCTGACACTCCCTCCCGCTCCGCCCAGAGCGGGAGAAGTCATTTGATGATTTCCCATCCGGAAAAAAAAAGGGGTATCGTATTACCTAGTTACTGGGTTGTGGGGGTCAGATAGGCAGTCACTTCATGTAAAATACTGGTGCTCAGCTGCACCCGGTTAGACTGGAAACCGCCCCCTAGATAGTTTGGGAAAAGGCTAAGCAGATGATGATGATGCTATAGGGTAAAAGTTTGCCTTAAAATTCGGTAAAAGGTGTGATGTTTTATGTTGTTTTACGTCGATTCCAGTAGTGTGCATAAAATGTCAAAATTGTCAAACACTCCTAGTTTACTCACGTGGCAAAATATCAGGTTCCCTTGTATCAAAACTGATGACGTAACATCTAATTCCGTTAAAAGATAAATATGTCGCAGAATCAACACAGAGGCACATTTATTAGAATCGATATTGATTTTTATCGTTAATTTAGAATAACGCCATCTATCATCGTTTGTCGGAAACGTCAAGCAGTGTGCTTAGGTGAGGTCGGTATAGGGCGTGGAAGGTCTTGTTTGAGTGTAGTAATTGTCATTGTTTGACATAGGACGCATTTAAGACTTCACATTACTATACTACTCTATGGACTTCACTTTATGATTAGACATGAGCGCGAGGGGTCGTTCTGCCAACCTGTATCGAACTTACCGCGTTTCCGTAATTGAATCCATTTTCATCGGTTCTACTTTTTTATCGATAATTTAAAGTGCCATAACTTTTTTTGTCCTAATCATCATTTGTCCGAATGATAATTCACCCGAACTTAACATCACATAATATCACATGCCATAAAACTGAAATCCCTAAATATAATATGTCCTAAATCCATTTGTCATAAGTATTACAATCAATAATATACAAAAGACATAAAAAAAGTCTATAAAAGTTATAAGTCCTAAATTCAAATTACATTAAAAAATATGTTCTAAGAAAATTATTATTTTAAATAAACATTTAAAATAATAATATTCTTAGAACATTTTTTTTTTATTATACATAAATAAATATATTATACATTGTACTCAATAAAGCAGTTGATTGTGAACATGTGGTTTTTGTAAAGCAAGCAAGCATGCAGCATGCAAGCAAGCATGCATCATGCAAGCAAGCATGCATCATGCAAGCAAGCATGCATCATGCAAGCAGGCACGCAGCATGCAGCATGCAAGCAAGCACGCAGCATGCAGCATGCAAGCAATCATGCAAGCATGCAACATGCAGCAGGCATGGTTTCTGTCACGGCTCCGGCGCTGCGGCGCTCCGGCGGTCCCTCGCGAGTTTATCGTCGCAGATGGGTTTAACGCTCACCACCGCAGCTTCGGCTTGCTGCGCGGCGGCGAGTGTTACAACCACCTGCTCCTCAACTCGCGGGCCGCCTCGCCCCTCCGCGCCTACGCGATTTTAAATTACACTCTAGGGGTAGGGCAGACAAGACTGCGTGGAGTCGGATTTACAGCGATTCGTTACTGTCACTAAAACCTATTTTTTTTATTAGCATATGTTTTAGGACTAAAAAAAATATTATAAATGAACATTCAGAATAATACACATTATTTAACACAATACTTAGGACATATGATTTTAGGTCTTGTAAAATTAGGAGATTCAATAATTATAGTACTCGATATTATGACAGAATACTTTTAGAACTAAAGATAATTATGTTAAACAAAATTTCGGGATTTTGAACATTATGGTTACTGAAGTTTATAGCAAACGTGTTATGGATAATGATTTTCGGATAAACAATTTTAAAAGAAGAAAGGGAGTACCATTTTCATCGGCTTGATTTGATGTTTTGTTGTTTTGTTATCGGGAGTCAATAAATAGGCGGTTATAATCAGTGTTGGGACTATTATTTCGTACCTACCCCATGTCGAACTCTGACAACGATGTACTCCAAATGTGTGAAATACCTTCGTTAAATATTTACATACAAGCTACGCGCGCATTTTCGTCTGCGTCACATTTTCCCCGTTTTCGCAACATTTTTCATTGCTGCTTCGCTCCTATTGGCTGTAGCGTGATGATATAGCCTATAGCCTTCCTCGATAAATGAGCTATGTAACACTGGAAGAATTTTTCAAATAGGACCAGTAGTTCCTGATATTAGCGCGTTAAAGTTAATAAACAAACAAACTCTTCAGCTTTATAATATTAGTATAGATGTATGTATCTATACTACTTACAATAAACAAGAATGCCAATTTTAGCAAGATACTTAATAATGTCATCACCAGTGAATTTGAATACTGAGTCAAGGTCAGCTGTAAGGAAGCAAAGAACAATCTAATTTTAGTATTAAATGCTGTGTACGCACGCAAGGACCTTGGAAAAGATCTAGAATGATTTTGGATTTGGCTAAGCCTGGGTCTCATGTTGCTTTTTGTGATTCGGAGTTTTGGCTTGGTTCAATCGTTTTTGACGTAAACATAACATAAAATCACGCCTGTTGTTGCTGAAGAGTTAGGCAGAGGTGTACCGTAGGTCTTTTTTACTGTTATGCGTGTTTGCGCCCGCGTGCAGGCCAGCAACCTATCATATCATTCTTTTTTTATTGTCATGCGCGCCACACGCGCGCCAGCGCGGCGGCGTGGTGAAAATAATTTGCTCTGCGTGCGGCCCGCAACATGTATGATACGATAGGTTGCGGGCAGCACGCATGCGTGCCTGGCCTGCACGCGGGCGCAAACACGCATGCCAATAAAAAGCCCTAATAGTACAAACACATTTCGCCAGTTATGTTTAAGTCACACGTAATAGGGGGCGAGCCTATTAAGTAGCAATAACACTTTGCCCAACCTGAGAATCGAACCCAGGACCTCATGCTCAGCAGTGCGACCACTAAATCAACGACTGCCTATCTGACCTCCACAACCCAGTAACTGGGTAAAACGCTACCCCTTGGTAAGACTGGATATCAGACTTTTGGCTTCTGACTACTCGTAACGACTGTCAAAGACCTACAAATGACAGCCGAGATCATCGGCTTAACGTGCTTTCCGAGGCAAGGAGGAAACTTAGTATGTAATTATTTAGCCACGAGCTCCTCCTAATTTATCCTCCTCCTTATTTATACTTACAAAATAAGCTTAATCCGACCCATCTGTGGCGGGATCGCTTCATTTTGTTACTTCCACCTGAGAACAAAGAAAACATTGCTTTATTTATTTGTCACACAAAAGTCGGTAGCTAACTTAAATTGTTACTTATACCAAATAATTTTGTCTAAGATAAATAAGTGGCAACTCCGCCGCCATTCTCTTGGGGACAATAACAGTCGAGTTGAGGAGGAGTTGGGAACTCCGAGCATAGCCATCTCCCTTGCCCTTTGGGTGACTGTAAGCCTTCTGATGAGGCCCATTTTGAGCGACCACGTTTCGGTCCCGCATGTAATCACTGGCAACACACACTGGTACATAAACATAGACATATAGATACAACACATACATAGACTTTTGTCTTGAGACACTGCGGTAGGTTGGACGACTAGAAGATACCACGCAACTTCCCGAACGTCGCTCAGGCGAGTCAGATTCGACGATTGACCTCTTTCTCGAAATTAGACCTTCCCAACTGGACCGTTATAATACATATAAAAATGTATTTAAAAATATTGTCATGAATTCAATACATTTCAGACATAATTATTAGTTAAGTTTGTGGTCAGTATCTATGTAAAAAAGATAGAAATTGTGTACCGATGTAAAATAAGATATAAAAATAGTTTGTAAATGATTTTATTGATAAAAATTGAGGTTTCCAGATATATTCTGAAATGCTCAGTTTCTTGTATAAAAACTGCATTTTTCAACAGCCTGCCTACGACAAAACATCAATTTTAAAATATTCATTAAACCTCTATAGCCGTCTAAATCCTACAAATATTATAAATGCGAAAGATGCGATGAAAACTACTGAATGGATTTGGATGAAATTTGGCACACGGGTAGTTTATAACCTGGATTAACACATAGGATTCTTTTTATCCCGATAATATGTTCCCGTGTGACAATTATCGAACTCCACGCGGGCGACGCCGCGGGCATAAGCTAGTATAACATAAATTAGCACTATAACCATAGATAGACATAAAAACAGCACTCCCTTTACTTCCATAGTGGAGTGAAGTGAAATGTAAGACCTTGCGTTGTTGTTGCTAGTGATGGGACATGTTTATCGATATATTATATCGACTTTGACGTTTGGTAAAGCTATTTTATTTATTCATGTACCTACACACAAAACACTATACAGGAAACAACATACAGATAAAGGAGTACAAAGGTACCGCTTAATTTATTTTATATTTTATTTATTTTATTTTCAGGATAGATAGACAAAAACTACGTGTTAGGTTAGAAAGGACATAGGACACATCAACTCGGAGAGGGATCGTCACCTTATCAACTCGAGCCATTCAGTATTATTTGTATGAAACTCCCTTCTGCAGCACAAACTAATCGGAATCGTAACGTAATCGCCTCGCCTCATTTGAGAGCGAAGCGGAAGGCGATACGATGACGATTCCTTTCCTTAATTATGTGTTTTGTTCTTTAAGAATTAATTTTAGTAATTACCGTACCAAGGCGAGAGTTTCGTTGCCGATCAAGTATAACAATTGTCTTCTTGATGATCATTAATGCACCAGAATAAAAAATCGTGGAATGTAAAAAATGTAAGATTATTTATTTGAAAAGATAATAAAAAAAAACTACAATAACTAAGATTTTGCAATCACTCGCAGCTCCAAAAAAGTCTAAATTAGTTCAGATGAATTCACACTATTGTAACTGTTTTTTTGCAACGTTTAAGTGCCTATTTTAATAATTTTAAATATTTCACGACCTCTATAGTTAGGAAATAGAAAAAAGAAATCTGGCGAAAACCTTGTCTTTAATGTTATACTATAAAATTACAAATTTTTCAACCATTGTTATTAAAATATTGTCATGTATTTTATTATAGTTTAACGTAAATATGAATGGTATATATAAGCCATTCGTGTAGTAAGCCACTATTTATGGTCGAACCTACGCTGTCCCCCCATACTTAAATACTGGTGTAACATGATAATATTGTAAAACTAAATAATTTTAAAAGAGTTATCACGGAGTTTTTTGAAGGTTCTTCTCCATAGGAAACGGCCAACCCGAACCATGCACCTTTTGTCAACGTTTTATAAGTGCCCATATAGGTCTATGTGAAATAAAATATTTTGATTTGCATCGTTACATAGAAACTATCTTTATTGCAATATTCATCTGTTTTCAATACAACCGAGTGCAATCTTAACTTTCCAAGATAATTTCCTATTTACCTTTGAATTATCACTATTCTAATTTTACTACTATTAAAGTTTTTTGGTAATTAATCGTTCGATGGATGTTTTTGTGACTCTTTCACGCAAAAACTAGTGAACGGTTTTGGATGAAATTTGGCACACAAATAGTTAGTAACTTGGATGACACATAGAAAATACTTTTGATCCCAATACTACGACCCCGTCAAACTTAGGGCGAGTTTAGAAAAAAAGTTTAACAAACGCATGTTAGGACAAGCCTTTGTTAAACTGTTTTTCTACGAAGTTATTGAAGCAAATACATCAACAACTTTATAAGTCCCTTAACCATATACATATATGCATAGACACAAACCGGCACATTTCTGAAATTCCATCAACTTTGATAGAAGGCTGACTTCTCTTAGCGGTCATTACTAAAGTATTTACAATGTACACTGTCTGTCTCTGTGTGTCGCTTGCTTAACCTTGGGGGATAAGCAGAATTAATAACGATTGGTTATTTTTTGTATGGCGGCCGGTAGAAGGTAGAAATATGATGTAGGTACTACCAACTTCAATGACGGTCTGTCACTTTTCACTCTTATGCCGTAGGTAATAAAGTTGAAAATCGATTGACCTTCAGTGAACTCGGTGGCAGGTTTCATAATGTAGCTAAATGTTATTTACTAATGAATAAAATGATTAAAACAGTCAGTAAAATAATGTAGCCTTCAATTTGACATGTTTTCTGTCTTTTATTACCTACTCGGCTGCGCCCGCGGTTATTTATTTATTCAGTATCTCCAACAAAGGATGTACACAGATCATGTGAAATAGACTGCACTTAAAAAGTATCACGTTTATACCTTATTATACCACGGGAATGTATTACCGTAATAAAATTGTTCTATTTTGAAAGAAATAAAGAAAAAGTTTTTCTTTATCTCTTTTGTACTAAATTTCGTAACTCAAGTGTGTTACAAAGTCTCACCATGTGCCAAAAATCTAAATTCATCGTCCATTAAGAGTTCTCACATGTTGTTTAAATCACAATTTTCTTGTTACTAAAAGCTGTTGTTTTGCATTCTCGTCAAATTAAAGGAGATAACTATGCTAATGAGTCTCGACCCAAATCAAAAATAAAATAGGTACTTAGGCATTTTTTTTTGTCTTATTCACGGAAATTCGTAAGTGTGAACCACCCGTGTTTCAAATGTGACCCGTCTCATCCTCGCCCTATAACCGCGCTTTCATATATACAAACAATCTCAAACGTTTATTCGATAATTTCTTATTCCCTAAACCACGCCCAACAACACCCTTAATTGTTATTCTGAAATATTGAGCAATTTAAACAACAAAAAATAGCAGCATATTTTTTTAATTAACTAGGTTTCGTAGTATAAATTGATCATTTTATGTCTTTTGCGACAACCTCCTGAATTTTAATTTAATTTTAATCGTTTTTTTATGTAAAAAAAAACTATCGACAATTTTTCACCCATGCTCGCCCATCACTAGATAAGACAATAGACTGATATATACGATACGGTACTCACTTCCTATCATTGTGTGCACTTATATGAACAAATTAGTTATTTTACAATAACGTTATGTCTACAGGGAAATAACAATAACGGTAAAATTACAACAATTAGCGGAAACAGGGTTTTAGCAAATTGGGAGAAGTTTATGTCTAATAGTGTCTAGGAGGAGCTCGTGACTAAATAATACTCAGGGAAACGCAGAGCAATGAGGCTTGTTGACGACGTAAAATTGATGGATGCCAAGCTTCACAGCTTGGCTTATCGCCGCAAGATTGCCTGCTTGTCGGTCTTCTACAGGCTGTACTTCGGGGAGTGTGTCCGAGAACTCCACGACCTCATCCCACCGGCCCCCTTCTACCATAGGACATCTAGACGCACTGCAAGTTACCATCCCTACCTTATTACTATTCCACCAATTCGCACTTGTTTGTAATTTATTATTATAGCAGCGGTGGCCCTGTGGTGGCAACCCCGACTAACGAACAGTAAATCGTAGTTTCGAACCCAGGCAGGCCCCTTACTTTGTGTAATTTGTTTCATCACCGCTGTTCTCAAAACGGTGTAGGAAAATTCGTGAGGAAACCAGCATGTCCTAGAACCAAAAATTCGAAGACATGTGACATCTACCAACCCGCACGGGCCCGCGTGGGATTAAAGCCCACTCCCTCTCATTGAGAGGAGGCCTGTGTCCCAGCAGTGGGAACATTATAGGCTGATGATAACTGTTCGTAATTTAGTGTCGTGATGGTTTTGTGTCCCTGATTAATTTAATTAATGTGTGTAGGCCGGAAACTTTTACTTATCACCAATGTGAAAGGACAATACTGATGGTCATGGTGAAAATATGAACAAAAACTATAAATATAAAGCAAGACTATCACTATTCGAGAAGGTTCTACCAATGCCGCTGTCTACCCTCCTTTTCAATAAGAGTCGTGACAAATATTACCAGTTCAATATTATAACAAAAGGTAAAAGTGTTCGCAGCAAGGACGACGCGAAGGTGAACGCCCTGCGGTTGCATTCTCTAGATAGACTGTGTAGAGTTACTCTATATAGGCTGACTGGTAATTAGTGACCGATACTTAAACACGTGATTGTACTCATGATAATAAACAACTTTCCCAATGAAACATTTTTTATATTCATTCACTTTTGTCTCAATAATACAACAGCCGTATGAAATTCGCGCGCGCGCACCATAGCATATCAGCTTGTGATAAAAGTGAAAATTATTATTATATTATTAATAGACAGACAATTCACTAAGCCACAAAAATACAAGGTGATGTTTTGCAACCTCGTCAAATTTCAGGAGGTGGTCACGAAAGACATAAATAATCAATTAAAATTACGGTACCTAGTTAATTAGTAATAAACGCTGATTTTTTTGGTTGTTTAAGTTTGTCAGTATTTCAGAATAACCCCCTTAACGTGGTTTAGAGACTAAGAAATTATCGAATAAACGTTTGAGATTGTTTGTACGTGTGTAAGCCAGGTTATAAGGCAAGAACCAGACGGGCCGCGTTTAAAACAAAGGTGGTTCACACTTACCGATTTCCGTAAAAAAGAAAAATTACCTACCCATTTTATTATTGGTTTGGGACGAGAATCATTAGCATAGTTACCTCCTTGAATTTGACGAGGTTGCAAAACAACACCTTGTATAATATTAATATTTCGTAGACAGTTTAAAGTTACATTTAAATATACAAGGTGTTGTTTTGCATCCTCATCAAAATTCAGGAGGTTGTCACACAAGACATAAATAATCAATTAAAATTAAGGTAGGTACCTAGTTAATTTTTAATAAACCCTGATTTTTTTGGTTGTTTAAGTTTGTCAGTATTTCAGAATAACCCCCTTAATATAGTTTAGGAAATAAGAAATTATCGAATAAACGTTTGAGATTGTTTGTCAAAATCAAAATCAAAATCAAAAGTCATTTATTCTCACTAGGCTGATAATCAGCACTTTTTGAACGTCAAAATTACAAGAGACAGTCCCCCAAAACGCCCGCCCTTCGCCCTTGTATTTGTGAAAGCGCGGTTATAAGGCGAGAATCAGACGGCCCGCGTTTAAAACACGGTTGGTTCAAACTTACCGATTTCCGTAATTGTAAGAAAAAAATAAAAATTAAATACCCATTTTATTATTGATTCGGGTCGAGAATCATTAGCATAGTAACCTCCTTGAATTTGACGAGGATGCAAAACAACACCTTGTATAAGAGGTAGCGCCGACAGTACGATAATACATAAAATTGCGTAAGCTTATGATGTTCCCAGTTTGCATACAAATATTAAATAAAATATTTATATCTAGTAGTTAAGGCATCATCTGCGCAGCCTTTTCCCAAACTATCTTGGGTTCGGCTTCCAGTCTAACTAAATGCAGCTGAGTACCAGTATTTTACATGAAGCGACTGCCTATCTGACCTCTACAACCCAGTAACTGGGTAATACGATACCCCTTAAGAAGACTGGATGTCAGACTTTTGGCTTCTGACTAGTCGTAACGTCTGTCAATGATCTACAAATGACAGCCAGGACCCAAGGCTTAACGTGCTTTCCGAGGCACGGAGGAAACTCGGTATGTAATTATAGTCACCCATCCACGGACCAACCTCGGCAAGTACGGGTTAACCTTAAAGATCGACCCGTGCGGCTGTTATATATATATATTTAGCCACGGCCAGCCAGCTCCTCAAATCGGTTAAAGATAATGGTTGAAAAAAAAAAAAACGTGTTTTGTAGTTTTTAGGGTTCCGTACCCAAAGGGTCAAACGGGACCCTATTACTGAGACTTCGCTGTCTGTCCGTCCGTCACCAGGCTGTATCTCATAAACCGTGATACGTAGCCAGTTGAGATTTCTACAGATTATGTATTTTTGTTGATGCTATAACAAAAAATACTAAAAACATAATAAAATTTATATATAAGGGGGCACCCATACAAAAAAGTGTTTTTTTTTGTTCGTTTTTATTAATAGTGATCCCTCCGTGAACCCTCCGTGCGCGAGCCCGACTCGCAGTAGGCCAATTTTCACATGGCATTTCCATATAAAAAAATATAGACGCAGACATATTTAGCAACCACTTACAATAATAGGACACGTATATTGCAACAGTTATGTTTAAGTCCTATGTATTAAGGGGCGAGCCTATTGCCACGAAACGGGCACAAATCGAAATCGAATCCAGAACCTCTTGCTCAGCTCGCAGATACGACCACTAAACCAACAAGAAAAGAAATGTTTAGAAAACAATTAAGACCTTTCCGTGCTTCGCAGAGCACGTCCATTTAAAATTAAGTTATTAGCTAAAACACCTTAAATTATTTTATAACAAGCTGGTAAAAGCCTAATAAAATTACGCAATAAAACAAAATTAACATATAAAAAGTATTGCATAAGGTTTCATTTAAAACAATGCTCTTGTTATAACTTCAAGTGAGTAAGAGAAAGTGGGTAGGCAGTGGAGCGTGACTGCAATGCGCTGCGTCACGTGTGGAACGACCTTCGTCACTAGCTGCTGATTTTGTTTCACTTAAGCTTCGTTGGTGAAATAGCAGTCACCTGCTCAGCATAAGGTTCTCGGTTCGATTCGCAGTACGTCGATTCTGTAAAATTCAGACGACAACTCACACTCACATCGCTATACACTGTCACTTCGCGTAAGGTTCAAAATGACCTTGATTTTGTAACCAAGGGAATTACCTTACAGAATGCCACTTCTTACGTCATCTCATACTTTATCTGTCAAAATCTCCCTGTTATTTAGTTCAACTCGCTGACACGCTCGTAGTGGTGGCGCTAGTGTAAATTCGAATTATTAACCGGGTTTTTAGAATGCCAATCAAGAAACTCACAGCGGATTCAGATTCGAAGTTCTAAGTGAGGTCTTACAGAATTACACCGCTGTCGGGTAAACTGTGATTTTTCTATCAAGATTTTTTAAAAGATCGGGCTGTGTAATTAGGATTTTTGGAACGAAGTTCCTTATCGCGCGTTGTGAAAGGGGGCTAGACGGAAAAAATTCTTACGAAAAGTTGTCACGACACTTTTTGCTATAGTAAGCTATTGTAAGCTTTATTTCTTTAAAATAAAGTTGAAATTTCCTAAAATTACGTACAATTGGGGTGTGTATGTGAGTAAGGATAGATATGATTATTATTTTGAGTGACCGAACTACAAAGTACAAATTCGGTTGTGCAGTTAAGTAAGACGTATTGCTTCGAATTAAGGATTAATCTTCCTTAAATTAAATATTTTATTTTTCGCACACTAACTTAAATCTAAAATGTATTGATATTATGTACGTGAAAGGAACTTCGTTCGATCCGGGTGTCCCTTGACACCTCTCAAGTTTTTCATTTTAAAATAGGTAGTAGCTAGGCCGGTGTCGGTAATACAAGCATAGTCATTCGTTGCTTTTAAAAGCTTAGTTACAAATCATTTTCAGTCTCTGTAATATCATTGAGTCAGTCACTATTCTAGTTTTATTTTTGCCATTTAAAGTTAAAAACACACTAATCCTACTAATATTATAAATGCGAAAGTTTGTGAGGATGGATGGATGGATGGATGGATGTTTGTTACTCTTTCACGCAAAAACTACTGAATGGATTTGGATGAAATTTGGCACACGGATAGTTTATAATCTGGATTAACACATAGGATACTTTTTATCCCGATAGCATGTTCCCGTGGGACAATTATCGAACTCCACACGGGCGACGCCGCGGGCATAAGCCAGTATCTATATATTTATTTATGTATTATATTTATATTATACATGTATATGTACATATATTATTGAGTAGATAATTTTACGTTTGTTATTTTGTTTAATTGTTATGTTGTTGTTTTGTTTAAATTTTTTGTGTAGCACACCACTGACTACCCTCTTTTTATTTTAATTCCATAATGTACATCCAAAGGTTGTCTGGAAGATATGGCTATAAGCGATAAGATCGCCGTTGTAACCATAAAATAAGCAGTTTTGTAAACTCGTTATGTTTGATTTTTGGTGTACAATAAAGTATTATTCTATTCTATTCATCTGGAGTTGGATTCTGACCTGGATGATGGAGATATACCCCATAATATATGATAATTAAACATTACTGGCGAAAATATAGCTCATTCATACGATCTAAACGAATGGAAATAATACTAATTGAAACCATTCAAAACTTTACTGTTTGACCAGTCCCATTTAGGACCCTGCCTACACCATAAAGGTAAAAGCGCCATATACGCAACATGCATCTCATACATTTGAATACAATAAATAATTTCTTACCACGTAATATTACCGTTATATAAGTGGCAGACGGACAGACATACATACAAATGTACGTGATCGAACTGACCTACATTATGTATTGTTTTAAATATTATAAATAAGGTGAATTTTTTGCTAATAATCAGTTATTACAACTGGATAGGATAATTTAGTGACTAGTCAGGGATAAAAGTCGCCGATCATTTCAATAAATAAAGAAGTTAATATAAC
Source organism: Cerastis leucographa (assembly GCA_963082945.1). NCBI lineage: Eukaryota > Metazoa > Arthropoda > Insecta > Lepidoptera > Noctuidae > Cerastis > Cerastis leucographa. The sequence goes on along the minus strand of OY720373.1, from coordinate 10,713,992 downwards.
TAGAAGTTGCGCACAACTTCGCTCGAGTCGAAATTTTGATGAGTATGTGTGAGAAAAAAATGAACAGCCTATTTCCTTCCCCAGGATAAAATCTATCCCCTTGCCAAATTTTATTAGGGTCTAATCAGTCGTTTAGTCGTGAGAAGGTGACAAACAAACAAACGAACTAACAAACAGAATAATAACTTTCGCGCACTTTTATAACATAACTAGCTGTCCCGCGCAACTTCGTCTGCGTCACATTGTCCCCGTTTTCGCAACATTTTTCATTGCTGCTCCGCTCCTGTTGGTCGTAGCGTGACGATATAAGCTTATGGCCTTCCTCGATAAATGGGCTATCTAACACTGAAAGAAGTTTCTAAATCGGACCGGTTGTTCCTGAGAATGGCGCGTTCAAGCAAACAAACAAACTCATCAGCTTTATTATTACGAGTAGTATAGATTAGATTTGATAACCTTCAGTGTGACCAACTTAAAATTAAAATGACACTTCAATCAAATGACATATGACAATGACATAACAACAAGTAATATAAAACTGAAATATTCTTAAAACTATTAAACTGTGTCTGTAACCAATTGTTTACCATCATACAAAATACCATGAAACGTTTGTCATACACACACATTCATACAAAAATTACGATTGATGTAAAACGTGGGAATTTTACTTGTATTGTGCAATGATGACAATAATAACTCGTATTATCACGCTCGTTATCCCTGTAGGGTTAGTCAGAAGTGTACTTAACAGTACGCCCACAATAGGGATGGGGACTCATTTTTTTTCATTTGTCTATTGGGTAGATTATTAAAAAGTATTTGACACGTATTTTTTCTTTTTTCACGTAATCGTAAAATTACGGAGATATTTCGAGTTGAAATGGCGCATGACGTCACGGCTCAGTACATTTTATACCTAGTTGTGACGTAGTGAGCCCTCACTCTCCAACTTTAATGCGTTTTAACTAAGTATTTTTTTGTTAACTTGATAAAACAAAAAATACGTATCTAATATTTTTGTATTACCTGATTGACGGACAAAATAGAATTTCGTTTTCTTTACCCAGTCATCATCCCTATTGGCCAGATATAGTTAAATGACATGTAATAGGTGTAATAAGGAGCTTGTGGCTAAATAATAACAGCCGCACGGGTCGATCTTTAAAGTTAAGCCGTGTTTGCCGAGGCTGGTCCGTGGATGGGTGACCATAATTACATACCGAGTTTCCTCTGTGCCTCGGAAAGCACTTTAAGCCATTAGTCCCGGCTGTCATTTGTAGATCTTTGACAGTCGTTACGAGTAGTCAGAAGCCAAAAGTCTGACATCCAGTCTTACCAAGGGGTATTACTGTGTTGTGGAGGTCAGATTAGGCTGTCACTTCATGTAAAATGCTAGTACTCAGCTGTATCTGGTTAAACTGGAAGCGAACCCCAAGATAGTTTGGGAAAAGGCTAGGCAAATGATGAAATTTGATGTAATAGGTGGCCAGCTATAGTTTGTATTTGGGCCCGTTTGATGGCAAACGGACCCAAATACAAATGCCTTGGCTGCTATTGAGAAATTCCTTATAGAAAAACCTAATAACAGTTTGCTCAACCTGGGAATCGAACCCTCATTTTCAGCATTGCAGCATTGTTACCACTGGACCAACGAGAAAAAACCTACTAATTAAATGGTAAAACATCCTAGTAACAAATTAACGTCTTTTCAAGTTTTATCGTAGTTTAAAATGTCAACTTCAAAGGTCAGTTCCCAAGTGACTATATGACATAGACTCAACACCGTCTTGTATAACACAATTTAACCGACTGCGTACGTAGGAGAGTTATGTGTTTGAACTGTAGGTCTGTATGTCAGTGGTTGACAAAAATATAAATGTAGGGAAGCAGATGAACATGAAACTTGTAAATAATCTTTAATTTCTTTTAAATATTAACTGCTTAGACTTTTTTCAACACAGTTAGTACTGGGTAATACGATAGACCAGTCTTCTCAAACACCAAACCAAGGGATGAACCAATGGGTGGTTTGGTCGCAAGCATGTGGACTAGCTCACCGTCGTCCGTACGTCTTATGACGACAGGCCGTGTCGATGGCGCGTTCGTGTTCCACGCGCGCCTCAAGGAGATGTAAGCAAATCGGAAGGGGTCCAAGAGGGCCGATGTCTGCCAGGGCTGCGGGACTGTTCGCGAGAGATACAGTGGCCATAAAATCATGGTTATTTTGACATCGTCCCATGTCATTTTTCAAGTCAAAATATTTCGACATCTGTATTGTAAATATAGGCTCGGCCTTCGCGCATCTGTCGTCAAGGTCGTTTGTGTTATACACGGTGTAAATCACGTCATCACGAAGCCGTCAACCAAGCATTCTGTACATGAAACTAAGTAACTTTACGCAAAAATTATTGCTGGGAAACGACTTTTTTTTTTGGGGGTGTACAATCATGTTTTGTGGTAGAACTCAATGTAGCGCACTCAAAACATTGTGCTGATAGACGGATTGAATAGTACGGGGGTCGTGGAGGTGTTTAAAGTAGAAATCTTACATTAAAAACTTGTATTAAAAAAAATACTTGTCAAAAAGTTGGAACTTTGACCCCTAATAATATCTCCGTAACTAGAAGGTTCCCAGGTATGGTGTTGAAAAAAAAAATTATCGCAATGACAGGGAGAACCAGTGCCTTTCGGCTTCGTTAGAGTTGTTTTACACCCTTTATACATGCATGTATGTCATGAAGGTACATAATGTATTCTACTTTTAGTTTGGTCATTGCTCTGAGTAGATGTAAGTTAATAGTTAGGTATCATCCGTTCATGGCTTGTATTGACTTTAAGTTTAAACTTAGCAAGTAAGTAGGTACTTACCAAAACATTCAATTACACAATATAATTTTTTGTTCTACAAGGTGTTTTGAATTCAATTTTTTTTTCTCTATATCTGTCTTTCGGTTTGTATCGGCTAATCTCTGGAACGGCTGGACCGATTTTGACGGGACTTTCACCGGCAGATAGCTGATGTAATAAGGAGAAACTTAAGCTACTTCTTAATTTCCACGCGGACGAAGTCGCGGGCACAGCTGGTTCAACATAAAACCTGACACTGACCGAGAAATTGAAAAAAAACGTCTCGCGGGTCACACTGTCTCTTAATCATAACCATAATGTCATCAATAATATTTCCGTATTTCACATAATACACAAACAATACCTCATTTACATCTAGCGGTAGGCAGTAATACTTTTAGTTTCTTGACCGACTTTAGTCAAAAGAGAGGTTATGTAACACGTTACAAACGGCCATTGATATTTCCGGCGGGCGGCGGTTTTGTTCGACTGTCTAGTCAGGTTGTTTTTTTTTTATAAACAAGCTTCACGGTTATTTTTACGTATATTCTTGTGTCAACACGAGATTTTTGTGAATATTTTGTGATGTGAATACTCATTACTCAATACTTTTATTGCATTACACATGTTATTCTTAGGTGGTAAACTTATAATTAGATCATATGGAAGGGTCCTTAAGATCTAATTATAAGTTTATGTCGGGCACAGCAAATAAGTGAATTTGGAGAGAGGAATATAAATAAATTATATAAAATTAAGACAACTTTAAAATAAACAAACTACTATACTAAAATAATGATGTCATAGATCTACAAATGACAGCCCCTAACGGTGTACCTACCGTGCTTTCCGAGGCACGGAGGAAACTCGGTATGTAATAGGCGGTCACTCATCCACGGACCAACCTTAACCCCGGCTTAACCTATAGATCGACTCGAGCGCCTGTTGTTACATAGCCACGAGCTCTCCAAACACACAACACAAAAAATGTCATATAAATAACCATCTAGCTACAAGAAAAATTCAAAGAAAAATCTTCAGTCATCCCGCAAAAAAGACATCTTTCTAGTCCAAGGACAATAAAAATGTCTACAAATAATAATAGACGCTAAAACATTGTCATCTTGCATGCACAGTGGTGTTAATTATTACCTCAATACTGCAGCGACAACGCGACCTGCTGACCCACTTAGGTTTTGTTTACTTTAGTTATAATCAGTGAATGTGATTGAACTTCTTTTGATGTTAGTGTGAAGAAAGGTTGGCATTATTATGTTTATATAAGTAAAAGTTATGTTTATTTGGGAACAATTAATAATCAGAAGTTACGTCTCTAAACTTCAGGGCGAGATTTATAAAACAATGGTCAGACTTGCTGTCTTGTATGGATCAGAATGCTGGGCCACAAAAGGGACGAATGAGAGGCATTTGAATGTGGCTGAGATGAGAATGCTAAGGGGGATATGTGGTGTTACGCGAATGGATAAAAAAAGAAATGAGTACGTAAGAGGAAGTTTGAAAGTGGCGCCGGTGACTGAAAAGATGTGTGCGGATGCGGAGGTATGAGGAAAATGTCGTGAGGAAAGTTTTGAGTATGAATGTGGATGGGTATAAGTGTAGAGGAAGACCAAAGAAACGATGGATGGACTGTGTGAAGGATGATATGGCAAGAAAGGAGGTGTCTGATGAGATGACGAGTAATAGAGAAGTATGGAAGAAGATGACATGCTGCGCCGACCTCAAATAAATTGGGATAAGGACAAGAGAAATATGTAAAAAAAATATATATATATAAAATATTATGATGAGTTCCGCTTCCATTTTTCCACACCACAACCCAGTTTTTTTGGGTTACACGAGGAGGTATGATGACTAGATAGCATTGACTTCCTTGTTTCTACGGTCGTATAGTAAATAACTCTGGATGTAACTTGTACACTATACAATATATTATTGCGTTCATTCTGCCAAAGACTACAGTCATTAAATATGATGTGCAGATTGACGGTATGTCATGCTCACTCATGTCACGCTGATGGTGGCGCGTGTGTCGGGTCATTTAGTTCCCTTCAAAATGGTTGAATTGAATGATGGCTCATCCATTCGTCATATTCGTGAACGGGCGCTATCAGTTGTGCTTGATCATCTCTTAGTTGCTACGGCTCATTTCGAACTAATTATTTTATTTTTTAATTGTCTTTTTTGTTTTTACTATGGACACTTTTAACGTGCACGTCTTGCTATTGCTACATCGTTCTCACATAATGTACCATCTCAACATAAATGATGTAACCAAGGTTTTTGTTACAAGATTCTGATTTAAAAGAGTGTCCTGCATGCCCATTCTTCTCCATAGAGATCTACTCTTTGGAATGGGCAACTACAGTACTTTCACAGTTATTATGTCTTTTGACTGGGACTGTAGCTTCATTTTTATTGTTGTTCGACTATTCAAACGTGCTTGTACCTGGCCTACTTGAAATAAATGATTTTGATTTGTTTTGTTCATATTCGCAGTCAGATTTATGTCGTACCATAGACCTGCGCAAACGCAGTGCCCACTAATATTACAATCCGCACCTAGCCTGTCACTCTCAAACAGTTAGATCTTTCACAAGTGACCTAAAGATAGTCTCCTTGCGTCATCCATACTCAAACTTGGACTGACGGACTGTTACGTCGACATTTTGCAATGAATCATGTATTGTGACATTATTCCTAGCCTCCTAGGAGATCGGTGCGTTCAGAAGGCCAACCATGACGTCTTAAAACATTATTGTTTTGCTCCTTTTTCTGAGTTCTGCTTTAGAACCTTATGCTTAATAAACTTATGCTTTAGAATATTATGCTTAATCATTATTATGGTTAGAGAAATTATGCTTAAAAAATTATGCGTAAGCTGATAAGCGTAAATATATTATGCGAAGATATAATTATGCCAAACAAAATTATGCTAAGTTATATTAGGTCTTAAAATTTTATGCAAATGGATAGGGAATCAGTTTTTAATTAAGATGTAATACTAACACTCTATGGTCTTTGACGTCTGACATTTTTGTTTAAGATAACTCACCGAATGGCTGTGTAAATATCGAAACATACCAATCAATGCCGAGTTGCTAGCCTATCGGTTTTTTACCGGTTACATTTCGGGGAGTGTGCGATGGAATTGCATGACCTAATTCCAGCTAGCCCGTTTCATCATCGGACTACCAGACGTACGGCGATGCGCCATCGGTACATGGTGGACATCCCACCTATACGCACTAAGCGCTTTGGGAATACTTTTATTATGCCTACCGCTAAGGAGTGGAATTCCCTACCGGAGTCTGTGTTTCCCGATAGCGACAATCTGGGGGTCTTCAAGTCAAGAGTGAATAGGTTTCTTCTAGGCAAGCGTGTTTCACCGTCGACCACATCATCGCTTACCATCAGGTGAGATAGTGGTCAAACGCGAGCCTATTTATAATAAAAAATAAAACAGTTTTTATATGAGAATCTAGTTGACAAGATCATCTTCTCTCCCAGAAGCTATTTTTAGGAAAGCTTTATCTTTTACATGACTAAGGAAACGATGGAGGGATCGTGTGAGGAATTATATGAAAGAAAAAGAAGTTAATGTTAGCGTGACAGATGACAGAGGAGAATGGAAGAAACAAGATGAAGCACCTTCATCTATCTGCCCTTGTTGCAACATTAAGAACGTACTTTGACAGTAAAATCTCCACTTCAAACACTATACAGGGTGTAACGGAAAGGGTATATACATCCTTAAGGGTGTGCTACAGACCATCAAACTGAACATGTTTCTGATCATAAAAAAAAATTTGCAGCAAAAAAAAATATCTGCTGCCTATACATTTGGGTCGAATAGGTATTGTAATTTTCTATGGGGCAGCAGATATTTTTTTTGCTGAAAAACATGTTTTATGATGAGAAACATGTTCAGTTTGATGGTATGTAGCACACCCTTAAGGATGTATATACCCTTTCCGTTACACCCTGTATAAAGCAATAGCAAATAAAGACAAAAAACTTACACCTTTGAACATGTATGATAGGACAACACAGAGTTATTGAATAACAGACGGACCGACAGACCAAAATCGCAGAATGGACACAAAAGTCACTGCACAAGAGACATCGACTTGACCTTTGTCTACATAATGACACCTTCATCTTTTACATTCGATACATGTAAAAAACTTAAACTCAAAGTTTCTCGCTACAAATGTATTTGTGTATAATCCATAATTGGATTCACGTGCTATTCCGACTATATAAGAACAAACCAGTTTTTGTCTATATCTAAGACACCGATGATACCAGTTTGTGCATTTATTTATGTAAAAAGGCTGTCTGACCTCTGTCACCTTAATGAAAACTAGATTCTTTGTGTGTTTCGATCTAATATACTAATATTATAAAGAGGTAAAGAATTTTCGGTGAGTTTGGTCGTAGGGGATAATCTTGGGAACTACTGAACTGATTTCGAAAATTCTTTCACTAGTTGGAAGTAATTTATCTCCGAGTATAGTGTAGTTTTCGATCAAAATGAGAGTGAATCCACGGGCGGAGGCTAGTGTTTTATTTGACTTACTCGTTGGTCTAGTGGCTATTATCGCTATCTGGTTGTCAGACTTTTGGCTTCTGATTAGGTCGTAACGACTGTCAAAGATCTACAAATGGCAGCCGGGACCAACGGTTTAACGTGCTTTCCGAGGCACGGAAGAAATCCGGTATTTATGGTCACCCATCTACGGACCACCCTCGGCAAGCAAGGCTTAACCTGAAAGATCGACCAGTGCGGCTGTTATTATTTAGCCACGAGCTCCTACTTACCATCTTTGTTTTAAAATTAAATATGTAATATACTAGTCTAGTTTGAATCTTATGCAATTACTTAATTAATGATTGCAAATTAGATTCACGAAAATAGTCATAAATCGGTAGTAATGATGTCATGATTTGTATAAAATCTATAAACACTCAATTCGGAACTAAGTTTATGTCATTTAATGTCAGTGAAGAATTAAAAGGGCAATTTTTATGAAAGTGGATCGATTTTAATGATTCGAATTAACTCTAGCTGTGGCTGGTTCAAGTTATCATCTGCCTCCTTTTTCCAACTATGTTGCCGTCAGCTTCCAGTCTTACCGGATGCAGCTGAATACCATTACTTTCAAGTGCAACTGTCGTCGAGTGTCACGCGAAGCAAAACTTCGCCACGTGAGCAAACCGACAATATTTTGGCATTTTAAGAGTGAAAATATGGACTCGTGGTATATTCATATGAAAATGTAGGTAGTATATGCAAGGTGTTGTTTTGCATCCTCGTCAAATTCAAGGAGGTAATTATGCTAATGATTCTCGACCCGAATCAATAATAAAATGGGTAGGTATTTTTTTTTTCTTTCGTATTTACGAAAATCGGTAAGTGTCAAACACCCATGTTTTAAATGTGGTTCATCTGATCCTCGACCTATAACCGCGCTTTCACACATACAAACAATCTCAAACGTTGATCAATTCGATAATTTATTATTCCCTAAACTACGTTAAAGGGGCTATTCTGAAATACTGACAAACATAAACAACCTAAAAAATCAGCGTTTATTAATAATTAACTAGGTATCGTAATTTATATTGATTATTTATGACTTTTGTGACAATCTCCTGAATTTTGACGAGGATGCAAAACAACACCTTGTATAGTTAGCCTGTTTTTTTTACAAAACAGCGATATATAATTTATTTTATTCTTAAAGTAGCTGTTGCCCGCGAGTTTCGTTTTATTTAAATAATATTACTTCCCTTTTTTAATCGTATTGTGTTACCTGTTTCAAGGGTTTTAATTTTTTGCGAAATGAAAGTAGCCTAAGCTACTTCCTTATAGGAACAAACAAGCGCACAGAAAAAAATATAAATAAGAAAATGTGTTTTAATTATAATAAATAGGTAAGTAAGTGCCGTATTTGCTGTATATGCATTCAATAAACAGCTTTTGTTGTGTTTGTCTGACAAACAAAACAGATATAATTAGCTCACCAAAAGTAAAAAAATGCTTTAGAAAAAATGATACGTTAGAAGAATTGGTTATGTTATTTCTTTTTTAGTGAAACAAAGAAAAAATACAAAAAGCTTGTGCAATTTTGAGTAATACCTAGTATTGTCTTATTTATATTCCTTTACCGTCTGAGGTTCACGAAATAAACAAAGAAAATGTTTTAAAATGATAATAGGGTGGATGATGTGGTCGATGTCTGAGCTATTGAATAATTTATTTTTATTGGTTTTTGTTTTGTTTGAGGAGTCACTATTTCTGTACAGTTTGTGGCTTAGGTTTTGTCCGATTGTGTAAAATAAGCGGCAGGAGAAAATTCCCACATCACGTTAAAACTGCGTGTCGCGGGTTCGATCCCCGCACGGAACAAATATTTGTATGGCCTACAGATAGTTGGTCCGGGTCTGGCTGTTTGTGTATGTGGGTTTAAATGTTTGTAAATGCACCCACGATACAGGAGAAATTCCTGGTGTGGGGCAACGTATAAAAAAAAAAATGGCAGATACGATGATAATTCGATACTTTAAGTAATAATATGCTTCATATAATAATCAACAACTTTTGTTTTATGACTTTTAAAAATTCTTCATATTTTAGTGTATATCAGATTTTCAAACATAAATAAAAATATTTAAATTGAACGCTCTATACTATCAGGTACACCCCTGCCTAACCCTTCGGGGATCACCGGCGTGATGTTATGTTATGTATTTTACAGTCAATCTTTCTGATCCTAAAACCAGTCAAATAACGAAATCTTTAAACATAACGTTACCATGTTTCACTGTCTGTCAAAATATTATCTGCTGCGAAGTAAAAGATTTCTTTTTTGTGTATCTTTTCTCCCCCCCCCCCCCCCCCCGAGTGTAACGCATCGTATTGAATCATCGGAGCATAACGTTAGCACTTTCCTTCGGTAGCGATGTAGTTTTCTTTCGTTCATTCATTCATTCATAAATATTCGTGGTTCTGTGCATGGAACGGTTGGTAAATTGGTATTTTCTTTACTTAATTGATTAAATACGGAAACTAGCTACAGATTTGTCCATGCTGAAATGCGTGCATCATTATTACACGTACAAAATTGGAGACCATAGTAGTTAGAATAATTGGAATAAATAATGAACAGCTTACGCTTTTAAAATAACTAAACTATTTGATTTTCTATGTTATAACCAGAACTTAGTTAATTCAAGATAATAATATTGAGAATCAATACAATAAAATAACGTCGATTTTTCCTATAATAATTTATTATAATCACACACTCTCCCAGACGTTCAAAAATACAAAATAATTTTCAAAGCCATTTTTGCCTTGCTTAAAATAAAAACTGAAGTTTATTTATTTATACTGTCTCTCATATTATTTTTTGACTATAAAACCACAGACATTTATTGGTGCATTCACCCTACAAGTTATCGGTTTGTCATCAGTACATAAATAAATATCTGGAATCGCTAGAATTCTAATGAAGCTTGAAGGTGAAAAAACTTTGAGGAAACAAGACATGAATACCTAATGATGTGAATATATCGAAACATATAAACTATTTATTTTAAGAAGTTATAGGCACCTGCCTTCCAGAGAATATATTATGTATAAGATCCCATTAATTATAATGGGATCTTATACATAATATATTCTCTGATAATAATATATTCAGTCTATTAAGACTGAAAAACTTTTACAAATAATTCAGAACACCAAAATAATTAAAACGGTAAAAAAACGCATCAAATACTTACAAGAAAAAAAAAGCAGCTAACGATAATACCCAAAAATAAAATTGTAAAAAATTGCAAATAAAATCGCTCGATTCAGTGTTTTTTTCATTTTGATATCTTTGGTTAGACGTACTGAACGCTGAGTTAAAAGGGACTTTATATGGCAACCCAGGTATCAGGAACAGGGTCCAAGCTACCTGTCAAGCCCTTGATCCAGCTGCCAAACAAGAGCCTCCTGTATTGGTCGAGGCAATTAAGCCATTAACTGAAACGACTATCAGCACAATGATCGCTGAGTTCACATCCCCACGTGTAAATTATGAAAACGAATCAAATTGATAACGAGTCATTATCACGTCTGAATTTTAAAAAAGGGCTAGGCAGAAGTGTATCTAATAGTGCACCCACATTTTGCCGGTCATGTTTTAGTCCCGTGTAATAGGGGTCGAACCTATTGCCATCAATAGGACTCAAATGCAGACTCCGTTGTTGTTACTGCAAAATGCCTTAGAGAAAAACTAGATAACACTGATGCCCAAGCTGGCAATCAAGCCCAGACCTTCATTTTTAGCTCTTGAGACCATTGCTCTACGAGGCAGTAAAAACAAGGCAGAAATAACTATAGTGGTAATAGTTCCCTGAATGCTCTTCTGACTAAATAATAATAGCTGCTTGGGGGCCGTCCATTAATCACGTGATGCTTTTTTTTTTTTTGCATTTTTTAACCCCCCCTCCCCCTAGGTGATACGTGGTGAGGTTTAAGACTAACCCCCCGCCCCAACCCAAAATCACGTGTAATTTTAGTACTTACACAGAATCTTAAATTTTTTAGAATATTATCTTTAAATACAGGTACTTCGTTCGTTGCCTGGCAACGGCGAGTCAAGGGCACACTACAAGCCGCTTTTCGGTTTAGAATCGCGCGTTTGACAAAAAAATAAATACACGTGATATCTTGCTACATCCTCCTCCTCCTCTTGTGATATTTCGTGATTTTCGCTAACCCCCCCCCCCCCCCCCTTTCAAGCCTCACGTGATTAATGGACGGTCCCTTGGGTCAATCTTTAGGTTAAGCCGCACTTGCCTAGGTTGGTCGGCAGATGGGTGACCACCCCATTACAGTATACCAAGTTTCCTCCGTGCCTCGGAAAGTGCGTTAAGCCGTCACAGCTGTTATTTGTTAGATCTTTGACAGTCGGTAAAGGTAGTCAGTGGTTCGAAAGTCTTACATGCAGTCTTACCAAGGGGTATCGTATTACCCAGTACTAATTGGGTACTGGAGATCAGATAGGCAGTCGCTTCATGTAAAATACTGGTATTCAGCTGCATCTGGTTAGACTGGAAGCCGACCCCAAGATAGTTAGGCAAAGGCAGGCAGATGATGGTAATAGTTCCCTAGAGTAACTACTCCACAAAAAGTTCGACCGCTATTTCTAGATATCAAATGGTGGCAAATTTCGGTGGTGGTTGGTTAGTGGTTATATGGTTCGAAATTTTCCTGTTACTTAAAAGAGCTACTATTATAAAAACAAGTCGAATCAATTATGTTGTAAAAATGACGAACGAAACAATCATTAAAATTGGTAAACCCGTTTGACAGGTCAAAAACGGGACAGTATTGCTCACACAAGTTGAAATGGTCGATGCTCCTTTATGATACCGTAAGGATCTGGATTTTACTGTTACATACAGCTGGTTGGCAGAAACCACAGTATGCCACCAGCTACGATTCTTACATATTCAAGACAAAGAAAGAAAAAACGTTTGTTGGCGCAATTGCCACAAGTACACATTTTTCTTTTTGTTTAATTTTGTATTAAACAAAAAGAAAAATAAGACACAATAATAAACAAATATAAAAATAAAAATAGTGCGTGGAGTCCCTTCGCGCGGAAGAAGTGAAACTTCGTAATACTACACGCATGCGTTCGAGTGCCACGCATTCACTCTTATTTAAATAATATTTTGTTGTTTTCTTGTTGTATTATTTTTATTACATAAGTTTATCGAGGTTATTCTACTCATGGAAATTGAGCGAAGGCTGGTCACACCGAAGAGTCGAATGCATGACAGTTTGCACGCCATCTTGCGTACCTAGTAGAACTACGTAGTCACAAATCTTGCTGCTATACTGCCATCTCTAAGTGAGTTTTAGAAAATATTGCCCCTCCCATGGTAGCGTTAAACTTTTGGAAATCGCATGAGAAGTATCAGTTCAAAAACTTAAAACTAAAAAAAAAATACTGTGTGACTCACGGCAGCGCCATATAGGCCCAGTTCAGCATAATGCCGGACAACTAGTGCCCGACGCTGGTTATAGTGATTTAGGGGTACGAGGAACAGGGTGTAAAGTTCCTCAATACTCCATTCAAAATAGAGGATCCTCCGACCAGACAGGTGTTATGTCTGGTGGCCAACTGCCCGACGGTTGTTGTCGGGTTTCTCTATACACTCTTAAGTCGATGTAAACTCTGCTTGCGAGATGTAGGAAATTGATGTTAGTTCTTCTGTTGTGTCATAGATGGCGCTGTAGTACTTTTTGTAGTAAGTTGCTTTTTGTACGTCCCTACAGTGGTGTTCCCTTAGTCTCATCCACGTTCATAAATCAGGTCATACAAGCACGCCGGTTGCAAGTACTACGCACCTGACTTTTCTGAAGAACCTCACCAATGCAGTGTATGTCCTTTGATTTGACTGTTCTTTGTTATAAAAAGGTCTTGTATTTCTTCCTCTTGCATTCGACACGAATTGTAGGAAATCCTGCATTAACACCCATTAACAATTATATCAGTTACTTCTTACAACCAAGGGGTTTAGTATTATCCAGTCCTAACTGGGTTGTGAAGGTTAGATAGGCAGTTGCTCCATCTAAACTACTGGTATTCAGTTGAATTCCGTTAGACTGGAAGCCCCCTACCCCTTCCTAAGACTAGTTGTCAGACTTTAGGGCCACTGACTAACTGTAACGACTGTCAAAGACATAGAAATGACAGCCGGGACTAACGGCTTAACGTGCTTTCTGAGGCACGGAGGAAACTTTGTATGTAATGGTTGGTCACCCATCCACGGATCAACCTAAGCAAGTACGGCTTTACCTAAAGTTCAACCCGACCGGCTGTTATCATTTAACCACGAGCTCATCATAAAACTAAATGATGTTGCCGTGTTTCTTCACTTATCTTGAAAACACAAGGACAGATGGCATTTATAAAGAGTTTCATACAATAATGTCAACTGCATGCTTGACATCGAAAATCAAATAGCAAATGAAATCGCGATGAAGACACTTAAATACAATTTAAAAACACTTTAAACGTTGAAACTGGATGTCAAAATATTACGACACCGCAGAAGTCGATTGTTACAATCGATTAGAATCGATTAGCCACAGTCTAATCGATAGCTTTCAAATGATTTATAACGATTGTACTGCGAAATCGATTAGGTGTGTTGGCTTTTAAAATCGAGTTTGATTTCGCTGCGTGAAAGTGCTTTGAGGGTTTAAGGTACTTTTTTTTTATCAGAACCTTTTACTGCATTGTTGGTCTTGTATCCGCTAGAGTGAATTCCGAGTTTAAGATCCTTTTTTTTTTTAGGATGGGTAATCATCAAATGACGTGTGGAGCGGGAGGGAGTGTCAGACTTGTATTGACTAAAACCCATCCATGTTCCTTCTTAGCCCTTTGTGTTCCAGGGCCACGGTATCTCTTTTGAACAGTCCCGCAGCCCTGGCAGGCATCGGCCCTTTCGGACCTCTTCCGATTTGCTGATATCTCCTTGAGGCACGCGTGGAATACGAACGCGCCGTCGACACGGACTGTCGTCATAACCCGGACGGACGGTTAGCTGGCCCATTACTCACCGTCCACAAGCACGCGCCTGCGGTGGCTGGGCTGGGGGCCACTAGATGCCCCCCGATGCCCGGGACAGAGTATGAGGTTCCTGGTCTAGATACCCACGACTGCAAAAGTGTTTTTAGGTTTTTCCATGAATATTCCAATAGCAGCCACGGAATCTGGTTTTGTGTCCGATTCCTATTTCAAACGACTTATACATATCTAGCAAAATGTGGTTTTACTATTAGGAACACCTCTGTCTTACCCTGTGGGATTTACAGGCGTGTTATTTAGAATGTATGAGGAATTAAGGATGCTGTTGCCTATGCCTGTCTTATCGTTCTATGATCTTAAGAGCGTTTACCTTACGACTTTTCATACAAAGTTTCAAGTCCTTATTTTTCGAAATAACTGAACTGATTTTAATGAAACTTCGTACGCATAAGCAGGATACACAGGTCTAAAAAGTTACTAAAAACATTTTCGAAAATAGTGTTACAGATAAATTAGACCGATTATAAGTTATCTATATATCTCTTATTTTTTTTTTGTATAGACTCTTTTTCTTATTTACCGATTGTTTGTAAATGTATGAACATTGTAGGCCTTATAGATTCCTAGATCCTTGGTAACTTTTTATCTTGTTCTACGTTTTGTAGTAAGCAACGACTTATTGTCGGGCCTACGATGTCCTCGCATACTTAAGTGCCAATGATGTAACATAGAAAAACTGTAAAGCCAAATGATTTTAAAAGAGTAACCATGGAGTTTCTTGCCGGTTCTTCTCCATAGGAAACGACCAACCCGAACCGAGCACCTTTTTGTTGACGTTTTACAAGTGCCCATGGGTCTATGTGAAATAAAAATATTTTGATTTTGATTTTATAGATACAGAAATTTCCAAGTACTTATTTTTTTTTAAAAAGACATTTTGAAAATTGTATTTAGTAACTTTTTAGACCTGTATCCTGCTTATGTGTCTTAAGTTTCATTTAATAAAAATCGGTTCAGTCATTTCGGAAAATAAGGACTTGAAAGTTTGTATGAAAAGCGATAAGGTATAAACGTTCTTAAAGGTTTGCCATCCCTACTCTTTGGTACGAAATACATAAACACAGTCGAGACAATTATATTTGAATAGCCTTCCAGTCTAACCAAACGTAGCGATATATCGATATTTCACATGAAACGACTGTCATCTGACATTGAATATTACTTAACATTTACGAAATACCGATATATCATCCAACCTCGAAAATTATTGTAAATACCGATATTTTTTACCTATTTCCAAAATACGATATTATCATCCAACCTCGAAAATTACTAAGAAATACCGATATTTTAACCTGTTTCCAAAATACAATACATCCTCCAACCTCGAAAATTACTGAGAAGTACCGATATTTTTACGTGTTTCCAAAATACGATATATCATCCGACCTCTAAACTTATTAAGAAATACTATTATCCTCAAGTCTGAGCAGCGGTGTTGCACTCGTGGCATCTCTGACTTAGGAGCAGTAAGCCGTGGATTCGAACCCAGGGAGGCGCATTACTTTGTGTAATTTATTTCATCACCATCGCCCTCAAAAACGTTGAATGAAAACATCGTGAGGAAACCGGCATGTTCCAGAACTAAAAATTCGAAGACATGTGACATCTAGCAACCCGCACTGGGCCCGCGTGGTGGATTACAGCCCACTCCCTGTCATAGAGAGGAGGCCTGTGTCCCAGCAGTGGGAACATTATAAGCTGATGATGATGTTGATGCTTATGTAAGTCTGCCCAACAGAATATGGTGTTTATAATAGCAGCCGAAGTTGCCAAAACCATATCTGTCTTCTTAAATTACTGGGAATAATCTCAAGTCATCTTAAGCCTCTTAAATTACTGAGAGCCAAAACCATGTCTGTCTTATTAAATTACTGGGAAAAATCTCAAGTCTTTAAATTACTGAGAAAATTAATGTCAAGTCAATCTCAATTTACGAGCAATACCTGGGGCTTCTGACCATACTAGGAGCCGAGTGATACAGGAAAGACTTTAAAAACACGTTTATAACAAAACAAGAAAGCTGTCTGTAATCCTGTTTGGGTGTACCTAATAGTACACCTAAATTTCGCCAGTTATGTTTATGGCCTAATTTTAAAGGGGGCGAGCCTATTGCCATCAACCGAGCATAAATCTAGACTGCGTGGCTGCTACTGTGTAATTTCTGATGAAAAACCCAATAACACTTTGCTCGACCTGGGATCGAACCCAGTACCTCATGCTCAGCAGCCGCGCTTGTGATCACACGACAAACGAGGCCTCAAGTCACTCAGAATTTGGGGCTTCCATACTAAGAGCCGAAACAGGAAAGCCTTTTTTTTTAGATCAAGGCAAAAGGCTGGCGACCCCATAAGAACAGCAGGTTACCATGTAACCTACTCCGCAATAGGGAGGTTATGCGTTACACAATCCTTGTATGGTTACGACACAAACCTGACTTGAATATGTTATTGTGAGTTGTTTACCGTTAGCTCGGAGTAACTCTTTTAAGTGTGTTGATAAAATGTATTTTGGAGGTCATAGGAACAGTGGGAGAAAGTTTTTGGAAAAGAATTCCAAAAACTGAAACACGAAAATCTTTAGGCTTTAGTAATTTCCATGAAAACAAGAGCCTGTCTATCGCGATTCTGTGATGATTCGAGACTTCTACGAGGTTCTGGGTTCAATTCCCAGGTTATGCATAGTGTTATTAGGGTCTTCCATCATGAAGAAATTCTTAACTAAGTAAGTTGGTTTCGTAAGTTCCCAGAAGCATCCGCGAAACCGTAAATTGCGGCCGTTTGATGGAAATGGGTCGTTTCCATTACATGGAACTTAAACACAACTAGTGAACTATACCTACGTGTACTAAAGGTACTTTGCCTAACCCTTCGGGTATCACAGGCGTGAAGTTAAGTGATGTCTTCAATTTCTTCCATCAAATACAGTTTGGGCCCAGTAAGCATCATCTGCCTCGCCGTTACCAACTATGTTTTGGTCGGCTTCCAGTCTAACTGGATGCAGCTGAGTACCAGTATTTTACATGAAGCGACTGCCTCCTGACCTCCACAACCCAGTTAGTACTGAGTAATACGATACCCCTTGGTAAGACTGGTTGTCAGACTTTCGAGCTACTGATTACCTGTAACGATTGTCAAAGTTCTACATATGACAGCCAGGACCAACGGCTTAACATACTTTCCGAGGCACGGAGGAAACTCGGTATGTATTTATGGTCATCCATCCACGAACCAACCGCGGCAAGCACTGCTTAACCCTTAAAGATTGACCCGTGTGGCTGTTATTAATAGGTAGAGGAGCTCGTGCATGTATGGCAGCATACTAGCGGAATAAAAGTATGATCCCTGTGCCAAATTTCATCCCGATCCATTCAGTAGTTTTTGCGTGAAAGAATAACAAACATCCATACTGCCAAACTTGCATTTTATAATATTACTGGGCTGCTGCCCGCGACTTAGCTGAGAAATTTTGGTGTGTTTTCAGGGATAAATCATACCTTAATAAAACCTTCCTCAATAATTCTGTCTATTGATGAATACTGCATCATGCCGTTGCGTAGTTTAAAAGATCGTAGCGTACAAACGACGGATCTTGGCGCAGAAGCAACATTGTTTTATACAATGTAAAGATTAGTTGGATAAGCTACTACAGTTCACTTCCAAGAGGCAGGTGGTCTTGGCCCTTATCAGTAGCTACAGACGTGTATAGGGCTATTAAGTCGGTAGCCATGGCTAACAATCACTACTGTAACCCATTGACCTCAAAGTCGATTACTTCCGAGACATTAATTGCGCCTGCCTATACAGCGTGTCACACAATACTAAAACAAAATTCACTGAGAGACTATATGGACTGGTTAAAAAAGCGGGCCAAGTACAAGTCTTACACAGGGTTCCATAGCCCCAAACAACATAATAACAATATTTTGAACGGTCATTCATTAGTAAACTTCCCCTCAACCGCAAAACTAAATTTGTTTTTCATAGTAGGTTAATGAAAAACAAAGTTACTGCTGCAGTTTGGTGAAAAAATCCCATATCTCTAAAACTAAATATCAAATCTTATTCAAACCAACTTTTATTGAAAGTTTTTTTTACATTCTACATCCCAATATTTGTTCAGAATTTGTCTCCCCTTGCTTTAGAAATTAGAGGGGGGGACACACGTTTTACCACTTTGGAAGATGAAATAAATGGTTTTAGGAACCTCAATGTCACTTTTAAAGACATATCTATAGACACCCAGTTTTTTTTTTTAGTTTCAGTTCCGTGTGCGGAGGGGATACCCTTAATCATTTTTTTTTTTATACAAAAATCGTAAAGCGGTTCACAGAATACATCTACCTACCAAGTGTCTGCTGTGTAGTCCTAATAGTTTCGGAATAAAGTGGCTGGACATACAGACATACAGACATACAGACATACAGACACATAGATGGGACATACAGACGGACAGACAGACATGACGAATCTATAAGGGTTCCATTTTTTGCCATCCGGCTACGGAACCCTAAAAACTGGGCGTAGAAGCTTAAAATTCTGTACAAAAGTTCCTTATACCGACAACAGTCTTCTGAGCATTCAAATCAAATCAAAATCATTTAATTCAAGTAGGTCAGTTACAGGCACTTTTGAATAGTCGAACAACAGTAAAAATGAAGCTACAGTCCCAGTCACAAGACATAATAACTGTGAAAGTACTGTAGTTGCCCATTCCAAAGCGTAGACCTCTATGGAGAAGAAACTCCATGGACAGTCTTTTAAATCAGAATCTTGTTACAAAAACCTTGGTTACATCGTTGCCTGCAAGACTGAAGGGCCCTTAATGGGGAAATTGTGCGCAGTGCATGTACTGTTTCCAGGTGTCTCCAGGAGGGCGTAAATAAGTATTATTTGTAAAAGTTTATCGTTGTGATTTATTGTGTGTTGAAGTCAATTATACTAACATAGGTCAAGGAATAAGAAGATGGGTAAACTACCTGAATTAAAAATTAATAAAAAAAATGTGCGTGGAGTCCCTCCGCGCGGAAGAAGTGAAACTTCGTAATACTACACGCATGCGTTTGAGTGTCACGCATGCACTCTCGTTATCTTATTGAGCTTCTAAATAATATTTTATTGTTTTATTGTTGTACACTTTTTATTACATAAGTTTATCGAAGTTATTCTACTCATTGAAATTGAGCGAAGGCTGGTCACACCGAAGAGTCGAATGTATGACTGTTAGCACGCCATCTTGCGTACCTAGTAGAACTACATAGTCACAAATCTTGTAATAGCGCCATCTCTTAGTGGGTAATAGAAAATATTCCCCCTCCATTAGAACGTTAAACTTGTTGGAAGTCGCATAAGAAGTTTCACTTCAATAAATAACGAGCGTGAATATTGAGAAAGATTTTTTTAAAGTCGCTCTACAGTTAAGTTGGATATGAAGGTTTGTTTGGAAGTTCGTGGAGAATGAAGATCGTCATTTTTGCTTATGGGAAATAACATCGTGCGCACGGGGTGTACCTTATTTTTTTTTTGTTTATAATTTTGGTCAATCAAAACTCGTCGTTTATTTTTTTTAATTTTTTTTTTTCTGTAAATGGATTCGAAGAAGCAGAAATACGTGGCAGTTTCGATCACCATTTTCTTTTGTCTTGTTTTTAAGGGTTTACTCACTGGTTAATACGAGTTTATAAGTTTTGAATTTATATGGTCACTAACACTATGGCGCTGTTGCAAGTACCACAATCACGGATATACATGTGTTTCTCCTTGATCATGGTGCTTGCAACAGCACCGAAATATCGGAAACTCAAAACAAATAGCAAACATGGTAAATGGTAAAAATAAATAACAATAATATAATAATTAATGATAATACGAGGTTATTCCTTAAACTACTTTTGTAATGAAAAGCAGAACACATCGTAACTTTACATAAAATAAAAAAAAATACACCTAGAATCACACAGCAAAATTAAATACCCAAGATACAAATTCTCCACACTCTGTATTTTTAGGGTTCCGTGCTCAAAGGGTCAAACGGAGACTTCGCTGTCCGTCCGTCCGTCTGTCACCAGGCTGTATCTCATGAACCGTGATAGGTAGCAAGTTGAAACTTCTACAGACAATGTATTTCTGTTGATACTATAACAACAAATACTAAAAACAGAATAAAATAAATATTTAAGGGGGCTCCTTTACAAAAATGTGATTCTTTTGCGCGTTTTATAAATAATGGTACAGAACCGTGCCCGAGTTCGACTCGCACTAGGCCGGTTTTTTGTTTTTTACACTACAAAATTAAATATCCAATATACAAAGTCTCAACAGCCTTTATTTTTTTCTCCCACAGATTAAAAAGAAGATGTAAAGCAATTAAAAACTAGCCAATTATAAACTATTATCGCTATCGCCCTCCGGCGGTGCCGGTTATAATAGAACTGTGAGATAATCATCACTATTATATACCACTACAGCCCATATCAGAAGTGGCCTAGATTTAATAGTTAAAATAATCTCTGTTACATCATTGGTTGAAACTGGGTTTTATTTGGCAAAGAATAAAGTCTTTTACGTAGGTATTATACTGCACGTTTTTTTTTTATTCATTCAGTTTTTTGAAGAGAAAACTTCGTTACTCGCGTTGATGGATTTTTGGTAGGGGAAAAACCTATAGGTTCGCGTCACCGATGATCTCGACATGCTCTTGACGTATTGCGTCAGATTAGCGACGCGTTATTGCTTGGAGTGTCAAAAGATGTGAAAACCAGACTATTGTTAGTATTTTCAATTTAAAAATTATAATTAATTTAAATAATTCAGACTATAATTGATTTATAAATTTAAATAAGAATACAGTATGACATTGTTTTGAGTTTTCACTGCTGTCGACAGTCCTTGTGACTGCTTCTGTTTTTGTGTAGTTAAACGCTTGTTCTTATATTGCTTTTGAGTTTATTCAGTATTTAAGGAAAGCGATACTAAGATGAGCTGTCGACCCTTTTTTGTTTTGGAAATTTTGGCATTGTTGTTGGCACAAAATAAGGAAAAATTGTATAAAAAAACGCATTAATGAGGTGGCTTTTAAATGACCGGCGCAAGAGTATGTATGGATGATGATAACGTTCATTAGTCATCATTATCAGTACTCTGCTTTTTTAGACCAACCTTCAAAAGAGTGGTTATAGGATTCTGCAATGCCGCAACGTAGGACATTTAAATCTTGTCTGCATACAGGATGATATAAAATAGTTTATCCAATATTAGTTTTTGTAACTATCTTTCCTAGAAATATAGCAGAAAAAAATACATTTGTAAATACATACAACGCCAGCTTCAGACACTAGCTACCCGGCAATTTATCTCTTCTTTCTTATATTCATATTATTAACAGTAAAATCCAAAAAAAAAAAACAACTTACCAAAAATCTCCTTTTTGTATTAAAAAAAGTCACTAAAAGTCACAGTCTTTTATCACTTCGCACTTTTCTCACAATTACTTCACATTTCTGTTTGAAAGAAAAAAAAAACAAAAGTTTATAAACCAAAATAATAATCGAAAATGTAGAAAACTATATAAATTATTATAGCGTAAAATGCGAATTTGAAGTAAAGATAGAAAATGTCTTTAATATAGTGTATAACTTTTTGGGCTATTCCCCTTTGGCTTTCTTCGACGTTGTTATGCATTTAAAATGGTGTTGCCATAGTTTTTCCTGTAATTTTTAATGTGTGTGTTTTGTGTTAAAACTCAAAGATTAAATAACGTGAGGTCGACACACGGAAGCGCGATTAACGCTTGTGCGACAAAACTGTACTGCGACTCACTATAGGTCGAATGCACGTTTGTGCGACAAACTGTAGCTCGACATCACCCCAGTACGACAAACTGAAGATCGACATCACGGTAGTGCGACATTAATCTAGTGATAACTTAATCAAAAGTCAGTTCATTTGAGAGGGGACATAATAACAAGTTCTCACTGAATACTACGTAATAAACTCACGCCGTTTTGCCATGGGGGTAGGCAGAAACCGCAGAACGCTACCTGCTACGATTCTAACATACCTACTCCTTATCCACGACCCTCGACCACGTTCATACATCATGAGAAACAGGCGATAGTTTATGTAAGTCTGAATCATCATCATCTGCCTAGCCTCTTCCCAAATTATCTTGGGGTCGGCTTCCAGTCTAACTGGATGCAGCTGAGTACCAGTATTTTACATGAAGCGACTGCCTATCTGACCTCCACAACCCAGTAACTGGCTAATACGATATTATGCGAAAAAACTAAAAAAAAGTATGAGTTAAACATAATTCATATGCCAGTTAATTCATTGATACGGTCTCAATCATATCCTAGAGTTATGGGATATTAAATGAAACAGGTTGTATATATTATGAGGTTAATATATATTAGGCACGGTTGGTGCAGTAGCTGAGCAATCGACTGTTGCGCTGTGCTTAACGGGTTCGATCCCCGCACGGGACAAATATTTGTATGGCCTACAGATAGTTGTTCCGGGTCTGGTTGTTTGGGTATGTCAGTTTAAATGTTTGTAAAACACACCCACGATACAGGAAAAAATCCTAGTGTGGGGCAACGTTTAAATAAAAAACAGCACTTTGCTCGACCCGTGAATCGAACCCAGGTCTGTAGCTCAGGTGTATGCTCAGTAGTCGCTCTTGAGACATCAAGACCAACGAGGCAGTTTGTGTCACTTTGTGTGTGTTAATGTATGATTCTCATACAATGTTGGGAATTTAAGTACAATGGGCTTTAATATTGCAAAGACAAGAGGTCGTGAATTCTATTCAGTTTAAGATTGTTGTGAATTTACGCCTAGTATCTATTATATGACTTATTCCGTTTTCACTAACTCTAAGGAACACCTAAATGAACGCCTTGTTTTTGTTGCACTGGATTCTCAACTCTTAAGTGCTAAACTGAGCGTTTTAAGTCCACTGACATCAATCTGTTACTAAAATTGTGAGGATTTTCGCCTCGTAACTATTATAAAACTTCGTTAGTATTATCAAGTTTAATTTCACCTTGATATTCAAACACAATCATAATACAATCAGTTCCCACTGTTGGGACACTAACCTCCTCTCTGTGTGAGAAGCATGCATTAAAATAATACATTATTGATTTAACAGTCAAAAATATGTCAGAACAAGAGACCCACGCAACTTCTTCTGCATCATATTTTCCCTGTCTTAGCAATATTTTTCATTGATGCTCCGCTCCTATTAGTCATAGCGTGATGTTAAAGCCTATAAACCTTTCTCAATAAATGGGCTATGTAACACTAAAATAATTTTTCAATTCGAACCAGATATTAGTGCATAATTATATTATAATATAATTATGTAATAATAATATTCAAATATGTTTATAATAATATAATTATAGGCGAAAATTCTCATCAATTTTAGTAACAGACTGTAGTCAGTGGACTTACAACGCTCAGTTTAGCACTTAAGAGTTGAGAATCCAGTGCAACAAAAACAAGGCGTTATTAATATTATAATATAATATTAATAATTATATTATTCCTGATATTAGCGCGTTAAACCAAACTGTTCAACTGTATAATATTAGTATAGATAGAATATACTCTGTCTAACTAAACTGACACTAAATTGCATAGCATTAAGGGCAATTTAGTCTAAATAACTTGAAATAAAAGACCTGCAAGTTACCATCCCTACCCTATTGCTATTCCACCAATTCGCACTAAGCGTTTTCAAACGTCTTTCATAATGCGCACAGCAAAGGAGTGGAACTCTCTGCCTGCGTCTGTGTTTTCGAACGCTTACAACCCTAATCTCTTCAAAGCTAGAGTGGACAGGGTTCTTCTGGGTAACCTAGACTCATCAAGAGCAAGAGAAAGCCCATCGCAAAAAAAAAAAAAAACCATTTCATTATTTTGGAACATTCGCGATCAAATTGGCTTTAAAGACTTACAAAGAACCAGTTTGCTATTACTTAATACCTGTCATTGCTTAGTTTGTCAATTTGTTAATGGATAGATTGAAACGTTGAATGTAACCTTAATTAAACTTTTTGTAATCAGAATGTCACATAACTTGTTATTTATAGGATTAAAAAAAATGGTTATTTATGCGGTAAGTCTTATAGATTTGAATGAACTAATAATGAAACTAGCTACCTACACAATTTACTGTGAAATATCAGACCTCAGTATCTAAGTTATTTTAATGGAAACTAATCGCTTAGCTTTTCAATAAAGGTAAGAAAACTAAAAGATTGTCACCACGATTCAACGTATCCCACACAAACATCATTAAAATAAAGATTTAACGATATTACCATAGGAAAATCTCACGAACACACACATACATACGTACACACAAAACATTGCCACACAAACCTTATATCACAGAAAACACACACATAAATAAAATCGACAGAAATGCGTTCACTAAAAATAAGAAAACCGAAAAACAAAACACACACAGGAAAAAAAACAGAAAAAAGTACCACACGATTTTCCAAAGTTGATTTTGTACGGCGAAAAAAGCGTAGTTTAAAATACAAGATGGCGTCTATAACCGACGCAACCGCGGTACTGACTGCGAGTAGCCGCTTGCGCATATAGAGGGGGCTATTACAGTGACTATCGGTTGAGTAACTCGGGGACAGAACTCGAGGCTTTATTGAGTATGTTGTAAGTTCAGATTTATGTTAAGTAAACTTTAAGGTGAATTTGGTCTGACATTATTGTTAAATAACGTGCCTCGGAAAGCGCGCTGTTGGTCCCGGCTGTCAATTGTAGATCTTTGATAGTCGTTAAGTAGTCAGTGGCTAGAAAGTCAGACAGCCAGTCTTAGTCTTACCAAGGTGTATCGTATTACACAGTACTATCTGGGTTGTGTAGGTCAGATAGGCAATCTCGACGTGAAATACTGGATGTCAGCTGCTTCCATTCGGTCAGACTGGATGCCGACCTCAACATAATTGGGAAAAGGCTAGGCAGATGATGAATATTGTCATAATGACGACTGTAGTTTGCCCAGAGGTGCAGAGGTGTCTACCTATATGCCACATGAGTTGATTATCGGGTTACGTTTAATTTCTTCTTTTTCCGTGACGATGGACTCAAATAGTACCCAACCAGTATATAGCCACTTGCAAAGCTTTTACCAACCCGCACTGGGCCCGCGTGGTAGATTACAGCCCATTCCCTCTCATAGAGAGGAGGCCTGCGTCCCAGCAGTGGGAACAATATAGGCTGATGCCTTTCGAGCTGAGCTCTTTCGTTGGCTTTATTTATATCCGAGAAGGTGCTGGTGGCTGATGTGTGGTATGACTTTTAAGAACCGTTTGCTCGTAGGACAATGTGCTAATAGTACATTTTTGCTAAAGTGTCGCTTTGCTAATAGGACTATTTGCTGATTGGACGTTTAGATACGGAGCCGTGCAGGATAGGCAAGAAAAGATGTAGTGCATATCCAGCAGAGGGGCTCCTCGCTTCCATTGTATTAGGTACGGGTCGATGATACCTCATTTGGATAGATAATTTCTACTGGATACATGTCGACGAAACTGTCTGTCTTTTCCAACTTGGGGACTGCTTCCAGTCTAAACGGATGGAGCTGGCTTTCAGTATTTTACACGGAGCGTCTGTCTATCTGTCCTTCCAACCCGGTAACTTAC
This sequence comes from Cerastis leucographa, assembly GCA_963082945.1. Taxonomy (NCBI): domain Eukaryota; kingdom Metazoa; phylum Arthropoda; class Insecta; order Lepidoptera; family Noctuidae; genus Cerastis; species Cerastis leucographa. Next base: position 10,687,784 of record OY720373.1, on the reverse strand, counting down.
ACGATACACGTTGGTAAGGCTGGTTGTCAGAGAATAACATAGTTGAGAAAATTTTACACAGGAAATAATGATGTCATATAACGATGAAATTCACCCACATAGCTAATGACCATAAAGTTCTGATTTTTATGGTTTTATTATTCTACTTATAGACCATGCCGTGTATGGCGTCTTTTACAATTCATTATTCGTTATGTTTTATGTAACTACTAGCTTATACTCACGGTTGTTTTTTTACTATCTTTTTCTACTTTTTGTAGTAAGCAACGACTTATTGTCTGGCCTATAATACGCTGTCCTCCCATACTTAAGTTCTAACCCTGTAACATTCAAATAATGTAACCCAAATGATTTTAAAAGAGTAACTATGGAGTTTCTTGCCGGTTCTTCTCCATGGGAAACTACTAACACGAGCCGTGCTCCTTTTGTCAACATTTTATAGGTGTCCATGTAGGCCTATGTAAAATAAAATATTTTGATTTTGCTTCGTGTCCTGCGTTTTGTTCGGATTTTGTCCCACGGGTTCGTATTACCGGGATAAAAATAACCTAGTTCTATTCCGGACTGTAGTTGTCTACCCCTGCGCCAAATTTCATCTAGATCCATTCATGAGTTTGCATGAAAGAGTAACATACATCCATCCATACATCCTCACAAACTTTTGCATTTATAACATTAATTTGCTCCACATGGTAACCGTTTTTAGAATCATGTGAGATTTTTAAGTTAGTTTCGACCCAACATCACCTACCTCGCTTTTCCAACAACTATGTTGGGGTCGGCTTCCAGTCTAATCGGGTGCAGCTGAGTACCAGTATTTTACATGGAGCGACTGCCTAGCCTATCCTAATGCGATACCCCTTGGAAAGACTGGTTGTCAGACTTTCGGGCCACTGATTACCTGTAACGACTGTGAAAGATCTAAAAATGACAGCCGGGACCAACGGCTTAACTTGTTTTCCGAGGCACGGAGGAAACTCGGTATGTAATGTGTGGTCTGTCACCCATTCATGGACCAACCTAGGCAAGCACGGCTTAAACTAACGATCGATTTGAGCGCCTGCTATTATTGAGACACAAGCTATTCCTCTCCTATACATTGAACTATATTACTAGCGTATAGAATAGACACGCCGAACCAAAGATTTGCTTCATTTTGGTAAGAGTGAGAACTAAAGTTCGCTGCAGCGCTAAAACAATAGTTATGTCGTCTAACCAAACTATTACAACATGCAGTGCTAGATCGCATAGAGGGAATAGTTTTCTCGCGACCAAAACGTCATAAGCGCCAGGAGTTTCATGGCGCTTACGCGTTTCGTTCAATGTAGTGTAACTGTGCAAGTTGTATGTTGTATTGCAAAATGGCGGCACCCGGCAACCCGACTATCGTGAGCATTGTTACATCGCGAAAAACTTTAAATCAGAGTTTTAAACGTTTAAATGTCTACTTATTGATGGATGGATGTTCTGGAGTGTTTACGGCAGTCTTAATGTATACAACCAGGCATTTTGATGTTGTTATTTATGCGAGCCAAACACGACATGTCTCTGCGGGCGTTGGATACTCACTGGATAGTTGCAGTACAGCTCACCGCAAAGCGTGGCGCAAAATCATGCAACGCGTTTTCTTCTCTATACGTAGTAATAATACCTCAGTGCTCCTTTAGGTTGTTTTAAAAAGAAACTATACATAAAATTGCTTCACGTGGTGACCCTACTAAGCGAGTTCGCTTGCGCGTGAAATCGAACAAGCATTTGTAACGTTATAGATCGTACGAACATGGAATAAGTAAATTACTTTACTTTAAAATACACTTTAATATAAACGAGACTTCTTGGACATGGTCTTTTTACGGCGAAGCAAAAAGGAGGGTTTTGATTTTGACCGGAATGTATGTAGTATATAACACCATCATCTTTTCCCTCATAACTTTTGAACTACCTATTATAATTTGAAAAATTAGGTATCATTGGAACTAGCAAAGGAGGTGGCGGAACGTGAGAGAGAGAGAGTCTCAAGTCCCAGTCGCCGCGGGAGACGTGGCGACCAATGAGACAGTCCTGCTAATACATCATCTGCCCAGCCTTTTCCCGAACTATCTTGGGGTCGGCTTCCAGTCTAACCGGATGCAACTGAGTACCAGTCCTGCTAATACAAAGAAGTAGATATTAATCATCAGCTCAAATCAATGTCTATAACAATCGTGTGGAATTCTAAAATTTTCGCCTTACATTACATATTTCCGGTGGAAATCAGAAAAAATGGCGCAAAGTATGAAGGAAATAGTTTTTTCGAGGAACCGGATACACTGCTAATAGCATGCATCGACTTACTTCTACTGAAGGAAGCTATGTTTCACGCGATACCGCCCTCGTACTGATTCGTGGCGGTTCGATTCCGGGCAAGCAATTATATTTATGATTGTGTGCAAAAATGTGGGTTATTAAAACCAATTTGTCGCGTTATTTTCTTTTATATTTATTTCTGGGTTCGATATTAAGGACATTTACAGAATTTATGATTTTTTTTTTCGCTTCATCATCTGCCTAGCCTTTTCCTAAACTATGTTAGGTCGGCTTCCAGTCTGATCGGATGCAGCTGAGTACCAGTATTTTACACGAAGCGACTGCCTATCTGACCTCCAGAACCCAGTAACTGGATAATACGATACCCCTTGGTAAGACTGGATGTCAGACTTTTGGCTTCTGACTACTCGTAACGACTGTCAAAGATCTACAAATGACAGCCGGGACTAATGGCTTAACGTGATTTCCGAGGCAAGGAGGAAACTTGGTATTTAATTATGGTCGTATTCACGGACCAACTTCGGCAAGCACGGCTTAACCTTCAGGATCGACCCGTGTGGCTGTTATTGTTTAGCCACGAGCTCCTCCTTTACTTGTAGGTATGCTTAAGTCATCTATAGCTCCGTATAGCGACGACTCGGGAGGCGGATTGTGCGCGCGCGAACGAATTATTTGTTCGAGCCATATGCTGGGTACTTAACACCGAAAGTGTTAATCACCATTTATATTTTATTGGATTTGAGGAGCTTGTGGCTAAATAATAAAAGCCGCTAATGTCGATCTACAAGGTTAAGCAACGCTTGCCTAGGCCGGTCCGCGGAGGGTTGACCACCTATTACATACCGAGTTTCCTCCGTGCCTCGACAAGCATGGCAAGCCGGTGGTCCCGGCTGTCATTAATTGTAGATCTTTGGCAGTCGTTACAGTAGTTATAAGCATGTATGTCGCCAGTTATGTTTAAGTTCCATGTACTGTATATTAGGGGGCGAGCCATAGCTATCAACAAGACCCAATTTCACAAAAAAGCCACAAAAGAAAAAGCCAATAACCCTTTGCTCAACATAGGAATCGAACCGAGGATCTCATGGTCCTAAGTTGCACTATCGATCAATGGGCTAATGAGACAGACAATTGCAGGCAGCGGCAAAGCTTATTGCCATCAATTGGACACAATTTCAGGCTCCGTCAGCTACTAAGACATTATTACTGATTGCTAGCTTGGAGTCTCTCAGAGAGATCGCATCCAGAACGAGATGATCCGACAGAGAACAAGAGCAGTCGACATAGCTCTCAGAATAGGTAAGCTGAAGTGCAATGGGAGTGGCAATGGGCCGGCCATATTAGCCGTAGAACCGATGACCGTTTGGGGTAGACGTGTTCTTGAGTGGAAGCCACAAATTGGTAGGCGTAAGGTGGAATGTCTTCAGGATCGGTGGAGCGACGATCTTCGCAGGGTGGCTGGTAGCAACCGAATAAGAGTTGCCGAGATCGAGTTAAGTGACATGCGATTGAAGAGGCCTATATCCAGCAGTCGACTATTATAGGCTGGTGATGATGATTCCTAGCTTGACTACCTATATTATTACCGAATTCTTTATTATGTTATTAAGCCAGACAGACAAACAAATCTTATCATTATCGGTACTAACTCAGACTGAAACTAGCAATTATATCATTTCAATAAAAATAACCATTGAGTGCGGGTCATAAACAGAGCGGAGTTTCTTGATATGTTACATAATTCTTTTATTTTTATTTGATATAATCTCTCATTTTTAATTATGCACACAATTACCTTTCTCCGGCTTTTTATGTAATAATGTGTTACTTTTTTAACATTGTGATGTGTAGAAAATTTTGAATACTAATCATAAACATACTTAAATGTAGGCTTTTTTTGGCAGACAGAAACTCCGTAACGCCACCTGATGACACACCCCTTTTGACTTATCCACGTTAATACATCTGCCTCTGTATTCACAAATGCTCGGATTCGATTTCGGTTCGGAAAGTCGTGTGTCTATCTCGCTCGCTTTCGTAATGCCAAAACAAGATAGTCATACGACTTATCGAATCGAAATTGAATCCGAGCGTTTGTGAATAGGGGCCTGGTCATACACGTACGCCGGTTGCGAGCTCTACGCACCTGACTTTTCTGACCAACTTCACTAAAAAGGGGGTATAGGTCCCCTTAGGTTCAACCTAAGGGGGGTTCATGGCTAATTAATAACAATCGGTCGGTCCATCTTCATGTTAAGGCGCGCTTTCCTAGGTTGGTCATGGATGGGTGACCATCCATTTTATAGTGAGTTTCCTCCATGCCTCGGAAAGCACGTTAAGCTGTTCGTCCCGGCTGTCATTTGTAGATCCTTGACAGTCGTTACAGGTAGTCAGCGGTCCGAAAGTCTGACAAACAGTCTTACCAAGAGGTAGCTAATTCAGTCAAGTTTTCGCTTGAAATAAAATTGATGAAACATTTCAACAGTGCGTTCATGTTGTATTGGCAAATTTCAGCGAATTGGCAATGAATTGTATTTGTTAACTATGCTGCTACATTGAAAAAGAAGCGGTATTATAATCAAACTTTTCGTTCATAAAATCGATTACATGATTTCTGGGAATAATAATTGATTAACTGACAACCATGCAAGTTGATGATCCAAACATTAAACTAGTTAATAAACAAATGACAGTCAGATTCAGCGGTGTGATTCTGTAAGACCTCACTTAGAACTTCGAATCTGGAGGTCTACTCTCTTTCTCCGAAACGTAACTTCGACAACGAACGAAAATTAAACGTAGTTACGTTTGTAACCCTACTCTATATAATTTGCGGACGAACACAAGAAGTTCGAATTCACAGACAATTAACGTGAACGAATGTATTGAATGTTATTGTGTGCGTCCGCAAATGATATGTACAGTAGGGTCACAAACGTAACTACGTTTAATTTTCGTTCGTTGCCGAAGTTACGTTTCGGAGAAAAAGAGTAGACCTCCTGAATCCGCTGTGAGTTTCTTGATTGGCATTCTAAAAACCCGGTTGACAATTCGAATTTACACTAGCGCCACCACTACGAGCGTGTCAGCGAGTTGAACTAAATAACAGGGAGATTTTGACAGATAAAGTATGAGATGACGTAAGAAGTGGCATTCTGTAAGGTGCCCCTTGGCTACAAAATCAAGGTCATTTTGAACCTTACGCGAAGTGACAGTGGATAGCGATGTGAGATTTTGATGTGAGTTGTCGTCTGAATTTTACAGAATCGACGTACGTACAGATAAGTTGAAGAACCATTAATCGCCTATAGTAAATGCATTATTAAATAATTACCAGCGCAGTTTATGATACTTTTTCATTGTTTGATTCGCAAGCGTGGTGATCAATGTTCCTTCCTTCTCTTTGCAATGGAATAATTAGTGCTAAAATTATTAGTTTTCAACTCTGCTTGCCTCTTCCCATCTATGTTGGGATCGGCTTCCAGTCTAACCGGATGCAGCTGAATACACTGGTATTCAGCTGGTCCGGACTAACTGGGTTGTTAAGTGCAGGTAAGCAGTCGATCCATTCAAATTACTGACTTTACATTGATCGTCTGCTTATCTGCCCTTCACAACACAGTTAGTTCTGGGTAAGACAACGCTTGGATACAACTGGTTATCAGACTTTTAGGCGGCTGACTGCCTTTAACCAATGTCGTAGATGTACAATTGACAGCCGGGACCAACGGTAACGTGCTTTCCGAGGTACGGATATAACTCGGTATGTAAAGGGTCACACATCCACGGTCAACCTATGCAAGTACAGTATTTAGCCGCCAACTCCTGTATATGTATAGCTCTATATATATAGCTATAGCTGCTCCTATACAAGGTGTTGTTTTCCATCCTCGTCAAAATTCAGGATGTTGTCACAAAAGACATAAATAATCAGTATAAATTACGATACCTAGTTAATTATTAAAAAAACACTGCTTTTTTTCATTGTTTAAATTTGTCAGTATTTCAGAATAACCCCCTTAACTTGGTTTAGGGAATAAGAAAATATCGAATAAACGTTTGAGATTTTTTTTTTTGTGTAGGCGAGGTTACAAGGCGAGGATCAGACGGGTCGTGTTAAAAACACGGGTGGTTCACACTTACCGATTTCCGTAAATATGAAAAAAAAAATTACCTACCCATTTTATTATTGATTCGGTCGAGAATCATGAGCATAGTAGTTACCTCCTTGAATTTGACGAGATTGCAAAACACAACTTGTATAAATCAATAGTCCAATTAAATTCTAACTTGCCTATTTTAAATAATCATGAATTCATTTTCCTAAGTTTTCACCTGCCTGTAGGTAACGCTCTGATTGTTTAAAAAAATTGTTCAGACACGCAATTGGTCCATTCATTATACTCGTACTGCTGTAATTAATAGCTATCATCTTCTATTTACTAATCATTACCCTTTAATTAGATGTTTGTGTTACGCAGTAACTGTGTTTTGGAAGTCAGATAGTAAGTCAGTCCATGTAAAATAATGGTAGACAGCTGCATCTCGTTGGCCTGACTCTGCAGCGACATAGGCAAAATATGTAAAAAGATCAGTAGCGACATCTATGACATGAGTAAAGAACTATCAGAAATGTCCAAAAGTTTATAATTCAGGATGAATATCCAAATAAAAATGGATTGAATTAAAGGGAGACTATATTAACAAAAACGTTATTTTTTCTGCCGTGGATGGCTAGAGAAAACTTCAGTAATTTTCATGATAGAAAGAAAGGAAAACTCCCCTCCTCTCTTTTCTTTGGGGGATGAGGAACTTTATACCCTGTTCTTCATACCCTTAAGAGCGTTTACAGCTTACAGCATTTCATACAATCTTTCAAGTCCTTATTTTCTGAAATAACTGAACCGCATAAGCAGGATACATAGGTCTAAAAATATACAAAAAAACATTTTCGAAAAATAATGTTACAGCTTAATTAGGCGGATTATAAATTATCTATAGAAACAGGAATTTAATCCCAATTGTCTTTTATTTTTCAAAGACATTTCAAAAATGTTTTATAATAACTTTTTAGACCTATGTTTCCTGCTTATGAGTATAAAGTTCCATTAAAATCGGTTCAGTCATTTCGGAAAATAAGGGCTTGTAAGTTTGTATGCAATGCCGTAAGTCGTAAACGCTCTTAAAAGATCGTACTTAAAACCCTATCTGTATAAGATCACCATCATCATCACAATCCTTTAGTCCGAAGACCTTAGCCGCGATAAACAGTCAGATTACCTCATAATTGCACGTAATAAGTACTTTCTATAGATAAAAATTACGCGTGTGTTAGAAAGGCGTTCAACTGACTGCGCAGGAGTTCAATGTCTGTATCAACTGTCATAATGAATGACAATTAAAGCGGGTAATTTGAAAATTGTGGACGCCATCTTTGTTTTGTTGTTTGTGTGAATTTAATGAGGGTTTTGTTTTATTATAGTTGTGTTTTAGAATACAATATAACTTTACGCTTGTAATATCTAAAGCTTAAGGCAGAGGTGTAGGTACCTAATATTATATCGAAATTTTGCCAGTTGTGATTGAGGGCGAGCCTATTATCATCAACCGTGACTCCATCACCAGACTCCAAGGCTTCGACCCTGGGAATCGAACACAGGATCCTATACTTAACATTCATGCTTGCGACCGCTAGACCATATAGCAACTTTCAACGTTCAATTTTCAACGCTAGACTCAGCGCTGAAAGTTCAAAATCCAGAAGCATTTTTATATTAAGGCTTTGATTTGAGTGTCGCTTATAGTTAGTGAAAACGTACAATAACAGTATTGTTTTCAAGGCTCCCGTCAATAACCTTAATTAAAAATGTCGTGAGCACACATATAGCACTTTCATTTTTAGACAATACACAATAGAGAATACATTGCTTATATACATCGCTTAATTACACGATTCTAGTTGCTAGGTACAATTACTATGTAATCTGAGTTGGTTCCTTTTGAGATAGCATTAAGTTATATTCATCCGAGCAGGCAGAAACAGTACGCGTAAATACTAGGTTTTACGCGCAGTTTCGCCTGCCATGTGAGAGCAGCGGTGGCCCAGTGGTGGCAGCCCCGACTTACGAGCAGTAAGCCGTGGGTTCGAACCCAGGCAGGCGCATTACTTTGTGTAATTTATTTCATCACCGCTGCCCTCAAAAACGGTGAAGGAAAACAACGTGAAGAAACCGGCATGTCCTTGAACTAAAAATTCGAAGACATGTGACATCTCCCAACCGCACCCGCGTGGTGGATTACAGCCCACTCCCTCTCATATAGAGGCCGGTGTCCCAGCAGTGGGAACGTTATAGACTAATGATGATATTCATGCGAGCAGGCAGAAACAGTACCTTGACGTAAATACTAGGTTTTACCCGTTGTTTCGCCTGTGAGAACGTCGGAAATTTGTTTATGGGAACCGGGAGCATCATCATCATCATCATCTGCCTAGCCTTTTCTCAACTATGTTGGGGTCGGCTTCCAGTCTAACCGGATGCAGCTGAATACTAGTATTTTACATGGAGCGACTGCCTATCTGACCTCCAAAACTGCTAACTGATAAATCACTAACGGAAAACCCAATAGCAATTGGCCGATCCGAGAATCGAATCCAGGATCTCATGCTAAGCAGTCACATTTGCGACCGAGGCAGACTTAAAAATAAAAAAAATTGTGCGTGCAGTCCCTCCGCGCGGAAGAAGTGAAACTTCGTAATACTACACGCATGCGTTCGAGTGCCACGCATTCACTCTCGCTCTATCTCTTTCTATTCCCCCTCCATGATAGCGTTAAATGTTTAACGCAACCTTGTTGGAAGTCGCATAAGAAGTTTCACTTTAATAAACTACTCCACTCATGACTCAAGAACTCCTAATAAAATTTCTAACATCAGCCTTAAAAAACCTATCGTGTTATCATGTAAGATATCAACCGATGTATGCCAACTTGACAGATTGCAAAACTAAGAAGAAATAGTTTGGTATTGTAATTAATGTGGTATCAAACTGTTGCTCAATATTACAATGTTTGATACCAGTTTTTAGTGGTATATAATGTGAAACTAGATTAAGACTGTGAGTAAGTATTTCTTTGTTTTTTGGACTTTCTAGAGCAGCGCGTGGCCCAGTGGTGGCAGCCCCGACTTACGAGCAGTAAGCCGTGGGTTCGAACCCAGGCAGGCGCATTATTTTGTGTAATTTATTTCAGCACTTCATCTCTAAAACCGTGAAGGAAAATCAATCAAATCATCATCTGCCTAGCCTTTCCTAAACTATCTTGGGGTCGGCTTCCAGTCTAACCGGATGCAGCTGAGTACCAGTATTTTACATGAAGCGACTGCCTATCTGACCTCCACAACCCAGTAACTGGGTAATACGATACCCCTTGGTAAGACTGGATGTCAGACTTTTTGTCTTCTGACTACTCGTAACGACTGTCAAAGATCTACAAATGACAGCCGGGACCAACGGCTTAACGTGCTTTCCGAGGCACGGAGGAAACTCGGTATGTAATTATGGTCACCCATCCACGGAACAACCTCGGCAAGTACGGCTTAACCTTAGAGATCGACCTGGGCGGCTTTTATTATTTAACCACGAGCTCCTCGTTACAGGTAGTCACTAGCAAATAATTTGAGAACCAGTCTTACCAAGGGATATCGTATTAGGATAGGCTAGGCAGTGGCCCCATGTAAAATACTGGTACTCTGCAGCTTCATCCAGTTATACTGGAAGCTGACTCTCACATTGGGGAAAAACTAGGCAGATGATGAAGTGTTCAGAAATCGCAGCATACATTGGTGATTAATACGCTAAATACATCTCTCTTTGAGAAGACGCGTATGCCTTCAAAGACAGTATTATAACTCATTTTATATATTCCTAGATGAGCTCGTGGCTAAATAATAACAGCCGCCCGGGTCGATCTTTAAGGTTAAGCCGTGCTTGCCGAGGTTGGTCCGTGGATGGGTGACCATAATTACATACCGAGTTTCCTCCGTGCCTCGGAAAGCACGTTAAGCCGTTGGTCCCGGCTGTCATTTGTAGATCTTTGACAGTCGTTACGAGTAGTCAGAAGACAAAAAGTCTGACATCCAGTCTTACCAAGGGGTATCGTATTACCCAGTTACTGGGTTGTGGAGGTCAGATAGGCAGTCGCTTCATGTAAAATACTGGTACTCAGCTGCATCCGGTAATACTGGAAGCCGACCTTGGGGTCGGTTCCAGTATTACCGGACAGATAGTTTGGGAAAAGGCTAGGCAGATGATGATTATTATATTCCTAGATCCTTGGTATACGTTTTTATCTTGTTCTACGTTTTGTAGTAAGCAACGACTTATTGTCGGGCCTACGATGTCCTCCCATACTTAATTGCTAACTGTGACGTAGCAAAATTGTAAAAACAAATGATTTTAAAAGAGTAGCCATGGAGTTTCTTGCCGGTTCTTCTCCATAGGAAACGGCCTACCCGAACCGAGCACCTTTTTGTCGACGTTTTACAAGCGCCCATGAAGGCCTATGTGAAATAAACATATTTTGATTTTTGATCATTGGTTGCTGGACTTCTCACAGTCCACTGCTGGGCCAACAACTCATCGTCTATCCTAGCTAACTTTACAATACTTTCTGTGAGAAGATGAACGAAAGATGATTTTTTTTTTGTGCTTGTTCTGTGGGAGGATGCATGGAAGATGACTTTTTTGTTGTTGTAATTTTAAGTACTTTTTTATTATGTTTATCATACTTTATTCTAAATATGTTTCTTTTTACAGTACATTTAATTTTAATTCATTAATTAGGAGGATGCATGAAAGATGACTTTTTGTTGTTGTAATTTTAAGTACTTTTTTATTATGTTTATCATACTTTATTCTAAATATGTTTCTTTTCACTGTACAATTACTTAGATTTTCTGTTATATTGTACATGTATTTTCAAATAAATAAATAAACACCGTTCAACCTCCCCGAAAACTAGTCCACAATCATTTCCTACGTTCTAAATACTTGCAAAGTTAAGTCTAAAATGTCGCCACTCAGTGATCTAATTTGATCTCGTATGCAAGCAACGCCGCGGTACATTGTAATGCCAGGAGCGAGCCAACCGCTATAGTTTTGCGTAAGCGGCGAAGTGAAAGTCGAGCGCAATTGCTAAAACGAATTTTGGTTAAGTCATTTCTACTTGTGTATTGTGTTACTTGGAGTTTTTGATAGAGGATTCTGTGTTTTCGGGTAGATGATATTAGGATAAGCTATATCCTCACAGCTGGGATCCAGGTCTCTGCTTCGTGAGGTAATACCTCGTTGGGTCTTGTGGCAGAAAACGATACTGCTGGACATGGCTTTAATTGACAGGTTCAGAAAGGTGTTATAGGGTATTTGCCCGGAGTCTGTGCTCGTTTGATAGGGTTGCCCCTTTATGGCATTGGACTTAACATAAATGTGGGTATACTTCTTGATACAATACAAGGTGTTGTTTTGCATCCTCGTCAAAATTCAGCAGGTTGTCTCAAAAGACATAAATAATCAATTAAAATTACGGTACCTAGTTAATTTATTGATAAACAGTGATTTTTTTTTGTTGTTTATGTTTGTCAGTATTTCAGAATAACCCTCTTAACGAGGTTTAGGGAATGAGAAATGATCGAATATACGTTTGAGATTTTTTGTTTGTGTGTAAGCGAGGTTATAAGGCGAGGATCAGATGGTAGGTATTTTTTTTTGTTTTTCTTATTTACGAAAATCTGTAAGTGTGAACCACCCGTATTTTAAACGCGGCTCGTTTGATCCTCGCTTATAACCGCGCTTTCATAATACAAACAATCTCAAGCGTTTATTAGATAATTTCTTATTCCTTAGACCACGTTAAGGACGGTTATAAAGCTCCATCTTACCGAATAACATAGACTGTGTTATATTTTCAAGCTATCACAATTTTCGCGGACGAAATCTCGGGCGAAGTGCTAGTCTATACTAATATTATAAAGCTGACGAGTTTGTTTGTTTGTTTGCTTGAACGCGCTAATCTCAGGAACTACTGGTCCGATTTGAAAAATTATTTCATTGTTAGATAGCCCATTTATCGAGGACGGCTATAGGATATATATCATCACACTACGACCAATAGGAGTGGGGCAGTAATGAAAAATGTTGCGAAAATGGGGAAAATGTGACGCAGACGAAGTTGCGTGGGACAGCTAGTATCCAATAAACCAACGAAGCATAAGTATTGCTAAAGAAATAACAGTTTATTTTAAAAGGGGTGTAACTAGATCACGACCAGTGTGTTGTCATATTTCAAGGTCAGGTTTGGTAACAGCTGTGAAGTAACAGTAATTATGCTTTTAATTAATATGCCGGTGACATGGCTAATATTCATGATTATTATTTCATTCACTGTAAATCTCCCAATGGGACAGGTATAATTACGTTTATCCGTGACTAACATCAAAATAGATTGAATACAAATCATAAAAAGTTGACTGTTGCTCAACTAAAAACAGTACCTACTAACTGCATTTATTTATACTATAACAAACTAATAACTAAAATTATAAAAGCGAAAGTAGCTCTGTTTGTTTGTTACCTTTTCACGACTAAATGGCTGATTGGATCGTTATGAAATTTTGCAAGGAGATAGATTATATCGTGAGGACATTGGCTACTTTTTATCTCTGAAAAACACATCAAAATTCACGCGAACGAAGTCGCGGGCAGCAGTTAGTACTATAATATTTTAAAGCTGAAGAGTTTGTTTGTTTGGTTGTACCCGCTAATCTCGGGAACTCCTGGTTCGAATTGAAAATTTCTTTTAGTGTTGGATAGGTTATTCGAAGACGGCTACAAGTATAACATCAAGCTAACCAATAGGAGCAAAACATCAATGAAAAATGTTGTTGCAGATATACTAGTTTTGGTATAAAATATCGTATAAGCATCTTAAAGAATAACTTAAAACCGATCATTGTTGATTTATAAGTAACTAGCTTTTGACCGCGTTCTTAGCTCCCGTAAACTTAGAATTTGACAATAACAGTCTCGGACGCGTGGCGCCACGCCATCTATTAGCATAAGAACATTTTTGTTGTTTTCCTCGGGAACAGTACATTTTTTCGGGATGAAAGGCACCTTATGTTCGTTTCTGTACACCTGACAACGTATATGCGAAATTTCAGGATGATCGGTTCAGTGGTTTAGGCGTGAAGAGGTAACAAACAAACAAACTTACTTTCGCAATAGGGGACCGGACTGGGTAAAGAAAACGACATTCTATTTTGTCCGTCAGACAGGTAATACAAAAATATTAGACACGTATTTTTTGTTTTATCAAAATATCAAAAAATTACTTAGTTAAAACTCATTAAAGTTGGAGAGTGGGGCTTACTACGTCACAAGTAGGTATAAAACTTACCCACATGTGACGTCATGCGCCATTTCAACTCAATATATCTCCGTAATTTTATGACCACGTGAAAAAAGAAAAAATACGTGTCCAATACTTTTCAATAAACTACCCGACGGACAAAGAAAAAAAAAGTTGGATTATCCCCTATTAGTAAGGTTTACGCTAGTTGCGATTTAATTTCTAATTTTATCATTAAGATACTTCTATTAATTTTTCAGTTTATTTATAAAGAACAGACTACTTGATGAAATTTGAGGTAATTTGACGAGATTCGAGTCGCTGCCGTCGACAAGCTGGATTTTGCTTAAAGCTATTGATGCGTCAAATTGATATTATTTGTTGAGAATGTTTTAATTTTTTTAGGCGCTACTCTAAGAAATCCGTAATGTAATGTAGTGTTATGAAGCTTATATTATTTCGACATCAAAACATCGAACAGAAAGTCATACACTCAGTAACCACAATAACAACCGCTGCACTCATCATCTGCCTAGCCTTTTCCCAAACTATCCTGGGTTGGCTTCCAGTCTAACCGGATGCAGCTGAGTACCAGTATTTTACATCAAGCGACTGCCTATCTGACCTCCACAACCCAGTAACTGGGAAATAAGATACCCCTTGGTAAGACTGGATGTCAGACTTTTGGCTTCTGACTACTCGTAACGACTGTCAAAGATCTACAAATGACAGCCGGGACGTGCTTTCCGAGGCACGGAGGAAACTCGGAATGTAATTATGGTCACCGATCCACGAACCAACCTCGGCAAGCACGGCTTTACCTTAAAGATCGACCCGTGCAGCTGTTATTATTTAGCCATGAGCTCCTCCGAGTAACAACCATTGCACGATTCAAGCTAAAACAAGTACCTGCATTTATGTCATTGCAAAACACATACACTTAAACATACTATTACAAAACGCGACCAAAGCCGCAGCAAAAACATAGTTACAGAATGGTGAAAGTAAATAGTGCATAGAGGACCAAATTACATTGCGCTTTAACAAAACAAGAATTCTAAATAAATGAAGATCTAAGTAAACTGGACAGTAACATAGACATACTCAACGTATTTTTTACATGCTTGTATTTCTCGAAAGGGTTGGCAGAGGTGTATGATGCATAATCTGCCTAGCCTTTTCCAAATATGTTGGGGTCGGCTTCCAGTCTAACCGGATGCAGCTGAATACCAGTATTTTACATGTAGCGACTGCTTATCTGACCTCATTAACCTAGTTAGTACTAGGTAATACGATTACCCTTGGCAAGACTAATTTTCAGACTGTCAGGTCACTGACTACCTGTCAAAAATCTACAAATGACAGCCGGGACCAACGGTTGAACGTGGTTTCTGGTCTTTTGAAGGGAATTCAGAATGTAAATGGGTGGTCACCTATCCACAGACCAATCTAGGCAAGCCCTGCTTGACTTAAAGATTGATCCGAGCGGCCGTTATTTTTTGGCCACGGAATACGACCCCAACATAATTGATTTGTATTTTATATTTGAAATAGTTCTTTGCTTTATGTTTTGTTAAATACTTAAATAAATAATTGGTAAAAGGCTAAGCAGATGGTGAAAAAATTTATGTTTGTAACGAAAATTCTATGTCTGCATCACAATCTGCCTAGCTTTTTCTGATCATGTTGAGGTCGGCTCATTTCTACAAGCATTAATAGTTCTGTTGTAAAAGCAACTTCTCGCAAAGACATTAAAATATTTTACAAACCATTTGTATAAAATATTTACGAGCATTCAAAGAAATTGATGTAAATCACTTCGTTTTGAATATGGGGTCACTGAACGGTCAATGAACTGGGAAACTTGAGTGCAACCCAAGTACTGTTTGTTTGCAGTATCCCGGTTTAAACATAAGTCATCAGGCAATTTTGAACCGTCAAACACTTGTTATAGATGTAATTTTAATTTAAACGAAGGATCTAATTAGAAATATTTATAATACTGTCCTCCCATACTTAAGTACTAACGATGTAACTTCAAATACTGTAAAACCAAATTATTTTAAAAGAGTAACCATGGAGTTTCATGTCGGTTCTTCTCCATAGGAAACGACCAACCCGAACCGAGCACCTTTTGTCGACGTTTTATAAGTACCCATGTAGGACTATGTAAAATAAAATATTTTGATTTTGAGACTAATTTATTTAATGGGCAAAAGCCTCCTTTAAAATGTATATTTGTACGCCAAATGGCAAAACATGAAGAAACTACAATATGTATAACTGAAACATCTTGCACAGTGTTGTAACCTATGTTTACAAAAAAAAAAAGGGAATGTAGTGCTCATGACAAGGAGAATGGTGCGGGGTGTTCAGGTTAAGCCATACTTGCTTAGGTTGGTCCGTGGATGGGTCACCATAACATACCGAATATCATCCGTGCCTCGGAAAGCACGTTAAGCCGTTGGTACCGGCTGTCATTTGTAGATATTTGACAGTCGTTACGAGTAGTCAGAAGCCAAAGGTCTGACAACCTATCTTACCAAGAGGTCTCGCGTTACCCAGTGCTAACTGGGTTGTGGAGGTCAGATAGGCAGTCGCTCCATGTAAAATACTGGTATTCAGCTGCATCTGGTTAGACTGGAAGCCGACCGTCATAGTTGGTATAAGGTTAAGTAATAATATTGCTTTGAACATAAGATACTCTTATTGCAAAAAGCCTGTACGATAGAGGAGAAATTTAAAAAAAAAATGTGACATCGTTTAGCGATCGCTTTGCCTATAAATGACATATGATTGTGCCATTGACTATAACCTCTGGAGTCTAGTGCTGTGAGAACACAAGACTAACAAAGCATGGCGAATATGCGTGTTATTGCTAAATCGTAAATAACTACATGACTTTGTGGCACGGTCTGATATTTCTGATATTTTTTTGTATTTTTTATATTGGGACTGCCGTGGCGATGTTACGCGTCAGGGATGTTCGCGGAGACGTGCGTAGACGGGTTCGCAGCGATCATGCGAAAGCGTTGCGCGTCCATTTTGGCGCGCTTGCGCTCCTCCTCCAATGGCATTCTGAATGTGTTCTCAGACCGGTGGGACTCTCCCCTCCTACGAAGGTGGGTCAGAGTCCAGACCCACATAGAAATGAACTGACGAACCATTGAACGAACAGTTTAATGGTTCATTAGTCATTTAATAATCTATTGTTTTTAATTCAACATAATTGGTACGAACATTAGGGTAAGTTTTATTACTACTAACACTATATGGATTATTATCTGAAATAAATATTTTGAATTGAATTGAATTTCACATAAATTAATAATGGTTCATTAGTCATTTAATAATCTATTGTTTTTAACTCAACATAATTGGTACGAACATTAGGGTAAGTTTTATTACTACTAACACTATATGGATTATTATCTGAAATAAATATTTTGAATTGAATTGAATTTCACATAAATTAATTTAATATACGCAGTGCTCGCTCGTTCGATTCCCAGGTCAAGTAAAGTCAGGCAAAGGTTGTTATTGGGTTTTTCCATCAGGATTTTTTCATTACCACCTACGGTGTCTGGATTTGTTCACGGTTGTTGGCAATAGGCTCGCCCCCTATTACATGAAACTTTAACTTACGAAATATGGGTGTACTATTTATTAGGTACACCTCTGCCTAACCTTTCGGAGATAACAAGGCGTGATGTTAAGTTATGTGATTCTTAGAAGTCACGACATTCGGTAACAAAATAACTTGATTCAACCAAATAGGCTATCAAAAACTGAGGTTTTTATTTGCGATGGGTCTCTTGACTCTAGTCTAGGTCAGGGATGACAGAGACAAAGTCGACGATGGTACGAGCTTACCCAGAAGAAGCCTGTTCACTTTAACTTTGAAGAGATTAGGGTTGTAAGCGTTCGGAAACACAGACGCAGGCAGAGAGTTCCACTCATTTGCTGTGCGCATTATGAAAGACGTTTGAAAACGCTTAGTGCGAATAGGGGATAATCCATTTTTTTTTTCTTTGTCCGTCTGGTAGTTTATTGAAAAGTATTGGACACGTATTTTTTCTTTTTTCACGTGGTCATAAAATTACGGAGATATATTGAGTTGAAATGGCGCATGACGTCACATGTAGGTAAGTTTTATACCTACTTGTGACGTAGTAAGCCCCACTCTTCAAGTTTAATAAGTTTTAACTAAGTAATTTTTGGATAAAACAAAAAATACGTGTCTAATATTTTTGTATTACCTGTCTGACGGACAAAATAGAATGTCGTTTTCTTTACCCAGTCCGCACCCCTATTGGTGGAATAGCAAGATAGGGATGGTAACTTGCAGTGCGTCTAGCTACTAGTATACATAGGTGACCTACATTTATGTAAAGTGAGGATATCAATTGACATAATAAAACCACCCACATTCAAATAAAACCTTATTTAGACAAAGGATGTCTTTTCAAAATGTCAACTACTTTTTTAGTGTCATCCATTTTGGATCATCGAATTGATTATCTAATTCACTTAATACCGTATGAAGTTTTATGATCGAATTTGAATAAATTAGTTAAACGGATCTGGATAAAGATGTCATTTTGATTTTAAAAGTGTCTTTTTTGTTTAACTGGTCTTTTTTTAATTGAAATGAGACGCAAATACGTAGGTATTATATTACATAGCCGTGATTATGTTTCTGAAGATGGTTTACATAAAATTACATCATGATTGTAATCCTCAAGTGAGGGTAAGGCACCGGTGGACGGTCAGTAATGATCTAGCTCACCGTCCGTCCGTCTTATGACGACAGGCCGTGTCGACGGCGCGGTCGTGTCCCACGTGGGCCTCAAGGAGATGTCAGCAAATCGGAAGGGGTGCGAGAGGGCTGATGCCTGCCAGGGCTGCGAGACTGTTCGAAAGATATACCGTGGCCCTTGATCACGAAGGGCTAAGAAAGAACATGGATGAGTTTTAGTCAGTACAAGTCTGACACTGCCTTCCGCTCCGCCCAGAGCGGGAGGGGGGGTCCTTTGATGATTTCAATCCGTAAAAATAGGGTAAGGTACAGGTATAGTAAATACACCCACCCATAGTGTATGTTATAAATATTCTTCGTAGTCGTTTTTTTTTTTTTTAATTTAAATTAAATACAAAACATTCATTATATAGGCGAACTTAACTCATGCTATATGATTATTTTGAGAAAATCAAGATAAGCACAAATGCACCCCTGAGAACTGAGAATCGTAAGTTGGTGTTCTATTGACTTTAATTAACGTGCAGTTAGAAATTAAGATAAGTAAGCATGCTGTCTTATAAATTCAGTTCTTAGTTTATTCATACATAGCACGCTACATACAGAATAAGTATTTATAATAATTGGACCATAAACTTAGAGATTTCTAAACGTTAAGGATTTTATGAATGTGGCAATTATATTGTATTTATTTATTTACGCAATGATCTTAGTTATTTGTTAAGATTTGTTGATAAACGAGGATTTTAGAATAAAATGGCTCAGTGGTTGAAAGACTGACTGTACACTATACGGTGCTAGAGTTCAGTTTTCAAGTGTTATTTGTAAGATATAGAGAAATATCATAGAAAGCCGAGCAAATATTTTTTGAAAATATCTTATTCGTTGCAAGAAAATCATAAATGCGCGTTGATGTCTTTTGTATGGAGAAAAAGGTTTCAAGATTGGTATGATGATCAATGCATTACTATCTCATCTCTCTTTTTAGTTAATAATAAAAGTTTGGATACCACATTAAATACCAACTTATTATTGATCCATTTCCGGTTTAAAAACCCTCTTCCCGAGCCAAGAAAGATCGACATTGATCACAATTTATAATTGTAATAAAATCGACAGAGATACAGTTTTGAATCGAGTTTTAAAAGTTATTTCCGTTTGAACTAGTGTTAAAACTGTTCAATATAACATCACGCCGATATAACCATAGGTTAAGCAGAAGCGTGCCTACAATTAACCCAAATTTCGCCAGTAGCTCATAAGTGCCATTTAGAAAGTAAGAAATAAAATTGTTTTTATGTAGCATTAATAACATTTTAAAAATTACACAAAATAAATAAACAGGACCCGAAGGGAATTACTTTAAAAACAAGACTAATGACGATAATGCTAAAAGGGCCTCAGCTCAGCTTAATGCCAAAGCAAGGTGTACCACCGTATATTTACTGAGGCATGGCACCTATTGCCAGCAACAACCTACAAATCTAGGCAGAAGAATTCTTGTGAAAACCTCTAATATGATTTTACTTGACCTGGCAACCGAATAGACTCAAGACAACCGAATAGACCAACGAGAATATACCAACGAGAATAGACCAACGAGAATAGACCATCGAGAATAGACCAACGAGAATAGACCATCGAGATTAGACCAACGAGAATAGACCATCGAGAATAGACCAACGAGAATAGACCATCGAGAATAGACCAACGAGAATAGACCATCGAGATTAGACCAACGAGAATAGACCAGTAACGCAATAGATTGGTCTATTGTGTTACTGGTGAGTGATTATTATGTGATTTCAAGATTTTTACCTTACCAAGGTAAGAACTAGAGGACGCAGTCACGACTGCTGAGCATGAGGTCTTAGGTTTGATTCCCGGGTCAAACTAATTGTTATTGGATCTTTCCATCGGTAATTTTTCATTAGCAGCCACAGAGTTTGTATTTGTACCCGGTTTGATGGCAATGGGCTCGCCCTTTTTACATGACTTTATAACATAACTGGCGAAATTTAGGTGTACTATTAGGTACACTTCTGCCTGACCCTTTTGGGATTACTGGCGTAATGTTATATTATGTCATGTATTAATAGAAATGTCTGTATTCGATAGACGATGACATTTCCACATTTTGGATTTTTAATATGTATGTATTTTTTATATTGGTCTTTTTTTGGAACGAAGTTCCTTATCGCGCGTTGCGAAAGGGGGCTAGACGAAAAAAATTAAGACCAAAAATTGTAACGACACTTTTTGCTATAGTTGTAAGCCGTGCGGCGTGCGCGTGTTTCTGTCTGTCTCTCTCTCTCTCTCTCATAGAAAGCAAGCCAGTTATTTTCGTTTCGTCTTTCTATTTCGCATATTATAATTTTATTTATTTATATATTTAAAAAAAAGTGCGCAAAAAGAATGCGTCTTTGCTAGCTAGATTGCAGAGCAGTAGCAACAGCCTCTTGAGATTTATTGCTGATAGGCATGATGAAAGCCCCATAATGAGGCATCTTATAAAAACCACCCTGTCTGTTGTAGAATATTATAAGTACTAACATAGTTTCTAAGTTAAATTGTCTACTAATATCTTGAATTGTTAATGTCGTTGGATCAATTTTTGTCTGAAAAATAAAGAATTATTAATTAAATTAAATAACTTCGTTCCATCCGGGTGTCCCTTGACACCTCTCATGTTTTTTTTTTTCTCTAATGTATTTACCATTAATGGGTTAGTTTTTTTTTTTAATTATATGAATGTGTTTTATAATTTTATGTGTTATTTATAGATTAATGATTTCAAACACAATGTGAATTGTTCTTGAATAAAATAGAATTGAATTGAATATCTTATCTCTGTTTCTTTTTAGTTACGATGTTTTTTTAATTAAAAATCTCTAATATCACTACACCTGGCCTGGCAATGAACCCGAGACCTATTCCAATTAAAACTAGAAAACGACCAACGAGTTAGTGTTTACACTCGAAATTAAACATTTTTAGTTACCCCAAGGTCTCTTAATTTCTCACCACAAGACATAAAAACATAAACTAATTTAAATCTTACTTTCCACGCAAATATCTTATCAAAAAAACTAGTCCAAATCGTGACCCGAACTCACGATTTTTGTGGCAATACAGAATCAACCTGAATTCTTGGGATAGTGATAGATAGACAGACAGACAAAAAACGGCTACTGATATAAAACGAGTTATCGATAATAAGTTGGTTGCGTAAGCGTCGCAGCACTTGTGTAATGTCTGTGGCAATTTGTGAGTCCTTTCTAGGGAGGGGACAGAAGTATCGATAGTTTGTACTTGGTGTTGAGGTTTTTTGTTGTGGTTTTGTTCATATTTGTGTAGTACACCACTGACTACCCCCTTTTTCATTTTTAATTCTGTAATGTCCATTTAAAGGTTATCTGGAAGATATCGCTATAAGCGATAAGACCGCCGTGGTAACCATAAAATTAGCAGTTTTGTAAACTCATCACCCCTCCCAATCTGGACGTAGCGGGAGGGAGTGTCAGACTAGTACTGACTAAAATCCATCCATGTTCCTCCTTAGTCCTTTGTGTTCCAGGGCCACGGTATCTCTTTCCAACAATCCCGCAGCCCTGGCAGGTGTTGGGACAACCTCAATTAGGATAAAACAAGGGCTGGCAGAAGATGATGATGCAGTTACAATGTTAATGTTTTATTATTGTTTTTTTTTTAATTTGTTGTTGTATTTGTATTATTTACGGCGTATCTTTTTCTAAATAAGGACACCCAATGTTTTCTGAGCAACGAAACTAAGTTTCGATTGAGAAATCAAATCGAGTTTTAAAAACTAACCCTAGTTAGTCTTTGAAATCACCCTTATTTGTGTATGACAAGGTTATCTCAAAGTTTATAAATCTAATCCAAAAATCTTTCATTTTATAAAATTCTACAAAGGAATTGTTTTTTATTTAATTACTTTATATTATAAACGCCCGCGTTTTGTTCGGTAACTGTCCCACGGGATCGGGGATAAAAAATATCCTGTGTACTATTCCAGACCCCTATCTTTCCCTGTGCTAAATGTCATCCATATTCATTCATTTGTGGATTCTTTGTTTGGGTCTTTTATTTGTAAATATTTAGTTATACCATAAGTAGCTTTACGTTTGTTTTCACTAAAGATTTTAAAGTATAGCATTGCCATTTACAAACTAGTTATTGTGAAATACAGACACAGTACTAAAACTTTTATAATGGTAATCGTATTACAGTTTTAAAGTAATTTTATAATGTTAAAATAAGCATTTAAATTTAAGGATGCTTCTCGCTTCAAACCAATTTATTTCGATGCGGTATTTACTGAAGGGATGTTGTTATAATCGATTTCAGAAACAGTAAGTCTGTTGATTGATAAATTAGATAAACTTCACGCTTGGGTCGTTGCGGTGAAAGCAGCATTATCGATTGTTTAATATTTGAAGTTGTGATGTTTTTTATTTGTAATATTTTAGTATTGCATTACATGGGCGGTTTAATAAACTTTTGAGTACACACGAAGTTATAGACTTTGTGGCTCGTGATTAAGATGATTTGCTTGGTTTTTTAACCCCCGACCAAAAAAGAGGGGTGTTATAAGTTTGACGTGTGTATCTGTGTGTCTGTGTATCTGTGTGTCTGTCTGTGGTATCGTAACTCCTGAACGGATGGACCGATTTTGATGAAATTGGTTTCGTTTGAAAGGTATTTTAATCGAGAGTGTTCTGAGCTATGTTTCAAGAAAATCTGCTCCACCGTTTAAAGGTCATCACCTCTTTTCTAGTTGAAGGGAAATAAACAACTTCCACAGGTCTGGTCGATTCAAAATTTAAAATCTGGTTACTTGTCACCATGGGCATCGCTGGGGGGCACTGCACACCCCCTCCCCTCCGCCCGCTCCCCTCTAAAAGATCAGGCTTTTTTAAATTTTATAACTCCTTGTTTTCGTTAATTAGCGAGAAGAGGCGCAACACCGCGAAAAGTGGAAGAAATGGGGGAGGCCTATGCCCAGGATTGGGACAGTCAAGGCTAAGATACAATAATATAAGTTTAAAAAGCATGAAATAAAATAAATTTTAAAATTAAAAAAAAAAACCCCCGACACAAATTACCTCTAAAAAACCATAAATAAAATAATCCAAGCGTCTTAGCGTCGGGGGTCCGCTTTGTTTTGTGCTTGTAAGTACTAAGCGGTCTACTTAGCGGTCCCCCGACGCTAAGACGCTTGGATTATTTTATTTAAGCAATACTTAGTGTGATTTTAAGAACAAAAAAAACTTTACTCTTAAATAATAGAAAATTTCACTACTCCCTGTTTTTCATTTAAATAAGTGGTATTATAGATTACGTTCCGTATTTTCTAATTTTGTTTCATGCGAGGTTTTGTAACACCCAGACGGAAAATTAAAAAAAAGTTCCATAAACCTTCTAGCCAATATAAATTCAAAATACTCTGGATAATCTAAAAGAAAAGTTTTTAAGTTTTATATTGTATGCAAATTGTGTGATTATATTAATTGAGAACTTTATGTTGTTGTCACTATAGTGAATGCTGCGTATATCTGTATACATACCAACGCTTAAATATAATTTTTATTGTTTCATATTAGTATTTATTGTTCCATATGTATTTTACAAGGTTTCTTACGGTATGGTCAAGGGAAAATAATTTCTACTTATTAAGCGACATATTTAATAAGAGATTGAAATAAATAACAATGAAATATAATACTAAAATTAATAATCATCTACTCTCTGACATCAATAATATTTTTTAATGTATCTAATAATTTTTTTATTTGAAATAAAACTATGAATATTACAAATATGACTAAATATTTATATTTGCATGCCGAAATGTTTGCATGTCACAGTATTATGACTAAGTATTCTGGATCTATATTGATATATGTTAAGACCGAAATTTTAGCAACACTTATCGCAAATAAACTGATTTATGTATGATGTTGGTGTACCGGATACCTATATAAAGAAAATTAAAGAACTAATCTCTCCTACCAATAAAATAATACTTAATCGATAAATAACCGACCCAAACAATCCCATCACTACATCACAAGGAAGCGAACATTCAATAAATTAGAGCAACCATTACTATATAATATACTATCTACACCTAACTCGCTTCTACCGGGGTACCTCTTACTTACATATTAAGCAATAATACTCGGTCTAACTCAGACTATGCGACACCTAATAGGGGATAATCCAATTTTTGTTTTCTTTGTCCGTCGGGTAGTTTATTGAAAAGTATTGGACACGTATTTTTTCACGTGGTCATAAAATTACGGAGATATATTGAGTTGAAATGGCGCATGACGTTTTTTTTTTTTTTTGAATGGCATCTCGCAGTTCAACCTATGAGGTTGTCGTCTGCTTAACCGGACTATCCTGTGGGTGCCTTTAGAGTAAGGCCTCCAGCCAGGGCATAAAAACTTACAAACTAAGCGACTGCACGCTAAGGGCACCCGCTGAGGGGTACGAACCTCGGCTTAGGGCGTCGCTGGGGGAGGACTGCATGGGGACAGGCTGGATCTGAATGGTATCATTATTTAGGGGCTGATTTAAAACTACTGGCACAGCATCGCGGGCTGGCTCGAGCGAGGGTCGGGGAGGGCATGGACCGGGACGTCGCGACGGACCTCGACGGCGAGGTCGAAAAGACGGCGGTTTGAGTCGGAACTTTTTAAGAGTGCTAGTCTCTTTGCTACTCTCCTGGAGGAGGGTGATAGCATCATCTGGAGTGACGAGGGTAAGCCGGCGGCGTACTGTACTAATGCGCGAGGGTTCGTAACGGGCGGCCGCTGCGATCAGGGGATTACGGTGCTTAATGGCGTTATCGAAGAAACGCTTCAAAAGACGTTTCATAAACTAAAGGACGGTGGGCATTCTAAGGTCTACGTGTAGCCGGTCATTACGGACATAAAAAGGGGCTCCCGTGACTCTACGTAAGAACCGGTTCTGTAAAATTTGCATCCTATGGATGTACTTAGGCTTGGTGTGAGCGTACACGACGCAAGCGTACGTCATAATGGGGCGGATCACCGCGGTATAAAGGCGCAACTTGCACTTGAGTGACAACTTGCTTTTTGCCGAAATCATGAAATGAAGCCTACCCATAGCAAACGCAGCTCGGTCGCGAGCTGCTTTGATGTGCGCCGCGAAAGACAAGTGGTTGTCAAGTATGACTCCTAAGTACTTGGCTTGCTTCTCCCAAGGGATAGGCTTACCGTACATAGTGATCGGGCTGAGCGCGGGTGGCTTAATTTTACGCTGTTTAGAGAAAAGAACTGCCTGGCTCTTGTCGGGGTTCACCTCGATTCTCCATTTCCGAAACCAAGCGCCTAAGACGTTGGCTGAGGTTTGGAGGGTGCTATAGATAGCGTCGTGACTGCGGCCAGTGTAATAAATGGCCGTGTCGTCCGCGAACAGGGCTAACTGAGCCGAGGCACGGAGGAAACTCGGTATGTAATTATAGTCACCCATCCACGGACCAACCTCGGCAAGTACGGGTTAACCTTAAAGATCGACCCATGCGGCTGTTAATATTTAGCCACGGCCAGCTCCTCAAATCGGTTAAAGAAAATGGTTGAAAAAAAAACGTGTTTTGTAGTTTTTAGGGTTCCGTACCCAAAGGGTCAAACGGGACCCTATTACTGAGACTTCGCTGTCTGTCCGTCCGTCCGTCCGTCTGTCACCAGGCTGTATCTCTTGAACCGTGATACGTAGCCAGTTGAAATTTATACAGATTATGTATTTCTATTTATGCTACTCGTATAACATCAAATACTAAAAACATAATAAAATTAATATTTAAGGGGCTCCCATACAAAATTTTTTTTTGATCGTTTTATAAATAATACGGTACGGAACCCTTCGTGCGCGAGCCCAACTCGCACTAGGCCGGTTTTCACGTGGTATTTTCATATAAAAATAAAAGCTTTAATATAGACGCAGATGTATTTAGCAACCGCTTACAATAATAGGACACGTATATTGCAACAGTTATGTTTAAGTCCTATGTATTAAGGGGGCGAGCCTATTGCCACGAAACGGGCACAAATCGAAATCGAATCCAGAACCTCTTGCTCATCTCGCAGATACGGCCACTAAACCAACAAGAAAAGAAATGTTTAGAAAACAATTAAGACCTTTCCGTGCTTTGCAGAGCACGTCCATTTAAAATTAAGTTATTAGCTAAAACACCTTAAATTATTTTATAACAAGCTGGTAAAAGCCTAATAAAAATTACGCAATAAAACAAAATTAACATATAAAAAGTATTGCATAAGGTTTCATTTAAAACAATGCTCTTGTTATAACTTCAAGTGAGTAAGAGAAAGTGGGTAGGCAGTGGAGCGTGGCTGCAATGCGCTGCGTCACGTGTGGAACGACCTTCGTTACTAGCTGCTGATTTTGTTTCACTTAAGCCTCATTTACACGATACAAGAACTTGCATGCAAGTTTCAATACATTGCAGACTATTGACGGACAATGAATTCAGTTAATCAAACAAAAACAGCAATGTAGTGAAACTTGCATGCAAGTTCTTGCATCGTGTAAATGAGGCTTAAAGCTTCGTTGGTGAAATAGCAGTCACCTGCTCAGAATAAGGTTCTCGGTTCGATTCGCAGTACGTCGATTCTGTAAAATTCAGACGACAACTCACATCTCACATCGGTATCCACTGTCACTTCGCGTAAGGTTCAAAATGACCTTGATTTTGTAGCCAAGGGAATTACCTTACAGAATGCCACTTCTTACGTCATCTCATACTTTATCTGTCAAATCTCCCTGTTAATTTAGTTCAACTCGCTGACACGCTCGTAGTGGTGGCGCTAGTGTAAATTCGAATTATCAAACGGGTTTTTAGAATGCCAATCAAGAAACTGAGAGCAGCGGTGGCCCAGTGGTGGCAGCCCCGACTTACGAGCAGTAAGTCGTGGGTTCGAACCCAGGCAGGCGCATTACTTTGTGTAATTTATTTCATACCGCTGCTCTCAAAAACGGTGAAGGAAAACATCGTGAGGAAACTGGCATGTCCTAGAACTAAAAATTCGAAGACATGTGACATCTACCAACCCGCACTGGGCCCGCGTGGTGGATTAAAGCCCACTCCCTCTCATAGAGAGGAGGCCTGTTTCCCAGCAGTGGGAACATTATAGGCTAATGATGATGATGATGAATCAAGAAACTCACAGCGGATTCAGATTCGAAGTTCTAAGTGAGGTCTTACAGGATCACACCGCTGGTCGGGTAAACTGTGATTTTTCTATCAGGAAATTTAAAAGGATCGGGGAAAGTTTTATTAAGATTTTTCATTTTACAATAGGTAGTAGCTAGGCCGGTGTCGGTAATACAAGCACAGTCATTCGTTGCTTTTAAAAGCTTAGTTACAAATCATTTTCAGTGTCTGTAATTTTATTGAGTCAGTCAATATTCTAGTTTTATTTTTGCCATTTAATGTTAAAAACACACTAATCCTACTAATATTATAAATGCGAAAGTTTGTGAGGATGGATGGATGGATGTTTGTTACTCTTTCACGCAAAAACTACTGAATGGATTAGGATGAAATTTGGCACACGGGTAGTTTATAGCCTGGATTAACACATAGGATACTTTTTATCCCGGTAGTACAATCTCGTGGGACAGTGACCGAACTCCACGCGTGCGAAGCCGCGGGCATAAGCTAGTATCTATATAAAGGGTGTAAAACACCTCTTAACGAAGCCGAAAGGCACTGGTTCTCCCTGTCATTGCGATCATTTTTTTGTTCTACACCATACCTGGGAACCTCCTAGTTACGGAGATATTAGGGGTCAAAGTCCCAACTTTTTGACAAGTATTTTTTTAAATACAAGTTTTTAATGTAAGATTTTTACTTTAAACACCTCCATGACCCCCGTACTATTCAATCCGTCCATCAGCACAATGTTTTGAGTGCGTTACATTGAGTTCTACCACAAAACATGATTTTACACCCTCCAAAAAAAAGTCGTTTCCCAGCAATATTTTTTGCATAAAGTTACTTAGTTTCATGTACAGAATGCTTGGTTGACGGCTTCGTGATGTGGTGATTTACACGTTGTATTTATTTATGTATTATATTTATATTATACATGTATATGTGCATATATTATGAAGTAGATAACTTTATTTTTGTTATTTTGTTTTGTTTTGTTTAAATTTTTTGTGTAGTACACCACTGACTACCCCCTTTTTATTTTAATTCCATAATGTGCATCCAAAGGTTTTCTGGAAGATATCGCTATAAGCGATAAGATCGCCGTTGTAACCATAAAATAAGCAGTTTTGTAAACCCATTATGTTTGATTTTTGGTGTACAATAAAGTATTATTCTATTCTATTCTATTCATCTGGAGTTGGATTCTGATCTGGTTGATGGAAATATACCCCATAATATATGATAATTAAACATTACTGGCGAAAATATAGCTCATTCATACGATCTAAACGAATGGAAATAATACTAATTGAAACCATTCAAAACTTTACTGTTTGACCAGTCCCATTTAGGACCCTGCCTACACCATAAAGGTAAAAGCGCCATATACGCAACATGCATCTCATACATTTGAATACAATAAATAATTTCTTTCCACGTAATATTACCGTTATATAAGTGGCAGACGGACAGACATACATACAAATGTACGTGATCGAACTGACCTACATTATGTATTGTTTTAAATATTATAAATAAGGTGAATTTTTTGCTAATAATCAGTTATTACAACTGGATTGGATAATTTAGTGACTAGTCAGGGATAAAAGTCGCCGATCATTTCAATAATTAAAGAAGTTAATATAACTAGATGTTGCGCGCGACTTCGCTCGAGTCGAAATTTTGATGAGTAAGTGCGAAAAAAAAAAAAAACAGTCCATTCCCAGGATATAATCTAGCAGTCTTTTGGCCGTGAGAAGGTGACAAACAAGCAAATGAATTAACAAACAGAATAATAAATTTCGCGCACTTTTATAAACATAACTAGCTGTCCCGCGCAACTTCGTCTGCGTCACATTGTCCCCGTTTTCGCAACATTTTTCATTGCTGCTCCGCTCCTATTGGTCATAGCGTGACGATATATAGCTTATGGCCTTTCTCGATAAATGGGCTATCTAAAACTGAAAGAATTTTTCAAATCGGATTAGTAGTTCCTGAGATTAGCGCGTTCAAGCAAACAAACAAACAAACTCTTCAGCTTTATTATTACGAATAGTATAGATTAGATTTGATAACCTTCAGTGTGACCAACTTAAAATTAAAATGACACTTCAATCAAATGACATATGACAATGACATAACAACAAGTAATATAAAACTGAAATATTCTTAAAACTATTAAACTGTGTCTGTAACCAATTGTTTACCATCATACAAAATACCATGAAACGTTTGTCATACACACACATTCATACAAAAATTACGATTGATGTAAAACGTGGGAATTTTACTTGTATTGTGCAATGATGACAATAATAACTCGTATTATCACGCTCGTTATCCCTGTAGGGTTAGGCAGAAGTGTACTTAACAGTACGCCCACAATAGGGATGGGGACTCATTTTTTTTCATTTGTCTATTGGGTAGATTATTAAAAAGTATTTGACACGTATTTTTTCTTTTTTCACGTAATCGTAAAATTACGGAGATATTTCGAGTTGAAATGGCGCATGACGTCACGGCTCAGTACATTTTATACCTAGTTGTGACGTAGTGAGCCCCCACTCTCCAACTTTAATGCGTTTTAACTAAGTATCTTTTTGTTAACTTGATAAAACAAAAAATACGTATCTAATAATTTTGTATTACCTGATTGACGGACAAAATAGAATTTCGTTTTCTTTACCCAGTCATCATCCCTATTGGCCAGATATAGTTAAATGACATGTAATAGGTGTAATAAGGAGCTTGTGGCTAAATAATAACAGCCGCACGGGTCGATCTTTAAAGTTAAGCCGTGCTTGCCGAGGTTGGTCCGTGGATGGGTGACCATAATTATATACCGAGTTTTCTCCGTGCTTCGGAAAGCACTTTAAACTATTGGTCCCGGCTGTCATTTGTAGATCTTTGACAGTCGTTACGAGTAGTCAGAAGCCAAAAGTCTGACATCCAGTCTTACCAAGGGGTATTACTGGGTTGTGGAGGTCAGATTAGGCTGTCACTTCATGTAAAATGCTAGTACTCAGCTGTATCTGGTTAAACTGGAAGCCGACCCCAAGATAGTTAGGTAAAAGGCAAGGAAAATAATGAAATTTGATGTAATAGGTGGCCAGCTATAGTTTGTATTTGGGCCCGTTTGATGGCAAACGGGCCCAAATACAAATGCCTTGGCTGCTACTGAAAAATTCCTTATAGAAAAACCTAATAACAGTTTGCTCAACCTGGGAATCGAACCCTCATTTTCAGCATTGCAGCATTGTTACCACTGGACCAACGAGAAAAAACCTACTAATTAAATGGTAAAACATCCTAGTACCAATTAACGTTTTTTCAAGTTTTATCGTAGCTTAAAATGTCAACTTCAAAGGTCAGTTGCCAAGTGACTATATGACATAGACTCAACACCGTCTTGTATAACACAATTTAACCGACTGAGTACGTAGGAGAGTTATGTGTTTGAACTGTAGGTCTGTATGTCAGTGGTTGACAAAAATATAAAAGTAGGGATGCAGATGAACATGAAACTTGTAAATAATCCATACTTCCATACTAATATTATAAATGCGAATTTCACTCTGTTTGTTTGTATGTTTGTTTGTTACCTTTTCACGACTAAACGGCTGATCGGATCTTAATGAAATTTGGCAAGAAGATAGATTTCAACCTGGGGAAGGACATAGGCTATATATCATTACGCTACGACCAATAGAAGCGGAACAGCAATGAAAAATGTTGCGAAAACGGGGAAAATGTGACGCAGACGAAGTTGCGCGGGACAGCTAGTTTTTAATATCTTGTAATCATCATCTCCTTAGACTTTTTTTAACTCAGTTGCACTGGGTAATACGATAGACCAGTCTTCTCAACCAC
The DNA here is from genome assembly GCA_963082945.1 of Cerastis leucographa. Classification (NCBI taxonomy): domain Eukaryota; kingdom Metazoa; phylum Arthropoda; class Insecta; order Lepidoptera; family Noctuidae; genus Cerastis; species Cerastis leucographa. The sequence goes on along the minus strand of OY720373.1, from coordinate 10,656,222 downwards.
CAAACCAAGGGGTGAACCAAGGGGTGGTTTTATCGCGGGAATGTGGACTAGCTCACCGTCCGTCCGTCTCATGGCGACAAGCCGTGTCGACGACGGCGCGTTCGTGTTCCACGCGCGCCTCAAGGAGATGTCAGCAAATCGGAAGGGGTCCAAGAGGGCCGATGCCTGCCAGGGCTGCGGGACTGTTCGCGAGAGATACAGTGGCCATAAAATCATGGTTATTTTGACATCGTCCCATGTCATTTTTCAAGTCAAAATATTTCTACATCTGTATTGTAAATACAGGCTCGGCCTTCGCGCATCTGTCGACAAGGTCGTTTGTGACTAGGTGTAAATCACCTCATCACGAAGCCGTCAACCAAGCATTCTGTACATGAAACTAAGTAACTTTACGCAAAAATTATTGCTGGCAAACGACTTTTTTTTTTGGGGGTGTACAATCATGTTTTGTGGTAGAACTCAATGTAACGCACTCAAAACATTGTGCTGATAGACGGATTGAATAGTACGGGGGTCGTGGAGGTGTTTAAAGTAGAAATCTTACATTAAAAACTTGTTTTAAAAAAAATACTTGTCAAAAAGTTGGAACTTTGACCCCTAATAATATCTCCGTAACTAGAAGGTTCCCAGGTATGGTGTAGAACAAAAAAAATATCGCAATGACAGGGAGAACCAGTGCCTTTCGGCTTCGTTAGAGTTGTTTTACACCCTTTATACATGCATGTATGTCATGAAGGTACATAATGTATTCTACTTTTAGTTTGGTCATTGCTCTGATGTAGGTTAATAGTTAGGTATCATCCGTTCATGGCTTGTATTGACTTTAAGTTTAAACCTAGCAAGTAAGTAGGTACTTACCAAAACATTCAATTACACAATATTTTTTGTTCTACAAGGTGTTGTTTTGCATTCAATTTTTTTTTTTTACAATATTTGTAATTTTGTCTCTATATTTGTCTTTCGGTTTGTTTCGGCAAATCTCTGGAACGGCTGGACCGATTTTGACGGGACTTTCACTGGCAGATAGCTGATGTAATAAGGAGTAACTTAAGCTACTTCTTAATTTCCACGTGGACGAAGTTGCGGGCACAGCTGGATCAACATAAAAGCTGACACTGACCGGAAAATTGAAAAAAACGTTAAAACTTGAATCTCGCGGGTCACACTGTCACTTTAATCTTAACCATAATGTCATCAATAATATTTCCGTATTTCACATAATACACAAACAATACCTCATTTACATCTGGCGGTAGGCCAGTAATACTTTTAGTTTCTTGACCGACTTTAGTCAAAAGAGAGGTTATGTAACACGTTACAAACGGCCATTGATATTTCCGGCGGGCGGCGGTTTTGTTCGACTGTCTAGTCAGGGACTGTTTTTTTTTTTATAAACAAGCTTCACAGTTATATTTTCGTATATTTTTGTGTCAACACGAGATTTTTTTGAATAGTTTGTGATGTCAATACTCAATAATTTTATTGAATTCCATATGTTATTCTTAGGTGGTAAACTTATAATTAGATCATATGAACTCTGTCGGGCACAGCAAATAAGTGAAGTTGGAGAGAGGAAGCATTTTCTTAAATTATAAAGGGTGTAAAACACCTCTTAACGAAGCCGAAAGGCACTGGTTCTCCTTGTCATTGCGAACATTTTTGACGTGACAACGTCTTATAAATTGGTTTGCCGGGTGACACTTCAAGAAACTGCGTTACGCTCCGCTCACGTTATGCGCTCACAATGAGAGCGAGTGAGAGGCACGCGTCCCTATAGCGTTGTCACGTTCAACTATCGTCAGTAAACCGACTTTACAGACAACCAATTTTTTTTGTTCTACATCATACCTTCCAGGGAACCTTCTAGTTACGGAGATATTAGGGGTCAAAGTTCCAACTTTTTGACAAGATTTTTTTAAATACAAGTTTTTAATGTAAGATTTTTACTTTAAACACCTCCACGACCCCCGTACTATTCAATCCGTCCATCAGCATAATGTTTTGAGTGCGTTACATTGAGTTCTACCACAAAACATGATTTTACACTCCCCAAAAAAAAGTCGTTTCCCAGCAATAATTTTTGCGTAAAGTAGAGAATGCTTGGTTGACAGCTTCGTGATAAGGTGATTTACACGGTGTATAAAATTAAAACTACTGTAAAACAAACAAACTACTATACTAAAATAATGATATTGGTACTTTCTGAGGTAAACTAATAGCATAAAAGTAAAATCTAAACAGGTATTATATTGAAACATGTTCTTAATAAGAATTTATAAATAGTTTCGAGTAGTTACTTAAGTTTATGACTTTATAAGTCTATCACTTAGATATTCGTTTACCGAGTAGTGGCTTTTATTTATCAAAAATATTCTAAGTGTTTTAAAAAATATGTTATTTTTTTATTTTTTTAATTAATGCGGGCAATTTATTATATAATTTAATGGACATTACATTTATGTCGTGGCGAAAGATTATCCAGGTGGAAAGGTGGTAAGTGTAGCTGCTGGCGAGGTCATGGGTTCGATTCTCAGTTCGTGCATAGCGTTATTTGGTTTTTCCAACTGGAAGCAGCTGAATCCCAGTATTTTACATGGAGCGACTGCCTATCTGACCTCCACAACCCAGTTGGACTGCGTAAAACGATACCCCTTCGTAAGACAGGTTTTTAGACTTTCGGGCCACTTACTACCTGTAACGACTGTCAAAGATCTACAAATGACAGCCAGGACCAACGGTGTGGAAACTCGGTATGTAATGGGCGGTCACCCATCCACGGACCGACCTTAACCCCGGCTTTACCTATAGATCGACTCGAGCGCCTGTTGTTACATAGCCACGAGCTCTCCAAACACACAACTCATAAAAATGTCATATAAATAACCATCTAGCTACGAGAAAAATTCAAAGAAAAATCTTCAGTCTTTTAGCTGAAAAGACGTCTATCTAGTCCAAGGACAATAAAAATGTCTACAACTAATAATAGACGCTAAAACATTGTCATCTTGCATGCACAGTGGTGTTAATTATTACCTCAATACTGCAGCGACAACGCGACCTGCTGACCCACTTAGGTTTTGTTTACTTTAGTTATAATCAGTGAATGTGATTGAACTTCTTTTGAAGTTAGTGTGAAGAAAGGTTGGCATTATTATGTTTATATAAGTAAAAGTTATGTTTATTTGGGAACAATTAATAATCAGAATTTACGTCTTAAACTTCAGGGCGAGATTTATAAGACAATGGCCAGACCTGCTGTCTTGTATGGATCAGAATGTTGGGCCACAAAAGGGACGAATGAGAGGCATTTGAATGTGGCTGAGATGAGAATGCTAAGGGGGATATGTGGTGTTACGCGAATGGATAAAAAAAGAAATGAGTACGTACCACCGGCGCCACTTTCAAACTTCCTCTGAAGTTTGAAAGTGGCGCCGGTGACTGAAAAGATGTGTGTGGATGCGGAGGTATGAGGAAAATGTCGTGAGGAAAGTTTTGAGTGTGAATGTGGATGGGTATAAGAGTAGAGGAAGACCAAAGAAACGATGGCGATGGATGGACTGTGTGCAAAGATGGACTGTGTGAAAAAGACGGAGCTATACAGGATGTCTAGCGCCATCACTATCTCACACTGAAAACGGAGCAAAACAATAATGTTTTAAGACTTCATGGTAGCCCTTCTGAACGCACCGATCTCCTAGGAGGCTAGGAATAATGTCGCATTACGTGATTCATTGCAAAATGGCGACGTAACAGTCCGTCAGTCCAAGTATGAGTATAGATGACGCAAGGAGAATATCTTTAGGTCACTTGCGAAAGATCTGTTTGGGGTAGACTTGTGACTTGTGAGTGACAGGCTAGGTGATGATTGTAATAATAGTGGGCACTACGTTTGCACAGGTCTGTGGTATGACCTAAATCTGACTGCGAATATGAACAATCTGCACATCATATTTATGAGTGTAGTGTTTGGCAGAATGAATGCAATAATTGTAAATAATTTAAAATAATTTAAAATGATTTAAAATAATTTAAAATAATTTAAAATAATCTAAAATAATTTAAAATAATTTAAAATAATTCAAAATAATACAAGGTGTTGTTTTGCATCCTCGTCAAATTCAAGGAGGTAACTATGCTAGTGATTCTCGTCCTGAATCAATAATAAAATGGGTAGGTATTTTTTTTTTCTTTTTTACGTTAATTCGTAAGTGTGAACCACCCGTCTGGTTCTTACCTTATAACCTCGCTTACACACATACAAAAAATCTCAAACGTTTATTTCATAATTTCTTAGTCCCTAAACCACGTTAAGGGGGTTATTCTGAAATACTGAAAAACTTAAACAACCAAAAAAATCAGCGTTTATTACTAATTAACTAGGTACCGTAATTTGAATTGATTATTTATCGTCTAGTCTTTCGTGACCACCCCCTGAAATTTGACGAGGTTGCAAAACAACACCTTGAATAATGCTAATTTCATAACGTGCACAGCAAATGAGTGGAACTCTCTGCCTGCGTCTGTGTTTCCGAACGCTTACAACCCTAATCTCTTCAAAGTTAGAGTGAACAGGCTTCTTCTGTGTAAGCTCGTACCATCGTCGACTTTGTCTCTGTCATCTCTGACCTGGACTAGTGTAAAGAGCAAAAGCCATAAAAAACTGGTATTCAGCTGCATCCGATGAGATTGGACGCTGACCCCAACATACTTGGGAAACGTCAGTCCATGAAAGTAAAGTGTGTGCATATCTTATCGATAGCGTGACGGTTGACAGAAGAGTCATTATCATCATCTGCCTAGCCTTTTCCCAAACTATCTTGGGTGACCCCAAGATAGTTTCCAGTCTAACCGGATGCAGCTGAGTACCAGTATTTTACATGAAGCGACCGCCTATCTGACCTCCACAACCCAGTAACTGGGTAATACGATACCCCTTGGTAAGACTGGATGTCAGACTTTTTGGCTTCTGACTACTCGTAACGACTGTCAAAGATCTACAAATGATAGCCGGGACCAACGGCTTAACGTGCTTTCCGAGGCACGGAGGAAACTCGGTATGTAATTATGGTCACCCATCCACGGACCCGCCTCGGCAAGCACGGCTTAACCTTAAAGATCGATCCGGGTGGCTATTAATTAGCCACGAGCTCCTCCGAGGTTGACAGAAGAGTATCAAAGAAAAAAACATGTTGCAACAAGGGAAGATAGATGATGATGCTTCATCTTTTACATTCGATACATGTAAAAAACTTAAACTCAAAGTTTCTCGCTACAAATGTATTTGTGTATAATCCATAATTGGATTCACGTGCTATTCCGACTATATAAGAACAAACCAGTTTTTGTCTATATCTAAGACACCGATGATACCAGTTTGTGCTTTTATTTATGTAAAAAGGCTGTCTGACCTCTGTCACCTTAATGAAAACTAGATTCTTTGTGTGTTTCGATCTAATATACTAATATTATAAAGAGGTAAAGAATTTTCGATGAGTTTGGTCGTAGGGGATAATCTTGGGAAGTACTGAACTGATTTCGAAAATTCTTTCACTAATTGGAAGTAATTTATCTCCGAGTACAGTGTAGTTTTCGATCAAAATGAGAGTGAATACATGGGCGGAGGCTAGTGTTTTATTTGACTTAGTCGTTGGTCTAGTGTCTATTATCGCTATCTGGTTGTCAGACTTTTGGCTTCTGATTAGGTCGTAACGACTGTCAAAGATCTACAAATGGCAGCCGGGACCAACGGTTTAACGTGCTTTCCGAGGCACAGAGGAAACTCGGTATTTATGGTCACCCATCTACGGACCACCCTCGGCAAGCAAGGCTTAACCTGAAAGATCGACCCGTGCGGCTGTTATTATTTAGCTACGAATTCCTACTTACAATCTTTGTTTAAAAATTAAATATGGTCTACGGTCATAAATAAAGCACTTTTTCACTAGTCTAGTTTGAAACTTATACAATTACCTAATTAATAACGAATGCAAATTATATTCACGAAAATAGTCATCAATTGGTAGTAATGATGTCATGATTTGTATAAAATCTATAAACAATCAATTAGGAACTAAGTTTATGTCATATAATGTTGGTTTAGAATCGTTTGTTATGAATTAAAAAGGCAATTTTTATGAAAGTGGGTCGATGTTAATGATTTGAATTAACTCTAGCAGTGGCCGGTTCAAGTTATCATCTGCCTCCTTTTTACAACTATGTTGGCTTCAAAAAGCTAAAAAAAAAGCTAAAGCTTCCAGTCTTACCGGATGCAGCTGAATACCATTACTTTCAAGTGCAACTGTCGTCGAGTATCACGCGAAGCAAAACTTCGTCACGTGAGCAAACCGACAATATTTTGGCATTTTAAGAGTGAAAATATGGACTCGTGGTATATTCATAAGAAAATGTAGGTAGTATATATACTTAGCCTGTTTATTTTTACAAGACATGGTTATTTAGCTTATTTTGTTCTTATACTAGCCGTTTTATTAAAATAAATATAACTTCCCTTTTTGAATTGGATTGTGTTACGTACTTCAAGGGTTTTAATATTATTTTTGCAAAATAAAAGTAGCTTGAGGTACTCCTTATAAAATCAGATATTTTCCAGTAGAAGTCCCATCAAAATCGATCCAGCCGTTTCGGAGAATAGCCGGAACAAACAAACAGACAGACAAAAATATAAGAAAATGTGTTTTAATTTTAATAAGTAAGTAAGTGTCGTATTTGCTGTATATGCGTTCAGTAAACAGCTTTTGTTGTGTTAGTCTGACAAACAAAACAGATATAATTAGCTCAACAAAAGTAAAGAAATGCTTTAGAAAAAATGATACGTTAGAAGAATTGATTATGTTATTTCTTTTTTAGTGAAACAAAGAAAAAATACAAAAAGCTTGGGCAATTTTGAGTAATACCTAGTATTGTCTTATTTATATTCCTTTACCGTCTGAGGTTCACGAAATAAACAAAGAAAATGTTTTTAAATGATAATAGGGTGGATGATGTGGTCGATGTCTGAGCTATTGAATAATTTATTTTTATTGGTTTTTGTTTTGTTTGAGGAGTCACTATTTCTGTACAGCTTGTGACTTAGGTTTTGTCCGATTGTGTAAAATAAGCGGCAGGAGAAAATTCCCACATCACGTTAAAACTGCGTGTCGCGGGTTCGATCCCCGCACGGAACAAATATTTGTATGGCCTACAGATTTCAGAAGTTAGTCGCAAAGTGCATTACACGTTCCACTCATTAAAATGCCTCCAAAGCTTCTTGCCATTGAAAACCAAAATCTACCTTGCGCAAACCCTCATTCAGCCCATCATTGATTATGCTGACGCCTGTTTTTTGGATGCCACCGAGGAGCTTTTAAATAAACTTGAGCGCTTGCAAAATATCTGTATTCGTTTTGTTTTTAACCTTAAGAAGTACGATCATGTTTCCAATTTTCGCAACATACTCAAGTGGGTCCCAATTTGACTTCGCAGGAACTCTCGGATATTGTGTTTGCTATTTAACATTCTTCATAACCCTAAAACGCCATCCTATTTGCGGGAACGCTTTTCCTACTCTCGTCCTTCAGATGCACCTTGCAGGTCGCATCTTAGGAAACTCCTTAAATCCCCTCCCCATTCTACCGACTTCTACTCCTACTCCTTTACTGTACACGCTGTGCGGTTGTGGAACTCACTGCCGCCTGACATAAGGGACTGCCAAACTATTGCAGTTTTCAAGAGAAGAGTGAAAGAACATTATCTTTCCATTCCGTCATAGTTGCATAGGTATTTATATTAGGTCTTTACCTATGAAATTGCCGTTTTGTTTGAAAAAAGTTAAAGTATTTTTTTTTTCGAACTTGTTTATTTCTTTTATTCAAAGTAATCACCCCTGCAATCAATGCATCTTTGCCAACGCTGTGGCAGTTTATGGATGCCCTTCTTGAAAAAATCAGCTGGACGGGAGACAACAAACTCTTCAAAGGCGTTTTGTACTGCCTCTCGGGAATTGAATTTTTTTCCCGCTAAAAAGTTGTCCAAATTTTGGAAAAAGTAATAGTCGGAAGGCGCAAGATCTGGTGAGTATGGCGGATGAGGGAGAGCTTCCAAACCCAACTCATGCAGCTTAGAGACGGTCTGTTGTGCAGTATGGGGCCGCGCGTTGTCGTGAAGTAGCAGTGGAGACGACCGATTGACCAAAGCTGGTTGCAGACGTGCGAGTTTCGCCATCATTGTGGTCAGTTCTTCAATGTACACATCTGCAGTAATGCTCTCGCCGTTTTGTAAAAAGCTATGATGAATCACACCAGCACTAGACCACCAAACTGTGACCATCACCTTTCTAGGGGTCATTTTTCGTTTTGCACATTGCTTTGGTACCGAACCAGGATCTAACCAACTTGCTGAGCGCTTTCGATTGTCAAAAAGAATCCATTTTTCGTCGCACGTAACAATTCGGTTCAAAATTCCTTCATTTCTGTGCCTGTTAAGCAGCGCAAGGCAAGTCTCGACGCGTACGTTGCGCTGGCGATCGTTAAGTTCGTGGGGCACCCATCTATCAAGCTTTTTTATCTTGCCAATCTGTCGCAAATGGACCAATATTGTTTTAATGCTAACATCAAAAGCTGCTGCCAGCTCAGCTGTAGATTGAGTTTCATCAGCTTCAACAATCACCTTTAATTCATCATTGTTGACCAAAGTTTCCGGACGACCACGAGGTTCATTTTTCAAGTCAAAATTCCCAGAACGAAACCGAGCAAACCAATAACGGGTTGTGCGTTCGTTTGTACAGTTCTCTCCGTAAACGTCGTTGATGTTACGGGTCGTTTGTGCCGCGTTGGTGCCACGACGGAACTCATATTCCATAATTACACGAAATTTCAAAGTATCCATTATGAGGAAAAATGTTGAAATGTAATGAAAATACAACGCTAATGAATAAACAAAAGACTGATTTTGTAAATAGAATGTCATATTTTTAAAACAAAATTAATTTGAATTTAGAACTCATAGCCAATCAAAACTTTTTTTTGTTTGAAAAAGTCTGTACTGCAATACGGCAATTTCATAGGTAAAGACCTATTATTATTGTATTTATTTTAATTGTATTTATATAATAGTTATATATTTCGTTTTTGTATGTAAAAGTAAGTTAGTATATTCTTATATTGTATTTTATATTTGAAATAGTTATTTGCTTTATGTTTTATGTTTTCCATTTTCTCTTCTTCTTTTACACACTTTGTCTACATCTCTTTTTTTTATTATCTCCTTTCGCAGGTATGCTGGAAGAGATTTCTTTAGAAATAAGCATTACCTTTGTACCTATTTTCTTTTCCTTTCTTCTTTTCTGTATTTAGTGTGTACATAAATTGTGAAATAAATAAATAAATAATAAATAAATAGTTGGTCCGGGTCTGGCTGTTTGTGTATGTGGGTTTAAATGTTTGTAAATGCACCCACGATACAGGAGAAATTCCTAGTGTGGGGCAACGTATATAAAAAAAAAAAAAAAAAACAAAACTATGTTTATATTTCAAAAAAAAAAGAAAATAAAATGGCAGATACGATGATAATTCGATACTTTAAGTAATAATATGCTTCATATAATAATCAACAACTTTTGTTCTATGACTTTTAAAAATTCTTCATATTTTAGTGTATCAGATTTTCAAACAAAAATAAAAATATTTAAATTGAACGCTCTATACTATCAGGTACACCCCTGCCTAACCCTTCGGGGATCACCGGCGTGATGTTATGTTAAGTATTTACAGTCAATCTTTCTGATCCTAAAACCAGTCAAATAACGAAATCTATAAACATAACGTTACCATGTTTCACTGTCTGTCAAAATATTATCTGCTGCGAAGTAAAAGATTTCTTTTTTGTGTATCTTTTCTCCCCCCCCCCCCCCCGAGTGTAACGCATCGTATTGAATCATCGGAGCATAACGTTAGCACTTTCCTTCGGTAGCGATGTAGTTTTCTTTCGTTCATTCATTCATTCATAAATATTCGTTGTTCTGTGCATGGAACAGTTGGTATATTGGTATTTTCTTTACTTAATTTAATAAAAATATTACGAAGTCTGGCTTCAAATTTTTCTATGCTGAAAAAAGTACATTATTATTACACTTGCAAATTGGACACCATTGTAGTTATAATAATAGGAATAAATAATTAACTGCTTGCGCTTTTAAAATAACACTGAAATTAAAAAAAAAACATGATTTGAGTTTAGATGCTATAACCGAAAACTTATTCAAGATAACTATATTGAGAATCAATAAAATAACGTAGACTGTTTCTACAAAAAAAAAATTGTATTCACATACTCTACCAGACGTTAACAAAATACAAAATAATTTTCAAAGCCATTTTTTCTTGTTTAAAATAAAAAAAAAAACTTAAGTTTATTTCTCTCGTATTATTTTTTGACTATAAAACCACAGACATTTATTGGTGCATTCACCCTTCAAGTTATCGGTTTGTCATCAGCACATAATATAAATATCTGGAATCGCTAGAATTCTAATGAGGCTTGAAGGTGAAAAAACTTTGAGGAAACAAGACATGAATACCTAATAATGTGAATATATCGAAACATATAAACTATTTATTTTAAGAAGTTATAGGCACCGGCCGTCCAGAGAATATATTATGTATAAGTTCCCATTAAAATAGATTGACAAACTTTTACAAATCATTCAGAACACCAAAATAATTAAAACGGTAAAAAAACGCAATAAATACTTTCAAGAAAAAAAAAACTGCTAAAGACAATACACAATAAAAATATTGTATATTATTATTTTAGGTCAAATAAAATCACTTTAATTAGTGTTTTTTTCATTTGATATCTTTGAATAGACGTACTGAACGCTGAATTAAAAGGGACTTTATTTGGTGGCGACCGGTATAGGGAACAGAGTCCAAGCTACCTGTTAGGGCTCCAGAGAAAGGAACCTCCTAACAATACGAGCCGTGGCCAGGAGTACCGTTTTCTGAATCAAGCCCTCGTCAGCTGCCAAACGAGAGCCTCCTCAAGTGTTGGTCGAGACTCATGGCAATTAAGCCATTAGCTGAAACGACTATCGGCACAATGGTCGCTGAGTTCACATCCCATGTGTAAATTATGAACACGAATCAAATTGATTACGAGTCTTTATCACGTCTGAATTTTAAAAAAGGGCTAGGCAGAAGTGTATCTAATAGTGCACCCACATTTTGCCGGTCATGCTTTAGTCCCGTGTAATAGGGGTCGAACCTATTGCCATCAATAGGACTCAAATGCAGACTCCGTTGTTGTTACTGCGAAATGCCTTAGAGAAAAACTAGATAACACTGATGCCCAAGCTGGCAATCAAGCCCAGACCTTCATTTTCAGCTCTTGAGACCACTGCACCACGAGACAGTAAAAACAAGGCATAAATAACTATAGTGGTAATAGTTCCCTGAATGCTCTTCTGACTAAATAATAATAGCTGCTTGGGGGCCGTCCATTAATCACGTGATGCTTTTTTTTAGCATTTTTTAACCCCCCCCTCCCCCTAGGTGATACGTGGTGAGGTTTAAAACTAACTTCTCGCCCCAACCCAAAATCACGTGTACTTTTAGTACTTACACAGAATCTTAATTTTTTTAGAATATTATCTTTAAATACAGGTACTTCGTTCGTTGCCTGGCAACGGCGAGTCAAGGGCACACTACAAGCTGCTTTTCGGTTTAGAATCGCGCGTTTGACGAAAAAATAAATACACGTGATATCTTGCTACACCCCCCTTCTCTTGTGATATTTCGTGATTTTCGCTAAACCCCCTCCCCCCCCCTTTCAAGCCTCACGTGATTAATGGACGGTCCCTTGGGTCAATCTTTAGGTTAAGCCGCACTTGCCTAGGTTGGTCGGCAGATGGGTGACCACCCCATTACAGTATATCAAGTTTCCTCCGTGCCTCGGAAAGTGCGTTAAGCCGTCAAGGCTGTTATTTGTTAGATCTTTGACAGTCGGTAAAGGTAGTCAGTGGTTCGAAAGTCTTACATGCAGTCTTACCAAGGGGTATCGTATTACCCAGTACTAATTGGGTTCTGGAGATCAGATAGGCAGTCGCTTCATGTAAAATACTGGTATTCAGCTGCATCTGGTTAGACTGGAAGCCGACCCCAAGATAGTTAGGCAAAGGCAGGCAGATGATGGTAATAGTTCACTAGAGTAACTACTCCACAAAAAGTTCGACCGCTATTTCTAGATATCAAATGGTGGCAAATTTCGGTGGTGGTTGGTTAGTGGTTATATGGTTCGAAATTTTCCTGTTACTTAAAAGAGCTACTATTATAAAAACAAGTCGAATCAATTATGTTGTAAAAATGACGAACGAAACAATCATTAAAATTGGTAAACCCGTTTGACAGGTCAAAAACGGGACAGTATTGCTCACACAAGTTGAAATGGTCGATGCTCCTTTATGATACCGTAAGGATCTGGATTTTACTGTTACATACAGCTGGTTGGCAGAAACCACAGTATGTCACCAGCTACGATTCTTACATATTCAAGACAAAGAAAGAAAAAACGTTTGTTGGCGCAATTGCCACAAGTACACACAATATTAAACAAAAAGAAAAATAAGACACAATAATAAACAAATATAAAAATAAAAATAGTGCGTGGAGTCCCTCCGCGCGGAAGAAGTGAAACTTCGTAATACTACACGCATACGTTCGAGTGCCACGCATTCACTCCATTGAGCTTCTAAATAATATTTTGTTGTTTTCTTGTTGTATTATTTTTATTACATAAGTTTATCGAGGTTATTCTACTCATGGAAATTGAGCAAAGGCTGGTCACACCGGAGAGTCGAATGCATGACTGTTTGCAAGCTATCTTGCGTGCCTAGTAGAACTACGTAGTCACAAATTTTGCTGCTATACTGCCATCTCTTAGTGAGTTTTAGAAAAAATTGTCCCTCCCATGGTAGCGTTAAACTTTTGGAAGCCGCATAAGAAGTTTCACATCAAAAACTTAAAACTGAACAAAAAATACTGTGTGACTCACGTTAGCGCCATTTAGGCCCAGTTCAGCATAATGCCGGACAACTAGTGCCCGACGCTGGTTATAGTGATTTAGGGGTACGAGGAACAGGGTGTAAAGTTCCTCAATACTCCATTCAAAAGGGAGGATCCTCCGGCCAGACAGGTGTTATGTCTGGTGGGCAACTGCCCGACAGTTTTTTTTTTTTTTTTTGAATGGCATCTCGCAGTTCAACCTGTGAGGTTGTCGTCTGCTTAACCGGACTATCCTGTGGGTGCCTTTAGAGTAAGGCCTCCAGCCAGGGCATAAAAACTTACAAACTAAGCGACTGCACGCTAAGGGCACCCCCTGTGGGGTACGAACCTCGGCTTAGGGCGTCGCTGGGGGAGGACTGCATGGGGACAGGCTGGATCTGAATGGTATCATTATTTAGGGGCTGATTTAAAACTACTGGCACAGCATCGCGGGCTGGCTCGAGCGAGGTTCGGGGAGGGCATGGACCGGGACGTCGCGACGGACCTCGACGGCGAGGTCGGAAAGACGGCGCGGTTTGAGGCGGAACTTTTTAAGAGTGCTAGTCTCTTTGCTACTCTCCTGGAGGAGGGTGATAGCATCATCTGGAGTGACAAGGGTATGCCTAGGACGGCGTACTGTACTAATGCGCGAGGGTTCGTAACGGGCGGCCGCTGCGATCAGGGGATTACGGTGTTTAATGGCGTTATCGAAGAAACGCTTCGAAAGGCGTTTCATAAACTGAAGGACGGTGGGCATTCTAAGGTCTACGTGTAGACGGTCATTGCGGACATAAAAAGGGGTGCCCGACAGTTGTTGTCGGGTTTCTCTATATACTCTTAAGTCGTTGTAAACTTTGCTTGCGAGATGTAGGAAATTGATGTTAGTTCTTCCGTTGTGTCATAGATGGCGCTGTAGTACTTTTTGTAGTAAGTTGCTTTTTGTACGTCCCTACAGTGGTGTTCCCTTAATCTCCACGTTCATAAATCAGGTCATACAAGCACGCCGGTTGCAAGTACTACGCACCTGACTTTTCTGAAGAACCTCACCAATTAGGTCAGTGTATGTCCTTTGATTTGACTGTTCTTTGTTATAAAAAGGTCTTGTATTTCTTCCTCTTGCATTCGACACGAATCGTAGGAAATCCTGCATTAACAACCATTAAAAATTATATCAGTTACTTCTTACAACCAAGGGGTTTAGTATTATCCAGTACTAACTGGGTTGTGAAGGTCAAATAGGCAGTCGCTCCATGCAAAGTACTGGTATTCAGTTGAATTCCGTTAGACTGGAAGCCCCCTACCCCTTCCTAAGACTGGTTGTCAGACTTTAGGGCCACTGACTACCTGTAACGACTGTCAAAGACATAGAAATGACAGCCGGGACCTACGGCTTAACGTGCTTTCCGAGTCACGGAGGAATCTTTGTATGTAATGGTTGGTCACCCATCCACGGATCAACCTATGCAAGTACGGCTTTACCTAAAGTTCAACCCGACCGGCTGTTATCATTTAACCACGAGCTCATCATAAAACTAAATGATGTTGCCGTGTTTCTTCACTTATCTTGAAAACACAAGGACAGATGGCATTTATAAAGAGTTTCATACAATAATGTCAACTGCATGCTTGACATCGAAAATCAAATAGCAAATGAAATCGCGATGAAGACACTTAAATACAATTTAAAAACACTTTAAACGTTGAAACTGGATGTCAAAATATTACGACACCGCAGAAGTCGATTGTTACAATCGATTAGAATCGATTAGCCACAGTCTAATCGATAGCTTTCAAATGATTTATAACGATTGTACTGCGAAATCGATTAGGTGTGTTGGCTTTTAAAATCGAGTTTGATTTCGCTGCGTGAAAGTGCTTTGTGGGTATAAGGGTCTTTTTTTTTATATCATCACCTTTTACTGCCTTGTTGGTCTTGTATCCACTAGAGTGACTTCCGAGTATAAGGTCCTTTTTTTTTTAGGATGGGAAATCATCAAATGACGGGCGGAGCGGGAGGGAGTGTCAGACTTGTACTGACTAAAACCCATCCATGTTCCTTCTTAGCCCTTTGTGTTCCAAGGCCACGGTATCTCTTTCGAACAGTCGCGCAGCCCTGGCAGGCATCGGCCCTTTCGGACCCCTTCCAGTTTGCTGACATCTCCTTGAGGCGCGCGTGGAACACGAACGCGCCGTCGACACGGCCTGTCGTCATAAGACGGACGGACGGTGAGCTGGGCTATTACTCACCGTCCACAAGCACGCGCCTACGGTGGCTGGGGGCCACTGGATGCCCCCCGACGCCCGGGACAGAGTATGAGGTTCCTGGTCTAGATACCCAAGACTGCAAAAGTGTTTTTAGGTTTTTCCATTAATTTCTGATTAGCAGCCACGGAATTTGGTTTTGTGTCCGATTCCTATTTCATAGGACTTATATACACCGTGTAAATCACCTCATCACTAAGCCGTCAACCAAGCATTCTGTACATGAAACTAAGTAACTTTACGCAAAAATTATTGCTGGGAAACGACTTTTTTTTGGGGGGACTAAAATCATGTTTTGTGTTAGAACTCAATGTAACGCACACAAAACATTGTGCTGATGGACGGATTGAATAGTACGGGGGTCGTGGAGGTGTTTAAAGAAAAAATCTTAAATTAAAAACTTGTATTTAAAAAAATACTTGTCAAAAAGTTGGAACTTTGACCCCTAATATTTCCGTAACTGGAAGGTTCCCAGGTATGGTGTAGAACAAAAAAATGTTCGCAATGACAGGGAGAACCAGTGCCTTTCGGCTTTGTTAAGAGGTGTTTTGCACCCTTTATAGCTAGCAAAATATGGGTTTACTATTAGGAACACCTCTGCCTCACCCTTTGGGGTCTACAGGGGTGGTATTTAGAATATATGAGGAGTTAAGGATGCTGTTGTCTATGCCTGTCTTATCTTTCTATCATCTTAAAGGTTTGTCCTCCCTACTCTGTGGTACGAAATACGTAAAAACAGTTGAGATGAATAAAATAAAGTGCTTTTAGTAATACGGTTTATTGGAGACAACCATGACAGCCGCATCATCTGTCATCCGCTGCTGAACTGACAAGCCATAAACAATACCAGCCAGTATACTCATATGTATATGGCCAGTACATACATCACAACAGTCAAGACTGAATTATGATGAAATATTAAGAACTAACACATTTTTCCCGTTTTCACAACATTTTTCATTGTTGCTCCACTCTTATTGGTTGTAGCGTGATGATATATAGCCTACAGCTTTCCTCGATAAATGGGCTATCACACTGAAAGAATTTTTGAAATCGGATCAGTAGTTCCTGGGATTAGCGCGTTCAAGCAAACAAAGAAACAAACTCTTCAGCTTTATAATATTAAGTATAGATTAAGTTGTAATATGCTTCCAGTCTAACCAAACGTGGCAAAATATCGATATTTCACAAGAAATGACTGTCATCTGACATTGAAAATTACTGAGAAATACCGATATATTTACCTGTTTCCAAAATACGATATATCATCCGACCTCTAAACTTATTAAGAAATACTATTATCCTCAAGTCTGAGCAGCGGTGGTGCAGTCGTGGCAGCTCTGACGTAGGAGCAGTAAGCCGTGGATTCGAACCCAGGGATGCGCATTACTTTGTGTAATTTATTTTATCACCGGTGTACCTCAAAAACGGTGAATGAAAAGGTCCATCGTGAGGAAACCGGCATGTCCTAGAACTGAAAATTCGAAGACATGTGACATCTACCAACCCGCACTGGGCTCGCGTGGTGGATTACAGCCCACTCCCTTTCATAGAGAGGAGGCCTGTGTCTCAGCAGTGGGAACATTATAAGCTGATGATGATGTTGATGCTTATGTAAGTCTGCCCCTCAGATTTTGGTGTTTATAATAGCAGCCAAAGTTGCCAAAAACATGACCAGCTTCCTAAATTACTGGGAATAATCTCAAGTCATCTTAAGCCTCTTAAATTACTGAGAGCCAAAACCATATCTGTCTTATTAAATTACTGGGAAAAATCTCAACTCTTTAAATTACTGAGAAAATTAACCTCTCCAACCTTGCGGCTAAACGGTAAAACACCCAGCCGGCCTCACAATGACGTCATCGAGCGTGTCAAGTGTCCTGCGCTCATAAAAAGCTTATCGCGCGAGTTCTATTAGCTCTTATCTCAAGCGGTAAACAGTTTCGGGTTCTTGATTAACGAGACCATGTATTACAATATAAACAACTGTTTTATAACTACTTGAGAATTATAAACATCGCATAGAATTCAGAGAGCTCGCCGCAAACATACTGTTGTCGTAGTTTGTTTTTTTTTGGTAAAACTACTGAATCAATTTACACGAAACTTTAGATCTAAAATAACAAATATACAAGTAATCTAATGACAGTGTTTTTTAGGAGTCCTACATAAATTATTCTTGCAAGATTCCAATTCAAACGTCTTATTAGAATCGGCCATTTTCTAACTGCGCAGTTCAATGCATGAAAATACTTGAAATATCAATAAATATGAATAAATATGCCTCGAATGCATGAAATTATGAATTATCACTATTTTTTCGCTTATTACTAATGTTTCCAAGACCATATTTCATTGTAAAAGAGTCAAATTCATATTTTCAATTTCGACTGACGAACTTCACAACAAAGGAATTTTTGGAGAAATTTTTGGGTCAAAAACATAATTTTTAGATATTTTTTCCAGCAAATGACTATCTAAAAAGTTACATTATACACTTATAACATACTATACATTTACTTACCAAAGTTTAACAACACAAAACACAAAAATTTCACTGCATTCCAAAACAAAACACCACCGTTCCACACTGGCCGCCATGACTCATTTTGACAGTCGACAAAGACGCGTTTCTTTATTTTTTTAATAATTTTGTGCCGTTGTTAGGTTGGTATGTTTGGTTTCATTTTAATCGAACTCTAGTTGGCCAGAGACGTAAATTTTTACAAACGAATTAGACCCTTACTGTACGTACGATAAGGGTTTAAGTTTGCTTGTACGAGGCGTTCCCATATGGGAACCTCGGGGCTCAACCGAATTGTTCGGCGTTCCCATATGGGAACCACGGGGCTGGAGAGGTTAATGTCAATTCAGAACCTGGGGCTTCTGACCATACTAGGAGCCGAGTGATACAGGAAAGACTTTAAAAACACGTTTATAACAAAACAAGAAAGCTGTCATTGGTGTTCAAATATTTCGAAGAAAAACCTCAAAAACAGCACGCCTGTAATCCTGTTTGGGTGTACCTAATAGTACACCAAAATTTCGCCAGTTATGTTTATGGCCTAATTTTATAGGGGGCGAGCCTATTGCCATCAACCGAGCATAAATCTAGACTGCGTGGCTGCTACTGTGTAATTTCTGATGAAAAACCCAATAACACTTTGCTCGACCTGGGATCGAACCCAGTACCTCATGCTCAGCAGCCGCGCTTGTGATCACACGACAAACGAGGCCTCAAGTCACTCAGAATTTGGGGCTTCCATACTAAGAGCCGAAACAGGAAAGCCTTTTTTTTTAGATCAAGGCAAAAGGCTGGCGACCCCATAGGAACATCAGGTTACTATGTAACCTACTCCGCAATAGGGAGGTTATGCGTTACACAATCCTTGTATGGTTACGACACAAACCTGACTTGAATATGTTATTGTGAGTTGTTTACCGTTAGCTTGGAGTAACTCTTTTAAGTGTGTTGATAAAATGTATTTTTGAGGTCATAGGAACAGTGGGAGAAAGTTTTTGGAAAAGAATTCCAAAAACTGAAACACGAAAATCTTTAGTAATTTCCATGAAAACAAGAGCCTGTCTATCGCGATTCTGTGATGATTCGAGACTTCTACGAGGTTCTGGGTTCAATTCCCAGGTTATGCATAGTGTTATTAGGGTCTTCCATCAGGAAGAAATTCTTAACTATAAGTAAGTTGGTTTCGTAAGTTCCCAGAAGCATCCGCGAAACCGTAAATTGCGGCCGTTTTGATGGAAATGGGTCGTTTCCATTACATGGAACTTAAACACAACTAGTGAACTATACCTACGTGTACTAAAGGTACTTTGCCTAACCCTTCGGGTATCACAGGCGTGAAGTTAAGTGATGTCTTCAATTTCTTCCATCAAATACAGTTTGGGCCCAGTAAGCATCATCTGCCCGGCCTTACCAACTATGTTTTGATCGGCTTCCAGTCTAACTGGATGCAGCTGAGTACCAGTATTTTACATGAAGCGACTGCCTCCTGACCTCCACAACCCAGTTAGTACTGAGTAATACGATACCCCTTGGTAAGACTGGTTGTCAGACTTTCAGGCCACTGACTACCTGTGACGACTGGCAAAGTTCTACATATGACAGCCGGGAGCAACGGCTTAACGTACTTTCCGAGGCACGGAGGAAACTCGGTATGTATTTATGGTCATCCACCCACGAACCAACCGCGGCAAGCACTGCTTAACCTTAAAGATTGACCCGTGTGGCTGTTATTATTAGGTAGAGGAGCTCGTGCATGTATGGCAGCATACTAGCGGAATAAAAGTATGATCCCTGTGCCAAATTTCATCCCGATCCAATCAGTAGTTTTTGCGTGAAAGAATAACAAACATCCATACTGCCAAACTTGCATTTTATAATATTACTGGGCTGCTGCCCGCGACTTAGCTGAGAAATTTTGGTGTGTTTTCAGGGATAAATCATACATTAATAAAACCTTCCTTAATAAATCTTCCTCTTCAATAATTCTGTCTATTGATGAATACTGCATCATGCCGTTGCGTAGTTTAAAAGATCGTAGCGTACAGACGACGGATCTTGGCGCAGAAGCAACATTGTTTTATACAATGTAAAGATTAGCTGGATAAGCTACTACAGTTCACTTCCAAGAGGCAGGTGGTCTTGGCCCTTATCAGTAGCTACAGACGTGTATAGGGCCAATAAGTCGGTAGCCATGGCTAACAATCACTACTGTAACCCATTGACCTCAAAGTCGATTGTCCGAGACATTAATTGCGCCTGCCTATACAGCGTGTCGCACAATACTAAAACAAAATTCACTGAGAGACTATATGGACTGGTTAAAAAAGCGGGCCAAGTACAAGTCTTACACAGGGTTCCATAGCCCCAAACAACATAATAACAATATTTTGAACGGTCATTCATTAGTAAACTTCCCCTCAACCGCAAAACTAAATTTGTTTTTCATAGTAGGTTAATGAAAAACAAAGTTACTGCTGCAGTTTGGTGAAAAAATCCCATATCTCTAAAACTAAATGTCAAATCTTATTCAAACCAACTTTTATTGAAAGTTTTTTTTACATTCTACATCCCAATATTCGTTCAGAATTTGTCTCCTCTTGCTTTAGAAATTAGAGGGGGGGACACACGTTTTACCACTTTGGAAGATGAAATAAACGGTTTTACGAACCTCAATGTCACTTTTAAAGACCTATCTATAGACACCCAGTTTTTTTTTTTAGTTTCAGTTCTGTGTGCGGAGGGGATACCCTTAATCAATTTTTTTATCCAAAATCGTATAGCGTTTCACAGAATACATCTACCTACCAAGTGTCTGCTGTGTAGTCCTAATAGTTTCGGAATAAAGTGGCTGTGACATACAGACGGACAGACAGACATGACGAATCTATAAGGGTTCCGTTTTTTGCCATCCGGCTACGGAACCCTAAAAACTGGGCGTAGAAGCTTAAAATTCTGTACAAAAGTTCCTTATACCGACAATAGTCTTCTGATCATTCAAATCAAATCAAAATCATTTATTTCAAGTACAGTTACAGGCACTTTTGAATAGTCGAACAACAATAAAAATGAAGCTACAGTCCCAGTCACAAGACATAATAACTGTGAAAGTACTGTAGTTGCCAATTCCAAAGCGTAGACCTCTATGGAGAAGAAACTCCATGGACAGTCTTTTAAATCAGAATCTTTTTACAAAAACCTTGGTTACATCGTTGCTAGCAAGACTAAAGGGCACCTAATGGGGAAATTGTGCGCAGTGCATATACTGTTTCCAGGTGTCTCCAGGAGGGCGTAAATAAGTATTATTTGTAAAAGTTTATTGTTGTGATTTATTGTGTGTTGAAGTCAATTATACTAACATAGGTCAAGGAATAAGAAGATTGGTAAACTACCTGAATTAAAAATTAATAAAAAAAATTGTACGTGGAGTCCCTCCGCGCGGAAGAAGTGAAACTTCGTAATACTACACGCATGCGTTTGAGTGTCACGCATTCACTCTCGTTATTTTATTGAGCTTCTAAATAATATTTTATTGTTTTATTGTTGTACACTTTTTATTACATAAGTTTATCGAAGTTATTCTACTCATGGAAGTTGAGCGAAGGCTGGTCACACCGAAGAGTCGAATGCATGACTGTTTGCACGCCATCTTGCGTACCTATATAGTAGAACTACATAGTCACAAATCTTGTAATAGCGCCATCTCTTAGTGGGTAATAGAAAATATTCCCCCTCCATTACGTTAAACTTGTTGGAAATCGCATAAGAAGTTTCACTTCAATAAATAAATTATAACGAGCGTGAATATTGAGAAAGATTTTTTTTAAGTCGCTCCACAGTTAAGTTGGATATGAAGGTTTGTTTGGAAGTTCGTGGAGAATGAAGATCGTCATTTTTGCTTATGGGAAATAACATCGTGCGCACGGGGTGTACCTTATTTTTTTTTTGTTTATAATTTTGGTCAATCAAACTCGTCATTTTTTTTTTTATTCATTTTTTTTTTCTGTAATTGGATTCGAAGAAGCAGAAATAAATACGTGACAGTTTCGATCGCCATTTTCTTTTGTCTTGTTTTTAACGGTTTACTCACTGGTTAATACGAGTTTATAAGTTTTGAATTTATATGGTCACTAACACTATGGCGCTGTTGCAAGTACCATGAACACGGATATACAATTGCATGTTTATTTTATTTTATTATGTACTTACTTAACATTTTTTTATTTGCTTTGTAATTATTTGATGCCATTCATAATTTAATTTGTATCATTGTAATAAGGGGAAGACACTAGCTCCTGTATATACAGTGTACACTAGCACAGGAGCTAGGGAATTTCATAAAAATGTTTGTATAATTAATGCCAATAAAGATTATTATTATTATACATGTGTTTCTTTTTGATCATGGTGCTTGCAACAGCCCCGAAATATCGGAAACTCAAAACAAATTGTAAACATGGTAAATATCCCGTTTTCAGTGTTAATGATAATACGAGGTTATTCCTTAAACTAACTTTGTAATGAAAAGCAGAATATATCGTAACTTTACATTAAACAAAAAATAAATACAACTAGAATCACAGCAAAATTAAATAACCAAGATACAAATTCTCCACACTCTGTATTTTTAGGGTTCCATGCTCAAAGGGTCAAACGGGACCCTATTACTGAGACTTCACTGTCCGTCCGTCCGTCTGTCACCAGGCTGTATTTCATGTACCGTGATAGGTAGCAAATTGAAACTTCTACAGACAATGTATTTCTGTAGATGCTATAACAACAAATACTAAAAACAGAATAAAATAAATATTTAAGGGGGCTCCTTTACAAAAATGTGATTCTTTTGCGCGTTTTATAAATAATGGTACAGAACCGTGCCCGAGTTCGACTCGCACTTGGCCGGTTTTTTGTTTTTTACACTACAAAATTAAATATCCAATATACAAAGTCTCAACAGCCTGTATTTTTTTCTCCCACAGATTAAAAAGAAGATGAAAAGCAATTAAAAACTAGCCAATTATAATCTATAATCGCTATCGCCCTGCGGCGGTGCCGGTTATAATAGAACTGTGAGATAATCATCACTATTATATACCACTACAGCCCATATCAGAAGTGGCCTAGATTTAATAGTTAAAATAATCTCTGTTACATCATTGGTCGAAACTGGGTTTTATTTGGCAAAGAATAAAGTCTTTTACGTAGGTATTATACTGCACGTTTTTTTTTTGTATTCACTCAGTTTTTTGAAGAGAAAACTTCGTTACTCGCGTTGAGGGATTTTTGGTAGGGGAAAAACCTATAGGTTCGCGTCACCGATGACCTCGACATGCTCTTGACGTATTGCGCCGGACTAGCGACGTGTTATTGCTTGGAGTGTCAAAAGATGTGAAAACCAAACTATTGTTAGTAGTTTCAATTTAAACATTATAATTAATTAATTATTAATTTAAATAATTCACTATAATTGATTTATAAATTTAAATACGAGTGTATAATACAGTAATTACATTGTTTTGAGTTATCACTGCTGTCGACAGTCCTTGTGACTGCTTCTGTTTTTGTGTAGTTAAATTAAACGCTTGTTCTTAAATTGCTTTTGAGGTTAATTATTATTTAAGGCAAGCGATACTTAGATGAGCGGACAAAACTTTTTTTTTTAATTTTTACATTATTGTTGGCACAAAATAAGGAAAAATGGTATTAAAAAGCGCATAAATGAGGTGGCTTCTAAATGACCGGCGCAAGAGTGTGTATGGATGATCAAAACGTTCATTAGTCATCATTATCAGTACTCTGCTTTTTTAGACCAACCTTCAAAAGAGTGGTTATAGGATTCTGCAATGCCGCAACGTAGGACATTTAAATCTTGTCTGCATACAGGATGATATAAAATAGTTTATCCAATATTAGTTTTTGTAACTATCTTTTCTAGAAATATAGCAGAAAAAAATACATTTGTACATACATACAACGCCAGCTTCAGACACTAGCTGCCCGGCAATTTATCTCTTCTTTCTTATATTCATATTATTAACAGTAAAATCCAAAAAAAAAAAACAACTTACCAAAAATCTCCTTTTTGTTTTAAAAAAAGTCACTAAAAGTCACAGTCTTTGATCACTTCGCACTTTTCTCACAATTACTTCACATTTCTGTTTGAAAGAAGAAAAAAACAAAAGTTTATAATCCAAAATAATAATCGAAAATGTAGAAAACTATATAAATTATTATGGCATAAAATGCGAATTTGAAGTAAAGATAGAAAATGTCTTTAATATAGTGTATAATTTTTTGGGCTATTCCCCTTTGGCTTTCTTCGACGTTGTTATGCATTTAAAATGGTGCTGCCATAGTTTTTCCTGTAATTTTTAATGTGTGTGTTTTGTGTAAACTCAAAGAGTAAATAACGTGATGTCGACACACGGAAGCGCGATTAACGCTTGTGCGACAAAACTGTACTGCGACTCACTATAGGTCGAATGCACGTTTATGCGACAAACTGTAAGCTCGACATTACCCTAGTGCGACAAATTGAATATCGACATCACGGTAGTGCGACATGAATCTAGTGATAACTAAATCAAAGTCAGTTCATTTGAGAGGGGACATAATAACAAGTTCTCACTGAATACTACGTAATAAACTCATGCCGTTTTGCCATGGGGGTAGGCAGAAACCACAGAACGCTACCTGCTACGATTCTAACATACGTACTCCTTATCCACGACCCTCGACCACGTTCATACATCATGAGAAACAGGCGATAGTTTATGTAAGTATGAATCATCATCATCTGCCTAGTCTCTTCCCAAATTATCTTGGGGTCGGCTTCCAGTCTAACCGGATGCAGCTGAGTACCAGTATTTTACATGAAGCAACTGCCTATCTGACCTCCACAACCCAGTAACTGGCTAATACGCTAGATATGCGAAAAAACTAAAAAAAAAAATGAGTTAAACATAATTCATATGCCAGTTAATTCCTTGATACGGTCTCAATCATATCCTAGAGTTATGGGATATCATATGAAACAGGTTGTATATATTATGAGGTTAATATATATTAGGCACGGTTGGTGCAGTAGCTGAGCAATCGACTGCTGCGCTGCGTGTCTCGGGTTCGATCCCCGCACGCAACAAATATTTGTTCACGACCTACAGATAATTGTTCCGGGTCTGGTTGTTTGGGTATGTCAGTTTAAATGTTTGTAAAACACACCCACGATACAGGAAAAAATCCTAGTGTGGGGCAACGTTTACATAAAAAACAGCACTTTGCTCGACCCGTGAATCGAACCCAGGTCTGTAGCTCAGGTGTATGCTCAGTAGTCGCTCTTGAGACACCAAGACCAACGAGGCAGTTTGTATCACTTTGTGTGTGTTAATGTATGATTCTCATACAATGTTGGGAATTTAAGTACAATGGGCTTTAATATTGCAAAGACAAGAGGTCGTGAATTATATTCTGTTTAAAGTTGTTGTGAATTTACGCCTAGTATCTATTATATGACTTATTCCGTTTTCACTAACTCTAAGGAACACCTAAAGGAACGCCTTGCTTTTGTTGCACTGGATTCTCAACTCTTAAGTGCTAAACTGAGCGTTGTAAGTCCACTGACATCAATCTGTTACTAAAATTGTGAGGATTTTCGCCTCGTAACTATTATAAAACTTCGTTAGTATTATAAAGTTTAATTTCACCTTGATATTCAAACACAATCATAATACAATCAGTTCCCACTGTTGGGACACTAACCTCCTCTCTGTGTAAGAAGCATGCATTAAAATAATACATTATTGATTTAACAGTCAAAAATATGTCAGAATTGAGAACCGCGCAACCTCGTCTGCGTCACATTTTCCCTGTCTTAGCAATATTTTTCATTGATGCTCCGCTCCTATTGGTCATAGCGTGATGATATAGCCTATAAAGCTTCCTCGATAAATAGACTATATAACAGTAAAAGAATTTATCAATTTGAACCAGTAGTTTCTGATATTAGCGCGTTAAACCAAACTGTTCAACTTTATAATATTAGTATAGATAGAATATACTCTGTCTAACTACACTGACACTAAATTGAATAGCATTGAGGGCAATTTAGTCTAAATAACTTGAAATAAAAGACCTGCAAGTTACTATCCCTACCTTATTGCTATTCCACCAATTCGCACTAAGCTTTTTCAAACGTCTTTCATAATGCGCACAGCAAAGGAGTGGAACTCTCTGCCTGCGTCTGTGTTTCCGAACGCTTACAACCCTAATCTCTTCAAAGCTAGAGTGGACAGGGTTCTTCTGGGTAAGCTCGTACCATCGTCGACTTTGTCTCTGTCATCTCTGACCTAGACTGGAGTCAAGAGCAAAACCATAGCAAAAAAAATAGTTTTCATTATTTTGGAACATTCGCGATCAAATTAGCTTTAATACTTACAAAGAACCAGTTTGCTATTACTTAATACCTGTCATTGGTTAGTTTGTCAATTCGTTAATGGATAGATTGAAACGTTGAATGTAACCTTAATTAAACTTTTTGTAATCAGAATGTCACATAACTTGTTATTTATAGGATTAAAAAAATGGTTATTTATGCGGTAAGTCTTATAGATTTGAATGAACTAATAATGAAACTAGCTACCTACACAATTTACCGTGAAATATCAGACGTAAATAGGCATCTAAGATATTTAAATGGAAACTAATCGCTTAGTTTTTCAATAAAGGTAAGAAAACTAAAAGATTGTCACCACGATTCAACTTATCCCACACAAACATCATTAAAATAAAGATTTAACGATATTACCATAGGAAAATCTCACGAACACACACATACACACAAAACATTGCCACACAAACCTTATATCACAGAAAACACACATAAATAAAATCGACAGAAAAACGTTCACTAAAAATAAGAAAACCGAAAAACAAAACACACACAGAAAAAAAAAAAACAGAAAAAAGTACCACACGATTTACCAAAGTTGATTTTGTACGGCGAAAAAAGCGTAGTTTAAAATACAAGATGGCGTCTTTAACCGACGCAACCGCGGTACTGACTGCGAGTAGCCGCTTGCGCATATAGAGGGGGCTATTACAGTGACTATCGGTTGAGTAACTCGGGGACAGAACTCGAGGCTTTATTGAGTATGTTGTAAGTTCAGATTTATGTTAGGTAAACTTTAAGGTGAATTTGGGCTGACAATAATGTTAAATAACATGCCTCGGAAAGCGCGCTGTTGGTCCCGGCTGTCAATTGTACATCTTTGATAGTCGTTAAGTAGTCAGTGGCTTGAAAGTCAGACAGCCAGTCTTAGTCTTACCAAGGGGTATCGTATTACCCAGTACTAACTGGGTTGTGTAGGTCAGATAGGCAATCGCTCCACGTAAAATACTGGTATTCAGCTGCATCGATGCGGTCAGACTGGATGCCGACCTCAACATAATTCCAGGTTAAGCAGATGATGAATAATGTCATAATGACGATTATAGTTTGCCCAGAGGTGCAGAGGTGTCTACCTATATGCCAAATGAGTTGGTTTGAGTATCGGGTTACGTTTAATTTCTTCTTTTTCCGTGTCGATGGACTCAAATAGTACCAGACCAGTATATAGCCACTTGCAAAGCTCTTACCAACCCGCACTGGGCCCGCGTGGTAGATTACAGCCCATTCCCTCTCATAGAAAGAAGGCCTGCGTCCCAGCAGTGGGAACAATATAGGCTGATGATGAAGCTCTTTCGTTGGCTTTATTTATATCCGAGAAGGTGCTGGTGGCTGATGTGTTGTATGACTTTTAAGAACCGTTTGCTCGTAGGAAGATGTGCTAATAGTACATTTTGATAAAGTGTCGTTTTGATAATAGGACTATTTGCTGATTGGACGTTTAGATACGGAGCCGTGCAGGATAGGCAAGAAAGGAGGTAGTGCATATCCTGCAGAGGGGCTCCTCACTTGCATTGTATTAGGTACGGGTCGATGATACCTCATTTGGCTAGATAATTTCTACTGGATACATGTCGACGAAACTGTCTGTCTTTTCCAACTTGGGGACTGCTTCCAGTCTAAACGGATGCAGCTGGCTATCAGTATTTTACACGGAGCGTCTGTCAATCCGACCTCCCCAACCCGGTAACTTACACGATACACGTTGGTAAGGCTGGTTGTCAGAGAATAACATAGTTGAGAAAATTTTACACAGGAAATAATGATGTCATATAACGATGAAATTCACCCACATAACTAATGACCATAAATAATAATAGATTAATGTTATTTTATATTTTTATTGTCGTAATTAAATTATGCTATGTAAAGTGATGGCCCGGAACACAGGTTTAAATAAACCTAGATCGGGCAGGTCGCTGCCAAACTTTATACTAACACTTTACTGAATTAACATCACTTGCGACTTTTGAATATGTTTTAGTTATAGTTTACTTATAAGTACTATTTATACCATTGTATGAGTAAAATACTACTGTGCCTAAATGTAAACTTTTTGTAATACTTTTTTAAGAAATAAATTATCTTATCTTATCTTATCTTATCTTATAAAGTTCTGATGTTTATGGTTTTATTATTCTACTTATAGACCATGCCGTGTATGGTGTCTTTTCCAATTCATCATTCGTTATGTTTTATGTAACTACTAGCTTATACTCACGGTTGTTTTTTTACTATCTTTTTCTACTTTTTGTAGTAAGCAACGACTTATTGTCTGGCCTATAATACGCTGTCCTCCCATACTTAAGTTCAGACCCTGTAACATTCAAATAATGTAACCCAAATGATTTTAAAAGAGTAACTATGGAGTTTCTTGCCGGTTCTTCTCCATTGGAAACTACCAACACGAACCGTGCTCCTCTTGTCGACATTTTATAGGTGTCCATGTAGGCCTATCATGTTCGTGAACGGGCGCTGTCAGTTGTGACTGGTCATCTCTTAGCTGCCACGGTTTATATTAATTACTTTATTTTTTAATTACTGATTTAATCTTTTACTCTGGACGCTCTTAACTTGCCCGTATTTCTACATTGTTCTCACATATTTGTAATTCTTAACATGAATGATTTAACCAAGATTTTGTAACATATTTTGATTTAAAAGAGTGTCCATGGAGTTTCTTGCCCGTTCTTCTCCATACAGATCTACGCTACGGAATGGGCAACTACATTACTTTCACAAGTTATTATGCCTTGTGACTGGGACTGTAGCTTCGCGTTTTATTTTGTTTTTTTTTTTTGACTTTCAAAAGTGCCTGTAATGGTCTAATTGAAATAAATGCTTTGACTTTGACTTTGACTTTGACCTATGTAAAATAAAATATTTTGATTTTGCTTCGTGTCCTGCGTTTTGTTCAGATTTTGTCCCACGGGTTCGTAAAACCGGGATAAAAAATAACATATGTTCTATTCCAGACTGTTGTCTATCCTTGCGCCAAATTTCATCTAGATCCATTCATCAGTTTGCATGAAAGAGTAACATACATCCATCCATACATCCTCACAAACTTTTGCATTAAAAAAGTCATATTAGATGTCAAGTCATATTAGATTGCTTCACATGGTAACCGTTTTTAGAAACTTGTGAGATTTTTAAGTTAGTTTCGACCCAACATCACCTACCTCGCTTTTTCAACAACTAATGTTGGGGTCGGCTTCCAGTCTAATCGGGTGCAGCTGAGTACCAGTATTTTACATGGAGCGACTGCCTAGCCTATCCTAATGCGATACCCCTTGGTAAGACTGGTTGTCAGACTTTCGGGCCACTGATTACCTGTAACGACTGTGAAAGATCTACAAATGACAGCCGGGACCAACGGCTTAACGTGTTTTCCGAGGCACGGAGGAAACTCGGTATGTAATGTGTGGTCTGTCACCCATTCATGGACCAACCTTGGCAAGCACGGCTTAACCTAACGATCGACCCAGCTATAGTTTTTTTTTTAGAACAATATATAGGATACTAGCTGTCCCGCGCAACTTCGTCTGCGTCACATTTTCCCCGTTTTCGCAACATTTTTCATTGCTGCTCAGCTCCTATTGGTCATAGCGTGATGATATATAGCCTATGTCCTTCCCCAGGTTGAAATCTATCTTCTTGCCAAATTTCATTAAGATCCGATCAGCCGTTTAGTCGTGAAAAGGTAACAAATAGACAAACAAACAGAGTGACTTTCGCATTTATAATATTAGTATGGATATATATATATAGGAGAGGATCCTATATATTGTTCTAAAAAGAAACTATACATAAAATTGCTTCACGTGGTGACCCTACTAAGCGAGTCCGCTTGCGCGTGAAATCGAACAAGCATTTATAACGTTATAGATCGCACGAACATGGAATAAGTAAATTACTTTACTTTAAAATACACTTTAACATAAACGAGACTTCTTGGACATGGTCTTTTTATGGCGAAGCAAAAAGGAGACTTATGATTTTGACAGTATGTATGTAGTATATCACACCGTCATCTGTTCCCTCATAACTTCTGAAGTACCTATCAATATTTGACAAATTAGTTATCATTGGAACTAGCGAAGGAGATGGCGGAACGTGAGAGGGAGAGAGCCTCAAGTTCCAGCCGCCGCGGGAGACGTAGCGACCAATGAGACAGTCCTGCTAATACATCATCTGCCTAGCCTTTTCCCGAACTATCTTGGGGTCGGCTTCCAGTCTAACCGGATGCAACTGAGTACCAGTCCTGCTAATACAAAGAAGCAAATATTAATCATCAGCTCAAATCAATGTCTATAACAATCGTGTGGAATTCTAAAATTTTCGCCTTACATTACATATTTCCGGTGGAAATCAGAAAAAATGGCGTAAAGTATGAAGGAAATAGTTTTTTCGAGGAACCGGATACACTGCTAATAGCATGCATCGACTTACTTCTACTGAAGGAAGCTATGTTTCACGCGATACCGCCCTCGTACTGATTCGTGGCGGTTCGATTCCGGGCAAGCAATTATTTTTATGATTATGTGCAAAAATGTGGGTTATTAAAACTAATTTGTCGCGTTATTATCTTTTATATTTATTTCTGGGTTCGATATTAAGGACATTTACAGAACTTCATCATCTGCCTAGCCTTTTCCTAAACTATGTTAGGTTGGCTTCCAGTCTGATCGGATGCAGCTGAGTACCAGTATTTATCTGACCGATACTTCTTGGTAAGACTGGATGTCAGACTTCTGGCTTCTGACTACTCTAACGACTGTCAAAGATCTACAAATGACAGCCGGGACTATTGGCTTAACGTGATTTCCGAGGCACGGAGGAAACTCGGTATTTAATTATGGTCACCCATTCACGGACCAACTTCGGCAAGCACGGTTTAACCTTAAAGATCGACCTGTGTGGCTGTTATTATTTAGACACGAGCTCCTCCTTTACTTGTAGGTATGCTTAAGTCATCTATAGCTCCGTATAGCGACGACTCGGGAGGCGGATTGTGCGCGCGCGAACGAATTATTTGTTCGAGCCATATGCTGGGTACTTAACACCGAAAGTGTTAATCACCATTTATATTTTATTGGATTTGAGGAGCTTGTGGCTAAATAATAAAAGCCGCTAATGTCGATCTACAAGGTTAAGCAACGCTTGCCTAGGCCGGTCCGCGGAGGGTTGACCACCTATTACATACCGAGTTTCCTCCGTGCCTCGACAAGCATGGCAAGCCGGTGGTCCCGGCTGTCATTAATTGTAGATCTTTGGCAGTCGTTACAGTAGTTATAAGCATGTATGTCGCCAGTTATGTTTAAGTTCCATGTACTGTATATTAGGGGGCGAGCCATAGCTATCAACCGGACCCACTTTCACAAAAAGCCACAAAAGAAAAAGCCAATAACCCTTTGCCCAACATAGGAATCGAACCGAGGATCTCATGGTCCTCAGTTGCACTATCGATCAATGGACTAATGAGACAGACAATTGCAGGCAGCGGCAAAGCCTATTGCCATCAATTGGACACAATTTCAGGTTCCGTCAGCTACTGAGACATTATTACTGATTGCTAGCTTGGAGTCTCTCAGAGACATCGCATCCAGAACGAGATGATCCGACAGACAACAAGAGTAGTCGACATAGCTCTCAGAATAGGTAAGCTGAAGTGGCAATGGGCCGGCCATATTAGCCGTAGAACTGATGACTGTTGGGGGTAGACGTGTTCTTGAGTGGAGACCACGAATCGGCAGGCGTGAGGTGGAACGTCTTCAGGATCGGTGGAGCGACGATCTTCGCAGGGTGGCTGGTAGCAACCGAATAAGAGTTTCCGAGATCGAGTTAAGTGACATGCGATTGAAGAGGCCTATGGCCAGCAGTCGACTATTATAGGCTGGTGATGATGATTCCTAGCTTGACTACCTATATTATTACCGAATTCTTTATTATGTTATTAAGACAGACAGACAAACAAATCTTATCATTATCGGTACTAACTCAGACTGAAACTAGCAATTATATCATTTCAATAAAAATAACCATTGAGTGCGGGTCATAAACAGAGCGGAGTTTCTTGATATGTTACATAATTCTTTTATTTTTATTTGATATAATCTCTCATTTTTAATTATGCACACAATTACCTTTCTCCGGCTTTTTTATGTAATAATGTGTTACTTTTTTAACATTGTGATGTGTAGAAAATTTTGAATACTTATCATATAAAGGGTGTAAAACACCTCTTAACGAAGCCAAAAAGCACTGGTTCTCCCTGTCATTACGATCATTTTTTTGCTCTACACCATACCTGGGAACCTTTTAGTTACGGATATATTAGGGGTCAAAGTTCCAACTTCTTGACAAGTATTTTTTTAAATACAAGTTTTTAATGTCAGACTTTTCCTTTAAACACCTCCACGACCCCCGTTCTATTCAATCCTTCCATCAGCACAATGTTTTGAGTGCGTTACATTGAGTTCTACCACAAAACATGATTTTACACCCCCCAAAAAAAAAGTCGTTTCCCAGCAATAATTTTTGCGTAAAGTTACTTAGTTTCATGTACAGAATGCTTGGTTGACGGCTTCGTGATGAGGTGATTTACACCGTGTATACATACTTAATAGTAGGCTTTTTTTGGCAGACAGAAACTCCATAACGCCACCTGATGACACACCCCTTTTGACTTATCCACGTTAATACATCTGCCTCTGTATTCACAAACGCTCTGATTCGATTTCGATTCGGAAAGTCGTGTGTCTATCTCGCTCGCTTTCGTAATGCCAAAACAAGATAGACATACGAATTATCGAATCGAAATTGAATCCGAGCGTTTATGAATAGGGGTCTGGTCATACACGGACGCCGGTTGCAAGTTCTACGCACCTGACTTTTCTGACCAACTTCACTAAAAAGGGGGTATAGATCCCCTTAGGTTCAACCTAAGGGGGGTCCATGGCTAATTAATAACAATCGATCGCTCCATCTTCATGTTAAGGCGCGCTTTCCTAGGTTGGTCATGGATGGGTGACCATCCATTTTATAGTGAGTTTCCTCCATGCCTCGGAAAGCACGTTAAGCTGTTCGTCCCGGCTGTCATTTGTAGATCCTTGACAGTCGTTACAGGTAGTCAGTGGCCCGAAAGTCTGACAAACAGTCTTACCAAGAGGTAGCTAATTCAGTCAAGTTATCGCTTGAAATCAAATTGATGAAACATTTCAACAGTGCGTTCATTTTGTATTGGCAAATTTCAGCGAATTGCCAATGATTTGTATTTGTTAACTATGCTGCTACATTGAAAAAGAAGCGGTATTATAATCACACTTTAACTCATAAAATCGATTACATGATTTCTGGGAATAATGGTTGATTAACTGACAACCATGCAAGTTGATGATCCAAACATTAAACTAGTTAATAAATAAATGACAGTCAGATTCAGCGGTGTGATTCTGTAAGACCTCACTTAGAACTTCGAATCTGGAGGTCTACTCTCTTTCTCCGAAACGTAACTTCGACAACGAACGAAAATTAAACGTAGTTACGTTTGTAACCCTACTCTATATAATTTGCGGACGAACACAATAAGTTCGAATTCACAGACAATTAACGTGAACGAATGTATTGAATGTTATTGTGTGCGTCCGCAAATGATATGTACAGTAGGGTCACAAACGTAACTGCGTTTAATTTTCGTTCGTTGCCGAAGTTACGTTTCGGAGAAAGAGACTAGACCTCCTGAATCCCCTGTGAGTTTCTTGATTGGCATTCTAAAAACCCGGTTGATAATTCGAATTTACACTAGCGCCACCACTACGAGCGTGTCAGCGAGTTGAACTAAATAACAGGGAGATTTTGACAGATAAAGTATGAGATGACGTAAGAAGTGGCATTCTGTAAGGTGCCCCTTGGCTACAAAATCAAGGTCATTTTGAACCTTACGCGAAGTGACAGTGGATAGCGATGTGAGATTTTGATGTGAGTTGTCGTCTGAATTTTACAGAATCGACGTACGTACAGATAAGTTGAAGAACCATTAATCGCCTATAGTAAATGCATTATTAAATAATTACCAGGGCAGTTTATGATACTTTTTCATTGTTTGATTCGCAAGCGTGGTGATCAATCCTCCTTCCTTCCCTTTGCAATGTATTTGCTAATTATTACTTTTCAACAAAACATCATCTGCTTGCCTCTTCCCAACTTTGTTGGGATCGGCTTCCAGTCTAACCGGATGCAGCTGAATACACTGGTATTCAGCTGGTCCGGACTAACTGGGTTGTTAAGTGCAGGTAAGCAGTCGATCCATTCAAATTACTGACTTTACATTGATCGACTGCTTATCTGCCCTTCACAACACAGTTAGTTCTGGGTAAGACAACGCTTGGATAAAACTGGTTATCAGACTTTTAGGCGGCTGACTGCCTTTAACCAATGTCGTAGATGTACAATTGACAGCCGGGACCAACGGTAACGTGCTTTCCGAGGCACGGATATAACTCGGTATGTGAAGGGTCACACATCCACGGACCAACCTATGCAAGGGCAGCTTAACCTGTATTCGAACCGAGTGGCTGTTATTATTTCGCCGCAAACTCTGCATATGTATAGCTCTATATGTATATAAAGGGTGTAAAACACCTCTTAACGAAGCCGAAAGGCACCGGTTCTCCCTGTCATTGCGATCATTTTTTTTTGTTCTACACCATAACTGGGAACCTTCTAGTTACGGAGATATTAGGGGTCAAAGTTCCAACTTTTTGACAAGTATTTTTTTAAGTACAAGTTTTTAATGTAAGATTTTTATTTTAAACACCTCCACGACCCCCGTACTATTCAATCCGTCCATCAGCACAATGTTTTGAGTGAGTTACATTGAGTTCTACCACAAAACATGATTTTTCACCCCCCAAAAAAAAGTTGTTTCCCAGCAAATAAAGGAGGCTGGCGAAAATGGACCCAAAGAATCTGAAAATTAACTAAACTCCGTTCCAGTGTAAATATAAAATAATTATAACTACAATTTTATGAGATATTTATTTTTTAAATATTGATTTTTTAGGACTCGGGAATCAAAAGTTATAAATAATTTTCAATTTACTAAAATTAAGTAATCGTGCACTTACAAAACGCAACATTTTTCCGATTACGTTCCAATCCAATGACATGTGTTTTTGTTCATGAGTTTATTGCCACAAATGGATCTTTCTCTTAGTTTTTATACATTCAATTATGTCAAAAATTCATAAAAAATAACATGCAAACCTGATATTAAACCGCCAATTAAAAATGCAAAAGCATCTAATAAAAATGGTACTGTGGCGATTTTATAGTATTTCTAATAAAGGAACGTTATCAATGATGATCCATTGAGTCCCGTCACTACTGTCACTGTCAGATCTGTGATGATCTAGTCCATCGTTATGTTTGAATTTTTGTCTGGGATTTTATGTTTATCATTGCGATTTTGTAGATTCTCGACGACTTGGCCTTTACATCTTGAAATGTAGATAATGCACCCTGTCTTAGACTACCGCATTCTTCTCTGGACATTGGACAATTAGTTGCTTTTGATTTGGACTTTGATTTTAACCACAAACATGCGTTAATTTCTTCTTCTCTTACGACTTGCGCTCTTACGGAGGCGTCGTCTCTCTGATGAAGGTGCTCAGAGCTTTGAAAAAGTTCAGAGATGGGTGTATCCACGTGATGTAAGTATATTCGTAAAAGAACATGTATTTATATCATGAGTAAAGAACTTATTTAGGATATCTATCTGAACAACAAACTAAGATTCATTTAGCTTTTATATGCATAAATACATACTGTTGTAATCTTATATTAGGCTCATTCTTACTGTTGCCCAATACTTTATCGGATTAAAACAGTATACAGTAAAAGACTAGCCGAGGTAGCAGTAGAAGTAGTGTATTTTACTGAGATGTTTCAGTCATCAAAATGGAAGATGGGTGGCTGTTGCATTTTGTCTTGAAATATTTATATACCGCTCCACAGGTATCAGAGGTCATATTATCTTTCATATCAAACTATATTTCTGTTTTTCTTTTCGTGGGGACCTGGATACACTCTGCGAGTCAGGCACTTTTGTTACTTATACATGGAACTCTTTATGTTTATTACACTAAAGGTGAATTTATTTATTTTAACATAATTAATTAATTCCAGATAACAGGAGACAACTACCTTTGTCACTCATGTTGGGGGCTGATAAGCTGCGACCCTGAAAATGAAACCCGACACCAACTTGGCCATCGTAACGTCTGTGTTGCATAAAATAAAAACTATGTCATCATCATCATCAGCCTATATTGTTCCCACTGCTGGGACGCAGGCCTCCTCTCTATGAGAGGGAATGGGCTATAATCCACCACGCGGGCCCAGCGCGGGTTGGTAGATGTCACATGTCTTCGAATTTTTAGTTCTAGGACATGCCGGTTTCCTCACGATGTTTTCCTTCACCGTTTTGAGAGCAGCGGTGATGAAATAAAAACTATGTAAAAATACCAAAAAATAAGATTTATTACTCATCGTTTTTTTATTCAACAAACCCTGCTTTTCAATAGCTGTGCATAGCTAGTCAGCTCTGGCTGTTATAATTTATGTAAAACAATATTATCTACTCTCAGCGTAATAAGAATCGTTTTACTTGACTATAATTCGCTTATGGATCAAAATCGTAACGACATAGTTTTAATAGTGATTGAACTAATTACAGGGTTGGTAATCAGTTTAGTCTCTAGCTGCAGTCTAGCAGTTTTATGATTCATCAATTAGGTACAGGCAATGAAGTAAAAATTCTGGTTTTGGCTTATGACGAGAAGCAAAACACGTAAAGTCAGAACTAAAACTGCGAGGGAAATACAGTAGTTTATTCGAATCTTCT
The DNA here is from genome assembly GCA_963082945.1 of Cerastis leucographa. Classification (NCBI taxonomy): domain Eukaryota; kingdom Metazoa; phylum Arthropoda; class Insecta; order Lepidoptera; family Noctuidae; genus Cerastis; species Cerastis leucographa. The sequence continues at coordinate 10,619,056 of OY720373.1, read as the reverse complement.
TTAATGAGTCGTCTTAAATATTATTATATTTTAATTCATCTTAATTACGGAGTCATTCCACTGTTAAAAACCTTAATCGTAAGATTTTTAGGTTATCTTGTGAATAGACGTATATCTCTTTTCTCCCAACTTTTCCGTCTTGTTTTCCATTTACTTTTCTGATAGTCTTTAGTCGTTTTACAACTACGTATAAGTTGTTATGATGAACGCTACCTCTAAGAGTGGGTCCCAAAATACATGTAGTCTCGCCCGTCTTCTTTGCGTAAAGTTATTTAGTTTCATGTACAGAATGCTTGGTTGACGGCTTCGTGATGAGTTGATTTACACGGTGTATAGCTATAGCTGCTCCTATACAAGGTGTTGTTTTGCATCCTCGTACAAATTACAGGATGTTGTCACAAAAGACATAAATAATCAATATAAATTACGATACCTAGTTAATTATTAAAAAACACTGCTTTTTTTCATTGTTTAAATTTGTCAGTATTTCAGAATAGCCCCCTTAACTTGGTTTAGGGAATAAAAAAAATATCGAATAAACGTATGAGATTTTTTTTTGTGTGTAAGTGAGGTTACAAGGCGAGGATCAGACGGGTCGTGTTAAAAACACGGGTGGTTCACTTACCGATTTCCGTAAATAAGAAAAAAAAATAAAAATTACCTACCCATTTTATTATTGATTCGGTCGAGAATCATGAGCATAGTTACCTCCTTGAATTTGACGAGATTGCAAAACACACCTTGTATAAATCAATAGTCCAATTAAATTCTAAGTTGACTATTTTAATCATGAATTCATTTTCCTAAGTTTTCACCTGCCTGTAGGTAACGCTCTGATTGGTCCACATTGTTCATACACGCAATTGGTCCATTCATTATACTGCTGTAATTAATAGCTGTCATCTTCTATTTACTAATTATTACCCTATAATTAGGTGTTTGTGTTTCCCAGTAACTGTGCTTAGGAAGTCAGATAGGCAGTCACTACATGTAAAAAAAGTCCGCTGCATCCGGTTGGTCTGACTCTGCATCGACATAGCCAAAATATGTAAAAAGATCAGTAGCGACATCTATGACATGAGTAAAGAACTATCAGAAATGTCCAAAAGTTTATAATTCAGGATTAATATCCAAATAAAAATGAATTGAATAGGGGATCGGACTGCGTAAAGAAAACGACATTCTATTTTGTCCGTCAGACAGGTAATACAAAAATATTAGACACGTATTTTTTGTTTTATCAAAATATCAAAAAATTACTTAGTTAGAACTCATTAAATTTGGAGATTGGGGGCTTACTACGTCACAAGTAGGTAGAAAACTTACCTACATGTGACGTCATGCGCCATTTCAACTCAATATATCTCCGTAATTTTATGACCACGCCACGTGAAAAAACAAAAAATACGTGTCCAATACTTTTCAATAAACTACCCGACGGACAAAGAAAAAAAAATTGGAGTATCCCCTATTAAAGGGAGACTATATTAAACAAAAACGTTATTTTTTTGCCGTGGATGGCTACAGGAAACTTCAGTAATTAAGTTTCATGGTAGAAAAAAAGAAATAAACGAACCTCCTCAATTTTCTTTGGGGATGAGGAACTTTATACCCTGTTCTTCATACCCTTAAGAGCGTTTACACCTTACGGTATTTCATAAAATCTTTCAAGTCCTTATTTTCCGAAATGACTGAACCGATTTTAATGAAACTTCATACGCATAAGCAGGATACATAGGTCTACAGCTTAATTAGACCGATTATAAATTATCAATAGAAACAGAAATAGGGGATAATCCTATTTTTTCTTTCTTTGTCCGTCGGGTAGTTTATTGAAAAGTATTGGACACGTATTTTTTCTTTTTTCACGTGGACATAAAATTACGGAGATATATTGAGTTGAAATGGCGCATGACGTCACATGTAGGTAAGTTTTATACCCACTTGTGACGTAGTAAGCCCCCACTCTCCAACTTTAATGAGTTCTAACTAAGTAATTTTTTGATATTTTGATAAAACAAAAAATACGTGTCTAATATTTTTGTATTACGTGTCTGACGGACAAAATAGAATGTCGTTTTCTTTTCCCAGTCCGATCCCCTATTACCTTTTTTTTTTTAAAGACATTTCGAAAATGTTTTTAGTATTTTTTTTAAACCTATGTACTTATCTTGTTTATGAGTATGAAGTTTCATTAAAATCGGTTCAGTCATTTCGGAAAATAAGGGGTTGAAAGTTTGTATGAAATGCCGTAAAGTGTAAACGCTCTTAAAAGATCGTACTTAAAACCCTATCTGTATAAGATCACCATCATCATCACAATCTTTTAGTCCGACGACCTTAGTCAGACGATAAACAGTCAGATTACCTCACAATTGCACGTAATAAGTACTTTCTATAGATAAAAATTACGCGTGTGTTAGAAAGGCGTTCAACTGACTGCGCAGGAGTTCAATGTCTGTATCAACTGTCATAATAAATGACAATTAAAGCGGGTAATTTGAAAATTGTAGACGCCATCTTTGTTTTGTTGTTTGTGTGAATTTAATGAGGGTTTTGTTTTATTGTTGTGTTTTACGATACAATTTTTTTTTTAATAAAACATTTCTATACCTTAGGAATTTCTCCTGTTTCGTGGGTGCGTTTACAAACATTTAAAGTGACATACACAAACAGCCAAACCCGGAACAACTATTTGTAGGCCTTACAAATATTTGTTCCGTGCGGGGATCGAACCCACGACACGCAGCGCAACAGTCGATTGCTCAACCACTGCGCCAACCGTGCCTTCAAAAACAAACAATATAACTTCAAGCTTGTAATATCTAAAGCTTAATGCAGAGATGTACCTAATAGTATATCAAAATTTCGCCGTTCGTGTTTAATTTCCGTGTGATAGCGAGCGAGCCTATTATCATCAACCGTACTCCATCACCAGACTATGGAGCAAAGCCATGGGGCTTGGACCTGGGAATCGAACACATGACCCTATGCTTAACATTCGCGCTTGCGACCGCTAGACCATATAGCAACTTTCAACGTTCAATTTTCAACGCTAGACTCAGCGCTGAAAGTTCAAAATCCAGAAGCACGTTTATATTAAGGCTTTAATTTGAGTGTCGCCTAGAGTTAGTGAAAACGTACAACAACAGTATTGTTTTCAAGGCTCTCGTCAATAACCTTAATTAAAAATGTCGTGAGCACACATATAGCACTTTCATTTTTAGACAATACACAATAGAGAATACATTGCTTATATACATCGCTTAATTACACGATTCTAGTTGCTAGGTACAATTACTATGTAATCTGAGTTGGTTCCTTTTGAGATAGCATTAAGTTATATTCATCCGAGCAGGCAGAAACAGTACCTAGGCGTAAATACTAGCTTTTACCCGCGGTTTCGCCTGTGAGAGCAGCGGTGGCCCATTGGTGGCAGCCCCGACTTACGAGCAGTAAGCCGTGGGTTCGAACCCAGGCAGGCGCATTACTTTGTGTAATTTATTTCATCACCGCTGCCCTCGAAAACGGTGAAGGAAAACATCGTGAAGAAACCGGCATGTCCTTGAACTAAAAATTCGAAGACATGTGACATCTCGCAACCGCACCCGCGTGGTGGATTACAGCCCACTCCCTCTCATATGGAAGCCTGTGTCCCAGCAGTGGGAACGTTATAGGCTAATGATGATATTCATGCGAGCAGGCAGAAACAGTACCTTGACGTAAATACTAGGTTTTACCCGCAGTTTCGCCTGTGAGAACGTCGGAAATTTGCTTATGGGAACCGGGAGCATCATCTTGATCTGCCTGCCTTTTTCTATGTTGGGGTCGGCTTCCAGTCTAACCGAATGTAGCTGAATACTAGTATTTTACATGGAGCTACAGCCTATCTGACCTCCAAAACTGCTAACTGATAAGTCACTAATGGAAAACCCAATAGCAATTGGCCGATCCGAGAATCGAATCCAGGATCTCATGCTAAGCAGTCACAATTGCGACCGAGGCAGTCTTAAAAGTAAAAAAAATATTGCGTGGAGTCCCTCCGCGCGGAAGCAGTGAAAATTCGTAATACTACACGCATGCGTTCGAGTACCACGCATTTACTCTCGCTCTGTCTCTTTCTATTCCCCCTCCATGATAGCGTTAAACGTATAACGCAATCATCTTGGAAGTCGCATAAGAAGTTTCACTTTAATAAACTACTCCACTCATGACTCAAGAACTCCTAATAGAGTTACTACCATCAGCAAAAAAACCCTATCGTGTTATCATGTATGATATCAACCGATGTATGCCAACTTGACAGATTGCAAAACTAAGAAGAAATAGTTTGGTATTGTAATTAATGTGGTATCAAACTGTTGCTCAATATTACAATGTTTGATACCAGTTTTTAGTGGTATATAATGTGAAACTAGATTAAGACTGTGAGTAAGTATTTCTTTGTTTTAGGGCTTTCTAGAGCAGTGGTGGCAGCCCCGACTTACGAGCAGTAAGCCATGGGTTCGAACCCAAGCAGGCGCATTACTTTGTGTAATTTATTTCAGCATTTCATCTCTAAAACGGTGAAGGAAAACATCGTGAGGAAACCGGCATGTCCTAGCACCAAAATTCGAACACATGTGACATCTACCAACCCGCTCTGGGCCCGCGTAGTGGATTACTGCCCACTCCCTCTCATAGAGAGGAGGCCTGTGTCCCAGCAGTGGGAATATTATAGGCTGATATGATGATGATGATGAGGGCTTTATAAAGTGAGGAGATCGCGACCAAGTAATAACAATCGCTTGGATCAATCTTCAAGCTAAGCTGCGCTTGGTCTGTGGATGGGTGACCGCCTATTACATACCGAATTTTCTCCGTGCCTCGGAAAGCACGTTAGACCGTAAGTCTCGGCTGTCATTTGTAGATTTGTAACAGTCGTTACAGGTAGTCATCATCATCTGCCTAGCCTTTCCCAAACTATCTTGGGGTCGGCTTCCAGTCTAACCGGATGCAGCTGAGTACCAGTATTTTACATGAAGCTACTGCCTATCTGACCTCCACAACCCAGTAACTGGGTAATACGATACCCCTTGGTAAGACTGGATGCCAGACTCTTTAGCTTCTGACTACTCGTAACGACTGTAAAAGATCTACAAATGACAGCCGAGGCACGGAGGAAACTCGATATGTAATTATGGTCACCCATCCACGAAACAACCTCGGCAAGAGATCGACCTGGGTGGCTTTTATTATTTAACCACGAGCTCCTCGTTACAGGTAGTCACTAGCAAATAATTTGAGAACCAGTCTTACCAAGGGATATCGTATTAGGATAGGCTAGGCAGTGGCCCCATGTAAAATACTAGTCCTCAGCTTCATCCAGTTAGACGAAGCTGACCTTAACATACTTGGGAAAAGACTAGGCAGATGTTGAAATGATCAGAAATCTCAGCATACATTGGTGATTAACGCTAAATACATCTATATATTCCTATCTATATATTCCTATAACTCATCTTATATATTCCTAGATGAGCTCGTGGCTAAATAATAACAGCCGCCCGGGTCGATCTTTAAGGTTAAGCCGTGCTTGCCGAGGTTAGTCCGTGGATGGGTGACCATAATTACATACCGAGTTTCCTCCGTGCCTCGGAAAGCACGTAGACCGTTGGTCCCGGCTGTCATTAGTAGATCTTTGACAGTCGTTACGAGTAGTCAGAAGCCAAAAAGTCTGACATCCAGTCTTACCAAGGGGTATCGTATTACCCAGTAACTGGGTTGTGGAGGTCAGATAGGCAGTCGCTTCATGTAAAATACTGGTACTCAGCTGCATCCGGTAATACTGGAAGTGGACCCGAAGATAGTTTGGGAAAAGGCTAGGCAGATGATGATTATTATATTCCTACATCCTTGGTACGTTTTTATCTTGTTCTACGTTTTGTAGTAAGCAACGACTTACTGTCAAGCCTACGATGTCCTCCCATACTTAATTACTAACGCTGCTGTAACGTAGAAAATTTTTAAAACCTAATGATTTTAAAAGAGTAACCATGGAGTTTCTTGCCGGTTAGAAAGAAAGAAAGAAAGAAAATAAGTTTATTTGGCTCATGCCACAAGTACACACAACATTAAACAAAAATTAACCAGAACTTCATAAATTTAAACAAAAGTAAAAAGGGGAAATTATTGTGTATCGAACTAATAACAATAAAAAAAAACAACAGTAAAGAAAAATAATTATTGTGTGCCTCACGGCAGCGCCAAATAGGGCCAGTTCAGCAAAATGCCAGGCAGCTAGGCTGCCTGACGCTGGTTTTCAACTGGACCTGCGAATGTGATGTGACGGACGTAAAACAGTTTTATATGTTGTGTCAGAGTGTATGTGTGTGTGAGACGGGTGCTTATATAAAATAAGATTGTGTACAGCAATAATAATAACAAATAAAAAATAAAACTACGCAATAATAATACAAAGTAAAGTGCCGAGTAAAATAAGAAGGTAAACAAATGGGATGAACGCATGACAACAGACTAAGGATCTAGAAACCTGTTTCGCACGTTGCCAGATTTCTAACGTACACTACATTTTATTTCATTCGCTGCGAGCAGCCACGCACCACGGACTTATAATTAAACGGTCAACGTTTTTATAATTTTTAAGTGTGGGTTGCATTGTCAATTATTTGTCATCCCAATCGATTCGATATGGTTGTTATATAGGCTGCATAATTATAACGACTTCAATGTAAAATTAAGACAGAAGAGGAACTGGGTAATCCAAACTTGCGTGGATTTAAACGAATAGTAGGAAATAAAAAAAAAAAGTAAGTGGTTATTAAGAATACATAAATGTCATCGGATTATAATGTGAGATGTATTTCTTTACTCTTTGCATTAATATTTATAGGTTTTCAACACTGAAAAAGTTAGCAAAAGAAAGGAAAAACAGACCAAATACGGGATTTCCCACTGCCAGTTTACGTGGAAAAAAGGGGGGAAACGTGCCATCATGACGCGACGCCGCGCGCCGCCCGTTCCAGTCACATGCAAGTAGGCCAGGCTAATGGGTAAGTTTACAAAAACAAACGTGCGCATATGATGCAGCAATGCATATTTGTATAACTAAGTTGAAGAAAGTAATAATGTTTCGAGTGCATTTTTTTTTTTTTTTTTTTTATGCCTCAGGTCTCCTATAAAGTGCAAAGGGACGCCGCGGCGCGTTTATCACAACAGCACCACCCGCCTGAGGATACAAGTGTGTGTAAAACAATTTAAATTTAACTTCGGCTATCTATACTATTGAGCAGCATAGTCGACAACTAATTGTATAGTTAATAAGGTAGGCAGGTTCAAACATCATATAATTGATACATTTAGTTCGACCATATCGAGTTTTCGTTGCGCTTCCACTAGATACTGCCGTAAACGTCTTTTAAATGTGTCTATTTTGTTTATCAACCTAATTGGTGGTGGCAGGTTATTCCACACTTTGGATGCAGCATACCGAAAGCTACCCCTGAATGCTGCTGTCTGATGTGGGTGAGTCGAGAGTTGTTGCGCGCATTGCCTTCTTGCACATTCCCGTGTACTATAGCTACCCAACTAAGTTTGTTAAATAAGTAGTCCGGTTTTTTATATTTAACAACACCAAACAGAAGACACGCTAAGTGTAGTTTGCGTCTGGATTTCATTTTTAACGTAGAATGCTTATTGAGGTAGGGTGTTACATGACTTCTGCGGGGAATGTTGTAACAAAACCGTGCGCACGCGTTTTGTACCCTTTGTATGAGCCGATCTGTGCGAGCTAGTAGGCGAGGGCCGTACACAGTGTCGGCATAGTTTAGCCTAGAAAGAACTAAAGTTTCTACAAGTTGTTCCCTTAGCGATTCGGACAAATAAGGCCTCATCCTGTACAAGACCTTCAGGCGATAGAAACAGTTTCTTACCGAGTCCGCTACGTGTTTTTCAAAACGAAGGTCTTTGTCCATTGTAAGACCTAGGTTTCGCGCCTCATAGACTCGCTCAATTGTATCGCCCATTAGTTCCAGGTCAAAAGTCAGAGGCAGTCGAGCCAGCTGTTGTCTAGTGCCAAACACCATATACTTTGTTTTTGATGGGTTTAACGATAGACAGTTTTTGTCAGACCAAACAGCGATTCGCTGAAGATCTTCGTTAAGATCTTTAATGGCACTGTCATATTCGTTAGGCCTAAATGAAATGTAAAGTTGGACATCGTCAGCGTATATGTGGTACTTGCATCTCTGGAGGCTTCTTATTATGTCCGCACAGTACAGGATGAAAAGAATTGGACCTAAAATAGAACCCTGCGGAACCCCTCTCTCTATAGCAATAAGTGTTGACCTAAGAGAAGTGCCGTCACTCAAACACAGGTCAACAAGTTGTTTCCTATTACTTAGGTAGCTACGGAACCATTGGACAGTTTCAGGTTCGAAACCATAGTAATTCAACTTCGATAGTAATAGTGGAATATTAATAGTGTCAAAAGCGCGGGAAAAGTCTAACAGGACAAGTATTGTGCACATTCCCTTATCTTGGGCAGATAAAATATTGTCATGGCATCCAAGAAAAGGACAAGGTCAAGCCATGGTGGACGGTAAGCCGTGCCTATGGCAATTTTTTTGCCGTTCACAGATACCGTTAGCCACATTTGTTCGACTGATTCGAACCTGGGATCGACCGCGCAAGGACAAATACGTGCGCTCAGGCCGCGCCGCAGATAAAACCCGACGCCCCCACCACGGCCCGCGCGAACACTCGCTGGCCGCGGCGTGTGACGCAGACGATAGCCCGGCACCACCGGAGCGCGCCCCTCCTCACCCGGTCTGAGCCAAGTCTCGTTGATGGCCATAGCATCAAAACAATGCTTGTCGAGCGCACCAATCAAATCATCATGATTTGTACTCAATGAGCCAGCATTAAGAAAACCTACTTTAAAATACTTTTCTCCTTTAGTAGTCATTATAATAGTATAAAATAAATTCCTTCATTTAGCAAAATCCATATTATCAACAGTGCATATTTAATTGAAGTTTCATAAATTGTTAGTTTAAGATGAATTATAGATATGTAGATAGTTTGCAAGATTAAAGTAACTAAAGGTTGTAAATAGTGGTATAATAGTAGCTTAGAAGAAAGACCATGTATAAACAAAAAGTTTACAAAATGGAATAGGATATTTATGATGTGTAGTCGTAGATAAATGTGTTTAGTGTCATAAAACTGGTTTACGTGTAGCTCACTATGGTGTGCCGCGAGACACACACTTGCCAAAACAAAGCATTGCTTATAGCCGAAATAAAAACACAAACTTATTGTTATAAATTTTGAGAGACTGTCACTAACTCTAACTAATCTTACTTTTAAAATCAGCATGACTTTAAGTACGGAAAAAAGTATGAACTTAACTAGAAAAATACAGATAGAAACAAAAACAGACAAGACAGTAACACTAAAGTGCGTTATTAACGTTGTTACCAGATGGCGCTGCTGATGCCGGTCCGAAAATGCGCAGTATGTCTCCCTCGCAACGGATGTGGCAAGTAGCATCACCAGGCTTGTACCGTGCAAGGATACGGCCCCGTTTTGACCACACGAACTGCCAACCGAGGCGATTTCCTGCCTCACGCGTGATCCGAAACAACTCTCGATTTACCTTCGTAAGGCGTTCGTTTACATAAAACCGAGTCGCAGGGCCGGGCAAATCGAGATCCGCTGTGGTCATGCCGCGACGCACTCGTGCTCCCTCCAGCAGCTCGTCCCGTAGGTCGCGGCGCGCGAGGCGCACGACGAGGAAGCGGGGTCGGGTCTCCACCGGCGCCGTCGCCTGTGTAGCGTTGATACGTCTGCCTCCGACACGCTCGGCGCTAACAACATCGCGCGCTTTGAGTTTGATGCCCATCTTCGATGCAACGAGCATAGCTGTGTGGACAGGGTTTTCACCACTGGTTTCGGGTATGTTGGAGATCTGGATGTCATTTGCAAGCAGCTCTTGATCTCGGTCGTTGATGTCACTCCGCAGTTGGGTTATTAGGTTATTTACGTCAGATGATACTAAGGGCTCAGTCTGTCTGTTTTCCAGTACAGCAATCCTCTCCTCCAAATTACTCATTCTATCATTTGTCGCATTTAATGATGATCTTAACTCAGACAGATCCTCACGCAGCAGCTGGAATTCGCTACGCACGACCTTCAAAAATTCCTCTTTAAAACTGTTGAGTTCAGTCTTAAGAATATCGAGATTTAGCTCCTGTGTGGCATCTAGGGCAGTGCTGTTGATAGGGCTCGTGTCCATAAGATTGACGAGGCTTACCTCGTGTGGAGCTGGCGCTGGTGCTCGTGCCCTCACTGGTGTTTCAGCCCGGTTATCCCTCACCACATTCTTCTCGCAATTAGGGCATTGCCAGGGGTTTGCCACAGGACCTGTACTATAAAGGCCAACGCAGGCTCGGTGGTAACAGTGATGACATTTGCTGCAATTAGCGGCCTCTACCAGCGAAAGAAACTTGCCACAACCACCACACTTAGCCATGATTTCAACTTGTGGGCAACGAAATTAGTGCGATCGACAAGACCCAAAAAGTACACTGGCTAGGCAATAGATGGCGCTATTTACAGGAACACGTTTATGGCAGGTATCACGGTGTGTATGGTGCAGATAAACACCATAGGCTTGTACAGAGTATAAATGTAAAGTTGGGCACACACTGAAACTAAGCACAGTTTTGTTTTCGCTCACCGGTAAAAATTTGTCACTTTTTATTTACGTTTCGGGTATTTTAGTACTTGCTGGAGATCGATAAGCACAACTTTAGATAATTTATATTTCATACAGCAGATAAACCCTGGATAACAATGTCACTTGTTAAATACACTTATTACTGTACTTTCACAATAAATTTATGCCGAACAAACTTTGTAGTGTTTTTATTTATAAGCGAGACGTACTGAGGTTTATGACTGTTTGACATCCGTGACGTCAGTCAATCTTCTCCATAGAAAACGGCCTACCCGAACCGAGCACCTTTTTGTCGACGTTTAGAAGCGCCTATGAAGGCCTATGTGAAATAAACATATTTTGATTTTTGATCATTGGTTGCTGGACTTCTCACAGTCCACTGCTGGGCCAACAACTCATCGTCTATCCTAGCTAACTTTACAAGACTTTCTGTGAGAAGATGAACGAAAGATGTTTTTTTTTTTTGCGCTTTTTCTGTGGGAGCATGCATGAAAGATGACTTTTTTGTTGTTGTAATTTTAAGTACTTTTTTATTATGTTTATCATACTTTATTCTAAATATTATGTTTCTTTTTACAGTACATTTAATTTTAATTCATTAATTAGGAGGATGCATGAAAGATGACTTTTTTTTTGTTGTTGTAATTTTAAGTATGTACTTTATTTTAAATGTTTTATCATACTTTATTCTAAATATGTTTCTTTTCACTGTACAATTACTTGGATTTTCTGTTATATTGTACATGTCTTTTCAAATAAATAAATAAACACCGTTCAACCTCCCCGAAAACTAGTCCACAATCATTTCCTACGTTCTAAATACTTGCAAAGTTAAGTCTAAAATGTCGCCACTCAGTGATCTAATTTGATCTCGTATGCAAGCAACGCCGCGGTACATTGTAATGCCAGGAGCGAGCCAACCGCTATAGTTTTGCGTAAGCGGCGAAGTGAAAGTCGAGCGCAATTGGTAAAACGAATTTTGGTTAAGTCATTTCTACTTGTGTATTGTGTTACTTGGAGTTTTTGATAGAGGATTCTGTCTTTTCGGGTAGATGATATTAGGATAAGCTATATTCACACAGCTGAGATCCAGGTCTTTGCTTCGTGAGGTAATACTTCGTTGGGTCTTGTGGCAGATAACGATACTGCTGGACATGGATTTAATTGACAGGTTCAGAAAAGTGTTATCGGGTTTTTGCCCGGAGTCTGTGCTCATTTGATAGGGTTGCCTCTTTATGGCATTGGACTTAACATAAATGTGGGTATACTTCTTGATACAATACAAGGTGTTGTTTTGCATCCTCGTCAAAATTCAGGAGGTTGTCTCAAAAGACATAAATAATCAATTAAAATTACGGTACCTAGTTAATTTATTGATAAACGGTGATTTTTTTGTTGTTGTTTATGTTTGTCAGTATTTCAGAATAACCCCCTTAACGAGGTTTAGGGAATAAGAAATGATCGAATATACGTTTGAGATTTTTTGTTTGTGTGTAAGCGAGGTTATAAGGCGAGGATCAGACGGGCTATGTTTAAAACACGGGTGGTTCACACTTACCGATTTACGCAAAAAATAAAAATTACCTACTAATTTTATTATTTATTCGGGATGAGAATCATTAGCATAGTTACCTCCTTGAATTCGATGAAGTTGCAAAACAACAGCTTGTATATACCTCTCATCTCCCGAGAAGCACTTAATCATAACATAACAACACATCTGCTGGCCCACCATGACGTCTTAAAGCAGTATTGTTTTACTTTTATTCCAGTGTGAGAAAGAGACGGAGCTAAACAGGATGTCTAGCGCCATCTCTTTCCCACACTGGTACAAGAGCAAAACAATAATGTTTTAGGACGTCATGGTAGACCACCTGTAGGGTTTGTACGCAAAACTGCGATGCGAAGTCGCATCGTAAAAATCTACGTGCTCAAATAGTACAAACATTTACGGTTTATTCTGCGTTGCGAATTCGCATCGCGCCGATTCGCAGTTTTGTGTACAAGCCCGTTATCCGAGCAGGGTAGGCAGTACGTCTGCCATGAGTTGTCATAGTTAGATCGCTTGACGTAACTGTAAATAGTTCCGTCAATAAGCAAATACTATAGTTAGCTTATTCAATGGTACCATGAGCTGTGTTGGTGCTTACTACCAAATTCTAAGCAAATGAAGCCCAAACTTGCAGTCGCTGTAGTTCAGTTTACTACACGGTGACGTAGGATAGATAACTATAGTGACTCATACTGCGCATTTTAGTACCCAACTATCCGCTAGAGGCGCTGTAAAAGTTTTCATACATTTTTTTAACTACAGACGTACGCTAGCGAGTATAGATTGTTAAAACTCATGGTAGACGTACAGAGCTGTACCTAATAGAACACATTTCGCCAGTTATGTTTAATTCCTACGTAATACGGGCGAGCCTAATCCTTTGTCGAGCCAATGTCGAATTTAATTATTTTGACGATATAATGGGCAGTTGGTAACTAGTAATTTCTAGCCAGTGGCTTTTTTTTTTTTTTTGGTATGGCCACTCGCAGATCAACCTTCTGAAGGTTTTAACTGCTTAACCCGGACTATCCTGTGGTGACCTCAAATGAATTTAAGGCCCCCAGCCAGGGCTTACAAACTAGGTAAAACTTAAGCTAAATGACCGCTCGCTAAGGGCACCCCCTGTGGGGTTCGGACCTCGGCTTAGGGCGTCATTGATTGGTGGACAGCAAGGGACAGGCTGGGTCGTATTATTATTAAGGGAATTTAAAGCTACTTGCTCAGCGGCGCGGGCTGGCTCGTCGTGCAAGGGTCGGGGAGTAACATTACTGGGACGTCGCGACGGGCCTCGTCGGCGAGGCCGGTAAACGGATCGGAGTCTGTTTTTGTGTTTACGAAGGGTGCTGGTTTCCCTACTGCTCTCTTGAAGGAGGGTAGTGGGATCGTCGGGTTCCGTGAGGATATGCCTAGGACGGCGAATCTTCCCTATCTTGGTGGGGACGTATCGGGCGGCCGACACCACTAGTGGGTTGGGGTGCTTCTCAGCAGAGTCAAGAAAGCGCTTTGAAAGGCGTTTAATGACCTGCTTGATGGTGGGGATCTTGAGATCGACATGGAGTCGTTCATTCCTAACGAACCACGGGGCTCCCGTGGCCTTTCGGAGAAACCGGTTCTGGAGGGTCTGCATCCTATGGATTTGGTAAGCCTTAGCTTGCCCGAATACAGGGCAAGCGTAGGTCAGGATGGGACGAATGCACGCGGTGTAAATACGCAATTTGCACTTAAGTGACAATTTGTCTAGCCAGTGGCTGTGACCCCAATTAAATAAATACTTAATTGAATATAGTACTTGTTTTAATACATTGTTAATAACAAGATATTGGTAGGTAGTTAAGTACAGTCAGCATCAGAAGTCGGTAAACACTTATCAACATTACACCAAGTTTTGTGCTGGTCAGTGTGATCTGATGTTATATTGTTTTGCGAATTTGTGTAACCATTGATGAAAATATTGTTATGTATTTTATTCTAGTCTGTTAATATGGATCGTTCTGAAACTAAGACGTCTCATAATTTTGGATATGTATAGCGACTTTCGTTGCTGAACGTATATCTACACTTATATAATATAATATATATAATATAATATTATAAAGCTAAGTGGTTTGTTTGTTTGCTTGAACGCGCTAATCTCAGGAAATATTGGTCCGATTTAAAACATTTTTTAAGTGTTGGAGAGCCCATTTATCGAGGAAGGCTATATAACATCACGCTACGACCAATAGGAGCGGAGCAGCAATTAAAAATGTTGCGAAAACGTGGAAAATGTGAGGCAGACGAAGTTACGCGGGACAGCTATTATCTTATACACAAACGTATGTTTATTTCCGATGGACGTAATAGTATTGATTGCCAGCCTCCACGCTTTGCTCACTGCGTGTTGACGATCTCTCATCGTTAAGTCTGTTTCCTCAAAATGTTGAAATTAAGATTTAAACATGCATAAAATCTTTCACTATTATAAAGATCTACATCTTTACCGAATAACATAGGCTATATTTGATTTTCAATCTATCACAATTTTCGCGGACGAAGTCGCGGGCAAAGTGCTAGTGTCCCCTAAACTAACGAGCCATAAGTATTGCTAAAGAAATAATAGTTAAAAGGAGTGTAACTAGATTGCGACCAGTGTGTTGTCATTTATTTCAAGGTCTGGTTTGGTAACAACAGACTGTGAAGTAACAGTAATTATGCTTTTAATTAATATGCCGGTGACATGGCTAATATTCATGATTATTATTTCATTCACTGTAAATCTCCCAATGGGACAGGTATAATTGCGTTTATCCGTGATTAACATCATTATCATCAGCCTATAATGTTCCCACTGCTGGGACACAGGCCTCCTCTATAAGAGAGGGAGTGGGCTGTAATCCACCACGCGGGCCCAGTGCGGGTTTGGTTGATGTCATATATCTTCGAATTTTTAGTTCTAGGACCATGCCACATCAAAACATCGTGAGGACAACCTCCTCACGATGTTTTCCTTTACCGTGTTTTGACTAACATCAAAATAGATTAAATACTAATCAGTTAACAGTAGCTCAACTAAAAACAGTACTTTATGCATTTATACTATGTATAATATTTTAAAGCTGAAAAGTTTGTTTGTTGGTTGGCTGAACCCGCTAATCTCGGGAAGTCCTAGTTCGAATTGATTTTTTTTTTGTGGTTAGCTTTAGAAGGCTACAGGCTATATAACATCACGGTATGACCAATAAAAGCAGAGCATCAATGAAAAATGTTGTTGCAGATATACTAGTATTGGTATAAAATATCGTTTACGTATCTAAAAGAATAACTTAAAACCGATCAAAGGGTGGGCGTTTTAGGGGACTGTCTCTTGTAATTTTGACGTTCAAAATGTGCTGGTTACCCTAAATTGAATAAATGACTTTTGATTTTGATTTTAGATTTTGATCATTGTTGATTTATAAATAAAAAGCTTTTGACCGCGGTCTTCACTCACGTAAACTTAAAATTTGACAATAACAGTCTCGGACACGTGGCGCCATCTTTTATCATAAGAACATTGTTGTTGTTTTCCTCGGGAACAGTACTTTTTTCGGGATGAAAGGTACCCTATGTCCGGTTCTGTACACCTGACAAAGTATATGCAAAATTTCAGGATGATCGGTTCAGTGGTTTAGGCGTGAAGAGTTAACAAACAAACAAACTTACTTTCGCAATTATAGTAAGGTTTACGCTAGTTGCGATTTAATTTCTAATTTTATCATTAAGATACTTCTATTAATTTTTCAGTTTATTTATAAAGAACAGACTACTTGATGAAATTTGAGGTAATTTGACGAGATTCGACTCGCTGCCGTCGACAAGCTGGATTTTGCTTAAAGCTAATGATGCGTCAAATTGATATTATTTGTTGAGAATGTTATTATTTTTTTAGGCGCTACTCTAAGAAATCCGTAATGTAATGTAGTGTTATGAAGCTTATATTATTTCCACATCAAAACATCGAACAGAAAGTCATACACTCAGTAACCACAATAACAACCGCTGCACTCATCATCTGCCTAGCCTTTTCCCAAACTATCCTGGGTTGGCTTCCAGTCTAACCGGATGCAGCTGAGTACCAGTATTTTACATCAAGCGACTGCCTATCTGACCTCCACAACCCAGTAACTGGGAAATAAGATACCCCTTGGTAAGACTGGATGTCAGACTTTTGGCTTCTGACTACTCGTAACGACTGTCAAAGATCTACAAATGACAGCCGGGACCAACGACGTAACGTGCTTTCCGAAACACGGAGGAAACTTGGTATGTAATTATGGTCACCGATCCACGGACCAACCTCAGCAAGCACGGCTTAACCTTAAAGATCGACCCGTATAACTGTTATTATTTCCCCACGAGCTCTTCCGTGTAACAACCACTGCTATTTTCAAGTCAAAACAAATACCTGCATTTATGTCATTGCAAAACACATACACTTAAACTTACTATTACAAAACGCGACCAAAGCCGCAGCAAAAACATAGTTACAGAATGGTGAAAGTAAATAGTGCATAGAGGACCAAAATCCATTGAGCTTTAACAAAACACGAATTCTAAATAAATGAAGATCTAAGTAAACTGGACAGTAACATAGACATAACACAACGTATTTTTTACATGCTTGTATTTCTCGAAAGGGTTGGCAGAGGTGTATGATACATCATCTGCCTAGCCTTTTCCAAATATGTTGGGGTCGGTTTCCAGTCTAACCGGATGCAGCTGAATACCAGTATTTTAAATGGAGCGACTGCTTATCTGACCTCATTAACCCAGTTAGTACTAGGTAATACGATTACCCTTGGCAAGACTAAATTTCAGACTGTCAGGTCACTGACTACCTGTCAAATGACAGCCGGGACCAACGGTTGAACGTGGTTTCTGGTCTTTTGGAGGGAATTCAGAATGTAAATGGGTGGTCACCTAACCACAGACTAATCTAAGCAAGCCCTGCTTGACTTAATGATTGATCCGAGCGGCCGTTATTTTTTGGCCACGGAATACGACCCCAACATAATTATTTGTATTTTATATTTGAAATAGTTCTTTGCTTTATGTTTTGTTAAATACTTAAATAAATATTAGGTAAAAGGCTAAGCAGATGGTAAAAAAATTTATGTTTGTAACGAAAATTCTATGTCTGCATCACAATCTGCCTAGCTTTTTCTGATCATGTTGAGGTCGGCTCATTTCTACAAGCATTAATAGTTCTGTTGTAAAAGCAACTTCTCACAAAGACATTAAAATATTTCACAAACTATTTGTGTAGAATATTTACGAGCATTCAAAGAAATTGATGTAAATCACTTCGTTTTGAATATGGGGTCATTGAACGGTCAATGAACTGGGAAACTTGAGCGCAACCCAAGTACTGTTTGTTTGCATTATCCCGGTTTAAACATAAGTCATCAGGCAATTTTGAACCGTCAACACACTTGTTATAGATGTAATTTTAATTTAAACGAAGGATACAGATATAGAAATATTTATAATACTGTGCTCCCATACTTAAGTACTAACGATGTAACTTCAAATACTGTAAAACCAAATTATTTTAAAAGAGTAACCGTTCCATGGTGTTTCTTGCCATTTCATCTCCATAGGAAACGACCATCCCGAACCGAGCACCTATTGTAGACGTTTTATAAGTACCCATGTAGGACTATGTAAAATAAAATATTTTGATTTTGAGACTAATTTACTTAATGGGCAAAAGCCTCCTTTAAAATGTATATTTGTACGCCAAATGGCAAAACATGAAGAAACTACAATATGTATAACTGAAACATCTTGCACACTGTTGTAAACTATGTTTACAAAAAAAAAAGGGAATGTAGTGCTCATCAGGGAGAATTAGGGGGGAATTCAGGTTCAACCACACTTGCTTAAGTTACTCCGTGGATGGGCACCATAATATACCGAATATCCTCCGTGCCTCGGAAAGCATGTTACACCGTTGGTCCCGGCTCTCATTTGTAGATATTTGACAGTCGTTACGAGTAGTCAGAAGCCAAAGGTCTGACAACCAATCTTACCAAGAGGTCTCGCGTTACCCAGTGCTAACTGGGTTGTGGAGGTCATATAGGCAGTCACTCCATGTAAAATACTGGTATTCAGCTGCATCTGGTTAGACTGGAAGCAGACCGTCATAGTTGGTATAAGGTTAAGTAATAATATTGCTTTGAACATAAGATACTCTTATTGCAAAAAGCCTGTACGGTAGAGGAAAAATTCTTAAAAAAAATGTGACATCGTTTAACGATCGCTTTGCCTACAAATGACATATGATTGCGCCATTGACTATAACCTCTGCTGGAGTCTAGTGCTGTGAGAACACAAGACTAACAAAGCATGGCGAATATGCGTGTTATTGCTAAATCGTAAATAACTACATGACTTTGTGGAACGGTCTGATATTTCTGATATTTTTTTTATTTTTTATTTTGGGACTGCCGTGGCGATGTTACGCGTCAGAGATGTTCGCGGAGACGTGCGTAGACGGGTTCGCAGCGATCATGCGAAAGCGTTGCGCGTCCATTTTGGCGCGCTTGCGCTCCTCCTCCAATGGTATTCTGAATGTGTTCTCAGACCGGTGGGACTCTCCCCTCCTAAGAAGGTGGGTCAGAGTCCAGACCCACATAAAAATGAACTGATGAACCATTGAACGAACAGTTCAATGGTTCATTAGTCATTTAATAATCTATTGTTTTTAACTCAACATAATTGGTTCGAACATTAGGGTAAGTTTTATTACTACTAACACTATATGGATTATTATCTGAAATAAATATTTTGAATTGAATTGAATTTCACATAAATTAATTTAATATTCGCAGTGAATGACTTCCTCATTGCCTCGTTCGATTCCCAGGTCAAGTAAAGTCAGGCAAAGGTAGTTATTGGGTTTTTCCATCAGGATTTTTTCATTACCACCCACGGTGTCTGGATTTGTTCACGGTTGTTGGCAATAGGTTCGCCCCATATTACATGAAACTTTAACTTACGAAATATGGGTGTACTATTTATTAGGTACACTTCTGCCTAACCTTTCGGAGATAACAAGGCGTGATGTTAAGTTATGTGATTCTTAGAAGTCACGACATTCGGTAACAAAATAACTTGATTCAACCAAATAGGCTATCAAAAACTGAGGTTTTTATTTTCGTTGGGTTTGCTCTTGACTCTAGTCTAGGTCAGAGATGACAGAGACAAAGTCGACGATGGTACGAGCTTACCCAGAAGAAGCCTGTTCACTCTAACTTTGAAGAGATTAGGTTTGTAAGCGTTCCGAAACACAGACGCAGGCAGAGAGTTCCACTCATTTGCTGTGCGCATTATGAAAGACGTTTGAAAACGCGTAGTGCGAATAGGGGATAATCCATTTTTTTTTAGTTTGTCCGTCGGGTAGTTTATTGAAAATTATTGGACACGTATTTTTTCTTTTTTCACGTGGTCATAAAATTACGGAGATATATTGAGTTGAAATGGCGCATGACGTCACATGTAGGTAAGTTTTACACCTCCTTGTGACGTAGTAAGCCCCACTCTCCAACTTTAATGAGTTTTAACTAAGTAATTTTTTGATGAAACAAAAAATACGTGTCTAATATTTTTGTATTACCTGCCTGACGGACAAAATAGAATGTCGTTTTCTTTACCCAGTCCGCACCCCTATTGGTGGAATAGCAAGATAGGGATGGTAACTTGCAGTGCGTCTAGCTACTAGTATACATAGGTGACCTACATTTATGTAAAGTGAGGATAACAACTGACATAATAAAACCACCCACATTAAAATAAAACCTTATTTAGACAAAGGATGTCTTTTCAAAATGTCAACTACTTTTTTAGTGTCATCCATTTTGGATCACCGAATTGATTATCTAATTCACTTAATACCGTATGGAGTTTTATGATCGAATTTGAATAAATTAGTTAAGGCGACAATAAGTGCCCGCGACCTTGAGCGAGTAAAAGTGCATGCGTAACGCTTCAACGCGCACCAAGATTATTCGAAAAAACAACCCACCTTGATTTATCAAACACAATAAAAATAAAAGCCGTATACTAAAATATGGGTTGTTAAATTGACTTTCAGATGGTCAAAGTTTCATGCAAATACGCCCGATAGTTTTTGCGTTATTATCGTTTTTTTGTCCGCATTAGACATGAATTTACAAATTAATTACACTATGTTATAAAAATATAGTTTCACATTTTCACATATCAATTTATAAAGAAAATTGTCTAGTATAACATATTTTTTTTTCAAAGAAATAAAACTAGAAGTTGAGGCGTGATGTTCAATTTAAAATCATTAAAAGTCGTATATCTGCGCCTTAAACGGATCTGGATTAAGATGTCATTTTGTTTTTAAAAGTGTCTTTTTTGTTCAACTGGTCTTTTTTTTTAAATTTAAATGAGACGCAAATACGTAGGTGTTCTATTATATAGCCGTGATTATGTTTCTGAAGATGGTATACATAAAATTACATCATGATTGTAATCCTCAAGTGAGGGTAAGGTACAGGTCGCGGGCTTGTGGACGGTGAGCTAGCCCATTACCCACAAGTAATGGGCTAGTCCACCGTCCGTCCACCACCGTCTTTTAACGACAGGCCGCGTCGACGGCGCGTTCATGTTCCACGAGCGCCTCAAGGAGATTTCAGCAAATCGGAAGGGGTCCGAGATGGCCGATGCCTGCCTGGGCTGCGGGACTGTTCGAAAGAGATACCGTGGCCCTTGATCACGAAGGTTTAATAAGGAACATGGATGAGTTTTAGTCAGTACAAGTCTGACACTGCCTTCCGCTCCGCCCAGAGCGGGAGGTGGGGTCATTTCATGATTTCACATCCCTAAAAAAAAGGTTAAGGCACAGGAATATCTAATAGTACACCCCACCTATAATGTATGTTATAAATATTCTTCGTAGTCGTTTTTTTTTTTTTAATTTAAATTAAATACAAAACATTCATTATATAGGCGAACTTAACTCATGCTATATAATTATTTTGAGAAAATCAAGATAAGCACAAATGCACCCCTGAGAACTGAGAATCGTAAGTTTGCGTTCTATTGACTTTAATTAACGGGCAGTTAGAAATTAAGATAAGTAAGCATGTTGTCTTATAAATTCAGTTCTTAGTTTATTCATACATAGCACGCTACATACAGAATAAGTATTTATAATAATTGGACCATAAACTTAGAGATTTCTAAACGTTAAGGATTTTATGAATGTGGCAATTATATTGTATTTATTTATTTACGCAATGATCTTAGTTATTTGTTAAGATTTGTTGATAAACAAGTATTTTAGAATAAAATGGCTCAGTGGTTGAAAGACTGACTGTACACTATACGGTGCTAGAGTTCAGTTTTCAAGTGTATTTTGTAAGATAAAGCGAAATATTATAGAAAGCCGAGCAAAAGATTTTTTGAAAATATCTTATTCGTTGCAAGAAAATCATAAATGCGCGTTGATGTCTTTTGTATGGACAAAAAGGTTTCAAGATTGGTATGATGATCAATGCATTACTATCTCATCTCTCTTTTTAGTTAATAATAAAAGTTTGGATACCACATTAAATACCAACTTATTATTGATCCATTTCCGGTTTAAAAACCCTCTTCCCGAGCCAAGAAAGATCGACATTTATCACAATTTATAATTGTAATAAAATCGACTGAGATACAGTTTTGAATCGAGTTTTAAACGTTATTTCCGTTTGAACTATTTATTTATTTATTTAGTAATAAAAACTCTTAATATCATTTTACTTGACATGGCAACCGAACCCAAGACAACAGAATAGACCAACGAGAATAGACCAACTAAAATAAACCAACGAGAATAGACCGACAAGAATAGACCAACTAGAATAGACCAACTAGAAAAGATCAACGAGAATAGACCAACAACAGAATAGACCAACCAGATGAGTGATTATTCTGTGAGTTCAACATTTTTACCTAATAAAGGTAAGGACTAGTGAACGCAATCATGACTGCTGAGCATGAGGTCTTGGGTTCGATTCCCGAGTTGGACTAATTGTTATTGGATTATTTCCATCTATATTTTCTCATTGGCATCCACAGAGTCTGGTTTTGTCCCCGTTCGATGGCTATGGGCTCGCCGTTTTTACATGACTTTATAACATAACTGGTGAAATTTAGGTGTACTATTAGGTACACTTCTGCCTGACCCTTTTGGGATTACAGGCGTAATGTTATATTATGTCATGTATTAATAGAAATGTCTGTATTCGATAGACGATGGCATATCCACATTTTGACTTTTTAATATATTGTAATGATATTGGTCTTTTTTTGGAACGAAGTTCCTTATCGCGCATTGCGCTAGGGGGCTAGACGGAAAAAATTAAGACCAAAAATTGTAACGACACTTTTTTCCTATAGTTGTAAGCCGTGCGACGTGCGTGTGTTTCTCTGTCTGTCTCTATCTCTCTCTCGCATAGAAAGCAAGCCAGTTATTTTCGTTTCGTCTTTCAATTTCCCATATTATAATTTTATTTATTTAAAAAAAAGTGCGCAAAAAGAATGCGTCTTTGCTAGCTAGATTGCAGAGCAGTAGCAACAGCCTCTTGAGAGTTATTGCTGATAGGCATGATGAAAGCCCCATAATGAGGCATCTTATAAAAACCACCCTGTCTGTAGTAGAATATAAGTACTAACATAGTTTCTAAGTTAAATTGTGTACTAATATCTTGAATTGTTTATGTCGTTGGATCAATTGTTGTCTGAAAAATAAAGAATTATTATTATTAATTAAATTAAATAACTTCGTTCCATCCGGGTGTCCCTTGACACCTCTCAAGTTTTTTTTTTTTTTCTCTAATGTATTTACCATAAATGGGTTAGTTTTTTTTAATTTTTATGAATGTGTTTTATAATTTTAGGTGTTATTTATAGATTTATGATTTCAAACACAATGTGAATTGTTCTTGAATAAAATAGAATTGAATTGAATATCTTATCTCTGTTTCTTTTTAGTTACGATGTTTTTTTTTTTAATTAAAAATCTCTAATATCACTTCACCTGGCCTGGCAATGAACCCGAGACCTATTCCAATTAAAACTAGAAAACGACCAACGAGTTAGTGTTTACACTCGAAATTAAACATTTTTAGTTACCCCAAGGTCTCTTAATTTGTCACCACAAGACATAAAAACATAAACTAATTTAAATCTTACTTTCCACGCAAAAATCTTATCAAAAAACTAGTCCAAATCGTGACCCGAACTCACGATTTTTGTGGCAATATAGAATCAACCTGAATTCTTGGGATAGTGATAGACAGACAGACAAAAAACGGCTACTGATATAAAACGAGTTATCGATAATAAGTTGCTTGCGTAAGCGTCGCAGCACTTGTGTAATGTCTGTGGCAATTTGTGAGTCCTTTCTAGGGAGGCGACAGAAGTATCGATAGTTTGTACTTGGTGTTGAGGTTTTTTGTTGTGGTTTTGTTCATAAAATTTGTGTAGTACACCACTGACTACCGCCTTTTTATTTTTAATTCTGTAATGTCCATTTAAAGGTTATCTGGAAGATATCGCTATAAGCGATAAGACCGCCGTGGTAACCATAAAATTAGCAGTTTTGTAAACTCATCACCCCTCCCAATCTGGACGTAGCGGGAGGGAGTGTCAGACTTGTACTGACTAAAATCCATCCATGTTCCTCCTTAGTCCTTTGTGTTCCAGGGCCACGGTATCTCTTTCGAACAACCCGCAGCCCTGGCAGGTGTTGGGACAACCTCATTAAGAATAAGAAAAGGGCTGGCAGATGATGTTGGTGCAGCCACAATGTTAATGTTTTATTTTTGTTATATCATATAAGGCGTTACTTTAATCTTTTTCTGAATAAGGACGCCCAAAGGAAGTTTCTGAG
The DNA here is from genome assembly GCA_963082945.1 of Cerastis leucographa. Taxonomy (NCBI): domain Eukaryota; kingdom Metazoa; phylum Arthropoda; class Insecta; order Lepidoptera; family Noctuidae; genus Cerastis; species Cerastis leucographa. The sequence continues at coordinate 10,594,834 of OY720373.1, read as the reverse complement.
CAACGAAACAAAGTTTCGATTGAGAAATCAAATCAAGTTTTAAAAACTAACCCTAGTTAGTTTTTGAAATCACCCTTATTTATGTATGACAAGGTTATCTCAAAGTTTATAAATCTAATGCAAAAATCTTTCATTTTATAAAATTCTACAAAGGAATTGTTTTTTATTTAATTACTTTATATTATAAACGCCCGCGTTTTGTTCGGTAACTGTCCCACGGGATCGGGGATAAAAAATATCCTATGTACCATGCCAGACCCCTATCTATCCCTGTGCTAAATGTCATCCAGATTCATTCATTTGTGGATTCTTTGTTTGGGTCTTTTATTTGTAAATATTTAGTTATACCATAAGTAGCTTTACGTTTGTTTTCACTAAAGATTTTAAAGTATAGCATTGCCATTTACAAACTAGTTATTGTGAAATACAGACACAGTACTAAAACTTTTATAATGCTACTCATATTACTGTTTTAAAGTAATTTTATAATGTTAAAATAAGCATTTGAATTCAAGGATGCTTCTCGCTTCAAACCAATTTATTTCGATGCGGTATTTACTGAAGGGATGTTGTTATAATCGATTTCAGAAACAGTAAGTCTGTTGATTGATAAATTAGATAAACTTCACGCTTGGGTCGTTGCGGTGAAAGCAGCATTATCGATTGTTTAATATTTGAAGTCGTGATGTTTTTTATTTGTAATATTTTAGTATTTATTGCATGGGCGGTTTAGTAAACTTTTGAGTGCACACGAAGTTATAGACTTTGTGGCTTGTGATTAAGATGATTTGCTTGGTTTTTTAACCCCCGACCAAAAAAGAGGGGTGTTATAAGTTTGACGTGTGTATCTGTGTGTCTGTGTATCTGTGTATCTGTGTGTCTGTCTGTGGTATCGTAACTCCTGAACGGATGGACCGATTTTGATGAAATTGGTTTCGTTTGAAAGGTATTTTAATCGAGAGTGTTCTGAGCTATGTTTCAAGAAAATCTGCTCCGCCTTTTAAAGGTCATCACCTCTTTTCTAGTTGAAGGGAAATAAACAACTTCCACAGGTCTGGTCGATTCAAAATTTAAAATCTGGTTACTTGTCACCATGGGCATCGCTGAGGGGCACTGCACACCCCCTCCCCTCCGCCCGCTCCCCTCTAAAAGATCAGGCTTTTTTTAAATTTTATAACTCCTTGTTTTCGTTAATTAGCGAGAAGAGGCGCAACACCGCGAAAAGTGGAAGAAATGGGGAAGGCCTATGCCCAGGATTGGGACAGTCTAGGCTAAGATACAATAATATAAGTTTAAAAAGCATGAAATAAAATAAAATTTAAAATTAAAAAAAAAACCCCCGACACAAATTACCTCTAAAAAACCATAAATAAAATAATCCAAGCGTCTTAGCGTCGGGGGTCCGCTTTGTTTTGTGCTTGTAAGTACTAAGCGGTCTACTTAGCGGTCCCCCGACGCTAAGACGCTTGGATTATTTTATTTAAGCAATACTTAGTGTGATTTTAAGAACAAAAAAAACTTTACTCTTAAATAATAGAAAATTTCACTACTCCCTGTTTTTCATTTAAATAAGTGGTATTATAGATTACGTTCCGTATTTTCTAATTTTGTTTCATGCGAGGTTTTGTAACACCCAGACGGAAAATTAAAAAAAAGTTCCATAAACCTTCTAGCCAATATAAATTCAAAATACTCTGGATAATCTAAAAGAAAAGTTTTTAAGTAAAATTTATATTGTATGCAAATTGTGTGATTATATTAATTGAGAACTTTATGTTGTTGTCACTATAGTGAATGCTGCGTATATCTGTATACATACCAACGCTTAAATATAATTTTTATTGTTTCATATTAGTATTTATTGTTCCATATGTATTTTACAAGGTTTCTTACGGTATGGTCAAGGGAAAAGAATTTCTACTTATTAAGCGACATATTTAATAAGAGATTGAAATAAATAACAATGAAATATAATACTAAAATTAATAATCATCTACTCTCTGACATCAATAATATTTTTTAATGTATCTAATTTTTTTTTTTATTTGAAATAGAACTATGAATATTACAAATATGACTAAATATTTATATTTGCATGCCGAAATGTTTGCATGTCACAGTATTATGACTAAGTATTCTGGATCTATATTGATATATGTTAAGACCGAAATTTTAGCAACACTTATCGCAAATAAACTGATTTATGTATGATGTTGGAGTACCGGATACCTATATAAAGAAAATTAAAGAACTAATCTCTCCTACCAATAAAATAATACTTAATCGATAAATAACCGACCCAAACAATCCCATCACTACATCACAAGGAAGCGAACATTCAATAAATTAGAGCAACCATTACTATATAATATACTATCTACACCTAACTCGCTTCTACCGGGGTACCTCTTACTTACATATTAAGCAATAATACTCGGTCTAACTCAGACTATGCGACACCTAATAGGGGATAATCCAATTTTTGTTTTCTTTGTCCGTCGGGTAGTTTATTGAAAAGTATTGGACAGGTATTTTTTCTTTTTTCACGTGGTCATAAAATTACGGAGATATATTGAGTTGAAATGGCGCATGACGTCACATGTAGGTAAGTTTTATACCTACTTGTGACGTATTAAGCCCCCACTCTCCAACTTTAATGAGTTTTAACTAAGTAATTTTTTGATATTTTGATAAAACAAAAAAATACGTGTCTAATATTTTTGTATTACCTGTCTGACGGACAAAATAGAATGTCGTTTTCTTTACCCAGTCCGGTCCCCTATTGGGTGCCTAAATTTGAAAACAGTACTTTCGATGCTCGGCTCATTACTAAGAGTCGAAAATTCAACATAACAATTTTTAACACATAACATCACGACCTAGTATACCCACATTTCGCTAGTTACTTTTAAGTCTCATGTTATAAGGGTCGAGCCTATTGTCATCAGTCGGGTACAAGTCTAGACTCCGTGGTTGATACTGTGAAATTTTTGATGGAACAACCCATTAACACTTTACCGACTCGGAAATCGAACACAAACCCTCATGCGCAGCCCTCGCACTTTTGAACACTACATCTAAGTTACCTCACGGTACAATCTGTTGTTTTGCATCCTCGTCAAATTCAAGGGGGATTTACGAAAATCGGTAAGTGTGAACCATCCGTGTTTTAAACGTGACCCGTCTGATAACCACGCTTTCATACATATACAAACAATCTCAAACGTTTATTCGATAATTTCTTATTCCCTAAACCACTTTAAGGGGGTTATTCTGAAATACTGACAAACTTAATCAACCAAAAAAAAAACAGGGTTAATTAATAATTAAGTTGGTACCTAATTTTAATTGATTATTTATGTCTTTTGTGACATTCTCTTGAATTTTGACGAGGATGCAAAAAAACACTCCTTCACAGTAACTGCACAAACAAACAAACCAAGTAAACAAGCTAAATATATTTCAAAGTCCTTTTTCTATTACAGTCGTCTTTGGCAAGAACTGTGAAATGAGTTCCACAAAACATTTAGTAACAATAAATAAGATGTTGCCAAAGCGAACGAAGTTAAGACTTGCAATTTTAACAAGTATTTAAAAGAAACAATTTGTGTAATCACTTTTTCGGTATGAAAACCAGTCTTACCAAGGGGAAAAACCAATTTTACCTAGTACCACCTGGGTTGTGGTATGTCACTTGTTCAATCTTTTATAAAATGTATTTAAGTTGTATGTGTAGGTAGTTTAAAAAGTGTGTTAAAGTGCGTTTTGTGTCTAATCATCGCGCTGTGAGGATATTTATTTTACGTAAGTTATATGATACCTCTGTTTCATAACAAATAATAAATTTTATACATTACATATTTTATGTATACGTAAATGTTTTATATAGGCGCCATAATCTGCACATAACATCCAAACTTAGTAATAAATGCTTTTAGAATAAGATCTGATTGTCATTTATCTGTTTTGTTTATGAGTTGATAAAGAAATTTCAAATTCAATCAATTTATTCAACTGGGTTGTGGAGGTCAGATAGGCAGTCGCTCCATGAAAAATACTGATAATCTGCTGAATCCGGTTAGACTGGAAGCCGACCCTAACTTAGTTGGGACAACAACCTCAAGAACTTAATGATAATTATGATGTTTATTTTGCAAGTAGGTTTTTATAAACACTTTCACACGTTATTTTTTTTTTTAAGCTAGATGGGGCCGGTGTTTCGCCTACCTACTCTACTACTAGTACCTGACTACTCTGAGAAGGAACAGCCGAAAAATAATGCTAGACGTTTAATGAACAAAAACGCAGTCTTATTTGCATAGTAACTTGTTTGTATAATAACTTAATAGTGCTTATGATGTCATAGGAGGTTGTCAAAAAATGGCTCGCTTGGTTTTCATACGGATCGTGAAAAATAATAATTTTATACTATTGTAAGGGATTTAATTTAAATTTTTATAAATATTTAAATTTAGACTGTTTTTTTTTATTTCCTTTATTCCAAATCCTTGCGTTATCTAGGTATATCTATATCTATGGCCGTGACCAACTGCCATAATAGTAGTAATTTATAATAGAAACCCAAGGTTTTTAAAACAATTTTTATTTCTTCTTTTCTAGTAAATCTAATTTGATTTTGCTATTTCGGGCAAATACCTGAGGTTGGTTAGTTGTTACGGATAACAGGAGCTTGTAAATAATGCATCAAAATTAACTATATATAATTCATCACCCTTTAAAGAACCATATTACATAATACTGAATATTGATTCCTAACTAGGCTTTGCGGAGTTCACATTACTTTACTTCTAACTAAGTTTAATATGTGTTTATTACCAGGAAACGTGTTTTTTTTTTTCTTTAAAAAAACATTGCCGCACACTAGGAATTTCTCCTGTATCGTGGGTGCATTTACAAACATTTAAACCAACGTACACAAACAACCAGACCAGGAACGGGTTGGATCTGCAATCGTGCGGTCATAGTTGGGTGGTAAAAGGGGTTAAAGCTAGTAGGGCTTGGGTTCCCGATTATAACGCTAGTACTCTTATTACAAGATAATGCATATTTTTCGAGATATTAATGAAAAATGTTTCTATCCTCAAATCGGATAAAAAGCGAAAACGGAACGTTAAAATGAGCGATTGACAACCAAATCTGTTGCACATATTGTCTATGGTGCAAAATGACGTGAAAAATAAGCAAAAAGGAACGTAAAAAAAAAAGTATGCTAAGTGTCACTGTCATTCGTTTGTTGTTCATTCCGTTTTTCCTCGAGTTGCGTGAATGTGTTTCCTGTGTTTCGTAGTGTTTTTCTTGTGGCTTTATTCGACGACTTTGGCTTATCGGCTCCGTTTTCCTTTGACTGACGTCGAGTTGGGGGTTGATATTTTTATTTATATATATTTACTAGCTGCTGCCCGCGACTTCGTTCTCGGTTTTTTTTTTGGTTATGAAAAATAGATGTTAGCCGATTCTCAGACCTACTCAATATGCTCACAAAATTTCATGAGAATCGGTCAAGCCGTTTCGGAGGAGTACGGGAACGAACCTTGTGAATTTTATATATAAGTTTTTTTTTACAGAAAGGTTACATTATTATTAGCTCACACGCAAAGTTTCAATATGCGGAAACGCGCAGTGTTTGAAAAAAATAATATTGAAAATTAATTATTTTTGCAATATTTAGGTCAATCCCTACCACAGATTATATATAATTCTGGCCATTGAATGTATTTATATAGCATATACCAAATTAGGTTGCAAGAGCGAGCGAAGCGAGCTCTGGACTTGCGGCACCCCGACTCGGACAGGTTAGGTTCGAAGGGGATGGCGGCAATCCGCCGACATCCCCTTCGTGTTAGGTTACTTTAAACCCTGCAGGCAGAAATAGGAGCCCCGCGTAGCGGGGCTCCGTCGACTACGCTTTTTAGGCGAATAAAATATGTTTTGAGGTTAGGTTACAATAATTGGTTTTTCTCAAGAACGGTGTATTACCTTGTAATGGGAGTGGTACCGGGGGAGAAGGGGAACCCCCCCTCTCCCCCCACCCCCCTCCCAACCTCCTCCGCCGACCGCAGATTTCTAAATTTTTACCAAAAATCTTACATAAAATCTTGTATTTAAAAAAATACTTGTCAAAAAGTTGGAACTTTGACCCCTAATATCTCCGTAACTAGAAGGTTCCCAGGTATGGTGTAGAACAAAAAAATTATTGCAATGACAGGGAGAACCAGTGCCTTTCGGCTTCGTTAAGAGGTGTTTTACACCCTTTATGTAAAATACTGGTATTCAGCTGCATTCGGTTAGATTGGAAGCCGACCCCAATATAGTTGGAAAAAGGCTAGGCAGATGAACTTGCGAAATTAGTTTTTGTCCTAGATTTTTGAAAGCCTATTTTAGATACTGATCTTCTTATTCTACTCGGTTTGATTTAATACTAAGCTACGCTTGCATGTAACGGTTAATGGATGGGTGATAATTTCTTTATGAGTCGAGACTCCTCCATGCCTCAGGAAGCATGTTAAGCCTTTAGTGCTGGCTGTCATTTACAGAAATAAATATTATTTAACACTAGTTTTGGCTTCGGTCTCATTGTATGGAAATTCCCACACGAGACCATTTCTAATGTACCTTATGACACTCTGGGATAATGTAGCTTCCCGTTAGTAAAAAAGAATCGTAATCGGATCAGTAGTTCCGAAGATTACCACCTACATACAAACAAACAAATGTTACCTCTTTCTATTATTAATCTAGCTAATATATAAAATTCTCGTGTCGCGCTGTTTGTTACCAAACTCCTCCGATTTACATGAAATTTTGTGTTTGATGCATATCGGGTAGGTCTAAAACCCATCAAAATCTCCAAGCGAACGAAGTCGCGGGCGGCAGCTAGTAATTTATATAGAAATCTGCAATACAAAGGCACTGCTAATACACTTTTTATCAAACCTCTTTCTCAACGTAGTTTTATATCTATAACCCTAATTCCATCAATAAACATCTAAATACAAACCTTAACTTAATAAGCCGTCAATGGTTGCTCAACCAGCTGTTGGATAACCGATCTGTGTTGACATCGGTTGATAGGCGGCGCAACCATTCACTGTATGTCTGTGGAGACATCGGTATGTATATATTTCTATTCCTCAAGTCAAACTTAGCATAGTGGTAGCTAGTGCGACTGCTGACCTTGGAGACTTAGGTTTGATACCCGGGTTGAGCAAAACTTTGTGTCTTTTTTTTAAGAATACCTTAGTCTGGGTATAATAGTCCTCTGCCTAAGCCTTTAGAGAGTAAAAGCATGAAAATATGTTTGACCATTTAGTGTCAATTCACTCACGATTTTTTTCTTCACATTTAGTGTATTTGCCAATGAATGAATAGTCATAATAAATCATCATGTCTTTTGCCTTTATCTTTATCCATTTGTGGTCGGCGCAGCATGTCTCCTTCTTCCATACTTCTCTGTTACTCGTTATCTCACCAAACTCTTCCTTTCTTGCCTTATCATCCTTCAAGTTCATCTATCGTCAAAAGTCCTATAAAATATCTTAGTCAATAATAACTGACAACGCACAGCCAAAATTACTAAAGACAAAAATATGAATCTGTTGATTTTTTCATAATTTTGACCAGAAACGAACATCAAATTGTCATCATCATACCTACTATAATATAATACTATTGTTTTTAATAATTAATATTTTAATGTTGTTTTATTATTTTGTTGTGTTTGTTTATAGTGTTAATATTGTAGTACTATAATTTTTTTGTTCATGATTTGTAATAAGTAATAATGTCACTCATAACTATAATTATATTAATTATACTTATATTGCTGTGCCCTAACAGGGTCCATAACATTGGTTTTAGCTTTAAGCCTTTTATAACACCTTTAAAACATTGTGGAACGCAATTAAATGAATATGAACATGAATTGGTAAGGTATGTTGCTTAATGCAGAGGTACACTAAGAAAAGAATGATTGAATCCTGCCACTTGTTAAAGTTTGAAACCAAACAAAACGAAACGTCGTCGTCGTGAAAACAAAAAAAAAACGGTTGCACTCCGGGAAAGCAGAAGTGAAAACCTGAATATTAACGTTGTGCATTTGTGATATTTTAGAATGGTTAGGGAATAATTTTGCACGAATTGCTTTAATTATTTTACTAGTATAAAAGTACCATCACTTATGTGGTAAAATACAATATTCATTTATTGCGCTATCGTACACAAACATGAAAATTTATATTAAATAAAAAAATTAACACTTCAGAACTATTACAATCCGTCTTACGAATTTTACCTCTTTGGAGAAACTAAGGTTTTGTTAGTGCATAAGATAATTATCCAGTTTTGGAAACCCAAACTCAATGACAGACGTCATAAAGTTCAAATTCCTTCGTAACCTAATGTCAATCCGTCTTACGAATTTTCGATCAGAACACGTGCCCTGACGGTCACATGTCCTAACGCGAGTTTGACATGTTTTACCCATCGCAAAAGTGCACAACGCCGCTAAAGAAGTTTTCACTTCAATAAATAAAAGCTTGATAAAATAACGTTGTGCAAAGTAACATTTTACACTCGAAGGTGACAGTCTCTTACGTATCGAACACAACTTCCTTAAGAAACCAAGGTGACAGATATTGACGAGCGGTACTAAGGATTAGTTCATACTGAGCTACAAAATGTGGCCACTAAAGTATTGCACCACTGCCACTACTAATCCATACTAATATTATAAATGCGAATGTCACTCTGTTTGTTTGTTTGTTACCTTTTCACGACTAAACGGCTGATCGGATCTTAATGAAATTTGGCAAGAAGATAGATTTCAACCTGGGGAAGGACATAGGCTATATATCATTACGCTACGACCAACAGGAGCGGAGCAGCAATGAAAAATGTTGCGAAAACGGGGAAAATGTGACGGAGATGAAGTTGCGCGGGACAGCTAGTATATTTAATATTTTTTAGCTGAAGAGTTAGTTTGGTTGGTTGAACGCACTTATCTTGAAAACCACTGATTCGAATTGAAAAATTGTTTTTGTGTAGGATAGCCTATTTATCGAGGAAGGTTATAGGCTATATAACATCACGCTACGACTAATAGGAACGAAGCAGCAATGAAAAATGTTGCAAAAACGGGGAAAATGTGACGGAGACGAAGTTGCGCAGGTTAGTCTTAATATATTTACTAGATGTGCCTTGCATTGTGGTACTTTAAAAAAAAAAAACTGTTGTTCACCATTTATTGTTATTTATTGAGCAAATAATTAGCTGTAATTTGATTATTTCTTCAGTATTTTTCGTAGTATACTTATTTACCTGAAACATTTTTTCATTTAACTGTACTGCAGGTATTGTATTGTATAGCGCGTTTTTTGCGTACGGGTTAAGGTATTTGCGAATCTGGTATTTAGATAATCTAGTATTCTGAGAATCTGGTATTCTGAGATCGAGCCTTTTAGAAGTGTCTATAGAGTAACAATGAACAGACATTGATTTTTGTTTATTTAAATGTAAAGAAATTATAATTTCTTTAGTTAGTTAAGAGTGGACTAAGTACTTCAATAGATGGCGCTGTTCGCAAGACAGTCAACACGGTTAGTAAAGCAGGTGGTTATTGACAACTGTTCTCACTGTGGTGACTGTGACATTGCAGTAAAAATGTATTGTTAGAATATTATAAAACGAATTGTTATTGAGTAATAAACTTTTAATGTCGTTTCTTTATTTTACAGGTAGGTTAAAATGATTTAAGTTTACTAGTGTATTTATTACTGTAATTAGGTGAGTACTAAAATAAAACTTTATTTTACAGAGCAACACAATTGTTTATTTGCGATCTACAATTCATGTTAAGACTAGAAGTATTGTCTTATACAGGATGTAACGGAAAGGGTATATACATCCTTAAGGGTGTGCTACAGACCATCAAACTGAACATGTTTCTCAACATAAAAAAATATTTGCAGCAAAAAAAAAAACAGCTGCCTATACGTTTGGGTCGAATAGGTATTGTAATTTTCTATGGGGCAGCAGATATTTTTTTTGCAGAAAAACATGTTTTATGATAAGAAACGTGTTCAGTTTGATGGTCTGTAGCACACCCTTAAGGATGTATATACCCTTTCCGTTACACCCTGTATAGATAAAACAGCTAGCTTTTGTCGGCGGCTTTGCTCGCGGGAACATTTCAAATAAAGCCTAGGACATTCGCGGATAATATAGTCCATATTAGTAAAAGAAACCTCCAAAACACGATACTAATATAATACCTTTGGTTGACAGTAACCATAAATAAGCCTGAAACAAGTTAATAATACCAAAGTGTGTCAATATCAAACCTAACATTAGGCAATATAACCAAACAGGTTGCTAACATTGCTCAATTGTCGTTCAGTGAGTGCGCAGCCTTAGTAATTTTAAGTGTATTAGTATTCTTTCTGCCTACCCTGATACGAATAGTAAGTGCGTGATGTAACTAGTGTAATGTTTAGAAAACGAGAAAATGGATTTAAAATATTGATTTCCTTGTATTAAAAAGTTTTTTATATGGCTTAGATACCAAGAGATTTATTAAGGAGAAAAAAAGGTTTTTTTTTTGCTACTTATATAGAAACTAAATAAAGGATTTTGAAATCAAACCTTGTTACTTATGATATTTAAAATGTAGGATGTAGTAATGTTTCTTGGTTAGGTACCTAAATATAGATTATTGGAGTAAAAACTATATTTTCCACAACTTTAAATGCATAACAAAAAAAAACTCAGTTAGGTTAAAAAAAATATTTCGTTATTTTCCCAAAAATGAAGATAACGCAAAAAGCCAACTCGCAGTATACATATAATGACGAATGATCCCAAAATATGGCAAAATTAAAAATCCAGAAAGACAAAATTTCAAGCCAATTTTCCTTATTGAATGTCACTTAAGAATTTAAGGCCTGTTCTGCTAAGTTATGAAGACTAAATCCTTAATTGTTATTTAAGACATAATAAATCTTAGTTTCAACTATTAACGGCCGTCTATGAGAAATAATCTCCATCAAAATATGTAAAAATATGACGAAAAACCATTAATTTATTCCCTGCCCATACATCACAAGCCAAACCGTGAATATACACACGAAACCGCGTTCCGATTACAAAACAAGTTTCGGATATTACGTTACCAAAATACCAAAATAACAGTTATTACATAACGTTGTAAAAAACGTGTTAAAATATTACCGTAATTCTGCGTTCAAAAAATAGCACTATTTTTTTTCACTGCACTTTGTCACTGATGTTTGAGAGAAAACACTTTAGTTTTTTTTTTTTTTAAGCCACGTCTGTCTCTGGCGATGGTATAAGCCTTACTGCCTCATTGCCCCTCCAAGTTAGGTAAAGTGACAGTGGTTAAGTAAAGGCTAGGTTACATTGGTTAGAAGATTGATTGCGATTCTTGATTGATTTCTCGTGTTGTGTATGCATGGTTTTCTTATGGAACATATTTTTTGGGCCATAGAATCGCTCTTATTACATGGAATTTAAATATAACTGTATGCACTGCTGTACTTTCATATTCGAGGGTTAAAGAAAAAAAAAACCGGCCAAGTGCGACTCAGAATCGCGCACGAAAGTTCCGTACCATCCTACTAATATTATAAACGCGAAAGTTTGTAAGTATGGACGGATGGATGGATGTTTGTTACTCTTTAACGCAAAAACTACAGAATGGATTTGGAGGAAATTTGGCACACGGGTAGTTTATAATCTGGATTAACAGATAGGATAATTTTTATCCCGGTAGTACAATCTCGTGGGACAGTGACTGAACTCCACGCGTGCGAAGCCGCGGGCATATTCTAGTTATTTATAAAAAACGAGCAAAAAAATTTTTTGTATGGGAGCCTTGCCTTGAATATTTATTTTATTCTGTTTTTAGTATTTGTTGTTATAGCGGCAACAGAAATACACAATCTGTGGAAATTTCAACTGGCTAATTAACACGGCTCATGAGAAACAGCCTGGTGACAGACGGATGGACGGACGAACGGACTGTGTTTGGGTACGGAAACCTAAAAATTAAAAAAAAAAACTCGTCTGTTTAGTTGGTCCATTGATCGCAATCGCGACTGCCTAGGTTTAATTCCAGGGTCGGGCAAATTGTTATTAAATTTTTCTATCCGGAATTTTTAGCAGCCACGGAGTCTAGTTTTGTGTCCGGTTCATTGCAATATGCTCGCCCCTATTCCATAGCACTAAAACTTATCCGCGAAGTGAGTGATATATCAGGTAAGTACACCTCTGCTGCTCTTGAGAATTACAGGCGTAATGATGTTGTTTTTTTTTTTATGTCATAAAAGTGACTTAATTATAGACATTACAACGATTAACAAACTAATAAATTAAATAACTAAAATAACAATAAACTATAAAAGGGCATCAACAAAACTCCTCAACGCTGTCAGTTATTTTGTTTTTTTTTACGTTTTATTCCGTCTAATCTCTGAAACGGCTGGACCGATTTTGACGAAACTTTTACTAGCTGATGTTATAAGGAGTAATTTAGATCATGGTTTCGTGTAAAAAAAATAGAAACCTTGAAATTGTTAACAAAATCCGATTCAAAAAGGGAAGTAATATTTATTTAATAATTTCATGCAATCGTCCGCTGTTGCCCGCGACCTTCCAAGGGTAACAGCTTATTTGTAATAAATGCTTTGGCCTTGAGTTCAACTGGCCATGAATCCAGGCTGCTATCGAGACCACTACACCAACCAGCCAGTGCAATCGAATCATCAGCACTTCAGCCTGAAGTCAACCTCAGCTGGCCACACTTCTCAGTACCATGCATCCCTCATCCAGGTGTTGCTGCTACTTTGACGATATTGTCAACCCCACGTGCTTTTGCATAAGCATAGCATAATCAGCCTGTGATGTTCTCACTGCTGGGACATAGGCCACGAAAAAAGATGTCACAAATCTTCGTTTTTCTTGTAGTTCTAGATCATGCTAATTTTTGAGAGCAGCGGTATGAAATAAATTACAATATAATGCGCCTGCCTAGGTTCGGACCCACGGCTTACTGATCGTAAGATTGGGTTGCCACCACTGGGCCACAGCGGCTCAACGACCTTTTGGACTACCTTAAACTCTTTGGCTTAACTTTGGTCAAAGCTTTGCACGGTCGGCCATCACAATCTAATCGAAAACACGTTCGCATTTGCAGATCTTTCTAGAACACAGAACAGACCTTGTAACTTAAAAGTCGTATCCAAACCAAACTTGACTATAACTACACTTTAAGACACACACATAAACACAATGCAATATATAAGAGTAACTATGTGACCATATACGCATGTGTGTGTGTAGAATGCAACATTAATATTAAAGAGTTTGCCGCTCCCTGCATATCCTGTCAAGGCTAAAGCTTGATGATACTAGTTTGGCGGGTAAACGTCGCATCTTTGATTTTGAGGTGACTTTTCTGCTATTGGCACGACGCGACATAAAGATAAATATGGATCTTAACAAATTCATAAGATAACACACAAATCATTTTATTTTTAAATTATATTTCATATCCGTAGTGCTAGGCAACTGGGCTTATCTGAGCTGAAACGACCCTTTGTGGCTATTGGCCTTGTTTTGTTGCGGGATCCATCATCATCATCATCATCATCATCATTTCAGCCGAAAGACGTCCACTGCTGGACACAGGCTTCCCCCAAGTGTCGCCACATTGACCGGTCCCGTGCGACGCGCATCCAGCGGATACCCGCAACCGTTGCAGGATCCAAGACAGTTAAATTGTTTCTCTGGAACTTCGTCGAGCTTCATTGTTTTGGCGTTTTTTTTGGATATTGATGTTAGTTCTTCATTTGTGTCATAGATGGCACTGTACTACTTTTTTTTGGTTTTTTATATTAGTAATTTTGGTTCTTTTTTTTTTTTTTTTTCGTTGCCCCACACTAGGAATTTCTCCTGTATCGTGGGTGAGTTTACAAACATTTAAACTCACATACACAAACAGCCAGACCCGGAACAACTATCTGTAGGCCATACAAATATTTGTTCCGTGCGGGGATCGAACCCGCGACCCGCAGCGCAGCAGTCGATCGCTCAGCCACTGCGCCAACCGTGTCGTCGGTTCTATGTTGCTGTAGAGCTTTTTGTTGTACCGCTACATAATCAAAACATCACGAAACCTAGTTGCAAATCAATATTCCGTATAATGTAACCGTTCTTTAAAAGGAAGTTATGAATTAAAGATAGTTAGTTTTGATGCATTATTTAAAAGTTCCTGTTATCCGTAACACCTAACCAACTTCGGTTTAAAGGTAACCTAGTTAATGGTCTTTGCACAGAATATCATCATTAGTCTAAGCTCTTGCCCTTATCCCAATTCATTTGGGGTCGGCGCAGCATGTCTTCTTCTTCCATACTTCTCTATTACTTGTCATCTCATCAGACACCTCCTTTCTTGCCATATCATCCTTCACACAGTCCATCCATCGTTTCTTTGGTCTTCCTCTACTCTTATACCCATCCACATTCATACTCAAAACTTCCTTCACGACATTTTCCTCATTCCTCCGCATCACATGCCCTTTCCACGCCAACCGATTACCACACATCTTTTCAGTCATCGGCGCCACTTTCAGACTTCTTCTTATGTACTCATTTCTTATTTTATCCATTCGCGTAACACCACACACTTTTCTTCACAGAATAGCTTAGCTTTCTTCAGTCTTTGCACAGAATAGATAAAGTTAGATTTAGTTGAAAAGAAGAAATAATAATAGTTATAGGAACGTAGGGTTTTCAATTATAATTAATGGACTAAGATTTACTGTAGTTGGTCAAGGCCCCAGATATGGGTGCGCCAAAGTTCACCTAAATTTTCAACTCCGATAATTGGAAATCCGAAAATGTTCTTTCTAACATTTTTCATCCTAACAATCGCAATTCCTAACTACTCTGTCTCTAATGTTCTAATTCCGAAGCATTCAACTTCATAATGTCAGTAGCAATAATCATCTATTATACTTTTATTTGTTTTCCTATATTTTCTCAACATAACCATCTTTTACACTATTATTCAAAGTCATATCTTTTTTTGTTTAGATTTATTTTTTAATAATTAAAGCGTCTTCTTTAATTTTATTTAAAGCGGTGTGTACCCGCAAAGATATCCATAGGTTAGGTTAGGTTAGAACTGTGACCAACTACGCGCGAGCCGAGCGAGCGAAGCGAGCGGCGCCGCGGCAGCGGCCGGCGAGCGCTACTTCGAAATTTTTCTTAGTATTTTTTTCATGTTGGGGGGCACTATAAGTATCATCTTCTACTCACATAAATTATTTATTACACTTGGTAAATGTTTCTTTCTGAGTATGAGTGAAAATATTATGGTAATTATGTTTAGGGATAAAAGCGTTATGATAAAAAACAGTAGGAGTTGAAATATATTTACAATAATGATATTATTAATTACAATTTTCGGAAACATGAGTGTTATGAACAACGCCGGTAGCACTACAAATAGTATGAATGAAAACTTTAGGATGAAAAATTTTAGGAAGAGTGATCATTCGGGTTACAAATCATTAGGAAGAACAATTTCGGGTAAAGAACTTTAGGTGAGCCAATATGGACCCCCCAGATATAGATATACCTAGATAACGCAAGGATTTGGAGTAATGAAAATAAAAAAAAATATATATATATAAATTTAAAATTAAGCATATCCCTAAAACATTATAATATTTTATAAGAATATACATAATTGTTTTTTTTTTTAATGAAATAATATAATTTTCTTTTTCTTCATAAGTAACGCAAGTATCACGATCAGTATGAAAACCAAGCGAGCTATTTTTTGACTTCAACTATGAAGCCATAGCACTATTTAGTTCAAACAAGTTACTGTACAAATAAGACTACGTTTTTGTTCTTCGAATGTCTAGCATTAAGTCTTGAGTTGTGACAATGTTGTTTTAAACACAGATTTTAAACAAATTAGCTTGCGGCTTGAGCAGCTATGTTAAGCATAAAATGCTTAAGCCGTGCACGCGAAATAGGTGATCTTGCGTTATCTAGTTCTAGTACTTTATCCTACTAATATTATGAAGGTGAAAGTTTGTAAGTATGGATGGATGGATGGATGTTTGTTACTCTTTCACGCAAAAACTACTGAATGGATTTGGATGAAATTTGGCACACGGGTAGATTATAACCTGGATTAACACATTTTACGCAAATACGCGCTTTAGACGTGGAGTTGCGGAAACCAACCCGCTATACAATACAAGATACTTTTTATCCTGAGAGTATGTTCCCGTGGGAAAATTATAGAACTCAACGCGGGCGACGCCGCGGGCATAAGCTTGTAAATAATAAAAAAAAACAGTGTGTTAACACATATGATAATTTTTATCCCGGTAGTACAATCCCGTGGGACAGAACTCCACACGTGCGAAGCCGCGGGCATAATCTAGTTATCTAAATCTGTGGTCATGTCTGTCGCTCTTAAATCTTTGAAAGCTGTGACATCACTATCTGCAAAGCCCGAAAGTATCATGTTATCCAGCAACTTGGTTGTGGAGGTCAGATAGGCAGTCGCTCCATGTAAAATACAGTATTCGGCTGCATCGGTTAGACTGGAAGCCGACCCCAAGATGAGAAATGAGAACAAGCTAGGATGTGACTGATAAGAATTAGGGCGGTAAGGAAAGGGTATAAATAAAATTAAAACCTCATACATTAATTAATTTATAATTAGGTACAAAAATATAGTTAATATACAATTTATATTTACATTAAAATTACTAATTTAAGAGTTATTCATGATTTTTATGGCAAAAAAAAATCAATATGTTTGATTTAGATTAATTTAGGTAATAATAATTATGAAAACATCTTTTTAACAGGAATTATTCAGGTAAGTAAGTCGTTATGTACACAAACGCGAATAAAACATACTTTAATTACATTAAATATAGCGAATGTAACTGGCCAGAATAACATTGTGAATTTTGCAAAAATATTTTAACACTTTACACAAATAAATCGGCAGAAAATTTTTTTAAAAGAGTGAGAGAAAGGACAACATGAAAAAAAAATCTGTAAAATTCTCTCCTAGTTCACAATTTTGTTATATTGTCAGTTATTCTCAAAATATTCCTAACTTTACGGAAAATACTATCAAATCTCAATTTCGTCACTTTCAGTAAACAAATGACAGAAATTCGTCAGGTTCGGTTTTGTTTTGTATAACTTAAACTTTTTAAATTATCATTGCTAATAATTATTTTGTCAGTCAATTTCGTCTCGGGTAATTTTGAGTTATCTTTGTTAGCAGGACCATTTTTTAACTATCGTTCATACTTTTCATTATTGCCATTCAGGCATATACACAACAAATGATCTCTGAAAGCTATATCAAATCTACTGTCAAACAGATGACAATGATTATTTGACAAAAATAAAAAAAATGACAACAGATTAAATTGTCAGCTTTCAGAAAGCGATAGACAATCATGTCCTGTATGAATTTAAAACCCTTTTAACATAGCTAGCTTTCACATTTCTACTTTTCGTCAGTCATTAATGTCAGTCACCTTAGTTAGCTTCACCATGTCACTTCATTTTTGTCACTAGCTCCTTTCTTAAGACTTTTAAACTTCCTTTGTCGTCTCCTTCTACTCCCTACTTCGATTATGTCGCTTCTAGCTTGGATGTTTTGGCTGTCAGTTTGTCCTGAAGGTGTAGTGTCAGTCACGTCACGTTTGTCACTCTTGTCTTGGATGTCAGGCTTGTCAGTCGTGCCCGATTGTTTCATGGCGTACTCATGTCGTTTGCGTCGAGCTGTGAACCGTCGTCTGTCGTATGAATTGTTGTATGAATTACCCCTGGAAATTGTAGGATTTCGGTTAAGTTTAGTTCTATGGAAGATTAGACAAGAAGAGTTTGTAGACTTGCTTGATTTTGTCAAAAAATAATGGGGACAGTTGCGTATATGTCACAATAAATACTATCCCATTAACAGTTTTGTCTGAGACATATACATTTCCTCAATTTTGTCAGTAAATATGGGAAAAAATATGTTTATATTAAAATGATTCGATGGCGTGGAACAAGTATGAAGGTTGCTTCATAAGCCATAAAATAAACTAATTTCAGGGTAATCTTTAAGAATAATGTAATTTGTAAAATTAAATTATGGTAACTTTAGATAGAAAGTGGTAACTATCGTTATTATTAAAGTTTTCTTGTGACTAAAGTAAAGTAAAAAAAAATGTATCACATTTCTAAATTCAAATCGATCACATTTGCTATTGGCAAGTTTTAATTTTCTTAATGTTGGTTAAAAGAATTTATAAAACTTATTTTATTCTGATTACGTACTCCAATTAAAGAAATTCGTAATAAATTAGTTTGTAAAAAAACATAAAAATATTGTCATTATTGTACAGTAAGCCACACATCAGTTTTAACAATTTAACCTTAAAAGCGTTTGCACCTTACGGCATTTCATACAAACTTTCAAGTCATAATTTGAATAAACGAATTTAATTAAACTTCATACCTACGCATAAGCAGGATACATAGGTCTAAAAAGTTACTATAAAATATGTCATTAAAAAAAAGGCAATTGGAAATTTAGGTTTCTATGGATTATTTATAATTGTTCTAATTTAGCTGTAACACTATCTTTTGAAAATATTTTTTGACGTGACAACGTCTTATAATTCGATAGAGCCGACTGCACGCACGAAAAAACATGACTCATGCGGCGTTACCTCGCTCTGAGGCGTTCCATGTAAGGCTTGAAGTGCAAGCGAGAGCGTGGAACGAGCGACAAAGAAGCACAATCGGCCTTTGCGTTCGGCAGCGTTCGACATCCGTCTCTCTCCTACTTGAGTGAGCGATGCGTCTGCGTGGACAGCTGCTATACTACAGGCTGACTTTGAATAAATGCGACAAAAAGAAATGGGAGCTTCAGTTACAGTAACAGAGTAATTATAAACTGTTTTTTCTACAATCTAAATCGTAAAAAAAAATTACGTGATTATCGCTTTAAAATGGTCCATTGATGTTATTATCTTTATTTAAGTACGAATTATCGGTACTCAGCAAAATAAATTAATATGCAAAATAAATAAGGAAAAATTAAAGTATCAAAAAATCTCGTCCTACTCATCGCAGTGCACAATAATCCCGTTGCCGTTCATAGCGGTAATTTACCTAATTTTGCCTATTTTCTAGTGTAAGTATCGCGCGATGTTGCCAAACCTCGCATGAGCGCCAGCGCCGACATCCCTTCCCGGCGACCGCAATTCTTTTTTAATTTTACGTTTGATATGTTCTAAATTTTGTTGACAACACGTATTATTGTATATTTAAATTTGTCGCATCTGTTCAATTTCACCCTGTATAGTACATTTACATGTTTTGATCGAGTATCAAGTGCAGTGAAAAGTGAATGTGGTGTCAATTGTTTATAGCAACGATAATTACAGCGATAAAGGTAATGATTCTTTCGATATTAATTATATATTCAGTGATATACTGTCGAATATTCGTGCTTTCATCATTAAAATGAATAGCGTTGTCACGTTCAACTATCGTCAGTAAACCGACTTTACAGACAACCAATTTTTGTTCGTAAGTTTATAGACCTATGTATGCTGCTTATGCGTATTCAGTTTCATTAAAATCGGTTCAGTCATTTCGGAAAATAAGGACTTGAAAGTTTGTATGAAGTGTCGTGAGGCGTAACTATACTCTTAAGGAAGCTTGGTCTAGTAGTAGTATGGAGTTTTTAATAAAATAAAATTCCAGGTGGCCTACTCTATCTTATTCAAGAGTGGGAAAGAGATGGCGCTAGACTTGCTCTATAGCTCCGTCTCTTTCCCACACTGGAGTGACATTAAAACAAAACTGCTTTAAGGCGTCAAGGTAACTATGTAGCTCATTCTGATCACTTAACACTGCATGTGGCCTATTGTATAAATTATGACGTTTTTGTACTAAAATTAATTGTACTTAAGATTGAAAATAATCTCTAATTTGTTATTTTTTAAATCTCAATGTAAGAAATGTACTGACTGTTGTTACACAATCGACTTAGAAGTTTTTTGAGTCTATTGATTCAAAATTATTGTGTTCTCTTGATGTCAAAGTGAATTTCATGATGAGGTGTCAGACTTTAGGACCACTGACTACCCAAAACGATTGTCAAAGATCTATAAATGACAGCCGGGATTAATGTCTTAACGTGCTTTCCGAGGCACGGAGGAAACTTGGTATACGTAATGAGCGGTTACTGTGGTGATCCACGGTTTGTTTTCGTAAAAATAATAATATAGGTTGATGCAGTTTTTAAAGTAATTTAACTGGACTTCAAGAGAATAAAAAAATATGATTTTCTATGAACCTAAAATATTGTTAAGAATGCGCCGATGATTGTCCATCTATGAATAATTAAAAACCAAACTCGACTAAAAATTTTTAAAAACTGTGATTAAATAGTCGATAATCGATAAACTTTAGTCGATGTGTAACTAAACAGTCTGTACATCTCTATAAACATAAGATCTACTTTTTCCCATTAATGAAGACCCCGTTTTCGTCCTTGTACAGATCTTCATTTATCGAGTAGTAAGCTGGAGCGTTCGGACAATCCACCTGGAAAAAGACAGGACAACATTATGATAAGCCATGGAAATAAGAAGGGAAGACGACATGGTTGCATAAGGGGGGAAAACCTGGAGGAGGCTGGCACAGGACCTGTGGAGAGGGGCACAAGAAAAGAGAGGTATACAACCTGTTTTTTTTTTTATATCCCATAACTCTAGGGTTATATTCTGTAGGTTAAAATAATACTAAAACTCTCAGCACAGGTGGTCCAAAAATGCATAGTTTCGGCGATATCATCAATCATAATTTACTTAGGTCAAAAATATTCACCAGTATGACGAATCTTTACTTTTGCAAGGTTGCCAAACTTCGCAGTAGTGTAGTAAAATAGTAGTAGTTTCATTGAAAAATACGAGTTTTTTTTTTATTCAAACCAATAATTCATATTTAAAGGGGAAAAAAAACAAAATAAAAAGTACCTATGATTGAAACATAATTCATATGCCAGTTGATTCTTTGTTATGGTCTCAGTCATATCCTAGAGCTATGGGATATTAAAAAAAAACAGGTTGTATATCCAGCAATAGGTGAATTTAGGCTGTGAATGGAAATAATTATCTTATTAGAAGCAGATACCGAAACCACTTATCTAGACAAGATTTGAACATTCTATATCTTTTCTTGGGCCACCTTTTCATTATGAGTTCTTCAAGCTGTATTTTCGACATTAAGCTGGATTTAAAAAAAAACAGTGATAGCCTTAGGTCTTGGCATAGTTCGAACCCAAGACACGCACCTCTGATTTTCGGATTCATGTGCGTATTGTATAATTATCACTTGCTTCGGTAAAGGAAAACATCGTGAGGAAACCAGCATGCCTGAGAGATATGTCTCGACGGCGTGTAAAGCCAAGTCAGAGGCCCATGGGCGGCATTAAAACTATGACACACACAGGTTAGGCACTCACCACACGATAAACTGATGAAGAATAACTTCTTCTTCTACTTTATACTTTATATAATAAGCTTTGGTTTACCTTAAAGAACCAGTCGCAGACTCTGGTCCTCTGGTTGAAGACGGTGCCAGCTCCGCAGACAAAGGAGTACATCAGGTTGCCTCCGATACTGGGCACGCACCAATGCCAAACCTGCAAGTAAGAGATATGTTGCTGTAAATATTTGTGCAGGCGTTAGGATCCTACAGTACCAACTTCGCGGTTACCGATTGAGTTGAAAAATATATTAGGGTTTAAAGTATGAAATTGCCGTTTTATTTTAATAGGTACTTCGAACCTTCATGGTTTGAGATTTTTGAGTGAAACTTTTTTCACATGGTACCTATGAAGTTCTTCTTTAAAAAAAATGTGCAACATTTCTATTATCGACTTTAAGTTGTTTTTTAGGGTTCCGTACCCAAAGGGTCAAACGGGACCATATTAAGTACTAAGACTACGCTGTCCGGCCGTCCGTCTGTCACCAGGCTGTATCTCATGAACCATGATAGTTAGCCAGTTGAAATTTCTTCAGATTATGTATTTCTGTTGCCGCTACAACAACAAATACTAACAACAAAATTAAATAAATATTTAGGGGGTTCCCATACAAAAAACTGTTTTTTTTGCTTGTTTTTATAAATAATGGTACAGAACCCTTCGTGTGTGAGTCCGAATCGCACTTGGCCATTTTTTTATTTATTATAATATTATTTTAACGGTATGTGGTCTAAAATAAAAATGAGTAAGTTCCTTCCAATATGTTATAGCAAACATTGTAAGCTACAAAACGTATTGCTATAACAATTATATCAGGCGTTACGTTTCTTCTTCCTTTTGTTTCTGGCTGTTTTGATATCTAGGATATCTAAATGACAAATAATTGTTTTCACAATGAGACAAGGTATTCTAGTTTAGTTTGTCTGAAGAGTTGAGGTATTGTACTTACTTGACACATGGTTTCAGGATCAGCGTAGTACCCGGGTATTTTGTCATCGCAGGTGAATGACAAGCCTTTAGGTACCTCCGTGAAGACCGGGTAGTCTTCTCCGGGTATGTAGCCGTCTAACGACTGGAAATAACAGAACAATTAATTTTACTATAAGCAGAAAAGCCTGTAGAGGAGCTCATGGCTAACTAAAAAACCCCCGACGGACAAAACCTCTAAAACACTAAAAATAAAATTAATCCAAGCGTCGTAGCGTCGGGGGTCCGCTTTGTTTGTATATATATTTTTATGTACTAAGCGGTCTACTTAGCGGTCCCCCGATTTAATTTTTATTTCATGCTTTTTAAACTTATATTATTTTTTCTTAGCCTTGACTGTCCCACTCCTGGGCATAGGTCTACTCCTATTCCTTCCTTTTCTTGGTGTTGCGCCTCTTCTCGCTTATTAACGAAAACAAGGAAAGATATGAATTGAAAAAAAAAACTTGAGCTTATAGGGAGGTGGGGGGGTGTGCAGCCTACCCCCCTGGCGATGCCCATGGTGAGAAAGTGACAAGAATTTAAATTTCCAATCAACTAGACCCGTAGAAGTTGTTTAAATCCCTTCATCAACTAGAAAAGAGGTGATGAGCTTCAAACGGCTGAGCAGATTTTCTCGAAACATAGCTAAGAACACTCTCGATTAAAATACCTTTCAAATGACACTAATTTTATCAAAATCGCTTCATCCGTTTGGGAGCTACGATGCCACAGACAGACACACAGATACACAGATACACACGTCAAACTTATAACACCCCTCTTTTTTGGTCGGGGGTTAAAAAATAGTGCGTGGAGTTTCTCCGCGCGGAAGAAGTGAACCTTCGTAATAATACACGCATGCGTTCAAGTGCCACGCATTCACTCTAGCTCTATCTCTTCTATTCCCCCTCCATGGTAGCATTAAACGTTTAACGCAAGCTTTTTGGAAGTCGCATAAGAAGTTTTAATTCAAAAACAGCCGCTCGGGTTGATTTCTAGGTTAAGCCGCTGCTGCCTAGGTTGGTTCGTGGATGGGTGACCACTCATTACATACATAATTTCCTCCGTGCCTCGTACAGCACGTTAAAACGTTGGTCCCGGCTGTCATTTGTAGATCTTTGACAGTCGTTACAGGTAGTCAGTGGCCCGAAAGTCTGTCAACTATGCAGTCTTAAAAAATGGCATCGTATTGCTCAGTACTAACTAGGTTGTGGAGGTCAGCTGGCTTACCATGACGTCTTAAAGCAGTACTGTTTCACTCTTATTCCAAGGTGAGAAAGAGACGGAGCTATACAGGATGTCTAGCGCCATCTCTTTCCTACACTGGAAAAGTAGTTAAACAATAATATTATAAACTCCATGGTAGGCTACCTGATAGTCTGTCGCTCCATGTAAAATACTGATATTCAGCTGCATCCGGTTAGACTGGAAGCTGACCGCAACATAGTTGGGTAAAGGCAGGCAGATGAATTATATGATTATTTAAGCTATACTAGCTGACCCGCACGCATTCACGTTTTACAACATTTTTAATTTATTCTACGCTCCTATCGGTCGTAGCGTGATGATATAAAGCCTAAAGCCTTCCTCGATAAATAGCCTATCCAACTCTAATGGGCTTTCATTCCAAACCAGGAGGTCTACTCTCTTTCTCCGAAACGTAACTTCGGCAACGAACGAAAATTAAACGTAGTTACGTTTGTGACCCTACTCTATATAATTTGCGGACGCACACAATAACATTCAATACATTCGTTGTCTGTGAATTCGAATGTGTGCGTCGGCAAATTATATAGAGTAGGGTCACAAACGATACTACGTTTAATTTTCGTTCGTTGCCGAAGTTACGTTTCGGAGAAAGCGAGTAGACCTCCAGCAGCTGCCGAGATCGGCACATTCAACCAAACAAACGAACTTAACCTTATAATATTAGTTTAGATTATTTTTAAATTGTAATATAATTAAATACAGTAATTATTATTTAATTATTTCATTCACTCTTCTGAATTAATTTAATAAGTAGATCTCCAATTATATATTTTTTAATGTTATTTTTTTTTTTTATTTGAATGCGAACATTTTATTTGATAGAAGAAATGTTTTATTATTTTTTTTTTATTTTTTTTTTTTTATATTTTATTCATAATGTGGCGTGTTTCTGTCTCTGATTTGATTAACTATTACTGACATTATTTTGAAGTGTATTAAATAACCTAATTATGGATAAAAGTCTGAAATAAATGAATTAAATTAAATATTTGTTCAGCGAGTGCTAAAAAGACCACTAAATAATTCAAGTAAGTATGCAC
Organism: Cerastis leucographa; assembly: GCA_963082945.1. NCBI lineage: Eukaryota > Metazoa > Arthropoda > Insecta > Lepidoptera > Noctuidae > Cerastis > Cerastis leucographa. The sequence goes on along the minus strand of OY720373.1, from coordinate 10,569,922 downwards.
CGCTTGAATTAACAGTAAGTAAATAAGGAAAGAAAGTGTTCGCGAACTAATAGTACAGACATTACAATAATTACAATAACAACACGAATGCGAATGGACGTTGCGAATTAATGCTTGAAAAGGTTATAAACATTATAAAGTGTGTAACGGATGGGACATACCATGTGCGTATTGTATAATTGTCACTAGCTTCGGTGAAGGAAAACATCGTGAGGAAACCAGCATGCCGGAGAGATATTTCTCGACGGCATGTAAAGCTGACACCAGGTCAGGCACTAACCACAGGATAAAGTTGGAATATTCCATGAGCAAAAATATTAATTCCCTTAGAAGATGCATTATCGAATCCAGCATGCCTCTTTTTTCGGATGGCAAATCATCAAATTACTCCTCCCGCTCTGAGCGGAGCGGAAGGGAGTGTCAGACTTGTACTGGCTAAAACCTATCCATGTTCCTTTTTAGCCCTTTGTGTTACAGGACCACGGTACCTATCTCTTTCGAACAGTCCCGCAGCCCTGGCAGGCATCGGACCTCTCGGACACCTTCCGATTTGCTGACATCTCCTTGAGCCGCGCGTGATACACGCTAAAAAAATATATCTAAGAAGGTAATTTTTAAAAACAAGAACAGAATAAACACAGCAGTTATAGAAAAGCTACAAAATTAATTAATATTAACAACAATCGGCGCTCATCAATGTGCGCGGGTCACATTTCCCTCGACACAGTGCCTGAAGACGGTCGTGGCCGCTGAGACAGGGGGTCTACTCTCTAAGCACGAAATCCGTAGGTTCAGCCGAAGTTACGGTCGTTTCCTACTACGTATCACTTACGGACATAAGATTCGTTCAGCGACCGAACTAAAAAATGTATGACAATACGATTCGACAGTTGTCCTTACTCCCGATGTGTTTTCAAAACTCATGAATCTGAAAATATTAGGGAACAGGGTACATTTCGAAGTATAAAGCTAGCTACGGACGAACCCGTATTTTCGTTGACGGACTTAGAGAGTAGACCCCCCAGGCCCAAGAAACGCTGGCGTAACGATATGGACTCGGTCCAGACTGATTTGCCAGAGAAGGCAAACACCGGGAGAGTTGGAAGGAAATGGGGGAGGCCTTTGCACAACCGTGGGACAGAAAACCCAAACAAAAATACAAAAAATCAAGTGTGGTTCGAACTCGCCCAATCCGGGTTCGGTACCAGAGTTTATAACGTAACAACAGTTTATTAGCAATCTAAGCTTATTACTATTATTATAAGCTATAGATCTGAGAAACATCTGTCCATTCTTATTATAATTTCTTCTCACTTAATAAAAATTATAATGATTGAAAAATTACCCTTCAATAAAAAAGTCGACATGTGTATCAAAAGAAAAAAAAAACCGTTAATCTGATTTTCTTCAAGATAATCCTAATGACAGGCAAATTATACAATAATAGATAGAATAATTACTGTTTAATTATACCTACTAAGTTAATTAAAGCTGTGAATTAATGATATACCAACCAGAGTCGCGTGTTTCTTCACACGCAGCGACTTTTTTGTCTTGTCGTGTGACATGCGATTTTTTATTGTCTGCTTCATTTCCACATAGTTTTGGGTAAAATGTAAAAAAATCGTGTTGTAACAGTTTTAGTAGGAAAAGCATTTTAATGTCTGCTGAGGGTTAGGCTAGCATCAGGAATATTGGTTCCGTATTCATCGAATTTTTGGATTAAATTACAAAGAATTTAAAATCTTCATAAAATTTTTGTAAGTCAGCAAAAAACTTTTTCAAATGTAGATAAACTTTTTCTTCTTCATCTGGTAAAAGCGAAACTTGATGTCAGAGTTTTTTTGCCGCACATGAGCCTCTGACTTGGCTTTACATGCCGTCGAGAAATATCTCTCAGGCATGTTGGTTTCCTCACGATATTTCCGTCACCGAAGCAAGTGATAATTATACAATACGCGCATGCATCCGAAAATCAGAGGTGCAGTTCTTGTAAACTAAGAGATAAACTAAGGCTTATCAAGACAAAGTTTTCAAATAATTAAGGAATAGATTATTTGTATTACATTTGACACCTATTTTTTATAAAGTAATACGATCATAAGTGGTTACAGTGAAAGCTACTTTATTTTCTATCAATTCGAAAGATTTACCTGACTTTCGATTTATAATTCACTAGCACTTCGCTCGCAATTTCGTCCGCGAAAATTTTGATATAATATAGCTTATGTTACTCGGTATAGATGTAGGTTTCTAATGGTGAAAGAATTTTTAAAATCGGTCGAGTAGTTTTTGAGTTAAATCGTAACAAACAAACAAACAATCAAATCTTTCCTCTTTATAATATTAAGTTTAGAAAACGCTGTCTCTTACAAAATTAACATACGTCAAAACAGTCAAATTCTTTAGTTAGTCAAATTCTTTCCCTTCTTTTCGCATAATGTTCTTTGTCCTAATATACTTCGGCATAACGATTTTGGCACAATTTGTTTTGGCATAATAATATTTAGGCATAATTTTTTTAGGCATACATTTTATGTTGACATAATCATCTTAAAGAAACAAATTAGTTGTTTTGGCATAAATTTGATTCGCATAACGTTAGTAGGCCTAAAAATGAAACTAACTAGGTTAAAAATTTAATATGCTGTGCAACAAAACTTAGTGACAGAACCGAATTGCTGCAAAACCGACTCCACGTAGTCTTGTTTGTGCTACCCCTAGAGTGTAATTTAAAATCGCGTAGGCGCGTAGGGGTGAGGCGGCCCGCGGGCTTAGAAGCAGGCGGCTGCGAGCGAGCGGCGGTGGTGAGCGAAAGCCGTCTGCGACGATTTGCACGCGTGGGGCCGTCGGAGGCCCGCAGCGCCGGAGCCGTGACAGAAACCCTGCCTGCTGCATGTTGCATGCTTGCTTGAATGCTGAATGCTGCATGCTTGCTTGAATGCTGCATGCTTGCTTGCATGCTGCATGCTTGCTTGTTTGCTGTATGCTTGCTTGCATGCTGTATGCTTGCTTATAAAAAGTTATGCTTTAGAACTTTATGCTTAATAAATTTATGCTTAATCATTATTATGGTTAGAGAAATTATGCTTAAAAAAATAATGCGTAAGCTGTTATGCGTACTTATATTATGCGAAAATATAATTATGCCAAACAAAATTATGCGAAGTTATATTAGGTCTTTAAATTTTATGCAAATGGATAGGGAACCCAGTCAAATACCCACAGGAGTTCCTGTTTCATTGCGTATTGTATTCTACGGAACCCTAAAAAATCTCCTATCCGGGGAAGAAGGTTATCGTGTATCGAGGTGAATTTGTAAGTGATTAGCTTTTTAGCCGAGTTTACTAAGTCCAAAAACAAAGGCATAATTGAATAGTGAAGACTGCTTTATTGTTCGCAGAAGTCATTCATTATTTATTGGCTATTGACACGGAATGTAGGCCATAATAGCTTAGTTTTGATTTGTTTTTATGCCAGGTGTAAAGGGCAGTTTTCCGCAAACTGACAGGGTGCACTCAGCTCCTTATCTTGAATCATATTTCACCGGATTTTTTCTCAGGACTAGTGCTCACACCGAGGCCTCCGGGCTTTCTTTTAGGTCCCCTAAAAACAGATCCAACGGTCTTTTAAGAGTTCCATTGCCAAATAGCAAAGACGGAACCGTTATGGATTCGGTCCGTCCGTCCGTATGTCACAAACTTTTCGTTCCGAGACTGTTGGAATCTCACAGTATAAATTTGGAGAGTGTAACGGAAATGGTACATACATACTTAAGGGTGTGCTACAGACCATCAAACTGAACATGTTCTCCATCGGAAAAAAATCGTAACAGCGACAAAATTATCTGCTGCCCCATACAAAATTTCAGCACCTGTTTGACCCAAATGTATGGAGCAGCTGATATTTTTTCTGTCTGTAGCACACCCTTAAGTATGTAAATACCCTTTCCGTTACACTCTGTATAAACCGCTACTCAAGTATAATGTGAAATAAGAAAAAAATAAAAAAAAATAGGGGTGGCCTTCCGTACATGTTACTGACGATTAAAAATCTCTTATTTGAGAAAAGACATAAATTCCATTGAAGTATAGTTTTATGACAATTTCTATCAATTCTTAAGAACAAAAACATTTTTGAATCACATAAAAATATTGTAAGGTATTTATTCTCGTGGCTGTACGTATTCTATTAAAGCCATCTCGTGTTAATTTTGACAGATCATCAATTTAACGGTCGCAATAGTAATGACTGCATTGTTTATTATTGTAATGACAGTTTAATTAGCAGATTGTTATTTTTATCGGTACTAATCTGATAATTGAAAGATTATCTAGCTTCCAACTAAGTGTCCTAGCTCCTAGTTTGACACTGAGCAATAACTTACAATAACCTAGTTATAGGAGCTCATGGGTAAATAATAACAGCCGCACGGGTCGATCCTCAAGACAAAAATGAAAAAAAAAAACACACTGTCAACTTTCATCCACCATTTTAACCCCTGTGGTGAATTGATTTTCAAAACCCTTTTCAACCTTTCTTTATTTTTGTTAAAGGCTCTCAGACCCAGTGATTTAGGGTGTCAGTGAAATTAAGATTTTGATAAAATATATGTAGGTACTTTATGGAGGAGCTCTTGGCTAAATAATAACAGCCGCACGGGTCGATTGTCAAGGTAAAGCCTCATCAGAAGGCTTAAAGTCACTCAACGGGCAATAGAGAGGGCTATGCTCGGAGTTTCCTTGCGTGATCAAATCAGAAATGAACACATCCGCGAGAAAACCAAGGTTATCGACGTAGCCCAAAGAATTGCCAAAATTAAGTGGCAGTGGGCAGGGAACATTGCTCGCAGAACGGATGGCCGTTGGGGGTGAAAAGTTCTGGAATGGCGACCGCGAACCGGGAGACGATGCGTTGGAAGGCCTCCCTACTAGGTGGATCGATGACCTGATGAAGGTTGCGGGAATCCACTGGATGCGAGGCGCACGGGACAGGGCAATGTGGCGACACTTGGGAGAGGCCTATGTCCAGCAGTGGACGTCTTTCGGCTAAAATGATGATGATATCACCTGCACAATTTCCTAAACTGTGATAAATAAATAATGTGAAAACTACTCACGGCTAATGATCGGTCAATCAGATAAAATAATACTGTTAGAACTCCTACGGAACCCAGGTTGATCCCGCACAGTCGTTTTTGTTGTGTCATTTTCGCAGCGGTACCCCAATTGTGTGGGTTTAACTCAAACCTGAAACAAACAAACACAGTTTTAGTTTTTATTCAGCAGATTCAGGTAGTTTTTTTTCATTTTGCTTTTGTAACAACCATACTGCGATCGCCAACCCGCCTGCCAAGCGTGGCGATTAAGGCAAAACCTATGTCAATGTGGCGACACTTGGGGGAGGCCTATGTCCAGCAGTGGACATGTTTCGGCTGAAAAGAAGAGGATGACAATACGACAATAAATTAACCGGCGTCAACTTGTACATACGGATAATTTTATGAAGAGATCGGTAGTCACATACATAAAAGTAGAAAATCATGGAAAATTTCATCATCAGCCTATAATGTTCTCACTGCTGGGACACAGGCTTCCTCTCAATGAGACGGAGTGGGCTGTAATCCACCACGCGGGCCCAGTGCGGGTTGGTAGATGTCACATGTCTTCAAATTTTTAGTTCTAGGACATGCCGGTTTCTTCACGATGTTTTCCTTCACCGTTTTGAGAACAGCGGTGATGAAATAAATTACACAAAGTAATAGGCCTGTCTAGGTTCGAACCTACGACTTACTGCTCAGTCAGGGCTGCCACCACTGCGCCACCGTTGCTCTCATGGAAAATATAATGCTCTTTTAAATCATTACTTCTTATAAGCTAGAACTCTGTCAACCCTACCTTAAAAACAAGGATACAGAGTTACAGCTAAGCCCCTACCAATACGAATAAATAATAGGGGATGATCACATTTTTTTTTCTTTGTCCGTCGGGTAGTTTATTGAAAAGTATTGGACACGTATTTTTTCTTTTTTCACGTGGTCAGAAAATTACGGAGATATATTAAGTTGAAATGGCGCATGACGTCACATGTAGGTAAGTTTTATACCTACTTGTGACGTAGTGAGTCCCCAATCTCCATCTTTAATGAGTTTTAACTAAGTATTTTTTTTGGTATTTTGATAAAACAAGAAATACGTGTCTAATATTTTTGTATTACCTGTCTGACGGACAAAATAGAATGTCGTTTTCTTTACCCAGTCCGCACCCCTATTATATCTATGTGAATTAAAAGAAAAACTGCAACAATGTCGTTCGTTACCCAACAGACGAAGAAACAAAAATATTTGATCACAATTGCCTTGCCAATGCACATTGACGTTGTACGTATTATGCAAAATGACATATCTATGTGAAATTATGTGAAATTGTTTTGGTTGGTTGTGAAAATGACAAGATATGAAAGGTAGTTACTTGAAATGTTTGCTAGGAAACAATTATCATCATCATCATCATTAGCCTATAATGTTCCCACTGCTGGGACTCAGGCCTCCTCTTCTATCAGAGGGAGTGGGCTATAATCCACCACGCGGGCCCAGTGCGGGTTGGTAGATGTCACATGTCTTCGAACTTTTGGTTCTAGGACATGCCGGTTTCCTCACGATGTTTTCCTTCACCGTTTTTGAGAGCAGCGATGATGAAATAAATTACACAAAGTAATTCGCCTGCCTGGGTTCGAACCCACGGCTTACTGCTCGTAAGTTGGGGCGGCTACCACTGGGCTCCCGCTGCCCTCAACAAGGAAACAATTAAAGAATGGAATTTCTAATGCAGTTTTGAGGAGCTCGTCGCTAAATAAAAACAGCCGCACGGGTCGATCTTTAAGGTTAAGCCGTGCTTGCCGAGGTTGGTCCGTGGATGGGTGACCACAAATTACATTCTGAGTTTCGTCCGTGCCTCGGAAAGCATGTTAAGCCGTTGGTCCCGGCTGTCATTTGTAGATCTTTGACGGTCGTTACGAGTATTCAGAAGCCAAAAGTCTGACATCCAGTCTTACAAAGGCGTATCGTATTACCCAATTACTGGGTTGTGGAGGTCAGATAAGCAGTCGCTTCATGTAAAATACTGGTACTCAGCTGGATCTGTTCGAATGGAAGCCGACCCCAAGATAGTGTGGGAAAACGCGGCAGATGATATTAATTTAAAATGCAGTTTCCTGAGGCCTCGGTGGTCTAGTCACAAGGGCAACTGCCGACCATGAGGTCCCGGATTCGATTCTGACGTCGGACAAAGTTTTATTGGGTCCGGAATTTCGCAGTAGCAGCTACTAAGTCTGAACTTGTGGCCGGTAAGATCCAACCCCCTAGAAGGTAGGTCATAATCTTCCTGCCCTTGTACCATGTTATTTGTGATCGGAGTAACACGTTTTTGAAGTGAAACTTCTTATGCAACTTCCAACAAGTTTAACGTTTTCATGGAGGGGGAATATTTTCTATTACCCACTAAGAGATGGCGATATTACAAGATTTGTGACTACGTAGTTCTACTAGGTACGCAAGATGGCGTGCAAACAGTCATGCATTCGACTCTTCGGTGTGACCAGCCTTCGCTCAATTTCCATGAGTAGAATAACCTCGATAAACTTATGTAATAAAAAGTGTACAACAATAAAACAATAAAATATTATTTAGAAGATCAATAAATACAATAACGAGAGTGAATGCGTAGCACTCGAACGCATGCGTGTAGTATTACGAAGTTTCACTTCTTCCGCGCGGAGGGACTCCACGCACTATTTTTCTTCCAATTTCCCCTGTCATTCATCATGCTATCTCATAAAGTTAGAGTGAACAGGCTTCTTCTGGGTAAGCTCGTACCATCGTCGACTTTGTCTCTGTCATCTCTGACCTAGACTAGAGTCAAGAGCAAACACATCGCAAATTAAAAAAAAAAATCGACCAGCATTTTTTTTTCTTTTTTTCATGTACTCCGATTTTGTCGTGATTTGTAGTCCGATTTAAATGATATTTTAATTAGTAGAGGTAGCTCGCACGGTTTTCCCATATCTATATATATAAAAGAAAGTCTATTTTTTTTTTTAATGGCATCTCGCAGTTCAACCTATGACGTTGTCGTCTGCTTAACCGGACTATCCTGTGGGTGCCTTTAGAGTAAGGCCTCCAGCCAGGGCATAAAAACTTACAAACTAAGCGACTGCACGCTAAGGGCACCCCCTGTGGGGTACGAATCTCGGCTTAGGGCGTCGCTGGGGGAGGACTGCATGGGGACAGGCTGGATCTGAATGGTATCATTATTTAGGGACTGATTTAAAACTGCTGGCACAGCATCGCGGGCTGGCTCGAGCGAGGGTCGGGGAGGGCATGGACCGGGACGTCGCGACGGACCTCGACGGCGAGGTCGGAAAGACGGCGGTTTGAGTCGGAACTTTTTAAGAGTGCTAGTCTCTTTGCTACTCTCCTGGAGGAGGGTGATAGCATCATCTGGAGTGACGAGTGTATGCCTAGGACGGCGTACTGTACTAATGCGCGAGGGTTCGTAACGGGCGGCCGCTGCGATCAGGGTAAAAGAAAGTCGTGTTAGTTACACTATTTATAACTCAAGAACGGCTGAACCGATTTGGCTGAAAATTGGTGAGTTAGCTTAGAACCAGGAGACGGACATAGGATAGGGAGATTAGGGTAGGTAGGTAGGGTAGAGTAGGTTAGGTGGGTAGATAGGGTAGGTAGGTAGGAAAAAGTGCATTGCAACGCATGCCGGGTACAGCTAGTAAATTAATAAAACTATGTTACTTGGGGTCAGCGCAATGTTTTTGCGCTGACCCCAAGTAACATAGGACAAGGGCAGGATGATAATCATAAGGAAAACAAGAAGTGTGATAAAATATTCAGTGCTTCTGTCTCTGCATGAGAGGACCAATTATACCACTAGGTCAATAACAGATATGATTGCCTAAACGTAATAAAAAAAAGAACTGTATCATCATATTAAAACAAAAGTGTGTCACGCCGTAGGTCAATCATTAACCTTGGTGGTGCAATCATATTGTTTTTGTAATATGATAAAATCTCTCTCACATTGTTTTAATTACAGCCGTAACAAGTACTTTAACCGATGATTATTATCTTTACAGAATTGTTATCCCTTTTTAGATCGTAAAGTTCACAGTTATTACAAAAAAAAAACTGGGTATTATGAATTAGTCAGACGCGGACTCGATATAACAGCCGTACGGGTCGATCTGGTTCAGCAACGCTGGTCGAGGTTAATCTTTGGATGGGTGACCGTCGATAACATTTCGAGTTCTCTTCGGCTTTCGTGCGAGCCTTTTCCCAAACTATCTTGGGGTCAGCTTCCAGTCTAACCGGATGCAGCTGAGTACCAGTATTTTATATGAAGCGACTGCCTATCTGACCTTCACAACCCAGTAACTGGGTAATACGATACCCCTTGGTGAGACTGGATGTCAGACTTTTGGCTGCTGACTACTTGCAACGACTGTCAAAGATCTACAAATGACAGCCGGGACCAACGGCTTAACGTGCTTTCCGAGGCACGGAGGAAACTCGGTATGTAATTATGGTCACCCATCCACGGATCAACCTTGGCAAGCATGGCTTAACCTCAAAGATTGACCCGTGCAGCTGTTTTTATTAGCCACGAGCTCCTCAATATGTCAAATAGTCAACATAACAATAGTCAACAATGTGTCTTGTTCTACGTTTTGTAGTAAGCAACGACTTATTGTCGGGCTTACGCTGTCCTCCCATACTTAAATACCAACGCTGTAACATAGAAATATTGTAAAACCAAATGATTTTAAAAGAGTAACCATGGAGTTTCTTGCCGGTTCTTCTCTATAGGAAACAACCAACCCGAACCGAGCACCTTTTTGTCGACTGTTTATAAGTGCCCGTATAGGCCTTTCAAATAAAAATATTTAGATTTTTTTATTTTGAGTGGGTGATTTCAGGCTAATAAAATTATAATATTTTCATGAAGATTATGTAAACTTTTGACACCACTTCTATCTTATTATTAAGGAACCCTAACTTTCAAAACGTAAGGACGAGTTAAAAAAAAATTAAGCTCTACAAAATTAAATTAAGCTTGTGCAATTTTAATTGTTACAATAATTGCATTCGTGTCTGGAGTTTTAAGTTAGTTACGTAAATTCATTTAAATTTGAGTTTTAATGTAATTTCGGATTTAATTAAAGGGCACATAAGTGCAATTTAACTTAGGAGGAAAGGTATGAAGTAAAGCATATAGTTATTAGCAAATCCGTAATGTTGGCCCTTTAGATTATAAATGAGATTAAGCAATATTTTGATGACAAGTAAATGTTATAATAACATACAGCAAGATTGATCAACAAGTTTGCTCACTGCGGCATTGCTATTACAATCCTTTCAACCAAAGTTTTCTCTCATTTTAGGGTTCCGTACCCAAAGGGTCGGGACCCCATTACTGAGACTTCTCTGTCCATCCGTCCGTCTGTCACCATTCTGTATCTCATTAACCGTGACAGTTAGCCAGTTGATTTTTTTACAGATTATGTATTTCTGTTGCTGCTATAACAAGAAATACTAAAAACAGAATAAATTCATAATCCACGGTGACTAGATTAGTACCCAGTTGACGGCAATAGGCTCGCTCTTATTACATGAGACTTTCCACTTAACTGGCGAAACGTGGGTATACTGTTAGATAAACCTCTGCCTAAACCCTCCGAGATTACAGGCGTGATGTTATATATTAATTGCAGTTCCTACCCGCCTCGGCAAGTGCCGCACACTTTCCCACGATCACAAAAAACTATATATCATTACATTATAAGCAATACGGTTTTTCTATCTTCCACAACATGCTTATATACAAACTTTTTTGCCCGTCTATGATTTGTTAGACACATTGTTCCTACTTTATAATTGACTTTGCAAGTGTCAGTCAGGAATTTTGTTTGTGGTTATAATTGTCAAAACGTGTGTGAATTTGTTTTTTAATAAGCCGTGCGGTTGATTTGATTTTTGTCTGCCGAAAATGTCTGAATTTGTGGACAAACTTTTATTTAATCACAATAATGATAATAAAACTCATCCTAGTTTTATTATCATTAATCTTTAATTATTCGTTTCTTTAAAAAAACAATATTAAAAACACGAGAGCAACGGTGGCTCAGTGGTGGCAGCCTCGATTTACGAGCAGTAAGCCGTGGGTTAATCACCGCTGCTCTCAAAAATGGTGAAGGAAAACATCGTGAGGAAACCGGCATGTCCTAGAAAAATAAATTCGAAGACATGTGACATCTACCAACTCGCACTGGGCCCTCGTGGTGGATTACAGCGCACTCCCTCTTATAGAGAGGAGGCCTGTGTCCCAGCAGTGGGAACATTATAGGCTGATGATGATGATGAAAAAACATGCGAGTTGTCGACATGTGGGATGTGAAGTAGCAATCTTTGTGCTGATAGTCGTATCAGCCAATGGCTTAATTGCCAAGAGCTTCCACCAATACCTGAGAAGGCTCTCGAAAGGCAACTGGATCAAAGGCTTTATTCAGAAAACGAATCTCCTGAATACGGCTCGTCTTGTAAGCAGGTTCCTCTCTCTGGAGCCCTGACCACCGTGAGCTCGGTTAGGATTATTATAATCACCACAAGGTACTCTCAAGTCGGTAAAAGAAAACATCATGACGAAACCCACACGCCCTAGAACCGAAAAATTGAGGGCATAATATGACATCCACCAGCACTCCGCTAGCTCATTCTCACAGAGAATTAATGGTAATTATCTTCCCTGCCAGGGTTGCGGGACTGTTCGAAAGAGATACCGTAACCCTGGAACACAAAGGGCTAAGAAGGAACATGGATGGGTTTTAGTCAGTACAAGTCTGACACTCTCTCCCGCTCCACCCAGAGCGGAGGGAGTCATTTGATGATTTCCCAACCGTAAAAAAAAAATGGGAATTATCTTCGGCCTCACTGCTTTTATTTTTTATCTTAGGTATAGGTAGGAACCGATAATGTTTTATGTAGCAATCAAACTTACAAACCTAAAACTTTTTCTAACCCTTACTCTCATTATTATCTCAAGAGACAGTTACATACAAAAAACACCTAACTAATCTACCTACTTTCCAATTTAAACATAATATTACGCCTGTAAACTCTGAAGGCTCAGGTAGGTGGTGAATGGCATCTCGCAGTTCAATCTAGGAGGTTGTCGTCTGCTTAACCGGACTATCCTGTAGGTGCTTTGAATGTAAGGCCTCCAGCCAGGGCATAAAGAAGCTTACGATCTAAGCGACTACACGCTAAAGGCACCCCCTGTGGGGTACGAGCCTCGGCTTAGGGCGTCATTAGAGGGGGGACAGCATGGGGACAGGCTGGATCTGAATGAACCGAATAGCATACCCGCATTTCGCCAATTATGTTAAAGTCCCATTATAATAAGGGCCGAGACCAGTGCCATCAACATAAACTCAACCAAATTCAAATCAAATCAAAATCATTTATTTCAAGTAGACCAGTTACAGGCGCTTTCGAATAGTCGAACAACAATAAAAATGAAGCTACAGTCCCAGTCACAAGACATAATAACAGCCGCAGTGAAAGTACTGTGCCCATTCGACAGCGTAGATCTCTATGGAGAAGAAGATTCTGAGGCTCATCATCGTCTTGCCCTCATCCGTGTTCATTTCGTCGAGGTCGCAAAAGCATTTCTTCTCCTTCCATACTTCTCTATGACTCGTAATCTCATCAGACACCTCCTTTCTTGCCATATCATCCTTCACACAGTCCATCCATCGTTTTTTTGGTCTTCCTCTACTCTTATAGCTATCCACATTCATACTCAAACTTTCCTCACGAGATTTTCCTCATTCTTAGCTGTAACTAACGAATTCCTGATTAAAAATACAATAACACTTGAACCTGGGAATCAAACCCGGGGAATTATGCTCAGCAGTAGTGCATGCAACCACAAGACCTCTCATTAAAGTCCCATAATTATAAAAAAAGCGATAGTTACACACAAAAACACAGAACAATTCTACCTCCCCATTTCATGAGAAACAATACTACAATATTAGCGCCGATTGCCCAACTCAGGAAAGGAACCCGCGACCACAGGTTGGCTAACATGATAGATCATGTAACAATGTCGTGTTTCACCTCATGAGATATTAATTAGGTTCTATATACCTCGGTATATTATACGTAGATCGGCCGTGTAGATTTGTCAAGTAGAATTTATGGTGCTTTCCCTTGTCGTCTTCGGTGAGACACCATACCAACCAACCCGATTCCGCACGCAACAAATATTTGTAAGACCTACAGACAGTTGTTCCGGGTCTGGCTGTTTGTGTAGGTATGTGAGTTTATACAAGTTGTTGTTTTGCATTCTCGTCAAATTCAAGGAGGTAACTATGCTAATGATTCTCGTCTCAAATCAATAATAAAATGAGTAGGTAATTTTTATTTTTTTTCTTATTTATGGAAATCGGTAAGTGTGAATTACCCGTATTTCTAAACTCGGGCCGTCTGATTCTCGCCCTATAACCGCGCTTCCATACATACAAACAATCTCAAACGTTTATTCAATAATTTCTTATTCCCAAACCATGTTAAGGGGGTTATTCTGAAATACTGACAAACATAAAAAACCAAAAAAAAACAGTGTTTATTAATAATTAAGTAGGTACCGTAATTTTAATTGATTATTTATGTCTTTTGGGACAACCTCCTGAATTTTGACGAGGATGCAAAACAACACCTTGTATTTTTGTAAACGCAACCACGATACAGGAGAAATTCTTAGTGTGGGGCAAGGTTTTAAAAAAATATTGAAATGGAGTAGTCGGCCGCAATATAACGACTTTCCCACAAAACCAAATCACACTACAATTAATTTCAAGGGCTCCAATTTCAACTGATGCCGAAACAACTACATTATACAACGAATTTCGTGCTCCTCGCCATTAAACAAGCATATTATAAGTATAAGAAACATCATGCGAAAAACTTTTGATACGAGTACTCAAGTACACAATTACCAAACCGTTAAAACAAGATGTTTGCAATATTTTAGAACTGTGTGAATATTTTGTAACGTTAAACATTGTTATTTTATCTTGGTAGACATCTTTTTTTTGCGTGGGGGTGGGTTTAAAGAATGGTGTTTTGGTGTGGGTAACTTCGTTGGTTCGTGTACTCGTACCGACTGCCTCGTTGGCCGATTCTCAACTCGGGCATAGTGTTTTTGGGCTGGTTTTTTGTATGTTGGGGTCAGTCTATCTTGATGCAGTTGAATACCCGACATTTTATTACATTATGCGACTGCCTATCTGACATAACCAGCCAGCTAAGGAACGATTTTTCAGCATTTTTCGTTTTTTTTTTTAATTTTAATTTCAATTTTTTTTTTAAACCTTGCCACGTACTAGGATTTTTACTGTACCATGGGTGCGTTTTACAAACATTTAAACTGAAATACACAAACAGCCAGACCCGGAACAACTATCTGTAAGCCATACAAATATTTGTTCCGTGGGGGGACGAACCCGTGACACGCAGCGCAACAGTCGATCGCTCAGCAACGGCACTAACTGTGCCGTCAAATTAAATTCGCGGCATGATAAAACAACATTCTTGCTACAAAATCTAGATAATGTGGCCTATCGGCCATCTTTCCCAAGACATTACGCCATCATAACGGAGCCAATGGCTAAGAAGAACCCTTTCATCTTTCATTTATTCTCATCATTAGAAAGGAGGGCAGGAAATATAATGGAATGAGGACACGAGGTAGGAAAGATGACACAATTGATTAGTAATATCATTACGCCTGTTTTTAATAATAAAGATGAAATGATTAGACCTATTAAGGGTGTAAAAAGACCCCGAAAAGCACTGGTTCTCCCCGCCATGATTGCGATCTTCTTTTTGTTTTAAATTACATCGTCTCAAACTTTTTCGTCTGTGTGTTGCATGTCGCGTGACGTTCGGCCGCGGAGTAAGGATAAAGTGAAAGGCGCTCTGACGAGCGCCTTTCACTTTATCCCTACTCCGCGTTTTATACCCTTAATGGAATATTATTCCAAAAATTTTTAGTTAAATGTCTATAGTGTGAAAAAAAGTTTCACTTTTACCGTGTTTTCATAAAACCACACAATCCTTTTTCTAGTTACGGGCATTTTTTTGAGGAGAAAACTTTTTAAGCGGCGTTGTGCACTTTTGTGATGGGTAAAAAATGTTTAACTCACGTCAGGATACGTAGGTTGCGAAGTAATTTGAACTTTATGACATCTGTCTTTTTGAGTTTGGGTTTTCAAAACTAGATAATTATCTTATGCACAAACAAAACCTTCGGTTTCTCCAAAGATGTAATATTCGTAAGACGGATTTTAATAGTTCTGAAGTGTTAAATTTTTAATGTAATTTAAATTGTCATGTTTGTGTACGATAGCGCAATAAATGGATTTTGTATTTTACCACATAAATGATAGTATTTTATACTGATAATTAAAGGAATTCGTGCAAAATTATTCCCTAACCATTTTAAAATATCAAAAATGCACAACGTTAATATTCAAGTTTTAGTTTAGTTTTTTTTTTATTTGCGATGTGTTTGCTCTTGACTCTAGTCTAGGTCAGAGATGACAGAGACAAAGTCGACGATGGTACGAGCTTACCCAGAAGACGCCTGTTCACTCTAACTTTGAAGAGATTAGGGTTGTAAGCGTTCGGAAACGCAGACGCAGGCAGAGAGTTGAAAACGCTTAGTGCGAATTGGTGGAATAACAAATACGTAGATATTGGGGGTTAAAGTAAAGTTCCAAGTTTTTTTTTATGTTATAACTTCTTTTTCAGCGACAGAAACAGGTTGTGACATGGAAGCAGAGCCTTTTAGAAAATATCGATGACATTTTTTTTTTTTTGCTATAGCCTGCTCTAACTTTTGTAGTAAACAAAGAATTATTGTCGGGCCTACACTGTCCCATACTTATTAATTACTAACGCTGTAACATTCAAATATTGTAAATCCCAATGATTTTAAAAGAGTAACCATGGAGTTTCTTGCCGGTTCTTCTCCATAGGAAACGACCAACCCGAACCGTGCACCTTCTGTCGATGTTTTAGAAGTGCCCATGTAAAATAACATAGTTAGATTTTCAATACTACTGATATATGTATCGTATTTACTATTTGATATGAGCCACCAATATTTCGGCGCTGTAGCAAGCGCCTTGGTCACGGATGAAATGAAATCACGGACAAAATGTCCGGAATCTAATATAATACTAATAATAAAGCTGAAGAGTTTGTTTGTTTGTTTATTTGAACGCGTTAATCTCAGGAAATCCAGGGCCGATTTTAAAAAAATCTTTTTTTTTTTTTGTGAATATCATCTCGCAGTTCAACCTATGAGGTTGTCGTCTGCTTAACCGGACAAACATTCTTACAGTGTTAGATAGCCCATTTATTGAGGAAGGCTATAAGTTATATATCATCACGCTACGACCAATAGGAGCGGAGCAGCAATGACAAATGTAGCAAAAACGGAGAAAATGTGACGCAGAAAAAGTAGCGCGGGACAGCTGGTTCAAAAATAATAGTCAACACGGTAAATATCCCGTTTCCAGTTTTGTTTATAGTGTTATTGAACATGTCAGTTTAAAAACTTCAAAAAAATCTATGACATTCAAAGTTGATCACATTCCTCACTGCCCGTAGGCGTAATTTTATCTTCCGGAATTTTTATCAGTTCAAAATCAGTGCATAAATCTTAGTGAAATTGCCACCTCACACAGTTAAAATTAATGTAAATTAAAGTCATAATAGACAAGTGATTTCAAACTATTAGCATATTATTATTATGTAATCCACATCTATGGTTTAAAAGTGAGTTAATTTCGACACGGGCAGTTAACTTTCAGTTATCAGGCCACGCAATTTGATAAGTCTGTTATATAATTTTAGATTCTAGAATGGAAACATGGAAGAGCTGAACTATGTAACTTCCAGCCTTCTTAGGGTTCCGCACCCAAAGGGCCAAACGGGGCCCTATTACTGAGACTTCGCTGTCCGTCCGTCTGTCACCAGGCTGTATCTCATGAACCGTGATAGTCAGCTAGTTGAAATTTCTACAGATTATGTATTTCAGTCGCCGCTATAACAACAAATAATAAATATAGAATAAAATTAATATTTAAGGGGGCCCCATACAAAAAAGCCAAGTCAGAGGCCCATGGGGGACATAAAAACTCTGACACCAGGTTAGGCCTAACCAAAAGATAAAGACAGACTGCTTAACTCAACAGTGACATCCACCTTTAATACTCCCCTACCAACCTACCTCATGATCATCATCAGCCTATAATGTCCCACTGCTGGGACACAGGCCTCCTCTCTATGACAGGGAGTGGGCTGTAATCCTCCACGCGGGCCCAGTGCGGGTTGGTAGATGTCACATGTCTTCGAATTTATAGTTCTAAAACATGCCGGTTTCCTCACGATGTTTTCCTTCGCCGTTTTTGAGAGCAGCGGTGATGAAATAAATTACACAAAGTATTGCGCTTGCCTGGGTTCGAACCCGCGGCTTACTGCTCGTAAGTCGGGGCTGCCACCACTGGGCCATCGCTGCTCTACCTCCTACATGCAACAAACTAATCATGCATCGTATCTACACATCACGTTCCCAACTTAGCGTGATTATACGAGTATGTTTGTTCCTGTACTTTCTAATTCCGATGCATTTTATGAACGAATCGGTTCAGTAACTATTCTACTGAGGATCGCATGTTTTAGCTGGATTGAAGTGAATTGTCATTATTTAAAAAGTGGTTGAAAAAAGGTGTGTTGGGTTTATAAGTGACGTTTTTGATGAATTTGTCAGTGGTTGACGACTTTATCGTTTCAATAGGGGTGCGGACTGGGTAAAGAAAACGACATTCTATTTTGTCCGTCAGACAGGTAAAAATATTAGACACGTATTTTTTGTTTTATCAAAATATCAAAAAATTACTTAGTTAAAACTCATTAAAGTTGGAGAGTGGGGGCTCACTACGTCACAAGTAGGTATAAAACTTACCTACATGTGACGTCATGCGCCATTTCAACTCAATATATCTCCGTAATTTTATGACCACGTGAAAAAAGAAAAAATACGTGTCCAATAGTTTTCAATAAACTACCCGACGGACAAAGAAAAAAAATTAGATTGTCCCCTATTTATGGAGTAGGTAAGTCTATACTTATAATATAATCTAATACTACTAATAATAAAGCTGAAGAGATTGTTTGTTTGTTTGCTTGAACACGCTAATCTCAGGAACTCCTGGTCCGAATTAAAAGAATATTTCAGTGTTAGATAGCCCGTTTTTCGAGGAAGGCTATATATCATCACGCTACGACCAATAGGAGCGGAGCAGCAATGAAAAATGTTGCGAAAACGGGGAAAATGTGACGCAGGCGAAGTTGCGCGGGACAGCTAGTTAATATTATAAAGCTGAAGAGTTTGTTTGTTTGGTTGAACGGCCTATTCTCGGGGACTACTGGTTTGAAACTAAAAATATGTTTAGGGTTGGTTAGCCCATTTATCGAAGAAGACTATAGGCTATATAACATTACGCTACGACCAATAGGAGCAAAGCATCAATGAAAACTGTTTAAAAAAAAAAACCAAGATTTTATTGTTTTAACTTTATTTTCAATATCTCCTCTCCCCGTGCTATTCAATGCATCAATCATCACAATTTATTGAGTGCTACTGTACTAAAACAGTGACTTTTCACCCCACAAAATGTTACCCAGCAACAATTTTAACGTTAGTTAGTTATAAGTTAATTAACTCACGTTAAAATGATTACTAGGAAGCATTACACTTAGTTTGAAGTGCAGAATACTTGGTTGACGTCTTCTTTAAGTGTCCATTTACGCCTTGAAGGTCATTTCAGTCGCTATTTTACAAGGACCAAAGAATTCAAAGACCAGTTTCTTAAGGTTGGTGCTATTGTTCACGGTTATCTGGTTTCCAAGGCGGTGGAGAGGTTGCCGATAAGGTCTAGTACAATCTTGAAATCTAGATTCTAGATAATTTAATTTACAACAGATGCATTTCGCGGAGTGACTGATTTATTGGATGCTATGCTTCTCGTCTGAAATATTTTAATTTACCTTACCAAAAAAACCGGCCAAGTGCAAGTCGGACTCGAGCACGAAGGGTCCCGTACCATTTTTTTAAACGAAGTAAAAAAATCAATTTTTTAAACGAAGTAAAAAAATCAATTTTTTGTATGGGAGCTCCCTTAAATATTTAATTTATTCTGTTTTTAGTATTTGTTGTTATAGCGGCAACAGAAATACATAATGTGTAGAAATTTCAACTGGCTAACTATCCGGTGCATAAGATACAGCCTGGTGACAGACGGACGGACGGACAGCGAAGTCTCAGTAATAGGGTCCCGTTTGACCCTTTGGGTACGGAAACCTAAAAAAAAACAATTTGTGGTCAAAAGACAAATTTAATGTGTAAGCAGTTCCTGTTAGCAGTATAAGGTGGAAGCGCCAGGGAATCCCGAAATCCATACGGAAATCCTTACGTTTTTTGCAATAGGTACGAGTATGAGAGCAGTGGTGGCCCAGTGGTGACAGTCCGGCCGTCGACACGGCCTGTCGTCATAAGACGGACCGATAAACTTAAGAGCACTTATGTTTTGTTTATTTATTGTAGTAATGTTTAGCTAGCTTTGGAGTGAGCTGTAAACTACTAGCTGCTAACAGCTAGCTTGGATATTCATTGAAAGGAATGGATTTGAAATTATGCTAGAATTGTTACTGATCATCATCTGCCTAACCCTTTCCAGACTATGTTTGGGTCCGCTTCCAGACTAACTGGTCGCGGCTGCCTATCTGACCTCCACAACCCAGTAACTGGTTAATACGATACCCCTTGGTGAGACTGGATGTCAGACTTTCAGGCCACTGACTGCGTGCAACGACTGTCTAAGATCTACAAATGACAGCCGGGACCAACGGCTTAACGTGCTTTCCGAGGCCGTAAGTACATCTCTGACTTACCCTTTGGGGTTACAGGCGTAAGGTTACATTATTATTTTAACTCTGGCTCCAAGTTCCGTAGATAATAATTGAGAGATAGTATTTTGTATGTAGCTCGTGTTTGCGTTTGTGTATGGAGCTCGTGGCTAAATAATAACAGGCGCACGGGTCGATCTTTAAGATTAAGCCGTGCTTGCCGTTGTTGGTCCGTGGATGGGTGACCATAATGACATACCAAGTTTCCTCCGTGCCTCGGAAAGCACGTTAAGCCATTGGTCCCGGCTGTCATTTGTAGATCTTTGACAGTTGTTACGAGTAGTCAGAAGCCAAAGTCTGACATCCAGTCTTACTAAGGGGTTATCGTATTACTCAGTTACTGGGTTGTGGAGGTCAGATAGGCAGTCGCTTCATGTAAAATACTGGTATTCAGCTGCATCCGGTTAGACTGGAAGCAGACCCCAACATAGTTTGAGAAAAGGCTAGGCAGATGATGAGTATTTTGTATGTATAATTGCTTGCTATTGTTTCAAGGCCTCCACCGAAAGTTTTTCTTTCTCAAAATAAAGAAAGACGGCGTAATAACATCGTGTTAGTTTTGGTGACCTGATTTTAATGCTTTCTACTTATACCAGCAGTTTATTATTTACTAGCTTCTGCATACGAGTTAGAGAAATATATTCTATAGCACTCTTTTATACAAGGTGTTGTTTTGCATCCTCGTCAAATTCAAGGAGGTGACTATGCTAATGATTCTCGTCCCGAATCAATATTAAAACGGGTAGGTATTTTTCTTATTTATAGAAATCGGAAATTGTGAAAACCACCCGTGATTTAATCGCGGCCCGTCTGATCCTTGCCCTATAATCGCGCAATCACACAAACCAACGACCTCAAACGTTTATTCGATAATTTTATAGTCCCTAAACCACGTTAAGGGGGTTATAAGAAAAGGCTTATGTTTAACATAACACCAGATAAAGTAAATATAACCTTAAAGAACATTTTTATACTGCCTAAAATAGTAAATGATCACCAAAAATAGTAAATGATCACCAGAATTAAAAATCTGAAAATCACAGCTCCGAACTAAGGCGTAGTCGACGGAGCCCCGCTACGCGGGGCTCCTATTTCTCTCTGCAGGGTTTAAAATAACCTAACACACCGAGTCAGGGTGCCCAATATCACGAGCTCGCTTTGCTCGCACTTGCTTCCTAAGTTCTTCTTGCCACAAAATTTGGTGATCATTTACTATATTTGGTGATCATTTACTATTTTAGGCAGTATAAAAATGTTTTTTAAGGTTATATTTACTTTATCTGGTGTTATGTTAAACATAAGCCTTTTCTTATAACCCCCTTTACTATATTTGGTCTTTGAATACAATTTTTTTTTGTGTTTAGTATTTTTTTTTGGGTAACGTAGCTTAGGATCTCAAAGTATTTTTTGGTGCTCATTATATTTAATCCCATAAGAAAATACCGAAAAACTTAAACAACCAAAAAAATCAGCTCTTATTACTAATTAACTAGGTACCGTAATTTTAATTGATATTTTTTTCTTCTGTGACAACCTCCTGGATTTTGACGAGGATGCAAATCAACAATTTGTATGTAGTCAGTTAATTACAGTCGCTCCATGTAAAATGCTGGTATTCAGGTGCATCCAGTTATGCAGTTATGTTATTCTGGAAGCCACCCCAAAATAGTTGGGATAAGGCTAGGCAGATGATGACTCAGTAATTAATAGCTTTACATTAGTCAAACAATAGAATTTTTCTTCATTACTAAGGCACTAATTACCTACATTCAATTCAAAGTCTTACGGTTGTGTCGTAGTTGTATTTTGAATTTAACTTAGGTATATCAGGATGGTTTTCTAATGCTCCATTTGTTAAATATGCCCTCCTGATACACTTCAGGAGAGCAGTGGTGGCCCAGTGGTGGCAGCCCCGACTTAAGAGCAGTAAGCCGTGAGTTCGAACCCAGTCAGGCGCATTACTTTGTGTAATTTATTTCACCACAGCTGCCCTAAAAAACGGTAAAGGAAAACATCGTGAGGAAACCGGCATGTCCTAGAACTAAACATACGAAGACATGTGACATCTACCAACTGGCACTGGGCCCGCGTGGTAGATTACAGCCCTCATAGAGAGGAGACCTGTGTCCCAGCAGTGGGAACATTATTGATAGGCTGATAATGATACACCTCTGCCTAACTCTTTTGGGATTACAGGCGTGATGCTATGTTATATTAAATGTCCTCTTGATTTCATGAACACGATGAGAATATTCTTTCAACCGGAATTCTTAAAGTATGTCCCAGTTTTGCTGTCCTTACATCAAAATTCTTCACATTTTTGTTTGAATTTCAAATGTATAATCTATTACCCAGCAGTGAGAAATAATGCAGACTCTTCAAACAATAGATCAGGATGATTCATAAGTTTAAAGTAGCTAAACCATTTTAAATGATTGGCAGATAATCTATATTAATAACTTTGACAAGAGAGACTTTTCTGTAACTCTAAATACCATTTTTGTCACTTTGTTCCACTTTCCTATTCATAATCAATAATTTAAATATACTCGAAATCAAAAACTATGCTACTTTGTTCACAAGTAAAACAAAATCTAGAATTCCAATTGCAATCCTAGTTATTAACCCCCGACCAAAAAAGAGGGGTGTTATAAGTTTGACGTGTGTATCTGTGTGTCTGTCTGTGGCATCGTAGCTCCCAAACGGATGAAGCGATTTTGATAAAATTGGTGTCATTTGAAAGGTATTTTAATCGAGAGTGTTCTTAGCTATTTGAAGCTCATCACCTCTTTTCTTGTTGATGAAGGGATTTAAACAACTTCTACGGGTCTAGTTGATTGGAAATTTGAATTCTTGTCACTTTCTCACCATGGGCATCGCCAGGGGGGTAGGCTACACAGCCCCCCTCCCCCCTATAAGCCCAAGTTTTTTTAAATTCATATCTTTCCTTGTTTTCGTTAATAAGCGAGAAGAGGCGCAATACCAAGAAAAGTGGAAGGAATGGGAGTAGACCTATGCCCAGGAGTGGGACAGTCAAGACTAAGAAAAAATAATTTAAGTTTAAAAAGCATGAAATAAAAATTAAATTAAAAATTTAAAAAACCCCCGACGTAGCTTAGCGTCGGGGGACCGCTAAGTAGACCGCTTAGTACATAAAAATATATATACAAACAAAGCGGACCCCCGACGCTACGACGCTTGGATTAATTTTATTTTTGGTTTTTTAGAGGTTTTGTCCGTCGGGGGTTTTTTTT
The DNA here is from genome assembly GCA_963082945.1 of Cerastis leucographa. Classification (NCBI taxonomy): domain Eukaryota; kingdom Metazoa; phylum Arthropoda; class Insecta; order Lepidoptera; family Noctuidae; genus Cerastis; species Cerastis leucographa. Next base: position 10,546,558 of record OY720373.1, on the reverse strand, counting down.
AAGACTTTTTTTTACAGTTTTCCTGAAATTCAGGGTACACCCTTTCTTGAAGATAACATTAAAGTTTAACGACTACCTTGACAGTACATGTACCTAACATTAAAAAAAAACTGGCCAAGTGCGAGTTGGACTCGAGCATGAAGGTTTCTGTACCATTATTTATAAAAACGAGCAAAACAACACTTTTTTGTATGGGAGCCCCCCTTAACTATTTATTTTATTCTGTTTTTAGTATTTGTTGCTATAGCGGCAACAGAAATACATAATCTGTCGAAATTTCAACGGCTAACTATCACGGTTCATGAGATACAGCCTGGTGACAGACGGACAGCGAAGTCTCAGTAATAGGGTCCCGTTTGACCATATTTTTTCTCAGCAACAAAGAAGAGCTATGTACCTAACATAACTTAGATGCTACATGATTTATAGGCGTGACATCGGACTACCATGTCATAGGCCGCGAGTTCGAACCCCAGACACGCACCTCTGATTTATCGGATTCATGTGCGTATTTTATAATTATCATTTGCTTCGGTGAAGGAAAACGTCGTGAGGAAACCAGCATGCCTGAGAGATATTTCTCGACGGCATGTAAAGCCAAGTCAGGGGCCCATGGGGGGCATAAAAACTCAAGACACCAGATTAGGCCATCACACTATAATGAAGAAGCTTTGGAACGAAGTTCCTTATCGCGCGTTGTGAAAGGGGGCTAGACGGAAAAAAATCTTACGAAAAGTTGTCACGACACTTTTTGCTATAGTAAGCTATTGTAAGCTTTATTTCTTTAAAATAAAGTTGAAATTTCCTTAAATTACGTACAATTGGGGTGTGTATGTGAGTAAGGATAGATATGATTATTATTTTGAGTGACCGAACTACAAAGTACAAATTCGGTTGTGCAGTTAAGTAAGACGTATTGCTTCGAATTAAGGATTAATCTTCCTTAAATTAAATATTTTATTTTTCGCACACTAACTAAAATCTTAAATGTATTGATATTAAGTACTTCTTAGGAACTTCGTTCCATCCGGGTGTCCCTTGACACCTCTCAAGTTTTTTATTGAAAAAAAAAAAGTCCTGGTCACAAGAACGTGGGGCATTGGCGTATATTTATCCACCAATTGGAGAATTATACGATGGATGATAATGATTAATGTCATGTTACTTCCCTTACAATTTATTTACATTTAACGTTATATACATAGACAAGTACACTACATACCCGCAACGCACTGTCTCACTGTACACTGTCGTGATCACTGAACTGTACTGAAATGTGTGCGCGCGCGCCGCTCTGTTTTATATACCGTGTTGGATTTGTGTGGATAAGCCTGTCCTATGGGTGTTGTGTGTATGGAATGTTTTTACAGGATATCATCATCTGCCTAGCCTTTTCCCAAACTATCTTGGGGTCGGCTTTCAGTCTAACCGGATGCAGCTGCGTACCAGTTTTTCACATGAAGCGACTGCCTATCTGACCACAACCCAGTAACTGGGTAATACGATATCCCTTGGTAAGACTGAATGTCAGATTTTGGCTTCTGACTACTCGTAACGACTGTCAAAGATCTTAAAATGACAGCCGGGACTGACGGCTTAACGTGCTTTCCGAGGCCCGGAGGAAACTCGGTATGTAATTATGGTCACCCATCCACGGACCAACCAACCGCCCTCATTCTTCCAATATGTTTACGAAAATCACGCTCTAACACATTTTATACCCAAGTGTTACTTCCGAAGCTAGACAAACATAACTGACATAATATTTATTAAATATTACGTCTTAACGTCAAATAACCATGAACCGGTCATTCGCACTAGAAACATCACTTTCTCATATAAAAATATAACAGAACCGCGCGACTTCGTCTGCGTCAAAAGGTAATCCAAAACCCCGTTTTTGCAGCATTGTTCATTGATGCTCCGCTCCTATTGGTCGTAGCATGATGTTATATAGCCTATAGCCTTCCTCCGATAAATGGGCTATTCAAAACTAAAGAGATTTTTCAATTCCAACAGTAGTTTTTGAGATTAGCGCGTTTAACCAAACCAACAAAATTTTCAGCTTTATAATATTATTACTAGCTTTTGGTCGCGGTTTTTCTTCTGTTATGTACTGAAATTAACTCGCGGGAACGTTTCAATATGCTTTAGAGCACTCGGCGATAATGTAGCTTACCGTTAGTGAAACATTTTATAGAATCGGAACACTAGTTCTGAAAATTAGCCCCTACATACAAACTATTTTTAACTGTTTGTATAATATAAGTATAGACTATAGATAATATAGATGTATGATGACTTGATGAGTTAGCAAAAATACGTAATTTGGTCGTAAAGATTTATCGCAAGTTGTCATTTTTATAACAATTTAGCTCTGTTTTTTGAATATCATGACATAACATCAAACTCAAAGCTCAAAGCATTTATTTCAATTATACCAACTCAGGCACTTTTGAAAGTCAAAAAACAGAACAAAACGCAAAGCTAGACCCAGACACAGGGCAAAATTACTTGTAAACGAAAACAAACATAACGTAGTTGCCCATTCCAAAGAGTAGATCTCTATGGAGAAGAATGGGCAAGAAACTATATGGACACTCTTTTAAATCAAAATATTGTTACAAAATCTTGGTTACATCATTCATGTTGAGAATTACAAATATGTGTGAATGATGGCTATGTTTGAACCAAAAGGAAAAATACAAGGTGTTGTTTTGCATCCTCGTCAAAATTCAGGAGGTTGTCACATAATAGATAAATAATTAATTAAAATTACGGTACCTAGTTAATTATTAATAAATGCTGAGTTTTTTGGATGTTTAAGTTTGTCAGTATTTCAGAATAACCCCCCTTAACGTGGTTTAGGAAATAAGAATTTATCGAAAAAACGTTTGAGATTGTTTGTATGTGTGGAAGCGCGGTTATAGGGCGAGAATCAGACAGCACGCGTTTAAAACACGGGTGTTTCACACTTACAGATTTCCATAAATGAGAAAGAAAAAAATTACCTACTCATTTTATTATTGATTCGGGACGAGAATCATTAGTATAGTTACCTCCTTGACTTTGACGAGGATGAAAAACAACATCTTGTATTTATCACACATAAATACAAGGTGTTGTTTTTCATCCTCGTCTTATTTTTTTTTTTATTAGTACACAGGCAGTCCAAATTGTAAAATTTGGATTAAAATGACTAAGTTCATGAAGTAAGTTCACTAAGTTTCTATTATATTTTATTTTATTTTAGCTAGGTTGTTAGCTTAGATTAGGTTGTTCTTAATAGTACCCACATTTCGCGAGTTATGCGGTTTAAGTTGTTTCAAGTCCCATGTAATAGGGTACAAGCCTATTGCCATCGATCTGCCTCTAATCCAGATCCCGTGGCTGTTACTGAAAAATTCCTGATAGAAAAACCCAGTAACGTTTCGCCCGACCTGGGAAATCAACCCAGAACAACATGCTCAGTTGTCGCGCTTCCTCCTTTTACGTATGATCTGGTATTTTCCACCGAGGCAGAGAACATCGAGGAGTACGTGCGCCAAAAATTGAAGTACAAGCCAAGGGTCCAGCTGCTGGAGTCGCGCTGCAACGTCAATTTCAAGGCGTTTGTGGTGCGCATACCAACGTGAGAGCAGCGATGGCCCAGTGGTGGCAGCCCCGACTTACGAGCAATAAGCTGTGGGTTCGAACCCAGGCAGGCGCATTACTTTGTGCAATTTATTTCATCACCGTTGCTCTCAAAAACGGTGAAGGAAAACATCGTGAGGAAACCGGCATGTCCTAGAACTAAAAAATCGAATACATGTGACATCTACCCGCGTGGTGGATTACAGCCCACTCCCTCTCATAGAGAGGAGGCCTGTGTCCCAGCAGTGGGAATATTATAGGCTGATGATCATACTAACGTGTTATCTCCATTTGGTGTTGGAAGAAAGTTTTTGGCCGCAGGATGTGGTCTTCCGTCGCTTCCGCGGACAAATTCCATACGAACGCACAAAACATCGTGCAAGTGAAGTAGTTCATCGTGCAACGTAGTTTTAATTTTCATATACTAACAGAATTGTTGTTATAATAGTATGCATATTTAGGTTAAGGTATTTATTTATGGGTCTTTGTAACCTGACTATAAATGGATTATTATTCATCATCATCTGCGCAGCTTTTTCCCAAACTATCTTGGGGTCGGCTTCCAGTCTAACCGGATGCAGCTGAGTACCAGTATTTTACATGAAGCGACTGCCTATCCGACCTCTACAACACAGTAACTGGGTAATACGATACCCCTTGGTAAGACTGGATGTCGGACTTTTGGCACTACAAATGACATCCGGGACCTACGGCTTAACGTGCTTTTTGAGGCACGGAGGAAATTCGGTATGTAATTATGGTCACCCATCCACGGACCAACCTCGGCAAGCACGGCTTAACCTTAAAGATCGACCCGTGCGGCTGTTATTATTTAGCCACGAGCTCCTCAATCGGATTATTATTATTATTATTTGAAATAAAAGAAACGCAACAACGACTCTGTGTCTGCAAAAATTCCATCCAACAAAAATAAATCGTGACAAGTCGTATCCACGCAATTATTTCACATTTCCCACGCTAGCCGGTCACCGCGGTCTGTGCAACTCAGTAAAAACATTATCAAATTGTCTACGGTCTTGGTTGCCACACTTATATGGGAATGCGTAATAAATAGTTGCTAATCATAATTAATTTATTAAGTAGCTGTGTGTATTTGAAACTTTTTGTGATGGGACAAATACCATGGAGGTTATGTTTAGCGTTCTTGTTTATTTTGGCGATGTTTGTAGGGGCAGAGAGGTGAACTTGTCTTTGTTGACTGTTTTAGCGCGACTGCTGTGCTTGGGGTCCCGGTTTTTGATTCCCGGTTCGGCCAAAAATTGCAATTGGGTATCATCATCAGCATACCGCAGTCCACTGCTGGACATAGGCCTTTTCAATCGCACGTCACTTAACCCGATTCTCGGCAACTCTCATTTCAGTCACCCTGAGAAGATCGTTGCTCCACCGAGCCTGAGGGCGTCCCACCTTAAGCTTGCTGATTCGCGGTCTCCACTCAAGAACACGTATAACCCAACGGTCATCCGTTCTATGGCTAATATGGCCGGCCCATTGCCATGCAACTTCAGCTTACTTATTCTGTGAGCTATGTCGACTACTCTGGTTCTCTGTCGGATCACTTCGTTCCGGATGCGATCCCTCAAAGAAACTCCAAGCATGGCCCGCTCCAGAGCTCGCTGAGCGACCTTTATCCTTGTATTACCAGGGAATACTAGTATCATAAACAGGTAAAGTAAGAATTGAGGACGTCATCGTTGGGACAACTGATTTCGGAAGCTAGATTATCCCCGAATGTCATGGGTTATATTTAAAAAGTTCCCGTGGGATAACCCGTGGGGAGGAAATGTCCATTGAATACATTTTGAATTTTTACCGACTTCAAAAATGGACAGGGTTTACTATTACGGACACCCCATCCATCTCTTGTAATTTTGACGTTCAAAAAGTGCTGATTATCAGCCTACTTTGAATAATTAATGACTTTTGATTTGATTTGATTTAATACCTCTGTATAACTTCTCGGGTATTACAAGCGTGATATTATGACGTTATGTTAAAAAAAGGAGGAGGTTCTATATTCTGCAGTATTTGTTTTTGGAACGAAGTTCCTTATCGCGCGTTGTGAAAGGGGGCTAGACGGAAAAAAATCTTACGAAAAGTTGTCACGACACTTTTTGCTACAGTAAGCTATTGTAAGCTTTATTTCTTTAAAATAAAGTTGAAATTTCCTTAAATTACGTACAATTGGGGTGTGTATGTGAGTAAGGATAGATATGATTATTATTTTGAGTGACCAAACTACAAAGTACAAATTCAGTTGTGCAGTTAAGTAAGACGTATTGCTTCGAATTAAGGATTAATCTTCCTTAAATTAAATATTTTATTTTTTATTTATCTTCATGGATATTTCCGTCAATCATTTCCGCTAAAAGGGGAGCGGAGACAACAGCATACGGTCCGGAATCACTGCTGCCCATACCCCAAGCCCAAATAAAATCATGGCTGCGTAAAAAAACCGAGGAAACACACAAAATGGAATGGAGAAACAGTGTAACCTGCAGGCAAACAAAGAGTGCAGTTCCGGAAGCTTCAAAGAGAGTTGCCCGCAGCAACACTAGACTGAAACGGGACAAAATTCGCATGGTTTTAGGTATCATAACCGGCCACTGTTCCCCTAAACAAACACCTATGCACAATAGGTGTCACAGACAGCCCTCTGTGCAGAGAATGCATGAGGCGGAAGAAACACCACAGCACGTGCTCATGGAGTGCAGAAGCGTGACAGATCAACCGGCACGGACTCTTCAATCACCGGCATCGCTGTCGAAAGCCTGCAGCAGCCTGAAAAAGCTGCTAGCTTTCTGGGGGGACTTGGGATGGTTGGAGTAACAAGAGGATTTTCATAAGTACAATGGCCGAATTAAGAGGCTAAGTATGGAAACAGTCCGGCTAACCTAACCTTACCTAACCCATCAACTCTTTTAGACCAACCCGGGATACAAACTCAGAATCCCACGCTCAACAGTCGAATTTACTACAACCAAAACAGATCAAAGAGCCTTGCAATCGAAATTGGGAGCATCCTCTTTTAAATTCGGTTAACAACTGTTATTAGGGCAGAAGATTCCCACAATGCTGATATAATCTATTTTTTTAAGTTCAAACCGTATAATTATAAAGTTCTGACCTTTTAAGAGTATTTGTAATGATAGTTCCTAATGGTTTTTAGGACCGTTAAAACATCACGAATTGGAAGTTACTGTTACAGTCATTTATTATTTGTTAACAATGATGTCTTCGAAAACTTTAAGTAGTTAGGTGAGTCTCACACGACGTACGTGCGTTAGGCATCGTCGGATTTCATGAAAGCGAATGCACCGTGAGATCCGCTTCACCGCTCGACCACGCGGACGGAGTGGTGTCGTATGAGAAACGCCTAACATAGCATAATCAGTCTGTAATGTTCCCACTGCTGGGACACAGGCCTCTTCTCTATGAGAGGGAGTGGGCTGTATTTCACCACGCGGTCCCCGTCCGGAATGTCTTCGATTGTTTGGTTCTAGAGAGCAGCGGTGGCCCAGTAGTGGCAGCCCCGCCTTACGAGCAGTAAGCTGGTTCGAACCTAGGCAGGCGCATTACTTTGTGTAATTTATATCATCACCGCTGCTCTCAAAACGGTGAAGAAAAACATCGTGAGGAAACCGGCATGTCCTAGAACAAAAAAATCGAAGACATGTGACATCTACCAACCCGCAATGGGCTCGCGTGGTGGATTACAGTCCACTCCCTCTCATAGAAAGGAGGCATGTGTCCCAGCAGTGGGAACATTATAGGCTGATGATGATGATGATGTTTGGTTCTAGGAGATGCCGGTCTCCTCACGATGTTTTCCTTCCTCTCTAGTATAATCTACTTCGAAACTACCACGGATATGCACGTTTCGTACTTTGTCTATTCTCGTCACTCCTCCAGACCCCAAATAGTGTTGTAACCATGATATATGCTATAACTAGCTTATACCCGCGGTGTCGCCCGCGTGGAGTTCGATAATTGTCCCACAGGAACATACTATCGGGATCAAAAGTATCCTATGTGTTAATCCAGGTTATAAACTACCCGTGTGCCAAACTTCATCCAAATCCATTCAGTAGTTTTTGCGTGAAAGAGTAACGAACATCCATCCATCCTCACAAACTTTCGCATTTATAATATTGGTAGGAAGAGTAGGATTAGGAGGATACCGATACTCTTTCTAGATCCTAGATTCGACCTAGTATTTAAAGCAAAGCGCTCTAAATGTCAGTAATTGTAACTAGTGAATGTGTGACTTGAGGTAAGACGTTCTCTTTAAAGGACAATGCCCAGTTTGACCGGAGAATGTCGCCGATGCGCCCGAAATGTGTGAAGCGCGAAAATTGCGCGTTTAGCCTTGAGATGATAGTAAACATTGCTTCATATAAAATTATAACTATGTTCTCGAGAAATGTGAGGTTGTTTTTACGAAAATCCTACTAATATTATAAACGCAAAAGTTTATAAGTATGGATGGATGGATGGATGGATGTTTGTTACTCTTTCATGTAAAAACTACTGAATGGATCTGGATGAAATTTGGCACTGAGATAGATAATAGTCAGGAATAGCACATAGGATTCCTTTTATCCCGGTAGTGTGATCCCGCGGGACAATTACCGAAAAAAAGCGGGCGAAGCCGTGGGCAGAAGCTAGTAAATACATACAGGAAATATTTTTTTAATTCCATTCATCATCAAATGCTAGCTTATTCACAACTAATATGTTGGGTCGGCTTCCAGTCTAACTGGATGCAGCTGAATACCAGTGTTTTACATGAAGCGACTGCCTATCTGATCTCTACAATCCAGTAACTGGGCAAGTCAGTTACTGGGAAATCCAGTGCCTCTTAACCTGAATGTCAGACTTAATTTTGGTCCCATTTTTTAAAATTTATTTTGTCAGATTCCACTCGTACCTACTAAAAAGTGACCACGCCCGGCTCCGGTTCAGCAGGTGAACCTAGCCTTAGCTTAGTAACCAGGTTCCAGTATTTCGAACCCCTGGTACATGCTATTTTTTATTCGTCATCAGCCTATGATGTTCCCGCTGCTGGGCCTCCTCTCTATGAGAGGGAGTGGGCTGTAACCCACCACGCGGGCTCAGTGCGGGTTCGTAGATGTCACATGTCTTCGATCTTTTTGTTCTTGGACATGCCGGTTTCCTCACGATGTTTTCCTTCACCGTTTTTGAGAGCAGCGGTGATGAACTAAATTACACACACAACGTAATGCGCCATCCTGGGTTCGAACCCACGGCTTACTGCTCGTAAGTCGGAGCTGCCACCACTGGGCACCACAGATCAAAAAGCCCTTAAGATGAAGTGGGACTGGGCTGGCCAGTACGTCTGCCGTAGCCCAATTGTCTCATGGCCACCAGTAATAAGCCCTGACACAGCCAGGTGGCGACACGGTAGATGTCGTCGAAGATTGCGAAAATAACAGAGCAAAAGCAACAACCTGTGGTCTACATTAGCCCTTGATGTAAACAGCCTTTTGCCCAGCCACACGACATAAGCTAACAAATAAAATCCAACCGTCAAATATTCAATAGCGTTTTCCCAAATAAAAATCACATACATATAATTTCCCGGTCCACCTCTTACTCTGCTCACACTCAATTGCATAGCGTGATGTCGTAGGTACAAGGTCACCGCGAGAAGATCGCAAGCGCAGCTTTTATCTTCGTTCCCATAACAATTTGTTTGCAAAACAAACTATGTACTAGTGGGTGATGAACGGTCTTGATACTTGGTATTTTTAAAGGGACTGGCTGTCTGACTGTAGTTAGATATCAGACTTCCTAACGGTCGATCCAATTAGTCGTTGATGGCTGCTCCTCTAACCTCATGGCTATTGATGCCGGACTTCCTCAGTGGTCTGATCTCTCTGCAACTCTTTTCCTGCTGCAAATCAATGACTTACTTCAGCCTGATCTTGTTGGGTACGCAGATGACAGTACGGTTGCAGAGAGATCCTTGTCCAGGTCAACAACCAGCGGGGATGAAGTTCGTTCCTTGAGAAGCTATGGTAGAGCGGACAAATATGACCTTAAGCCTGTCTCCCAGTGGGGTGATGACAATTTGGTCTCTTTTAATGCCGCCAAAACACAGTCGCGTTTTTTTACCGAAAAAGAAGTCGTTTCGACCAAACCCCTACTTTTCGGGGTATGTACATCTGTCCATGTGACTGATCGACTTAAACTCCTAGGTCCAGTCTCAACTTCTGCACCATTATTGAGTACAAAGCCCAAACTGCGGCCAAAAAGCTGGGCATCGTAAATAGAGTGAAGCGATTCTTCAGACCTGGACTGCTTTTAACACTATATAAAGTACAAGTCCGATCCTGCATGGAGTATTGCAGCCACCTTTGGAATGGCTCAGCTAAATACCAGCTAGCCACGCTTGTCTCTGTGGAACGCAGGGCTGATCGACGACGTAAAATTGGTGGACGCCAAGCTTCACAGTTTGGCTCATCGCCACAAGGTTGCCTGCATGTCGGTCTTCTACAGGTTGTACTTCGGTGAGTGTTCCCAAGAACTCCACGACCTCATCCCACCGGACGCCTTTTACCATCGGGCATCTAGACGCACTGCAAGTTACCATCCCTACCTTATTGCTATTCCACCAATTCGCACTAAGCTTTTTCAAACGTTTTTCATAATGCGCACAGCAAAGGAGTGGAACTCTCTGCCTGCGTCTGTGTTTCCGAACACTATCAACTCAATCTCTTCAAAATTTAAGTGAATAGGCTTCTTCTGGGTAAGCTCGTACCATCGTCAACTTTGTCTCTATCATCTCTGACTTAGACTAGAGTCAACCCATCTCAAATAAAAAAGGAAAGGACAAAGGTTTTTTATTGTTATGAAAAAAGATGACTTTCTTATAATGGAATTCAGTTTAATTTTTATCAAAAATCTTTTCACAAGTGAAAATTAACATCGTAAAAAACCACAATGTTTGGCTATGCTGAATTTATATTAATATTATAAAGCTGAATAGTTTGTTTGTTATACAGGGTGTAACGGAAAGGGTATATACAGCCTTAAAGGTGTGCTACAGACCATCAAACTGAACATGTTTCTCAAGATAAAAAAAAAATTGCAGCAAAAAAAATTATCAGCTGCCTTATACATTTGGGTCGAATAGGTATTGTAATTTTCTATGGGGCAGCAGGAATTTTTTTTGCTGAAAAACATGTTTTATGATCAGAAACATGTTCAGTTTGATGGTATGTAGCACACCCTTAAGGATGTATATACCCTTTCCGTTACACCCTGTATATAAAGCATTACTCTACGACCAACAGGAGCGAAGATCTTATGCCTAAAACAATCCTTTATTGACATTTGGAATGTTTACAGCATCTACCTAAAATTATGTGTAGATACTTAAAAACCAAACTTTTTAATAAAACGTTTCCATCATAAGCCTACTTTACGTAACCGGTCGTTTACATTTTTTTTTTACTAAACCCTAAAAGTATCAAAACCACTCACGTCCGCCACAAAGCACCGCCACACTTATAATCGCAATACGTACGCACATCGGCTGTTTCCCGCGCTCTTGCGTCACTAGTTCTCTGCTGACCCACTAATAACCACATCGGTTTATACGATACGGTAACCAAATGTATAATGGTGATTGTGTCATTTTACAATGGTCATTTGGGGATGATGGGTTTATTAAATATTTTTATTTTGTCTTCATCATCAATCATCAGTGCTGGTTATAGGCCTCTATTTTTGAAGTGAAACTTCTTATGCAATTTCCAACAAGTTTAACGCAACCATGTAGGGGAAATATTTTCTAAAACTCACTAAGAGATGGCAGTATTACAAGATTCGTGACTACGTAGTTCTACTAGGTACGCCAGATGGCGTGCAAACAGTCATGCATTCGACTCTTCGGTGAGACCAGCCTGCGCTCAAATTCCATGAGTAGAATAACCTCGATAAACTTATTTAATAAAAATAATACAACAAACAACAAAATATTATTTAGAAGCTCAATAAAATCGAGAGTGAATGCGTGGTACTCGAACGCATGTGTGTAGTATTACGAAGTTTCACTTCTTCCGCGCGGAGAGACTCCACGCACAAATTTTCTTGTGGCAATCTCCACGGTCCTGGGCCAGCCTCATCCAGGTTTTTCACCCGATGCAACTATGTCGTCTGCTTGTCTTGCCGCCGGACGACCCACCCATCTTTTTCCCTTATTTTGTCTTGGTAGCTTTAAATCATTTAAAGCTACTAAGACAAAAGAGGAGCTTGTGGCTAAATAATAACAGCCGCACGGGTCGATCTTTCAAGATAAGCCGTGCTTGCCGCGGTTAGTCCGTGGATGGGTGACGATAATTATATACCCAGTTTCCTCCGTGCCTCGGATAGCACGTTAAGCCGTTGGTCCCGGCTATCACTTGTAGATCTTTGACAGTCGTTACGAGTAGTCAGAAGCCGAAAGTTTGACATCCAGTCTTACCAAAGGTATAGTATTACCCAGTTACTGGGTTGTATAGGTCAGATAGGCAGTCGCTTTATGTGAAATACTAGTACTCAGCTGCATCCGGTTAGACTTGAAGCCGACCTCAAGATAGTTTGGGAGAAGGCTTGGCAGATGATGATGAGCTTTAAATCACTTATCTAGAATAATCTAGATCATTTTACCAGTCTCCTGCCCTAACACTTATTGATTTTCGGGTTGTAACCGACAGGTTTATAGATCTCGGAAACAATCTGTAACTCCCGATTTTTCTTGAAACTTAAGCTTCCCCATAATGGAATCTTTATAACGTGTAATGTAATGGTACTACCTGATCTCTTGTATCGAGCAAACATATCTTACCTAATACATTGAGATAAGAGTAAGATGGGTCATGTTATGCCGAGAAATTGGGAATATGTCGTGAGGAAAGTTTTCAGTATGAACGTGGATGGGTATATGAGTAGAGGAAGACCAAAGAAACGATGGATGGACTGTGTGAAGGATGATATGGCAAGAAAGGAGGTGTCTGATGAGATGACGAGTAATAGAAAAGTATGGAAGAAGAAGACATGCTGCGCCGACCACAAATGAATTAAAATAAGCCTAGGAGAATGATGAATGATGAAGAGTAAGAGAATGATGCTGGAGTGGTTTAGGAACTTAATTTTTCTGTTAGTATAATATCATTATCATCATTAGCCTATAATGTTCCCACTGCTGGGATACCGGCCTCCTCTCCTATGAGAGGGAGTGGGCTCTAATCCACCACGCGGGCTCAGTGCGGGTTGGAAGATGTCACATGTCTTCGAATTTTTGGTTCTAGGACATGCCGGTTTCCTCACGATGTTTTCCTCCACCGTTTTTGAGAGCAGCGATGATGGATAATGGATGACGATGATGATGGATGATGGGTAGACTGCATATGTTGAATGTTGTGCATCAAAATATGCAGGGATTGTCCGGCAAAGATTTAGAATTAAGTTTATTTATGGAGAACTATGATGTTCAGGTATTATGTCTAACTGAACATTGGTTGAAAGAACATGAAGTAGCGTTTAACAATGATGATTTCTATACTGTACAGAGTGCATTTGTCAGAAAAAATGCTATTCGCGGTGGATCTTTAGTTCTTGTGTCAAACAAGTTAAAATGTAAACAACGTTTAGACTTAGTTAATCTTTCCGTTGAGCGCGCTATTGAGTTGTCTTGTGTTGAACTCGAGCGATACATTATAATTTGTGTTTATAGACCCCCTTCTGGTGACTTTACTTGTTTCGAATCTGTAATGGAGGATTCACTTAATAAGTTAAAATCAAGTAATAAAAATATAATTTTATGTGGAGATTTTAATGTTAATATTTTAGATGTTACTCCACTAAGTATCAGACTTCTCAATCTGTTTAGATCTTTTAATTTAGTTAACTTGTTTTTTGAACCAACAAGGATCACGGCGTCTTCTTCGACTTGTCTTGATAGCATGTTTAGTGATTGTGATGCCGAAAATAAATTAGTGTTAAGTGACTTATCTTCGGATCACTGTGGATTAATGGCTAGCTTCCCTATGCCATTAAGTAAAAAGCCGCGCAAAATAGAATGCAGGCCTTACACAACTAGTCGTTGCAATAAGTTTAAAAATAATATAGCTCTTAAGGTTACACCGTCAATAGTGGATCACGAAACTCCTAATGTTTATGAAGCCCTTTTCGATGTTGTTCAAAATGAGTACCAATCTGTTTTTAAGTCTAAAACTATTAACATTAGTGGGCCTTCCGCTGGGTTCAACCAATGGGCTACACCAGGTATTTATAAAAGTCGAGCTAGATTATACGAGTTGTATGGTTTGAAACAACACCGGTTTGATGCAACTTTTCTTGAGTATGTTAAAAATTATTCAAAATTATTTAAAAAGATCTGTGTTATTGCTAAATCAAAATTTTTAAGTCAGACTATCAAAAATTCTAATAATAAAGTAAAAGCCACTTGGAAGATAATAAACAATGAAACGGGTAAATCTGTTAATAAAGACAATCAACTTGAAATCATGGTTGATAACAAATTAGTTAATAATGCAGCCGACGTAGCTGAGGCATTCAATGAGTATTTTGCCAGCATACCGATAACTACGACTCGCACTTTAAGTTCGTCGCCGTCTAAAGCTGAAAACCTTTTGCATAGCAGCGTGCCTAAATGTGGTCTTGTATTTAGTTTTGAACATGTAACACCTCGTGATATAGTTAACGTTTTTAATTCACTTAAGTCTAAAAACACAGGTGATTACTGGGGCATTTCCATTAAACTTTTGAGTAATATAATCGAAATCTTAGCCCCCTATCTTGCTGTTACTTTTAATAAATGCGTTGATTTAGGTACTTTCCCTGACCTTATGAAGAGCAGTAAAGTCATCCCTCTATTTAAATCAGGCAGTAAGAATGATATTGGCAACTTCAGACCAATTTCTATTTTACCTGCGTTTAGCAAAATTTTTGAAAAGTTAATACTTAAACAGTTGCTAAGACATTTTAATCTCAACAACCTTCTTCATAACGATCAATATGGCTTTACAAAAGGTCGTTCAACTACAGATGCGGGTGTTGCTTTGTTGAGACACATATTCAACGCATGGGAAAACGCGCAAAATGCAATTGGTGTTTTCTGCGATCTCTCAAAAGCTTTTGATTGCGTTCACCACGATACGCTTTTACGGAAACTACGTTATTACGGTGTTCAAAATGAAGCCCTAAATGTAATAGATTCGTATTTACAAAATAGATTCCAATGTGTAGATGTTAACGGCGCGAAATCATCCGGGCTACGTGTTCAGCTAGGTGTACCTCAAGGCTCAATACTGGGACCGTTTTTATTCTTGGTTTATATTAATGACTTACCATATTATTTGAAGGGTATTTGTGACGTTGTACTATTTGCAGATGATACCTCTCTTATCTTTAAAGTAGATAGGAATAGACACGATTTTGAAGAAGTAAACAGCGCTCTATCAAAAGTCACGGATTGGTTCACAACAAATAACCTTGTTCTTAATGCCAAGAAAACTAAAAGTATTAAATTCGCCTTACCTAATGTTAAAAATCTAGGTCCCAACATTATTCTCGACAATGACGAGCTTAAAACGGTTGACTCAGCTGTGTTTCTGGGTATAACAATAGATTCAAAATTACAATGGGGTCCTCACATATCAAGCCTAGCGGGGAGACTTAGTTCGGCCGCATACGCCGTCAGAAAAGTTAGACAATATACTGACGTTGATACAGCACGGTTAGTCTATTTTAGTTACTTTCACAGTGTTATGACCTATGGTATTCTGCTGTGGGGCAAAGCCGCTGATATCCAAAATATATTCGTTCTTCAAAAACGAGCGGTTCGTGCAATTTACCAGCTGGGTGCACGAGTATCTCTGAGAGATTTTTTTAAAGAGATTGGTATTCTCACGGTGGCTTCACAATTCATTTTAGCTAACATTTTATATATTAGACAAAATATCCATTTGTACTGTAAAAACAGTGATATTCACAACATAAACACTCGAAATAAGCATAAACTACGTGCTCCCTTTCACCGGCTTCATAAGGTTCATAATTCATTCGTAGGGCTTGGTATAACATTTTACAACAAGCTACCATCTTCCTTTTTAACCTTGCCATTTAATGTGTTTAAAGCTAAAGTGAAATCTAACCTTTGTTCAAAAGCCTACTATTCCATTAACGACTACTTAAACGATAAGAATAGTTGGTCGCTGGGTTGAACTCAAGACAATGTTTATGTTCTTTCTTTCTCTAATTAGCTTATGGTATTATATAACTTCACGCGTAGTTTTTTTTTTTTTTTTTTACTTTATATTTTATTTTTTTTATTTTATTTTACTTTATCTTTATTATTATTTATCTTTATTTTTATTTTATTCGTCTGTATGCACGTGTAAGCGGGCACGCCCTTTATGTCTGGAGGCTTTATTTATTCTTGAGTATATTTTTTAATATTTTATTTTATTATTGGTGTGTGCTAGCTGACATGTGACATTAATTTGATATAATGGATTCCTTGTTTATATAAACTTGAACACTTTTGTATAGAATCTGGTTCTTCTAACCTAACAGACAGATGTGTTGCTGGGGAGTTTGTTCCGCCACTTCTTCTTCCCAGCTAAAACACTAGGAAGTGGCGAAGGGCGGGCGTTTTGGGGGACTGTCTCTTGTAATTTTGACGTTCAAAAAGTGCTGATTATCAGCCTAGTTTGAATAAATGACTTTTGATTTTGATTTTGATTGATGAATTAATTATACAAAGTAAGTATAATATAATATAACTTTATTTCACAAGATTTAACAAGTTTTATATATATATATATCTAGACAATTTCAATGAGCTTTAATGGTTAGTCAGAATGAACTGTATTTTGTCTGACAGTCATTTACGGATCTCGTTTAACTAAGGAGCAAAAAATATTTGAAAAAAAAAATAGAACTATGGAACGCACATTAACAGTTGACAGTTGAAGTTAGAACAATACAACCCTAATTAATTATGATTATTTTTAATTGCTCTCATTATAATGAGCAAGAGAATCATTTGATTTAATAAATTATAATCATGGGAATGCGTTTTTTTTTGTGTTTATTAAGATTTTTCTTCACGTGCAAGGGACTCATAATGTTTGTTTATATAAACATTTATGAGAACGAGTATGTGTCATCTAATAGTCCAAGAGCCTGTTTAATGGAAAATAGCTGATGGAAAAAACTTTGTGGTTTTTTTGTTTTGCTTTTCAGTCGTTGGCCTAGTGGCCGTAAGTGCGATTGCTGATCATAAGGTCGTGGGTTTGATTCCCGAGTTTGGCATAGTGTTATTAGGTTTTTAGGGTTCCGTACCCAAAGGGTCAAAGGGGAACCTATTACTGAGACTTCGCTGTCCATGTCTATCACCAGGCTGTAGCTCATGAACAGTGATAGTCAGCCAGTTGAAATTTCTACAGATTATGTATTTCTGTTGCCGGTATAACAATAAATAATAAAAACAGAGTAAATTCAATATTTAAGAGGGGCTCCCATGCAAAAAAAAGTGTGTTTTTTTGCTCTTTTTTATAAATAATGGTACGGAACCCTTCGTGCGCGAGTCCGACTCGCACTTGGCTGTTTTTTTTTTTTTAATTGAAGTAATATTAACTACCACGGCCCCAAGATCTGCTCACCTCAAAAGTTGACACAATCTCATCAAAACTATTAAACTATAATAAAGTCAAAATAGCAACGTACATAATAAAACCTTTTGCTATTTTCCTAATTCTGGCGGACCCCTAAATACCGTGTCACGCGTTCAATTAATGACAATAACTACCACGTGGCTGATCGGAAAACAAAAAAGTTTACAAAAACCGACGCATCAACAATTATTTCATTAAGTTTTCTACGATTGATAGATAGCATGCGACGGGTAATAATATGTACTCGTGATTCTCAATTGTTTCATTGCCGTGTTATGGGCACTGCTTCGTTGGTCTAGTGCAGGGATGGCACAAGAAACAATATTTTGGGCACGCCATTGTTATCCATATTTTCATCTACCTATTGCCTTTTTTTTTTTCGGATGGGAAATCATCAAATGACTTCTCCCGCTCTGGGCGGAGCGGGAGGGAGTGTCAGACTTGTACTGACTAAAACCCATCCATGTTCCTTCTTAGCCCTTTGTGTTCCAGGGCCGCGGTATCTCTTTCGAACAACCCGCAGCCCTGGCAGGCATCGGCCCTCTCAGACCCCTTCCGGTTTGCTGACATCTCCTTGAGGCGCGCGTGGAACACGTACGCGCCGTCGACACGGCCTGTCATCATAAGACGGACGGACGGTGAGCTAGATCTACCTATGGCCTGCGCTCATTATTTTCATATAAGTAACATTATAGATATATAAGTAACATATAAGTAACATTATAAGTAACATTATAGATAAGTAACATTATAGATTCACTTAGCTACCATGCATTCTACTAAAAGTAACCTTTTATAACCCTAATTCAAGTTATTTGTCATCTAATCTGCAACACAGAAGTCATACTAATGTTACTTTCATTTAAGTTACACGTGTAACAGAAACCTTTAATACCAGTACCAAAAGTTATTTCTTGATAGTAAATAAAGAGCATTGAGAATAAAGACTTTAGTTTTCCTAACAATCATCACCTGCCAAACCTTTTCCCAAACTATCTTGGGATCGGCTTCCAGTCTAACTGGATGCAGCTGAGTACCAGTATTTTACATCAAGCGACTGCCTATATCTGACCTCCACAACCCAGTAACTGGGTAATACGATACCCCTTAGTAAGACTGGATGTCAGACTTTTGGCTTCTGACTACTCGTAACGACTGTCAAAGATCTCCAAACAACAGCCGGGACCAACAGTTTTCCTAATAATCACTAACTCAAAATTATTTGTTGGCACATCTCAAACATTTATTTAGAAAAAATGGCACATTGATACCTAAAGGTTCGCCACCCCTGGTGTGATGTCTGTCATGATGTCCTGGGCTCGATTTCCAGGTTTTTCAGTACCAGTCAAGGAGTCTGAAGTTTTGCCCGATTGATAGCAATAGGTTTGCACATTATGTGGGACGTAAACTTAGCTGGTGAAATGGTGGTGTTCTATCAGGTACACCTCGGCCTATCCCCTTGGGGATTGTAGGCGTGATGTTATGTTAGGTAACTGGTAGGTTTCTGGCCTTATAGATTCTTAGATCCTCGGTAACTATTTATCTTGTTCTACGTTTTGTAGTAAGCAACGACTTATGGTCAGGCCTACGCTGTCCTACATACTTAAAATACTAACGCTGTAACTTCAAATATTGTAAAACCAAATGATTTTAAAAGAGTAACCATGGAGTTTCTTGCCGGTTCTTTTCCATAGGAAACGACCAACCCGAACCGAGCACCTTTTTGTCGACGTTTTATAAGTGCCCATGTAGGCCTATGTGAAATAAAAATATTTTGATGTTGATTTTGGTAACTGAACATGAGCGGGCTCGGGGCTCGAATTTATGGACGCTGGCGGGATGTTAGGGACTGCGCGGATGCTGACCTTATATGTGAAGTTCTTCACTAAGGTCAGGGGCGTAGGAAACGCAACCGGCGTACATAAATAGCAAAAGGCTAGGCAGATGATGATGAATGAGTGATGTGGTCTTGCATCTGGGATAAATTGGTTTATTAATTTTAATGAAAACTACAATAAAAAACCGGCCAAGTGCGAGTCGGACTCGCGCACGAAGGGTTCCGTAACATTATTTATAAAACAACATTAATTAAAAAATCACTTTTTTGTATGTGAGCCCACTTAAATATTTATTTTATTCTGTTTTTAGTATTTGTCGTTATAGCGGCAACAAAAATACATAATCTGTAGAAATTTTAACTGGCTAACTATCACGGTTCACGAGATACAGCCTGGTAACAGACGGACAGCGAAGTCTCAGTAATAGGGTCCCGTTTGACCCTTTGGGTACGGAACCCTAATAACAACGTCAACCTCTAAACGCTCAGCAGTATCAAAAATGGCGTGATAACATTCTAAACTGTTTTACATTTTACACATAAACGATAACACAAGAAAAACTAATATCAATCATGATAAAAAAATCAATAACAGAAAGTGGTTCCCTGTAATTACTTCACAATAATTACAATTAGTGCAATTTTTATACAGGAAAAGTTTTACTAATCGATTGATTTCAAGTTGTCAAAATTGACACTGTCATGTTGTGCATTATGCGTACATACACTTCAGCCAACTTATTTTGTACAGGCGGGAAAACTCAGAACTAAAATAATTGTACCAAGTTTGACGTATCGATGCATTTTTTCATGACAAGCAGCGCCCCCTTGAACTGCACACTTAAAGTGGTTATACTATACGATGTTAACATACGATTTTTACATATTTTATCACGCTATTTTGATATTAATGTAGTTTTAATAGGGGATCGGACTGGGTAAAGAAAACGACATTCTATTTTGTCCGTCAGACAGGTAATACAAAAATATTAGACACGTATTTTTTGTTTTATCAAAATATCAAAAAATTACTTAGTTAGAACTCATTAAAGTTGGAGAGTGGGGGCTTACTACGTCACAAGTGGGTATAAAGCTTACCTACATGTGACGTCATGCGCCATTTCAACTCAATATATCTCCGTAATTTTATGACCACGTGAAAAAAGAAAAAATACGTGTCCAATACTTTTCAATAAAGTACCCGACGGACAAAGAAAAAAAAAATAGGATTATCCCCTATTATGGGCCTCATGGCCGTTGGTCCCGGTTGTCATTTTTGTAGCCTCACCAACAGACAAGTTGTCCTGTTGTAGTTGTGAGGATTTCGTGGCTAAATATTATCAGCCGCACGGGAAAGTTATGGTGTCCACAATAATAAAGGGTGTAAAACACCTCTTAACGAAGCCGAAAGGCTTCGTTAAGAGGTGTTTGATCATTTTTTTGTTCTATAACATACCTGGGAACCTTCTAGTTACGGAGATATTAGGGGTCAAAGTTCTAACTTTTTGACAAGTATTTTTTTAAATACAAGTTTTTAATGTAATATTTTTACTTTAAACACATCCATGACCTCCGTATTATTCAATCCGTCCATCAGCACAATGTTTTGAGTGCGTTACATTGAGTTCTACCACAAAACATGATTTTACACCCCCCAAAAAAAAGTCGTTTCCAAGCAATAATTTTTGCGTAAAGTTACTTAGTTTCATGTACAGAATGCTTGGTTGACGGCTTCGTGATGAGGTGATTTACACGGTGTATACTTAGCAAAGTGGTCGGAAGTTCTAGCAAGAGACAGATAGACGTGTTAGCTATTGTAATTCTTACAGGCGTTGGTTTCTTTCGCATTTAGTAACCACCATGACTCCGACAGATTTTTATACAAGCTGTTGTTTTGCATCCTCATCAAATTCCAGGAGGTAACTATGCTAATGATTTTCGACCCGAATCAATAATAAAATGGGTAGTTTTTATTTTTATTTCTTACTTACTGAGATCGGTATTTGTAAACCACCTGTGTTTTATACGCAGCCCGTCTGATCCTCGCCTTGTAACCTGGCTTACACACAGAAAAAATCTCAAACGTTTATTCGAAAATTTCTTATTCCCTAAACCACGTTACCCCCTAACGTGGTTTAGGGACTAAGAAATTTTTTATTCTGGAATACTGACAAATTTAAACAACAAAAAAAGGCAGTGTTTTCTAATAATTAACTAGGTACCGTAATTTATTTTGATTATTTATGGTTTTTGTGACAATATCCTGAATTTTGACGAGGATTCAAAACAACACCTTGTATAAAATAAAACGTCTGAAGTATATTATACAAGGTGTTGTGTATGCGTACTGGATTCATACAGCGTATGAATACTCACTTATGCCTGGGAATAATTTACGCCTTCTTAAAAATATAAGCCTGCCCTGACTTCCTCATTGGTGGTCGCAAGCGAGACAGCTTCCTGGGTTCGACTCTCGGGTTATGTCATTAGGTTTTTCCATCCGGAATTTCTCAGCCTCAGCCACGGAGTCTGGAATTGTGCCCGGTTGATGGCAATAGGCTCGCCCTGTTTTACATGGGGCTTAAACATAACTGACGATAAGTAGGTATACTATTAGGTACATCTCTGCTTATCCCTTCTGGGATTTCAGGCGTGATGTATGTTGCCTTGGTGGTATAAATATATCTTAGTTACGCTACTACTATTTCATACAAAACATGGCAGTTAGCGCCTGCATCCGGATTTCCGGTCATAAATAATACAGTGAAGACAAATCGATTAGCTCACGACATAGTCTTGTTTTCCGACTAATTGGAATGATGAATATTGCCTTTTTTTATTATTTACAAGCTTAATTATGCCCGCGACGTCGCCCGCGTGGATAATTGTCCCACGGGAACATACTGTCAGGATAAAAAGTATCTTATGTCTCTGTGTTAATCCAGGTTATTAATAAACTATCTGTGTTCCAAATTTCATCCAAATTCGTTCAGTACTTTTGGCGTGAAAGAGTAACAAACATCCATCCATCCATCCATCCTCACAAACTTTCGCATTTATAATATAAGTAGGAAGTAGGATTTCACTTTAATTCTGGCAACTTTGTCGCGTAGATAATTAACAATAATACTTACGACAAAAAAACTAATACAAAAACCTTCATCATCTGCCTAGCCTTTTCCCAAACTATGTTGGGGTCGGCTTCCAGTCTAACGGATGCAGCTGAGTACCAGTATTTTATATGAAGCGACTGCCTATCTGACCTCCACAACCCCGTAACTGATACGGATACCCCTTGGTAAGACTGGATGTCAGCCTTTTGGCTTCTGACTACTCGTAACGACTGTCAAAGATCTACAAACCACAGCCGGGACCAACGGCTTAACGTGCTTTCCGAGGCACGGAGGAAACTCGGTATGTAATTATGGTCAAGCACGGCTTAACCTTAAAGATCTGTTATTGTTTAGCCACGAGCTCGTCTACATACAAAAAACTTATTCTACAAATTAACTACGCGTTTTAACGCTTGTTATCTCAAAAGGGTTAGGCAGAGTTGTACCTTATTTATGGAGTAAACTCACATTTCGCCAATTATATTTAAGTCCCATGTTATATATATATATAGAGGAGCTCGTGTCTAAATAATAACAGCCGCACGGATCGATCTTTAAGGTTAAGCCGTGCTTGCCGAGGTTGGTACGTGCATGGGTGACCATATTACATACCGAGTTTCCTTCGTGCCTCGTAAAGCACGTTAAGCCGTTGGTCCTGGCTGTTATTTGTAGATCTTTGACAGTCGTTACGAGTAGTCAGAAGCCAAAAGTCTGATATCAAGTCTTACCAAGGGGTATCGTATTATTACCCAGTTACTGGGTTGTGGAGGTCAGATAGGCAGTCGCTTCATGTAAATGATGTTATGTCCGACCGACATATCCCCAGGAGCTTCTGGCTTAATAATAACAGCCGCCAGAGTCGATTTTTAGGTTAAGCCGCGCATGTCTAGGTTGGTCCGTGGATGGGTGACCACCCATTACATACCGAATTCACTCCATGCCACGGCAACAATCCAGACTCTGTGGCTGCCACTGAGAATATCATGATCGACAAAAAGAAAAAATAGTGCGTGGAGTCCGTCCGCGCGGAAGAAGTGAAACTTCGCAATACTACACGCATTCACTCTCGCTCTGTCTCTTTCTATTCCCCCTCCATGGTTGCGTGAGTCCCACGCATTCACTCTCGCTCTGTCTCTTACGTTTAACGTAACCTTGTTAGAAGTCGCATAAGAAGTTTCACTTCAAAAATCGAACCCAGGTCCTCATTCACATCAATCGCGCTTACTACCACTCGACAATAAGACAGTCAAAGCTATAATTAGCTTGCCATAAAACTGTCCCACAAATACTTAACCTAGTTTGTGTTAGGGGAGTGACTGACATTTGAAGATATTGGCGATCGATAAGGGCATTGCCGATTCTTTACCTTTGATTAACGAAGGTTTGGGAAATAGGTCTAGAAGGTAATTTAAAATAATGAGCACGTTCCTTTTTAGGGTTCCGTAGCCGAATGGCAAAAAACGGAACCCTTATAGATTCGTCATGTCTGTCTGTCTGTCTGTCCGTCCGTATCACAGCCACTTTATTCCGAAACTATTAGGACTTCACAGCTGAAAGTTGGTAGGTAGATGTATTCTGTGAACCGCATTACGATTTTTGTACAAAATTAAAAAAAAAATATAGATAAGGATATCCTCCCATACATGGAACTAAAACTAAAAAAAAAAAACGATCAAACCTATACGTGTGGGGTGTCTGTAGATAGGTCTTTAAAAATGACATTGAGGTTCCTAAAACCATTTTTATTCAAAGTCAATCTTTTGAAAGATAGACTCTTCCAAAGTAGTAAAAAGTGTGCCCCCCCCCCCCTCTAATTTCTAAAGTAAGAGGATGAAAATTCTGAAAAAAATATGGGGATGTAGAACGTAAAAAAAACTTTCAACGAAAATTGGTTTGAATAAGATTCGATATGTTGTTTTTGAGATATGGGACTTTTTCACCAAACTGCAGCAGTAACTTTGTTTTTCATTAACTTACTATGAAAAACAAATTTAGTTTTGCGGTTGAGTGAAGGTTTACTAATGAATGACCGTTCAAAACATTGTTATTATATTGTTTGGGGGTACGGAACCCTGTGTGCGAGTAAGACTCGCACTTTGCCCGTTTTTTTTGTTTCCAGCGATCTACAATGTAAAAGTCGAATAAATTCAAAAATTAATGATTGGCATAAATTATTATTAAATAAGTCTATGCGTGAGGATTTGTAATTGGCATTCTGGTGACTATGGTTTACTTTTTTGTTTGTTTTTATTAGCAGTAAGTCCGAAGGTGGCGTGACGATCTGATCCTGTTTGTGGGGCTAACATGGCCAGAGATCGCACAGGATAGAGAGGTATGGAAGAAGAAAGGAGAGGCGTTTGCCCAACAGTGGGACAATATGTAGGCTAACAAAAAAAAAAGCAGAACCTCAAGAGCGCCACTTGCTAAGATTCTCTTGGACACCTGCAATTTTGTTAACTGTCACGGAGTTAGCCGACCATCAAACGCGTTGCGCTTCCTAACCACTGAACCATACCAAACTCATTAATAAAACACAACCCCTATAGCTAACCCTCTGTGAGAAAATACTGACATTTGCAAAACCACCCTGCCGTAACCATTACAAGAGCATCCGGGTATCGAACTCGTGCTTAACAGTCTAGCCACTGAACCAGTAGGGTCTGGTGTGTTTTTGTCACAGAATTATGAAAGAAGACATGCTGCGCCGACTAAAATCTAAGACTTTTGGATAAACATATTTCCGATGATTATAACTATGAGGAGCTTGTGGCTAAATAATAACAGCCACACGGGTCGATCTTTAAGGTTAAGCCGTGCTGGCCGAGGTTGGTCCGTGGATGGGTGACCATAATTACATACCAAGTTTCCTCCGTGCCTAGGAAAGCACGTTAAGCCGTTGCACCCGGCTTTCATTTGTAGATCTTTGACAGTCGTTAAGAGTAGTCAGAAGCTAAAGTCTGACATCCAGTCTTACCAAGGGGTATCGTATTACCCGATACTGGGTTGTGGAGGTCAAATAGGCAGTCGCTTCATGTAAAATACTGGTACTCAGCTGCATCCGTTAGACTGGAAGCCGACCCAAAGATAGTTTCGGAAAAGGCTAGGCAGATGATGATGATATCTTACTAAATAATATAAATATTACGGAAAAACTACTGAACGAATGACACATAAATTATATTTTTAGAGATACTAGCTGTTGCCCGCTAATTCGTTCACGTGGAAATTTCGATGTAAATGTGTGTAAGAGTATCTATCTGTGTGCCAAATTTCATAAAAATCTGTTAAGCCATTCTGGCGTGATTGAGTAACAAACATCAATAAACAGAAGTATCTTTTAGTAGTTGACCATCTCAAGAGTATAACTTAACTCTTGTAATCAACAACCTTATTACACGATCTGGGTACACCCGGAGTCACTAATAACTTTGGTGACAGAACCCTAGCAAAACGAATATCATATATTTTGAACAGTCTGCTGGCAAACATAAGGAGTGAAGCTAATAAAAATAGTTTAAAAAAAATATATATATATAAATTTGTTTTCAGCGTATTATTAAATTGGATAGCTTTATTATTCTTAGTCTTAAGTGCGATGTTTTAGAATGAGTGTATAGAGACTCACCGACCAAACCATTAATACTACGGTTTTGTGGGGCTTAGTTTATAATTTTTCATACCTTGTGTCAATATAAATCTTCTTCTATATACTAACTAGCTTCTGCCCGCGGCTTCGCCCGCCTTTTTTCGGTAATTGTCCCGCGGGATCACAGTACCGGGATAAAAGTATCCTATATGCTATTCCAGACTATTTTCTATTTTTACTAACTACCTCCTATTCTACCAACTTACCCTACCTACCTACCTACCTACTCTACCCAACCCTACCTACCCTATCCAACCCTACCTACCTACACTACCCAACCCTACCTACCTACCCTACCCTACCCAACCCTACCTAACTGCTTGCCTAAATAAGGCTAAGCTGAATTTGGGCAACTCTCGCAATCTCAAAGCCGAGATAAAAACTGCGGTGCTCGAGGCCATAAACAGGCTTTTTGAGCTTGTTAAGGAGTCGGAGCGTGACAAGGCCCCTGCCGCACCCGCACCCGTAGCTGTACCAGTACCCGCGCCCACTGCTGACTGCAGTCCCCATCCCACTTCCGCCGAGGTTCTTGCTGGCCAGACTGAGCTCCTAACCACCATAAAGGAGCACATCTCGGAGTTAAGAGACAACTCCGAGAAACTTGAAAAACTCCGAGACAGTCTGGCCAGCAGGGAACGCGTGGGGGAGACTACCTACGCGAGTGTAGCGGCCGTCAGTAAGTGCCACACCGGGGCACAAGCCCTGGAGCGAACGACGCTGCACTCCGTGGTGGTTTCCTCAACCCAGGAGATGGACACGGGGGACGAAGTCCTCGAAAGAGTGCGAAAAGCGGTGGATGCGAAGGAGGGCTGGGTGCGCGTTGAGCGGGTCAGGAAGGCCAAGGACCAAAGGATCATCATGGGGTGCGCAACACAGGAGGAGAGACGCAAACTTAAAACAAGACTGGAAGCCGCCGGAGAGAACCTCGTCGTCGAGGACGTGAAAAATCGGGACCCGCTTCTGATCCTTAAGGACGTCTTATTGATTCACAGTGATGAGGAATTGAAGAGAGCCCTTAAGAATCAGAACCGGGAGATATTTCACGGGCTCGGGGACGACGAGCAAAGAATGTCCATAAAGTACCGAAAAAAGACACGAAACCCACATGTCAACAGCGTTGTGTTGAGTGTGTCCCCCGCGATATGGAGGAGGGCACTCGAGGGAGGCAAGATCCGCATTGACCTTCAGCGTGTGCGGGTTGAAGACCAGACGCCCCTTGTGCAGTGCACCCGCTGCCTTGCGTACGGCCATAGCAAACGTCTTTGCACAGAGCCAGCCGATTTATGCAGCCATTGTGGCGGTCCACACATCAGGGTGGACTGCCCAGAAAAACATATTGGCGAAGCAGCGGTATGCATAAACTGCACCAGAGCAAAGCTGGGGGAGCACCAACACAGCGCTTTTAGCATCGATTGCCCGGTACGTAAGAAGTGGGACGCATTCGCAAGAGCTGCAATAGCTTATTGCTAAAGTCCTCGGTGCACCCACTTCAAAGTACACAGACATCTGTAGCACTTCGACACAACCGGCTAAAAGTACGGTAACAACCACTAGGGTTAGCAACCAAAATAATGGTAACTTGAGTCACTTTCTTGAGAAACTGGCTCAAGTTAAGTGGAAAAAGAGTTCAGCCCTAGTCAAAATATCGGGCTGTGTCGGAGTGGTAGCAAAAATGCATGGACGTCTTATTGAACTGCGATTATCACTGATTTGTAAAAGAGATACCGAAAACTGGAACAGTAAAAATAGAAAATTAGTATTTAAAGCATTAATGATATTTAAATATATAGTAACTATATAGTTGAGATATCGTAGAAATTACCGAAAGATATTTAAAACAAATTAATCCAGTAAACAAGTATAAATATAGGGGTAAATAACAGTCAAATATAGTTTTGAAATAAAATAGATAATTGACATAAACAAATGAAGAGAGAAGCAGTTTATCATAATTAAGTGGCAATAAAATCGTTAATATAATAAAAATGAATCCAGACAGATATAATTAAACAAACTTTACATATATCTAGTAGTAAAACAAATTCAGTAGAATAGCGTGATAAATAAAAGTAAAACAAAAAACGGGTAAATCTAAACGAATTAAATTGGTTTCGGCCTTCAAGCTAAAAAAGGCAAAAAAGTGTACTTAAGGGCTCTGATCCCCATGTCAGAGGGACACTGAGTAGGCAGGAGTGGTTTTTAGCCGGTTCGAGTCCGGCACTACCTCGACTGTCTCACAAGTCGTGAGATAGTCGAGGTGTCCGTGGGGATTTCCCACTCCTGCCCAAACAAAAAAAAAAAAAAAAAAAAAAAAAAAACCCTACCTAACTATCTACCCTGCCCTAGCCTACCTACCCCACCCTATCCAACCTACCTACTACCTCCTACCCTAACAACTTACCCTACCTACCTACCTACTCTACCCAACCCTACCTACCCTACCCAACCCTACCTACCTACTCTACCCAACCCTACCTACCTACCCTACCCAACCCTACCTACCTACCCTACCCAACCTACCTAACTACCCTACCCAACCCTACCTACCCCTACCCTACCCTATTCCTTCATTTTTCTGATATTATAATGTAGGTAGGTAAGGTTACCACGCTCAACTATCTCCGGGTAAATAAATAAATAAAATAATAATCCATTCAAACTTTCGCATTTATAAAAATTGTAGTAAAAAAAGTGGGATTGTGTAAGAAAAAGCTTGTACCCTCTAAAGTGAAACAGACGGGCATCGAACCCGTGTCAGACGGGTACTAGCCACTGAACCATAGTGCTACGTGAACCGTAGTGTGTGGTATGCCATGCGTGGAGCCTCTACCGGTGTGCGAAGTATGGAGGAGAGTGTGCTCTACTTTGTGCTTATAAAAGAAAATGTGTGTGATAAGGTCATACAAAAGTGATAAAAAAAATGTTAAAAAAATGATTATTTGTGTTTTTTAATAAAAGTAATAATTTTACAACATTTTTTCAATCAAAAAGTTTAATCATTTTTGATTAAACTTTTTGATTGGAATTCAAATATTCTAAAATATTGGATGGCGTTGATTTTTAGAATTTCCTGTGGTTTATTTGTTAATTTTTGTTTTGGTTCCTTAGCTTAGATACTACAATTGCATAAGATTTATAAAAATTACTAAAAGTCATGCTTAGAGCGGCACGGTTGTGGCTGAGAGATTGGCTGCTGCGCTGCGTGTTCGATTCCCGCACGAAACAAATATTTTTATGGCCTATTGGTATTTGTTCTGGGTCTGTATGTGTGTAAATTTTTATAAATGCTCCTACGATACAGGAGAAATCTAAATATAAAAAATCCTAGTGTGAGGTCAGCGTTCGACAAAAAGAAAAAACAACAAACAAGAAAATTCCGAAAAAAGGTGTAAATTTAAGCGCAAAATTAGTACGCACTAGTATTTACCATGTATTGGCTGTTATTTTTACTCCACAAGCTCCAATTGAATAGAAAAAAAAATGTACTTGTGATCTTTACAGCACATTTATAAGCAACCCACAAGGCGCTATTGTAAAGAGATACAAAGATTATTATAATATTGTTGTAATCCTACTAATATTATAAATGCGAAAGTTTGTGAGGATGGATGGATGGATTGATGGATGGATGTTTGTTACTCTTTCACTCAAAAACTACTGAATGGATTTGGATGAAATTTGGCACACGGGTATTTTATAACCTGGATTATCACGTAGGATACTTTTTATCCCAATAGTATGTTCCTGTGGGACAATTATCGAACTCCATACTCCACTCCAATAAGTCTTTAATTTATTTTTAAAGGATATAAAATTCTCGGCCTCCTTTATGTAACTTGGCAATTTATTATAAATTCTAGGGCCCATACAAAATGCACTTTTGTCAAACATTACCGTTTTATGGCGTATTGCACGAAGTATACTGGCCAGCCTGGTACTTTTTAATGTTTCATATTTGTTAATATTATTTCTAATGTCTAATGCTAGTTCATAAATATACAGTGATGGGAATGTCAATATTTTTAGATTTATAAAATGTGGTTTACATGTATCTGTTGGTTTTAAAGCGCATATTGCCCGGATACATTTCTTTTGGCCTTTAAAGATAGTTTCTCGATCAGTGGCGTTCCCCCAGAACATTATACCATACCTTAGAGTCGAACCAACGTAAGCGTGGTAGGCAGATAGAAGTGCTCTTTGATTTACTACTTTACGAAGCATGTATGAATACCGACTTAGTTTATTACATACTTGTTCAATATGTGTACTCCATCTCATGTCTGAGTCTATGTGTAGTCCAAGGAATTTTGTCGAATTATTTTTTTCTATTTGTAATTGTTCATAATGTATATTGAAAGTATTTGATTTTGAATTTTTAGTTTTAAAAGTCATTATAAATGTTTTCGTTAAGTTTATTTTAAGTTCATTCAATTTTAACCAGTTAACAATAGATGACAGCGTATGGTTTATCTCATGTTCATGAGTCGCGAGGTCTTCAGAAACCACTATCGCAGTGCTATCGTTAGCATACAGAACCATGGAGGATTTGATGGATTTGGGGAGGTCGTTAATATAAATAACTATGACAAGTCTACAACGGTACAAAAAGTCACATTTGAAATTATTTGAATAAGATATTCAGATCACGCAAGTTGTGGGAACCTGGAAAGTGGGCCATTGAAGTATGTATTTCGGACTAAAGAATTATGGGCTTGTATAATTTTGACGATTTATTAAAATACAAACAAAAGAATGATTTTTAGGTTATGATACTTATGATTTGTATGATAGAATTTGTTACAATCAAATATACACGGTGTAAATCACCTCATCACGAAGCCGTCAACCAAGCATTCTGTACATGAAACTAAGTAACTTTGCGCAAAAATTATTACTGGGAAACGACTTTTTTTTGGGAGTGTAAAATCATGTTTTGTGGTAGAACTCAATGTTACGCACTCAAAATATTGTGCTGATGGATGGATTGAATAGTACGGGGGTCGTGGAGGTGTTTAAAGTAAAAATCTTACATTAAAAACTTGTATTTATAAAAATACTTGTCAAAAAGTTGGAACTTTGACCCCTAATATCTCTGTAACTAGAAGGTTCCAAGGTATGGTGTAAAACAAAAAAATGATTGCAAAGACAGGGAGAACCAGTGCCTTTCGGCTTCGTTAAGAGGTGTTTTACACCCTTTATTTGTGTGGGTTTTAGTTTTTATCTAGTATTGTCTAAAGAAACCTTTATTTTTATTGGTAATTACTGTGGTAGGACCTGTAGGCTCGCCCCCTATTAAGTGGGACTTAAACTAACTAACTGGCGATAGGTTTTGTTAATAGCTAAACCTATGAATAACACTTTTGGGATTACATGCGTGATGTTCTGATATGTTTATCAAAATGTTACCAAAAGAAATGAAAAATATATTGATATTTATTTAACTTTTCTCTCATTTAGGTACTTCACAGATTTGACAATTGATAGTTGTTGGCCTTAGTCCATGGATTCATGTACTTTTTGCTTTACACCTGACTCTGACCGATTTAAAACAGACAGAAAATATTCCTCCCTCCATGGTATTACTTGCTGGAAGTCGCATAAGAAGTTTCACTTCAAAAAATATCTACTCAACCGCTAAGTAGAGCCACTTACCGTCCATACCCACGCGTCACCTCCTCCACACAATATCCGTATGTTACACACGTAGGTAACTACTCACACATGTACACACACACTAGCGAACAGTTCAACAGGTGTGTATATGAATGTGACGTTATACGGCGGGTTGTTTTTTTATTCGTGCAGTACGGGACAGGTATATTGTTTTGACGATAAATAAGTACGATATTATTGTGGGAAAATACTATAATAGAATTACATAAATAACAAAAAAGTAAATTAAATGTATAGTAATTATTATAAATTTGTCTGCATGGCCCTTTGTTACCACATTTCGATTTTTAGTAAATAGGACCTAAGATAGTACAATATTCGGGTAGGACGTTCTGGTAGGGTAATTTCTGATCCCCACGCAGGCAAAACCGAGCTCAGAAAATAGTTTCATGAAAATAAATCAATGTTGGATAATTATTGTTTTAGAAATCTTTTGTTTTTAGAACAATAGCAAGGCAGTATAAGTATTATTTTCATTGTAACATATGATCTGGAAAATCATTGACTAATGAGACACAATCGATAATCTCTTATTTGTAAGAGACAGCGTATTTATTGGTAATGAGGTACAACTCAGTTTCAGCTAAAGCATTGAGCTCTTTGCGTGTTTACATTACAGTACCTTTCTTGCCTTGCATTTAAAAAATAAATTGAATTTATAATTTAAACACTTAAGTATTTTTAAGATGATCGCCTTCTTTGACGTTCTGAATACCTTTTGTGCTTCAAAAGAGCGGAATGACCTGGACGCGCGCTCTGATCGCTAGTATGTGTCGGCGGCGTACCATAATATCTTTTAGTTTGTTGTTGTTACCAGCAACAAAACATTAAAGGCTTAAAAAAAAACACTGGAATAGTGTCCCTGCTAACAGAGGAGCTCGTGGCTGAATAATAACAGCCACAGGTTGTACTTTAGGTTAAGCAACGCTTGCCTAGGTTGGTCCGTGGATGCGTGACCATTACATACAGAGTTTCCTCCATGCTTCGGAAAGCACCTTATGCTGGTCCTGGCTGTCATTTGCAGATCTTTGACTGTCGTTACAGGCCTTGCAGGTAGACAGTGGCCAGAAACTCTGGCAACCAGCCTTAACAAGGGGTACCGTATTACCCAATACTAACTGGTCTATATAGGTCAGACTGGAAGCCGAACATCAGGCTAAGTTGATGATGATGAGAGCCTCTTCTAACAGTTTTTTTAAAGAAAGAAATTTGATGGCTCTGTTAAAATGCCAACAGAAAATAAATATCCGAAACATATCTTATGAATGTCCAATCTGTTCAAAAAACAAGTCAATAAGCCACCATTTTCTCCCCTGACAATTGTTAGAAGGTCACACGTATTCCCTGCGTCTCCTGAGAATCCAATTTAGATTGGAATTTGGAGCGTTTCCTTTGGAGAGAATAAATTGGATTGCTTGGATAAATCGTCTGTCGGTAAGGGAGATGAATAGATGTCCCCTCTTTTATGTCTTATCTAAGAAACTTATCTAAAAATATGTTTTAGTTAAGTGTTAATGACTTAAAACGGTCAATTCCATTTTTAAAGACACCTTTTTTCCAATTCACAAATTATTTTTATTATTAATTCTATGTAAAAAAAAAAAAGATTTTATCTTAGAACTTATGTCATCAAAGTTAATTTGTTTACGTAACTATTTTTAATACCTCAAATTAAAACATATTTTTTTAAATGTACTGAACGTTTTTTTGCTAATTTAAAGACTTTTTGTTACACATCACAGCTGTCTATATTTTTTTGTATAAGTAACTTAATAACCATTGATTATTATTGACTATTGTGTAGACTCGTTTAAGTTTGTCCCAAGCAAACAAATACTAAACACGCAACAGCATTTATTTTTCAATTATCTGATCAAAATCGAAAAACAAAATGATTTTTAATATCGAAAATTATTTTTGAATCATGCTGTACGTCTTATCACTACGTTACCTTACCATTTGAGTAATCTACCAACTTTTATATGCAGTTAAAGAAACATTAAATCAACGTTGTTTCTTTGTAATAAGGTTTATTTTATTACACCTCAACTGCTTACAACGATTGGTAGGGACACGCATCAAAGCCAATGTTACAAGACCTCCTCCGTCCCTCTAAATGGTGTAATAATGGAAGAGCAAAGGTGAATCGCATAGAAGTTCACAGGTCAAGAAGAATTGGTCAAACCGCGTTCCGATTTTGAAAACTGAATTATTTATTCATTCGCGAGTTGGACGTCGCGCGTGTCGGCCATTTTGTGTTTTTTTTTCTTTTTTTTAAACAACAGTGTTGTATCGTTATAGTGCCAAAAAGATTTTTGGAAAAATCTTATAAGTGATTTATGGATGATTTTTTTCTTGAAAACTCAGTGTGTATGTGATTTTTCTTGCATGTAAGTACAGTTTTCTTATTGTTTTTCGTGTGACGAAGTTTAGATAAAGTATAATTCTGGATAGTGACGCGATAACAAATTTTCTACTATATTTATCAATGTTAATTTTGTAATAATTCACATCAGGTGATTATGTTGTCATTGGAGTTATATTTTTAACTCTATTTAAAGGAAAATTAACAGTGTTTACCTTTTTAATGGGAATTTAATTATCTCTTGATCGACTAAAGCTAATCATTAATTTAGTCATGTTATAATTGACCTGTCCAATATATTTATAATAAGTCAACTACATTAAGCGTATTATCAGCATACATAACATCACGCCTTGTAATCGTCGGAAGGTTAAGCAGACCTTACAAGTAAACCCAGATTTCACCAGTAAAGTGTAAGTCCCTTGTAATAGTGGACAAGCCTATTGCCATCAACCGGACATAAATCCAGACTCCGTGGCTGCTACTGAAAAATTATTGATTGAAAAACCCAAATAACACTTTTACCTACCCGGGAATCGACCTCAGAACCTCATGCTCAGTAGTCATTAGACCAACGAGGCAGTATCAATATCAACATAATCAGGCTATAATGTTCCCACTGCTGGGACACAGGCCTCCTCTCTATGAGAGGGAGTGGGCTGTAATCCACCACGCGGGCCCAGTGCGGGTTGGTAGATGTCACAATGTCTTCGAAATTTTCTGGCATATGCCGGTTTCCTGGCTCCTTAGCTCGTGGCTAAATAATAACAGCCTCACGTATCGATCCTTAAAGTTAAGCAACGCTTGACAAGGTCGGTCTGTGGATGGGTGACCACCCACACATACCACATACACTTACCAAGTTTCCTCCGTGCCTCGGAAAGCACGTTAAGTCGTTGGTCCCGGCTGTCATTTGTAGATCTTTGACAGTCGTTACAGGTAGTCAGTGGCCCGAAAGTCTGATAACCAGTCTTACAGAGGTGTATCGTACTACCCAGTACTAGCTGGGTTGTAGAGGCCATATAGACAGTCGCTCCATGTATGCTGTCAGCTGCATCCGGTAAGACTGGAGCCGACCCCAACATAGGTAATTAAAGACAGGCAGATGATGACGCCTGTCTCCTCAGAAGTTTTCTTTACCGTTTAGAAAGCAATGGTGATGAAATAGTTTACACAAAATAAAGTGCTTGTCAGGGTTTCAACCTAAGACCTTACATCTCATAAGACGCGGTAGTTGTCACTGAGCCACCGTTGGTCTCCATTGAAGTTTATAGCGTCCTTATGTCTTAGCGATAAAGGCGATTTTACTGGAGTAAAATTGCCAAACTTAAGTGGCAGTGGGCATGGCACATTGCTCGCAGAACGCATGGTCGATGGGGCCGAAAATAGTGCCGTTCTGGAATAGTGAACGTGAACTGGAAGACGAAGCGTTGGAAGGCCTCCCACTAGGTGGACCGATGACCTGGTGAAGGTTGCGGGGATCCGCTGGATGCGAGGCGCACGGGACCGGCCAATGTGGCGTCACTTGGGGGAGGCCTGTGTCCAGCAGTGGACGTCTTATTTATTTATTGCAAAATGAACATATTCTCAGTTACAAGCTATGGGCTTAAAACTAGACAGTACATGACCCTGTTAGGGCGCAGCAAAATAACTTAAAACTAACTTAAAAATAACTTAATAGTTCTTTTATTACTTAATTTAGGAACATTCACAATAAAAACATATAAAACATAAAAAAAAACATATCTAGCACCTCATCATCATCATCTTTCGGCTGAAATGATGATGATGATGATGACATTTTACCACTGGTGCTGTTTTATTTTATCATCTTTTGGCCCCGGTCCCCTTTTTTCTTTCTCCCTTGTCAGGCGTCAAGGTATAATTTACTCCTTTCTCTTAAGTACAATTCCTCACACAAGCCATCCATCTTTTCTTTGGCCTTCCTCTCCCTCCCCATCCATCAAACATATCCATCTCTCTTTACGTCACATACATTCCATCTGGTGCTGTTTACTGTAGGTAATAAAGATGGCGCATAAATCTTAGATGAGTCATACAAAAACACATATGTACTTATGCAGTTATTGTGTCGTGTCTCAACGCTTAAAATGTCATTAATGTAATCTTACAATGCATAATATAACGTCCGTATGGGGTAGGCACAGATGTACTAATACCACATTTTGGCTAAATAATAACAGCCGCACGGGTCGATCTTTAAGGCTAAGCCGTGCTTGCCGAGGTTGGTCCGTGGATAGGTGACCATAATTACATACCGAGTTTCTTCCGTGCCTCGGAAGGCACGTTAAACCATTGGTCCCGGCTGTCATTTGTAGATCTTTGACAGTCGTTACGAGTAGTCAGAAGCCAAAAGTCTGACATCCAGTCTTACCAAGGGTGTCGTTTTACTCAGTTACTGGGTTGTGGAGGTCAGATAGGCAGTCGCTTCATGTAAAATACTGGTAGTCAGCTGCATCCGGTTAGACTGGAAGCCGATCCCAAGATAGTTTGGGATAGTTTGTTTTGCAGAAGATTGTAAAAATATATTTGCATTGTATAGATTCAATCTCTTAGTATTATATAATTTCATAGCACATGTGTGAGTACCATGTACTGTAAAGCCACTATTTAATGAGTAACTAAATCTTTCATTGACGCGAAATTACCCTGGTGGTTGAGTGAATGTCATGCTCACTTAAATGTCACGCTGATGGTGGCGGGTGTGTCGGGTCGTTTAGTTCCCTTCAAAATGGTTGAGTTGAATGATGGCTGATACATGCGTCATGTTCGTGAACGGGCGCTGTCAGTTGTGACTGGTCATCTCTTAGCTGCCACGGTTTATTTTAATTACTTTATTTTTTTTATTACTGATTTAATCTTTTACTCTGGACGCTCTTAACTTGCCCGTATTTCTACATTGTTCTCACATATTTGTAATTCTTGACATGAATGATGTAACCAAGATTTTGTAACATATTTTGATTTAAAAGAGTGTCCATGGAGTTTCTTGCCCGTTCTTCTCCATAGAGATCTACGCTACGGAATGGGCAACTACAGTACTTTCACAAGTTATTATGCCTTGTGACTGGGACTGTAGCTTCGCGTTTTATTTTGTTTTTGTTGACTTTCAAAAGTGCCTGTAATGGTCTAATTGAAATAAATGCTTTGACTTTGACTTTTTGACTTTGAAGATGCTTGGCAGATGATGATAATGGTATCATCATCATCATCATTCTCTTGCCCATCCCAATTTATTTGGTGTCGGCGCAGCATGTCTTCTACTTCCATTCTTCTCTATTACTTGTCATCTCATCAGTAATTGCATATCACGTGTAATCATTCCTTATGACATGGGACTTCTAATGGGGTGACTTACTGCATAGTGTTTTTATTACATACTAACTGTCCCGCGCAACTTCGTCTGCTTCAAATTTTCCCCGTTTTCGCAACATTTTTAATTGCTGCTCCGCTCCTATTGGTCATAGCGTGATGATATATAGCCTATGTCCTGTCCCAGATTGAAATCTATCTTCTTGCCAAATTTCATTAAGATCCGATCAGCCGTTTAGTCGTGAAAAGGTAACAAACAAACAAACATACAGCGTGACTTTCGTATTTATAATATTAGTATGGATTAGTATGGACTAGCTGTCCCGCGCAACTTCGTCTGCGTCAAATTTTCCCCGTTTTCGCAACATTTTTCATTGCTGCTCCGCTCCTATTGGTCGTAGCATGATGATATATAGCCTATGTCCTTCCCAAGGTTGAAATCTATGTTCTTGCCAAATTTCATTAAGATCCGATCAGCCGTTTAGTCGTGAAAAGGTAACAATCAAACAAACAAACGAAAAAACAAACAAACAGAGTGACATTCGCATTTATAATATTAGTATGGATGGATGGTACGGAAACCTTCGTGCGCGAGTCCGACTCGCAATTGCCCGGTTTTGCTTTAATAACATAATTCACACAGTCCATCCATTCAATCTTATATCAATCGATAAAGCCTTTAAGGTGTTTATTATTAGTAGGACTTATAAATGTGTTTTTCCAATGACTCACATTTGTCATATTTTCCACTAGTGTGTTGATTACAGCAACTTCGCATGCAAACCGAATTCTTCTATTTGTAATTATCGTATCTGCAAGAACTGCCTGTATCCTAGCAGTGGGTGGGAACATTTTAGGCTGATGATGATGATGAACTGGGCTGTGGAGGCCAGATAGGCAGTCGCGCCAGTACGCAGGTGCATCTGATTTAACTGGAAGTTGACGCCAAAATTGTTGGGAAAAGGCTAGACAGATGATAATGATTTCCTGTTCATATCTATGTGACTATGATTACTTCTTTCAAATGTAAATGGATGCTTATAAACATGATGTAATTAAAGTCAATAATACCTATAATTTTAAGGCTTATGTTTAACATAACACCAGATAAAGTAAATATAACCTTAAAAAACATTTGTATACTGCCTAAAATAGTAAATGATCACCAGAAATAGTAAATGATCACCAGAATTAAAAACCTGAAAATCACAGCTCCGAACTAAGGCGTAGTCGACGGAGCCCCGCTACGCGGGGCTCCTATTTCTCTCTGCAGGGTTTAAAGTAACTTAACACGAAGGGGATGTCGGGGTCTTAGTTCGCTCGCTCCGCTCGCTCACTAGACCCCGCCATCCCCTTCGAACCTAACCTGTCCGAGTCGGGGTGCCCAATATCCCAAGCTCGCTTTACTCGCACTTGCTTCCTAAGTTCTTCTTGCCACAAAATTTGGTGATCATTTACTATATTTGGTGATCATTTACTATATTTGGTGATCATTTACTATATTTGGTGATCATTTACTATATTTGGTCTTTGAATACAATTTTTTTGGTGTTTAGTATTTTTTTTTGGGTAACGTAGCTTAGGATCTCAAAGTATTTTTTGGTGCTCATTATATTTAATCCCTAATTTTAATAGGAAACAGGTTTGGTAAGTATTGATTCGTGGTCATCAATGTTTATACTGGTTGTAAGGGATAGCGACAGAAAAACGTTTACCGCATAGTCAGTACATCATTCTGAAAGCCACATGGAAATTTTTCACCGGTAATTAAAAAAAAACCAGCCATGTGCGAGTCGGACTCGCGCACGAAGGGTTCCGTACCATTATTTATAAAAACTGGCCTAGTGCGAGTCGATCTCGCGCACGAAGGGTTCCGTACCATTATATATAAAAACGAGCACTTTTTTTTATATAAACAATAAAATAAGTATTTAAGGGCCCCTAAATACTTATTTTATTGTTTATAGTATTTGTTGTTATAGCGGCAACAGAAATACATAATCTGCAGAAACTTCAAGTGTCTAACTATCACGGTTCATGAGATACAGCTTGGTGACAGACGGACGGACGAACGGACGGACAGCGAAGTCTCAGTAATAGGGTCCCGTTTAACTCCTTGGGTACGGAACCCTAAAAAACACCTGTTTCCTACAAAAGTGAAATATACTATGTTTGTATTAGGTTTCAGTCTACCCAGATGCAGATAGATCATTAATTCTCTTCGAATAGATGGTCAACCATCCACAGATCAACTGCGGCAAGTGTAGCTTAACCTTCAGCAATAGGGGATAATCCAATTTTTTTTTTCTTTGTCCGTCGGGTAGTTTACTGAAAAGTATTGGATACGTATTTTTTCTTTTTTCACGTAGTCGTAAAATTACGGAGATATATTGAGTTGAAATGGCGCATGACGTCACATGTAGGTAAGTTTTATACCCACTT
The DNA here is from genome assembly GCA_963082945.1 of Cerastis leucographa. Classification (NCBI taxonomy): domain Eukaryota; kingdom Metazoa; phylum Arthropoda; class Insecta; order Lepidoptera; family Noctuidae; genus Cerastis; species Cerastis leucographa. Next base: position 10,506,786 of record OY720373.1, on the reverse strand, counting down.
GTGACGTAGTAAGCCCCCACTCTCCAACTTTAATGAGTTTTAACTAAGTAATTTTTTGATATTTTGATAAAACAAAAAATACGTGTCTAATATTTTTGTATTACCTGTCCGACGGACAAAATAGAATGTCGTTTTCTTTACCCAGTCCGCACCCCTATTGACTCTTATCGAGACTTAACTACAAGCCCTTTGTTTTTACTCTTTGTCATCATCAGATGACGATATTACGCGACTTTCCATATGGCATCCACAACCCAGTTAGCACTGGGTGATACAGTACCCCTTGGTAAGACTGGTGACTACTTGTAACGACTGTCAAACACAACAATAACAAATGACAGTTGGAACCAACGCCTTAACGTGCTTTCCGAGGCACGGACGAAAATCGATATGTAATGGGTGGTCACCCATCCACAGACCAACCTAGGCAAGGGCGACTTAACCTGAAGATTGATCAACTATTATTAAGCCACGAACTCCTTCAAGTTTCTTCTCTTTGTATTGTATAAAAATAACTTCACATGCTTTAAACGAGAACCGTTATTAAAACATTTTCACCGTGTTTTGCAATCTTATCTGTTATCAGCTGTGATAACGTTATCAGTCGAGGATAGGAATAAAATGACACCGTCCAATGTACTTGATGACAATAGAATAGTATTGATTTTAAACATAAGTACATACAACCAGTTTTTTTTTTTTATATCCCATAACTCTAGGATATGATTGAGACCATATCAAAGAATCAACTGCCTTTAGAATTATGTTTAATCAAATGTTTTTTTTTGATTTTTCGCTTTAAATATGAATTATTGGTTAGAATAAAAAGAATTAGGTACTCGTATTAATCAATGAAACTACTACTTTTTTACTACACTAGTGCGAAGTTTGGCAACCTCGCAAAAGTAATGATTCGTCATACTGGTGACAATTTTTGACCTAAGTAAATTATGATTGATGATATCTCCGAAACTGTGCATTTTTGGACCACCTATTCTAGGAGTTTTAGTATTATTTTTACCTACAGAATATAACCCTAGAAGTCAAAAGTCAAAATTATTTATTTGCAATAAATGTGGTACCTATAAGAGATGGAAAAAAATGAAAGTAGTTCAGTGACACATTTCGCCATAAAAATGGCATGCAAACATTAATTAAATAGCTGTTAATTTTAACATACAACACAAACATTAAATTAAGTAACTAAATAAAGTATATTTTAAGTTTAACACACTCAACACAAAACCAAAATTTGTAATAAACACTACAAACAAAGAACATCTTAACATAAATAAAATATTTTTAAATAAACAAAATCATACATTATTATAATTTACGTAATTTCCTATAATGCATTCCGGTAATGGTATGATTGACATTTAGATTTTTTGAGAAATTCAGCTATAGAATAAAAGCTATGCGAAATAAGCCATTTTTTTAAAACCATGCAGAATTTTCTGTACGGAAGATCAGTAACAAAGTTTGGTAGAGAGTTAAAGATAAGTGGAGCCATATATACACAATTACGTCTGAATAATTCAATCCTAGGTACAGGCATTGTTAATAGATACTGTGTAACTTTACGTTTATTAATATTGTTTTTAAGTTCAAAAAGTGAAGAGTTAGTTTTGACAAATTTTGCAATCTCATATATATAAATACAAGGAACAGTGAGAAGGTTGTGTGATTTATACATTGGCCTGCAAGAATCTGTCCAGTCCATATTAAAAATAGAGCGTATGCATTTTTTTTGTGCTAACAGAACCCTAGAGATTTCAGTTGAGTTTCCCCAGACAATGATACCATACCTGATGAGTTATGGGATATAAAAAAAACAGGTTGTATAAACAAATACAAGATGTAAACGGACTACTAACCAAGCATTCTGTACTTCAAACTAAGTAACCCTACGCAAAAACTATTGCGCTTGGTGAAAGTCACGTTTTAGCAGGACTCAATGTTACATCATAAAATTGTGCTGATGGATGCATTGCATAGTTCAGGTATTCATAGAGATTATAGCATGAAACATGAGGAGCTCGTACGCTAAAGAATAACAGCGGCACGGGTCGATCTTTAAGGCCCAGCCGTGCTTGCCTTGGTCCGTGGATAGGTGACCATAATTACATACCGAGTTTCCTCCGTGCCTCGGAAAGCACGTGAAGCCGTCGGTTCCAGCTGTCATTGTAATAATTTAAATTTTAACACGCAAACATCACGCCTATAATCTCTGAAGAGTGCGGCTGAGGTGCACCTAATAGTTTACATTACCCCAGTCGCTACTGATAAATTCTTGATAGAAAAAACCCAGTGGTTTCAGGTACCTATTATCTATTCTAGTTGTTTAAAACATGATAAAACTTGTATTTTTCTTCAAATTACAATTTCCATACAACATTCGTCACCTACGCAATTTCTATTATCAATTAAAAATATTACGAGTAAGTAATTAGTGTATAGATAATAATCTATTGTGTTCGTGTATTTGAATGTTATTTCTCGGAAATTGCTTGATAGGAATCATTTGTTAATCATATTGTATAGATTGGACTGTACGTCCGGGGGTTCCAGTAAAAAAAAATAAAAGATTTAAAAACCACTGACAGAAAAAACTATTTAGCGGTCCCCCGACGCTACGACGCTTGGATAAATTTATTTTTGGTTTTTTACAGGTCTTTTCTGTTGGGGGTTTTTTAACTTTTTTATTTCATGCTTTTTCAACTTCAATTTTTTTTTTCAGCCTTGACTGTCCCACTCCTGGGCATAGGTCCCCTCCCATTCCTTCCACTTTTCTCGGTGTTGCGCCTGGCTAAATAACGAAAACAAGGAAATGTTATACATTTTTAAAAATCCCGGGCTTTTTGCGGGAGTAGGGGTGTGCTCCCCCGTTTGCTAGCCATTGTATATTTATTGTTTTATTTCTTTTGGTCATTTTATATGCACGTCATGTCCCTGCGATAAATAAATATTTTGTCTTTCTTTCTACTATCTATACATATTATTTCGATTTTTTTTCAAAAGATGCCTATCAAATTTTCAAAAGATCCCTATCAATTTTTATTTTATTATTTTTGCTAACATGAGCTTAAGTAGCCGAAACGATGATAAATGAAAGATAATGAACATTTATGACCGTGATAACGGCAATCGATCGCTCACAAGGCTGACGAGGTGAAATAACTAAAATGTCAGGCGGTGACGCAAAGATAGACTTTGCATAACGTAAATATTTTGTTTTTGAGATGTTCTAAAGGTGATCTAGACAAAAACAGCCGCTTGGGTCAATCTTGCCTAGGTTGATTCGTGGAGAGGTATAACCCAGGGAATTCAACCAATTTATGTTTGGGATTTCTGGTTCAGGTCGTCGTCGTTGTGGTCTTCAAATTAAACCCAGATAAGCTCGTAATATAACGTGTATTGACTAATTGAAAATTTTGAATTTTTACAATCGTATGATGATGTAGTCGTCGTCGCGTCACAAAATCAAGGATTTCACCACTAGGTATAACCCTTTACATATCGAGTATCCTCCATGCCTCGGAAGTACGTTAAGCCGTTGCGTTGGTCCCGGCTGGCATTTGTAGATCTTTGGCAGTCGTTACAGTAGTCAGTGGCCCAAAAGTCTGACAACCAGTCTTACCAAGGGGTATCGTATTACCCAGTACTGGATTTTGGAGGTCAGATAGGCAGCCGATCCATGTAAAATACTAGTATTCAGTTGCATCTAATTAGACTGGCAGCTGACCCCAACATAGTTTTATGTCAATTCATATTTTTGATTTACTTTTGTTTAAATTTCAAACAATCTGTTAATTTTGATACTTACTATTTTCAATTTTTTTTTTTTTTTTTACTTATATTTTTGCAAAAAATAAAATGTTTATTTCTAAGCCCGAGAGGTGATCTGTACCTCAGGATCTTCCTATTTCAGACACCTTTTATAGAAGATTGTACATATGTGAACCAGCGCCTTTAATTCTTGATGTGGAGGAAAAAAAAATATAAGAAAAGGCTAGGCAGATGATGAAAGATGATATAGACGTCAGTGGTGAAAGAAAATACCATGAAGAAACTTGTGTGGTGATTGTGTAACGCACTTTCTATCGTAATACGATGGATTTGGAAAGAAATTCTTAAACCATTGCTTCATTTATTTAATCGACGATTAATAAATTTAACGAATATTGGTAAATTATCAAAATGAAAGTCATTTCCAATGTTGCAATTACTCCACTGGATTTTCTGAAGTTGCTGCAGTGAGACAGCAAAGAACAAAGAAAAGAAAATGTCGTGAGGAAAGTTTTGAGTATGAGTGTGGATGGTTATAAGAGTAGAGGAAGACCAAAGAAACGATGGATGGACTGTGTGAAGGATGATATGGCAAGAAAGGAGGTGTCTCATGAGATGACGAGTAATAGAGAAGTATGGAAGAAGAAGACATGCTGCGCCGACACCAAATAAATTGGAATAAGGGCAAGAGATGCAGTGAGCAAGCGTAATGATCAATGCTCCTTCAGAAAAAGCATTTTGCATGCAATTGGATGCTCATCTCAAACTGATATTTTTGGAGCATCAGAAAATGACTCACTATCAATTCATTAGAGTTCCAATTGGGATTTTTTGGACACCAAAATCCCAAAACGGATATCTATTGAACATGCCATGCAAGTGCTGAGAGTAGGGTCCGGCTCCTGATCACTGAAGCCAAGATTTTCTCACCAGTGGCCTCCCGGAATCTGAATCATCATCATCATCTATAATGTTCCCATTGCTGGGACACAGGCCTCTTCTATATGAGAGGGAGTGGATACAGTCCACTCCCTCTCTTAAAGAAGAGGCCTGATCCACCACGCGGGCCCAGTGCGGGTTGGATAGATATCACATGTCTTCGAATTTTTAGTTCTAGGACATACTGGTTTCCTTACGATGTTTTCCTTCTCGTTTTCGAGGGCAGCGGTGATGAAATGAATTATACAAAGTAATGCGCCTGCTTGGGTTCTAACCTACGGCTTACTGCTCGTAAGTCGGGGCTGCCACCACTGGGCCACTGCTGTTCTCGGAATCTAAATACGTGTATTAAAATTACAGTTAAACCATTTAGCGCACAAAGAGGTACTTACCTACTTCTAAATGTCCCAGTGCCATTGTTCAAAAGTTCAAAACTGGTTAAATTTTGTAACTATTTGGAAACCTCTGCTTAAACGAGTATGCAGGGATCACAGGAGTGATATTCGTATTAGTGGTAAATAATAACAGCCGCTCGGATCTCGGATCTTTCCGTGGACGGATGACCATCCATTACAAACTGAGTATCCACCACTACCACCTTTTAAGGTTCCGTACCCAAAGGGTCAAACGGGACCCTAGATTCTCGACCCGAATGAATAATAAAATGGGTAGGTAATGTGTGTGTTTAAAACGCGGCCTGTCTGATCCTCGCCCTATAACCGCGCTTTCATACATACAAACAATCTCAAACGTTTATTCGATAATTTCTTATTCCCTAAACCACTTTAAGGGGGTTATTCTGAAATACTGACAAACTAAAATAACTAAAAAAAATCTACGTTTTTTAATAATTAACTAGGTACTGTAATTTTAAAAGATTATTTATGTCTTTTGTGACATCCTCTTGAATTTTGACGAGGATGCAAAACACGCCTTGTATATCTATGGCATGATGTTGTCCTATACTGTTTTGTATCAGCTTTCAAAGTGAATCATGTACTTATTATATGTATAGTACATCATAATAACCTTGGCATGTTAGCTACACATGAGTTTCGGATGGGTGACCGCATTCAATCGGTTTTTATTATTTTATTTTATGCCACGCTTTCATTTCCGGTTCGTGAGTCGGATTTTACGCAGTTCATGTTGGATTAGTTATAATAAAATAAAGTACTTTTTTTGTATAAAGTATAAAGAATAATTCGGAATATGTTACCAGTTATATTGTGAGGAGCTCGTGGCTAAATAATAACAGCCGCACGAGTCGATCTTTAAGATTAAGCCGTGCTTGCCGAGGTTGTTCCGTAGATGGGTGACGTAGGTGGTAATAGGGGATCGGACTGGGTAAAGAAAACGAAATTCTATTTTGTCCGTCAGACAGGTAATACAAAAATAATAGACACGTATTTTTTTTTTTTTCATCAAAATACCAAAAAATTACTTTGTTAAAATTCATTAAAGTTGGAGAGTGGGGGCTTACTACGTCACAAGTAGGTATAAAACTTACCTACATGTGACGTCATGCGCCATTTCAACTCAATATATCTCCGTAATTTTATAACCACGTGAAAAAGAAAAAATACGTGTCCAATACTTTTCAATAAACTACCCGACGGACAAAGAAAAAAAAAATTGGATTATCCCCTATTACATACCGAGTTCCCTCCGTACCTCGGAAAGCACGTTAAGCTGTTGGTCCCGGCTGTCATTTGTAGATCTTTGACAGTCGTTACGAGTAGTCAGTAGCCAAAAGTCTGACACCCAGTCTTACGAAGGAGTATCGTATTACCCAGCTACTGGGTTATGGAGGTCGGACGGACAGCGAAGTCTCAGTAATAGGGTCCCGTTTGACCGTTTGGGTACGGAACCCTAAAATATTATTTAAAAAATATTTGTGCAAAAAGTTAGACTTTGACCTCCAATATCACCGTAACTAGAAGCTTCCCAGGTATGGTGTAGAATAAAAAAAAAATATCGCAATGACGACAGGAACAAGTGCCTTACGGCTTCGTTTAGGGTGTATTTACACCCTTTAAAAAGAAATAAAGAAAACAAAATAGTGCTTGGAGTCCCTCCGCGCGGAAGAAGTGAAACTTCGAGTGCCACGCATTCACTCTCGCTCTGTCTCTTTCTATTCCCCCTCCCCAGAAGCGTGAACGTTTAACGCAACAGTGCTTTAATACCCCTCCATGGTAGCGTTAAACGTTTAACGCAACCTTGTTGGAAGTCACATTAGAAGTTTCACTTCAAAAAATATTAATTAGACGATGCTACACGTTATAAAAAAAATAACCACCATTTTGCTTTTAAATACACAGCCAGTAAACACTTGTGTAAACTGTATTGTTGGTTATGTGTACCAATTGCTAGGTTTTAATATAGCCTTGGATGCATGAGTTGCAAATACAAAAGGTTTTCACAATAATTATTTGGAATACATCATTGTTAGTGCGTAGTTAGTGGATCATGGCTGACCTCTGCACTCAGAACAATCCGTATCCATACTAATATTATAAATGCGAAAGTCACTCTGTTTGTTTGTATGTTTGTTACCTTTTCACTGGCAAGAAGATAGATTTTAACCTAGAGAAGGACATAAGCTATATATCATCACGCTACGACCAATAGGAGAGGAGCAGCAATGAAAAATGTTGCGAAAACGGGGAAAATGTGTCGCAGACGTAGTTGCGCGGGACAGCTAGTAATATTATAAATGCGAAAGTCACTCTGTTTGTTTATATGTTTGTTTGTTACCTTTTCACGACTAAACGGCTGATCGATCCTAATGAAATTTGGCAAGAAGATAGATTTCAACCTAGAGAAGGACATAAGCTATATATCATCACGCTACGACCAATAGGAGCGGAGCAGCAATGAAAAATGTTGCGAAAACGGGGAATGTGACGCAGACGAAGTTGCGCGGGACAGCTAGTAATATTATAAATGCGAAAGTCATTCTGTTTGTTTATATGTTTGTTTGTTACCTTTTCACGTCTAAAAGGCTGATCGGATCTTAATGAAATTTGGCAAGAAGATAGATTTCAACCTTGGGAAGGACATAGGCTATATATCATCACGCTACGACCAATAGGAGCGGAGCAGCAATGAAAAATGTTGCGAAAACGGGGACGTAAAATGTGACGCAGACGTAGTTGCGCGGGACAGCTAGTTAATTATAACTATAATAAACTCACTAATTCTTAATTTGACCTAATTGATTAATTTTGGCCTCATTGGTCTCATGGTCGATATCGCGACTGCTGAGCATCAAGTCCTCTGTTCGATTCACGGGTCGAGCAAATTGTTTTTGAGTCTTTCATCGGAAATTTCTCAGTAGCGGCCACGGAGGCTGTATTTGTGCCCGGTTGATGGCAATAGGCTAGCCTCCTATTACATGAGACTTAAACATAACTGGCGAACTGTAGGTGTACTATTACGTATACCACTGCCTAACCCCTCGGTTTTACAGGCGTGATGTTATGTTAGTTACAGGTGATGCTAATAAAAGCATTTTAAAAATGGTTGTATAAGTAATTTATACTTAAACTCAAGTAATTATTTTAACTTTACTATAGACTAGCTATGCCCGCGAATTCGTCCGCATGGAATTTAAGAAGTAGCCTTAGTTACTCCTTATTACATCAGCTATTTGCCAGTGAAAGTCCAAAATCAGTCCATCCGTTCCAGAGATTAGCCGGAACAAACACACAGACCACAGACAGACAACAATTGAAAAAAAAAAAATTTTGGTATATGTACCGTATATACATTCATATGAACATAGTAAAAAGCGGTTATTTTAAAACACAAACAGACACTTCAATTTTTTTTAATTGTATGTATGTATGGATACTTATACAAGTGTTAGATCCATCCACATTCACACTCAAAACTTCACTCAAACCAAAATGGTGGCCTAAAAACTTAACGAAACAGATTGTAATCAATACTTTTTGCGTTTACGCATCTGTTTGAAACAGAGGGTCCAAAATTAGGGGAAACCAGCTGTTTCGGCCGTTAATAAATAAACGACGGGTGTATGAACACAGTGTATCGACGCTTTTTTAACCCCCGAGCAAAAAAGACGGGTGTTATAAGTTTGACGTGTGTATCTGTGTATCTGTGTGTCTGTCTGTGGTATCGTAGCTCCTAAACGGATGAACCGATTTTGATGAAATTGGTGAGGTGTTTTAATCGAGAGTGTTCTTAGCTATGTTTCAATAAAATCTGATCAGCCGTTTGAAGGCCATCACCTCTTTTATAGTTGAAGGTAAATTAACAATTTCCACAGGTCTGATCAATTCGAAATTTGAAATCTTGTCACTTGTCACCATGGGCATTGCCAGGGGAGGTGGGTGCTAACCCCCCTCCGTCCCCCCAGAAAGTATTTTTTTAAATTTGCTGTTTTCGTTAATTGGCGAGATGACACGCAACACCGAGAAAAGTGGAAGCAATGAGGGAGGCCTATGCCCAGTATTGGGACAGTCAAGGCTAAGATAAAACAATATAAGTTTAAAAAGCATTAAAAAGCATCCAATCGTCTTAGCGTCGGGGGACCGCTAAGTAGACCGCTTAGTACAAGCACATAACAAAGCGGACCCCCGCGCTAAGACGCTTGGATTATTTTATTTTTTTGTTTTTTTAGAGGTTTTTTGTGTCGGGGGTTTTTTAAATTTTTAATTTAATTGGTTTTTAAGTGCTTATATTCCCCTTTAACCACCTGAGAAGCACGTAGCATAATAATAACAGCCGCTCGGGTCGATCGTTAGGTTTAGCCGCTCTTGCCTAGGTTGGTTTGCGGATGGGTGACCATACATTACATACCGAGTTTGCTCCGTGCCTCGGAAAGCACGTTAAGCTGGTCCCGGTTGTCATTTGTAGATCTTTGACAGTGGTTACAGGTAGTCAGTGGCCCGAAAGTCTGACAACCAGTCTTACCAAGGGATATCGTATTACCCAGTACGAACCGAGTTTTTGGGAAAAAGCTAGGTAGATGATGTATGATGTATGAGTGTTTTTGTCTACAAATGTTTGGTTGTTTATTGTGTAAATTCACTTATAACAACTAAACAGTTTTATAGGCAGTATAGAATAGGGGATAATCACATTTTTTTTTCTTCTTCCGTCGGGTAGTTTATTGAAAAGTATTATTGGTCACGTATTTTTTCTTTTTTCACGTGGTCATATTATTACGGAGATATATTGAGTTGAAATGGCGCATGACGTCACATGTTGGTAAGTTTTATACCTACTTGTGACGTAGTGAGCCCCCACTCTCCAACTTTAATGAGTTTTAACGAAGTATTTTTTTGATATTTTGATAAAACAAAAAATACATGTCTAATATTTTTGTATTACCTGTCTGACGGACAAAATAGAATGTCATTTTCTTTACCCAGTCCGATCCCCTATTTGATTTGACCTAATTTTTGAACAGGATGTAAAAGGAGCCATTACATTTATTGCTGGGTTCGAAACTACTTTATTTTGTCGGATAAAGTTACAAAAAAAAAAAAACTCCTCTAACCCAGACATCGCATTCACGCAACTCGAGGAGAAATGGTATTAACGAAAACGAATGTAAGTGTCAATATGATGCAAATGCCATTCTGGGATATTTTTTTTCGTTCCTTTTGTGTCAATTTTTCACGACATTTATCACCACGCTTATAATACTGGGCAGATTTGGTTGACAAAATGCTCATTTTTACGTTTCGTTTTAGCTTTTTATCTGATTTGAGGTTACTGTTGTGACATCACTAGTTAGTATGTTACTAAGCGTCAAGCTCTAGTGATGATCTATGGTACACATCATTCCGGAGGCTATGACTTGGTCTCAACCCGTGAACGACCCAACTCGTCACAAGGGAGAGAGGAAGGTGACAGACAGGAGTCTAGGCATCAAATTCCTCATCCCAGAAATCCTCAAGCATAACAACAAGGTCAGGTCGAATTGTAAAACCTACAAGAAGGTTAATAGAAGAAATAGACTAAGTGTAACCATAGAGTATTAAGATTTATTTATAGATGTCTAGATTGAATAAGTAGTTTAAGTAAAGTTGCATAGCGTAGTGTCTATTATTGTCAAGGGTCTAATTTGAACTCAACAAGGGGGATGTTGTGACATCACTAATTAGTATGTTACTAAGCGTCAAGCTCTAGTGATGATCTATGGTACACATCCTTCCGGAGGCCATAACTTGGTCTCAACCCGTCTGCGACACTACGCACTGTCTGTATATATATCAAAACATGTGTCCTGTGATTATTAAATTAAGTATACCCTACGGTATTCATTCCAACCATCCAACATAACAGTTACAAACATTTCTTTCCTATTCTAGATCCGATCCCAAATGTAGGCTGAGATACTTTTATTTATAGTTTTAGTCTAGAGCTATGTATAGTAAGATATTATATTGCTACACGTTCTACTGATAGGCACTGATAAGCCTTACCTTGAATATGTAAGTGAAATGTTTGTATAACTCGTAAAATATTTATGTTATTATGAAATGTATGTCTTTACTTCTTCCGTGTAAGTGATTACGGTGATAATCACGTTATTTTAGAAGTATTTCATGATCTTCTATTACATGGGATTTAAATATATTTAGCAGCGGTGGGCCAGTGGTGGCAGCCCCGACTTACGAGCAGTAAGTCATGGGTTCGAATCCAGGCAGGCGCATTACTTGTGTAATTTATTTCATCACTGCTGCCCTCAAAAACGGTGAAGGAAAACATCGAGAGGAAACCGGCATGTCCTGGAACTAAAAAATCAAAGACATGTGACATCTACCAACCCTCCCTGGGCCCGAGTGGTGGATTACAGCCCACTCCCTCTCATAGCGAGTAGGCCTGTGTCCCAGCAGTGGAAACATTGTAGGCTGATGATGATGATGATAAATTTACTTGGTGAAATGTGTGTGTGCTGCTGAAAATCAGGTGGCCGTGTATTGCCATCTGGCATTTTGCTGAGCTGAGGCCATTTTGAATTAAAACCTTTGCTTATTTATTGTATTTCGTTTTTAAGTGATTTTGTTTGTTTTAATTCCACTAAACCACCTTTTTCTCTTGTGTACCATTAGGTACACCTCTGTCTGACCCTTTAGGCATTTCAGGCGAGATTATGTTCTGTTATTAAACGTATAAACAAAACCGCCTATCTATGTAATACGATACCCATATCGTATTACCTAGTTCTAACTGGGTTGTGGAGGTCAGATAGGCAGTCGTTCCATGCATAATATGCTGGTAGTCAGCTGCAACTAGTTAGACTGGAAGCTGACCCCAACGTCGCGTTGTTGAGAAAAGGCTAAACAGATTATGATAAATTTGCTGTCCCGCGCAACTTCATCTGCGTCATATTTTCCCCATTTTCGCAATATTTTTCATTGCTGCTCCGCTCCTATTGACCGTAGCGTGATGACGCCTTCCTCGATAAATAGGCTATCTAACACTGAAAGATTTTTTTAAATCAGACCAGTAGTTCCTGAGATTAGCGCGTACAAGCAAACAAACAAACAAACTCTTCAGCTTTATTATTATATAAGAGTATTAGATTAGATATGTACAAAACATTACAGGGTTGGTAGGCTTATATTCTGTATCATAAGAGAAGTTTTTTTTTTCATTTAAATCATGTTTTCTATCTTTACAGGTAAAAAATGATATGAAAAACCAAGATTTTAACACATCTTAATATCCAAGTCTGAAAAGTAATGTAAAAGAAACAAAAATGTCTGAAAAAGAAGAAAAAAAAGAAGGTCCAGTCACCGCTGATGATCTGCCCATGTCATTTCAAGTAAGTCATTATCATCTTACCCTTACATAGCTAAAATTGTTCCCACTGCTGGGACACAGGCTTCTTATGAGAGGGAATGGGCTTTTATCTGCCAAGTGGGCTCAGTACGGGCTGGCAGACCTGTCCCCTATCCACAAACTCTCGGATTCGATTTCGATTCGATAAGTCGTATGTCTATCTTGTTTTGGCATTACGAAAGCGAGCGAGATAGACATACGACTTTCCGAATCGAAATCAAATTCGAGCGTTTGTGAATACGGGGTCAGACCTGATCTGACCTCCACAACTGAGTTAGTACTGCCTCATACGATTCCCCACAGTAAGACTGGTTGTCAGACCTTCGGGAGCACTGATTACTTAATAAAAATAAAGCCCTTTTATTCTGACTACATTCAGGTATACATAATTATGTTTTTGGGTTTTTTTAAATATCCCGTAGGTCAGTGTGCCTCTTGGCGTATGCCTTTTTTTACGGATGGTTAATCATCAAATAACCCCCCCCCCCCCGCTCTGGGCGGTGCGGGAGGGAGTGTCAGACTTGTACTGACTAAAACCCATCCATGTTGCTTTTTAGCCCTTTGTGTTCCAGGGCCACGGTATCTCTTTCGAACAGTCCCGCAGCCCTGGCAGGCATCGGCCCTCTCGGACCCCTTCCGGTTTGCTGATATCTCTCTTGGCAGAGGCCTCCTCTAACGATTTCCATTGGGTTCTGTCTCGCGCTCTCTTCTCCAATCTTGTCAAGCCGTGAGCTTCAGGTCATCTTGCCATCTGGTTTGTTGGCGACCTCTTTTTCTCTTCCCGTCCCTGGGGTCTACTGAGCTGTTGTGCTCCAATTGTTTTGTGGGTCTCTTATCATGTGACCGGTCCATCTTCACTTCTGTAGGTCTATCTGAGTATGTGTGTCTCCTACTTTTGTTTTTTCTCTTATTTTGCTACTTCTTACTTTGTCCTGTTTCTTTATTCCTGTCATACTTCCCTCCATGGCTCTTTGGCATCGTTCCAGTTTTTCTCTGTGGTGTTTGGTGAGTGACCACTGATTACTTTACTGTCGAAGATCTACTTATTTTAATTAATTGACAGGTTCAACAGCTTAATGTGCTTTCCGAGGCATGGAGGAAAATCGATATGTAATTGTTGGTCACCGATCCACTGAGCATCCATCCATCTCTGTACTTCCCCCTTTCCAGCAATGTCATTTTTCATATAATCCATCCTTTCGTTACTCATCTTCTTCTTCTGGATTATTTGTCAAAGATCCGCATGTATCATGTGTATACAGCTGGTCTACCATGACGTCTTAACATTTTGAACGCCATTGTCGCATATACGTGACCAGCAAGCGCGTGCCCTGTACGCCAACGACACAAATATGTGACAAAAAATGTGGTGCACTATAACACGAAATAAGTAATTTAAATCATTACTTTTGTGTCTGTTTATTTATATATCTTTAAAATGTGATCTATATATCTTAAATATTAAATGTCTCATCAAAAAATAAGTAAATAATATTTTTGAAATCGCATTTTATTTTACAAAGTATTTACGGTGAATTTGTGGCTTGGCGTGGAGGGCACGCGCGTGCGTTTATGCCTTGGCGTTCAAAAGGTTAAAACATTATCGTTTCATTCTTATTCCAGTACGTCGATTCTGTAAAATTCAGACGACAACTCACATCTCACATCGCTATCCACTGTCACTTCGCGTAAGGTTCAAAATGACCTTGATTTTGTAGCCAAGGGAAAACGGTTATCACGGATTCAGTACATCCTTCTGAGACCCCTCCCCACATAGAAATAGTTCATCGAGAATTTGAAATTAAAAAATATATATAGCAGTTCCATACATTTTACTGCAGGAGGAGCTCGTGGCTAAATAACAACAGCCGCACGGGTCGATCTTTAAGGTTAAGCCGTGCTTGCCGAGGTTGGTCCGTGGATGGGTGACCATCATTGCACACAGAGTTTCCTCCGTGCCTCAGAAAGCACGTTAAGTCGTTGGTCGCGGCTGTCAATTGCTGATTTTTGAGAGTCGTTACGAGTAGTCAGAAGACAAAAGTCTGACATCCAGTCTTACCAAGGGGTATCTTATTACCCAGTTGTGGAGGTTAGATAGGCAGTCGCTTCGTGTAAAATACTGGTACTTAGCTGCATCCGGTTAGACTGGAAGCCGACCCCAAGATATTTTGGGAAAAGGCTAGGCAGATGATGAGGTATTGCAAACTGCACACCGAAACATGAGCGGAATATAAATAAGAGACACTTGTGATCCTAGGGTCAAATCTATTGACACTGTTAACAACGTAAATTGCATTTTGTATACGACATGTGAGCAATGATATTTTAACGAGCTATCATAACTCTGTGCTATATCGTTACATTATAAAACATCACGCTTGTAATCCCCAAAGGTTGGGCAGAGGAGTACCTAATCCTGCCAGGGCTGCGGGACTGTTCGAAAGAGACACCGTGGTCCTGGAACACAAAGGGCTAAGAAGGAACATGGATGGGTTTTAGTCAGTACAAGTCTGACACTCCCACACCTCTTTTTTTATCATCCGATAAAAAAAGAGGTGTACCTCAATAGTACACCCACATTTCGCTAGCTTAGTTTAAGTCACATGTATTAGGGGGCGAGCCTATTGCCATCAACCGGTCACAAATCCAGTCTTCATGATGGTTCTGCGAAATTCATGATGGGAAAAGCCAATAATATCCGTTCCGAGAATCGAATGCGGGTCCTCATACTCAGCAGTATCGCTTGTTGATCAGTAGACCTATAAGCTAGTCAGACGATGATTTAAAACCTACTTAGATAGGAAACTAAAACATCTGCCTAGCCTCTTTCCAACTATATAGGAGTCGGCTTCCAGTCGAACCGGAATACCAGCATTTTACATGGAGCGACTGCCTATCTGACCTCCACAACCCGGTCAGTACTGGTGACAGACTTTCCGGCCGCTGACTCCTGTCGCAACTGTCAAAGATCTACAAATGACAGTCGGGACCAACGGCTTAACGTGCTTTCTGAGGCACGGAGGAATCTAAAACATAGTTGGGCAAATGAAATTATTAGTACAGTCAGCATCAAAAGTCGGTTAACACTTATAAATATTACTCCAAGTTTTGTGCTGGTCAGTGTGATCTGATCTTATATTGTTTTGCGAATTTGTGTAACCATTGATGAAAATATTGTTATGTCTTTTACTCCAGTCTGTTAATATGGATCGTTCTAAAACTAAGACGTCTTATAATTTTAGTTATGTAAAGCGACTTTTGCTGCTGACCGTACCTACCTGCTCAGAGATTGCGATTATACAGTAGAAATGCCATTTGTATGACAATTAAAATTTATAATAAATTACCATCAACCCTGAGAATGTTAGCAATTAATAAGTTTAAATTTAAAATATATGTTTGGTTCTTAGACATGCGTTTTTTATTAGTACCTACTCTGACATTACTGTGATTTTTTTGACATTGTGATTTATTAGCATTTTTTTTACATCATGATTTATATTCTTAATTAATTTAAATAAAGTTTAATGTAAGGTCTCAATGTACCCTAAACTAAGAAATACTTAAAATACAAATATCCTAATTTCACATCCTAATATTCACATACCGTAGCCAACCTAGTATGTACATATAAACTAATTTACCGCTAATCATTATGCATATACTACATACAATACATTGTGACGTCACATCCTCTGACAACAATATGGCGCCCGCTCTAATTGAGACGGCTTATAGCACAACGCAACTGATTAGGTACTTTTGATAATGTATAGTGTAGTATCGATGTACTTACGATTGGTGTTGATACTTTTGTCAGGTGATGTACTATACTTACAATGTCAATTACGAGATATCTTTCGTGATTATTGTAACCTACCTTTTGTCCGCGGCTTTGCTCGCGAAAATTTAGACTTTGGCAATAACCGTCTCGGACACGTAGCGCCATCTATTATCATAAGGTCGTGGTTCTGTTTTCCACGGGAACAGTATTTTTTTTTCGGGATGAAAGTTACCCTTTGTCCATTTATCTATTGATAACGTATATTCAAAATTTCAGGAGTATCGTTTCAGTGATTTAGGCGTGAAAAGGTAACAAACAAACAAACTTACTTTCGCATTTTTATCATACTGGATTAGATATATTCTATCGCGATTAATGTTTATTGTGAGATATACTCCCGATATTAATATTTGGGATGAAATATAATGACCACCAAACAATACTTTGAGATCCTAAGCTCCGATACCAAAAAATAAATATTAAACACCAAAAAAATTGTATTCAAAGACCAAATCTAGTAAATGATCACCAAAGTTGGCAAGGAGAACTTAGGATGCTAGTGCGAGCGGAGCGAGCTCGGGACATGCACCACGACTCGGACAGGTTAGGTTCGAAAGGAATAGCGGGTTGGATAGACCGAGTGAAGCGAGCGAACTAAGACCCCGCCATCCTCTTCGTGTTAGGTTACCTAAAACCCTGCAGACAGAAACAGGAGCCTTATTTTTGAGCTGTGGTTTGGAGTTTGCTGTAATAGAATCGCCAAAATTTGGTTATAATTTCACATTGAAATGGGGTGATAATTTACAATTTGTGGCATAAACCGTGAAAGCTTAAAACAGTGTTTAAGTTGATGTACTATTTATTACTAGATTTTATGTATCTGGTACTAACTGGGCTGTGGAACTCAGATAGGCAGTCCGCTGCTTTCACTTTCATTTAATATTAATTAAGAAATCAATCACGTTTTCTACATTGCTTTCTTTTTTGGACTTGTTACGGTAGCTGGCCCTTAAAACTAGGTTTCATCACGATGTTTTCTTTCAATATATCATCATCACCCTCTGACTGGCGGGACCTGCTTACGCCTCCTGTCGGCTTCATCGAGCCGTCTGAAAGCCTTCCACCCGGTCATGCTTTACCGTGGCCGACTTGGAAATCTCTAAATAAACTTCAAACCCAAGACGCCGTAGCAAAGAGAATCTCAACAGATCGGGGCTCATGGACGGCTCCGATCTAAACTGTGTATGTAGCGTGTCTCCAGACAATGGTCCACCTTCCATCTTGCGCTGCATGTCCTATCACCTGCGCACTTGACGATCTTTTGACCGCATCAGCGAGCGGAGTTCGCATAGCAACAATTTTGGGCTAAACGTATTTAATGACAATTTGTCATCGACACGATTACAAGATCATCATCCTACAGCAAAAAAAAGAAAGAATTGCCCTCAGGTTTATCTATACTTTTATATAATGTTACAAAGCTGAATAGTTTGTTTGTTTGTTTGCTTGAACGCGCTTATCTCAGGAACTACAGATCCGATTTGAAAAAAATCTTTCATTGTTAGATAACCCATTTATTGAGAAAGGCTATAGGCTATATATCACCACGATACGATCAAAAGTAGCGGAGCAGCAATGAAAAATGTTGCGAAAACGGGGAAAATGTAACGCAGACGAAGTTGCGCGGGACAGCTAGTTCATGATATTATCCATTACCACAAAAACGATGGTTGTAATTATGTGTTATCTTAGATTAATTTAGAAAGGAAATAACAGTAGGTACCATTGAAAAAAGATAACAATAAGATCTTTAGCACTGCTGAAGATAGCCGGAAATTTGAAAACAAAAGATAAGATAGAAAGACTATTTTCTTTATCATTTTACAATGACTTGTAATTAATAGTAAAACTCTTTGTATAAGAGCTCGTGGCTAAACAAAATAACAGCCACACGCAGGGCCGTCTTAAGCATATTTGGCGCTTGGGTTCGAAAGTCAGCCTGCACCCCATCCCACTCTAGCTCTATATATTTTTTATGGGTAACTTATTTCTTCCTCAAGCTCGTGGCCAAATAATTACAACCGCACAGGTCGATATTCAATGATAAGCCGCGCTTGCCGAGGTTGGTCTGTGGATGGGTAGGATCTATCTTAGCGAGTTTCCTTCGTGACTCGGAAAACAGGTAAAGCCGTTGGTCCCGGCTGTCATTTGTAGATCTTTGACAGTAGTTAGTCAGAAGCCCAAAAGTCTGACAACTAGTCTTTCCAAGGGGTACAATCGTATTACCCAGTTACTAATAATAATGAACTAGCTGTGCCCGCGGTTCTGCTCGCGTGGTCTCAGTGCAGTAGGTACCTATCGAAATTGATGGCGGTCGGCTTGCGCCCCCTGGACTCTGCGCTCGGGTGCACCGCACCCCTTGAACCCCCGGGTAAAGACGGCCCTGACCACACGGGTCGATCGGGTACGTCAGTACCGATATAGTTATAGTTGAAGTTCATTACTTACCAAGTTTCCTCCTTGCTTTGGAAAGCACGTTATGCTGTCGATACTGGCTGTCATTTGTAGATCTTTGACATTACGAACTGTCAAAAGCGTGAAAGTCTGTTATCGAGTTATCCAGTAACTGGTTTGTGGAGGTCAGATAAAATACTGGTATTCAGCTGCATCCGGTCAGAGTGGAAGCCGACCCCAACAAAGTTGGGAAATGGCAGGCTGATGATGATCCTCTTTTTGAAGAAGCTCACTCTAGTTATCTTCCTTTTGAAATAAACCTTATGGCAATAGGAATACAGGTCACTGCACTGCAAAATCACAGAAAAAATGACAATAACAGGATTCACAGAAGAGAATCATCATTGGCAGCCTTGTGATGAGTAGTTCATTTATGTGTCATTACAATGGATGTAGAAATAACTACGAAGCCCAATTAACATATCCATAATGAAACAGAAAGGCACTTGTGTTCCTCATCAAGGCGTTTTATTTTTGTCCTGGACTGTACCTAGGAACCATTTCTTCTTATTGTCAGAACTTTTTGCGTAGAGTTACTTAGTTTGATTGTACAGTTTTTGGTTGACGGCAACGTGAATAGTCCGTTTACACGTTGGAGATGGTGCCGTAACCAGACATCATGAAGAGCACCTGTCTATTTCATTACTCATCATCATCATCATCAGCCTATAATGTTCCCACTGCTGGGACGCAGGCCTCCTCTCTATGAGAAGGAATGGGCTTTAATCCACTACGCGGGCCCAGTGCTGGTTGGTAGATGTCACATGTCTCCGAATTTTTTGTTCTAAGACGCCGGTTTCCTCACGATGTTTTCCTTCACCGTTTTGAGAGCAGCGGTGATGAAATAAATTACACAAAGTAATGCGCCTGCCTGCCTGGGTTCGAACCTACGACTAACTGCTTGTAAGTCGGGGCTGCCACCACTGGGCCACCGCTGCTTTCATCACTCAATCAAATATAAATCTTAGGTGGTTGCTAAAATGTTTTGTATTGCTTAATTCCAGGTCAAATACCTAGGTCAGAGCGACGCCCGAGGACTATGGGGTATCAAACACACGAGGAAACCTGTCGACCTGATGGTGGCAGCTGCGAAGGCGCTACCTCCAGGTACTTGTCTGATCATCAATATTTTATCAGCATGAAGATGTGTAGGTACCGCTGAACTTGGGACTAAAAATAGAGTATGTTATGTAAAAGTATGTGAGAAGACGCAGGGGCAAACTTTGATTAGGACTATTTAAAAAATTATAATGACTTGTTGTGCCCGCGACTTCGTCCGCGTGGAATTGGGATTTTTCTAAAATAAAAGTAGCTTATGTTACTCCTTATTATATCAGCTATCTGCCAGTGAAAGTACCGTCAAAATTGGTTCAGCCGTTCCAGAGATTAGGTGGAACAAACAGACAGACAGAAAGACAGACAAAAATTGGAAAAAAATATATTTGGTATATGTACCGAATATACATTCATATATGCATGTAGTAAAAAGCGGTTATTATTAAAAACAGACATTTCAATTTTTATTTATTTGTATAAGAACCTTGTTTAATATTGACTTTAAGAAATGCCAATTACTCTTAAAGTTAAGTCTGCTAACACTGCTGAGAAAGAATGTGTGAGGAAAATGCTTTTACGCTAATCACATTGTTAGATTGATTTAGATTTAAGCTTCGCAGTGACTTACGAGCAGTAGTTCTTAGGTTCGAACCCAGGCAGTCGCATAACTTTGTGTAATATATTTCATCACTGCTGCTCTCAAAACGGTGAAGGAAAACAAGAATAAACCGGCATGTCCTAGAACTAAAAATTCGAAGACATGTGACATCTACCAAGCCGCACTGGTCCCGCGTGGTGGATTACAGCCCACTCCCTCTCATAGAGAGGAGGCCTGTGTCCCAGCAGGGGGAACATTAAAGGCTGATGATGATGATGCGAAGCGTGGTGAACAATGGTCGTTCTTTTTTCATCTTTATCGTGTGGTTAGTGCATAAACTGGTGTCAGAGTTTTTATGCCATCCATCGGCCTCCGACTTGGCTTCACATGCCGTCGAGAAATATCTCCCAGGCATACTGGTTTCCTCACGATCTTTTGTTTTGTAACTTCACTGAGGAGAGGCATATGTCCTGTAGTAGAACCGTTAAATTATACACCTTATGTAAAAGACGTATCTTTGTAAACTAGCTGCCTCGCGCAACTTCGTCTGCTTCACATTTTCCCAGTTTTCTCAACCTTTTTCATTGCTGCTCCGCTCCTATTGGTCGCAGCGTGATGATATATAGCCTATAGCCTTCCTCAATAAATGGGCTATCTATCACTGAAATATTTTTTCAAATCGGACCAGTAGTTCCTGAGATTAGCGCGTTCAAGCAAACAAACAAACTCTTCAGCTTTATTATTAGTAGGTATATTAGATTCTCTCTCTTTTACAATTTTATCCCCGACACCAGCACTCCAATCGCGTTGCAAACTTTCTGTCGCAAACAGGAGAAAGAAATTCCTTATAAATTGCTCAATATGATTGGAAAATACGACAAAGTAAATAACGCAACATGTTGTTAAATTGTCAAAAAAGAAAGGCATTGCCAGTACAGCTGTGTTAGGCAATTGCCCCTGAACTTATAAGTTTCAAATGCCTCTCGTATTGGAAAGCGTGGTCATCAATGCCCGTTAATTTTTTGCCTGTTATTAAATTTAAGAAGAAAGGAACGGAAAATAAGTACAAAGGTGATGCTTATTTCTAAAGAAATCTCTTTCAGCATACCTGCGAAAAGAGATATAAAAAAAAGAGATGCAGACATAGTGTGTAAAAGAAGAAGAGAGAAATGAATACATAAAATTTAAAGCAAATAACTTTTACCTGTTACTTACGGTTAGACGAAAGACTGATATTAAGGCCCCTGTAGCAGTAAAACGGCCTTGAGTGTCTGGACGTTCTCCCCGCGCTAACCGCGCACCCCCGCTTCATTTTTACGTGCGCAGAGCGCGATCCGCGCTCATCGCAACTAGCCGGCCGCGCCGCGTTCCGCAGCTCGGTCATGCGCGGATCTTTTTATTGCATTTTTGTTATTGTACCTATGTTTGGGTGCGCTCGCGCTGTCCTGACGTACTTACCTATAAATGGGTTCCTAGGACGAGACTAGACGTCCGCCTTCACTAATTGAGAGATAATATTATTCAGCGTAGTTTTATTCAGTCAGATTGGTAGTCAGACTCGGAGTAAGAGTCAGACTTGGAGTTAGATTCAGACTCGTGGTCAGACTCTGAGTCAGAGTCAGGCTCGGAGTCAGACTCGGGGTTCCGAGTCTGAACGTGTAATCGCAGTTGGAACAGATTGCATCCGATTTAGTGACCTAACTAGGAAGTAAGAAGGTTCCGACCGCTCTGTAAGACTCTACGACGAGCGATTGTGAACTTTATATTCTTTTACATAAAGTTGAAAATCTATCAAAGACAAACTGTCTCAACGACGAAGACCGAAACAGTTCGTCTTTAATAAACAGTTCGATTTTCAACTTTATGCTCTAGTGCATAAAGTTGAAAATCTACGAAACTAGTCTCTGGCTGTCCTAGTTAGGATCCGATTTAGAATCCTATTTAGTAGTGTAGTATGATCACTAGCTGACTATTTAGGTTCCTAGTTAGAATTTTTATAAATAGGGTCGTGAAATAGCTTTCTTTACCTAGACAGGTAACTAACTATGTAGAGCACACTGTATTTTTATTCAAATTTGTAACAAAACAATAATTAAACCTCTAGTAATATAAACAAACCATAAATAATAATAAAAAATTGACTATGTTGTGTTTATATGTTTTTAGTAAAGGTAAATAATTAGAATATACAGGTAGTTATATGACTTTATGCATTTTAGCAGCTTTTAGAGCTCTCTGTTTCCTAATATTACTTTTCTTCGGCATTTTGATAGCACTACACAAAACAACACTTTTACACTTTTCTAAAATAAAAAGTTTATTTATATTTTTTTTAATAAAACGTTGCCCCACACTAGGAATCTCTTCAGTTTCGTGGGTGCGTTTACAAACATTTAAATTCACATACACAAACAGCCTGACCCGGAACAACTACCTGTAGGTCATACAAATATTTGTTCCGTGCGGGGATCGAACCCGCAACACGCAGCGCAGCAGTCAATCACTCAACCACTGCGCCAACCGTGCCGTCGAGTTATCCTACTTACTGACTAAACAAGCGTCCAAATCGCGAAAACAAACAAACTTAGTACTAATGGTAAGTTGTCCTTGCGCGAATCAGGTAAATACAATTTTAGAGAACGAGCAGCACAACCTCCACGTCCGACAGTTCGAGCTACACTGCCGCCCGTCGCCCGCGCACGGACCCGCTCATTTCATTTCATTTAGAACACAGTGATTAATTAATTGTAGCTAAATAAGAACTTGCCTTGTCTCGCCAATTGTACAATTTGTGAGAAAAACCTTTTAAAATATTATTGTGAAAGAAAAATACTAAAACTCCATGCCGTTTAGACGTAGTTACGAAATTACAAACAAGAAAATGCTCTATTTTGGATATTTTTTTTACACACTATTTTTATAAATAGAGTTATTTCAAATGTACAAATTTAAGTTTAAGATCTAATGAGTAACATATATTTTTTTTGGACATTTATATTCACTTATCGAAGAGTAGTTAGACGAAGAAAACAGCTCATTGGCAGTAAGTAGCCCCTTAAATGCATATGTTCTCTTTGAAAAGTTTTCCTTTTCGACGCCGAAGTGTCCTATTGTTTATAAAGTCAGTTTATATTTAGTTAGTTTATTTTATATATCCTAGTATTAAAGTTCTATATTATAAACATTTAGTTTTAGAAAATAATAAATGTAATATTTATTGTGCTATAGAGGAGCTCATGGCTAAATAATAAAAGCCGCAAGGGTGGATCTTCAAGGTTAAGCCGTGCTTGCCGAGGTCGGTCCGTAGATGGAATAATACATACCGAGTTTCCTCCGTGCCTCGGAAAGCACGTTAAGCCATGTCCCGGCTGTCATTTGTAGAACTTTGACAGTCGTTACGAGTAGTCAGAAGCCAAAATTCTGACATGTAATCTTATCAAGGGGTATCGTATTACCCAGTTACTGGGTTGTGGAGGTCAGATAGGCAGTCGCTTCATGTAAAATACTGAAACTCAGCTGCATCCGTTTAGACTGGAAGCCGACCCCAAGATAGTTTGGGAAAAGGCTAGGCAGATGATGATGATTTATTGTGCTATCTATCTATAAATTAAATCTATATATATAAAAGAAAGTCGTGTTAGTTACTTCACTTATAACTCAAGAACGGCTGAACCGATTTAGCTGAAAATTGGCAGGGAGGTAGTTTAGAGCCAGGAGAAGGACATAGGATACGGTAGGGTAGGGTAGGGTAGGGTAGGTAGGTAGGATAGGGTAGGTAGGTAGGGTAGGGTAGGTAGGTAGGGTAGGGTAGGTAGGTAGGGTAGGTTAGGTAGGGTAGGTAGGTAGGGTAGGGTAGGTAGGTAGGGTAGGGTAGGTAGGTAGGTAGGGTAGGTAGGTAGGGTAGGGTAGGTAGGTGGGTAGGGTAGGTAGGTAGGGTAGGGTAGGTAGGTAGGATAGGGTAGGTAGGTAGGGTAGGGTAGGGTAGGTAGGTAGGGTAGGGTAGGTAGGTAGGGTAGGTAGGTAGTAAGGGTAGGGTAGGGTAGGGTAGAGTAGGTAGGTAGGGTAGGGTAGAGTAGGTAGGTAGGTAGCGTCGGGTAGGGTAGGTAGGATAGGGTAGGTAGGTCGGATAGGGTAGGTGGGTAGTAAAAAGTGCATTGCAACGCATGCTGGGTACAGCTAGTATCATATAATTTTAAGATTACACAAATTAAGAGAAACCATGGAATGCCATGGAGTTTCTTGCCGGTTCTTCTCCATAGGAAACGACCAACTCGAACCGTACACCTTTTGTCGACGTTTTATAAGTGCCCATGTAGGCTTATGTCAAATAAAATATTTTGATTTGAAGACCAAGTTTTTTCATCATTCTTTTTAAAGTGAAACTTTTATTACATTGTCTCAAACTTTTTCGTCTGTGTGTTGCATGTCGCGTGACGCTCTGCCGCGGAGTAGGGATAAAGTGAAAGGCGCTCATCAGAGCCCCTTTCACTTTATCCCTACTCCGCGTTTTATAACCTTAATGGAATATTATTCCAAAAATTTTTAGTTAAATGTCTATAGTGTGAAAAAAAGTTTCACTTTTACCATGATTTCATGAAACCACACAATCCTTTTTTTAGACCATGTTTTAATCCGTTTTTCTCCGCCTTTTCCAGGTCAAATACTACCAATAGTGAAACTAAAGATCGCCCTCGACGGTGTACATCTAGAGACCTTGGACCATGGTGCAAAGACGGACGAGTTTGAGCACATGACTGTGTTCTTCAACATAGAATCTATATCCTATGGAGTCCAGGACTTGGTGTATACGAGGGTTTTCTCCATGATTATTGTGAAGGATAACGCTGATGTGAAAGGGTTGAATCCGTTTGAGTGTCATGGCTTTGTCTGTGAGTCAAGGTAAGAATCTTTTGTTTTCTTAAGAGGGGACTCTAGCCCCGAGGAATTTGAAGAATAGGTATTTGAAGAAACTATTGCCGTCGCGCTGCGCCCGACCATGCCCTCGTAAAGTGCGAAAGGGGTAACTGCAGCTCAGGCTGATTTCACCTACAAAAATCTTGACCAAAAGACGTTTTGTATTCCGCTGTTTTCTTCTTCAAAACTAAACTGATCTAAATAATTCTTACATCAAAATTTAGAGAAAAAGTATATCTATGCTTCTATTCTTTTCTTTTTTGTTAAAAACTTATCTAATTTGTCTGATAGTCGTCTGAACATGGCAGTAAAAATGGGCTTTTTTTTCGGGTTTTTGGATTGTCACAATTCTTTTAGTGAATATGTTTAAAAAAAAAAGAAATAATAGGCGAATGTATTAATAAGACCTAGATTTTTTGGAAAAAAAATCATCGCTCTAGACGCAATAACCACGAAGAAAACAGCGGAATACGTTTGTATGGAGAAAGGCGCACTAGAGATCCCTCTTAACTATTGTTTTTATTCACGCCTGTAATCCCTGAGGGATAGGCAGAGGTATATTTAGAACACCCGCATTTCGCCAGATATGTTTAAGTCCCATTTACCAGGGGGCGTCATCATCATCATCATCAGCCTATAGTGTTCCCACTGCTGGGACACAGGCCTCCTCCTCAGGCACAAATTCAGACTCTGTTGCTACTACTGAGAAATTGCTGATGGAAAAACCCAATAACACTTTGCACGACCCGGGAATCGAACCCAACACCTTATGCTCAGCAGTCGCGTTTGCGACCACTAGAGCAACGACTACATAATAAGAATATAACGGAGAATATATTAAGTTGTTTTTTTTCTTTTGAGGAGCTCGTGGCTAAATAATAACAGCCGCACAGGTCGATCTTTAAGGTTAAGACGTGCTTGCCGAGGTTGGTCCGTGGATGGATGACCTTATTTACATACGGAGTTTCCTTCGTGCCTCGAATCGTTAAGCCGTTGGTCCCGGCTGTCATTTGTAGATTTGACAGTCGTTACGAGTAGTCAGAAGCCTAAAAATCTGACATCCAGTCTTACCAAGGGGTATTGTATTACCCAGTTACTGGGCTGTGGAGGTCAGATAGGCAGTCGCTTCATGTAGAATACTGGTACTCAGCTGCATCCAGACTGAGACTAGAGACTGAAAGCCGACCCCAAGATAGTTTGGGAAAAGGCTAGGCAGATGATGATATTAAGTTGTTTATAAAAAAATATTTAATCTAGTTGGCCTCTAGACAGAAAAATGACGAAATATAGACATGTCCAAATAGTACAAAATGTCAAACTATCTATCTGCCAAAAGTTTCGTCATTATATCTCATATCAAATACTTCAAATTTTTGTGATATCTTATAAGAAGAACCGGGTCAACCGTATCGACAGATAAATAAAAAAAGTATTGCGAAAAACTATTTTGTTTGTTGAGTCAAAACTGGGTTTTGATATCAGATCTTTAGATTACAGGACAGATATGTTTGGTTTATTTTTATCTGAGTCACTTATGGTTGCTGTAAGCCTGGGAATTTTATCTGTTGGTACATACCAATCAATTTCAGTGGCCCGAAAGTCTGACAGTCAATCTTACCAAGGGGATCGTATTACCCAGTACTAACTGGGTTGTGGAGGTCAGATAGGCAGTCGCTCCATGTAAAATACTGGTATTCAGCTGTATCCGGTTAGACTGGAACTCGACTCTAACATAGTTGGGAAAAGGCTAGGCAGATAATGATGATTTAACTTCGGATGTTGCAAGAATTATCTTTCTGCTTTTCTTTAAAATTAATAATCGCTTTACACACAAATTGATACAATCTATAAATCTATAGTACAAATAAATAAAATTGAAGAGTCTGTTTGTAATATTAAAATAACCGTTTTTTACTACATGCATATTATGAATGTAAATATGGCATTGTAAAAACATTTTTTTTTATACAATTAATTTTTCTGTCTGTCTGTATGTTTGTTGCGGCTAATCTCTGGCACGGCTGGACCAATTTTGACCAGACTTTCACTGGCAGATAGCTGATGTAATAAGGAGTAACTTAGGCTACTTCTATTTTAGAAAATTCTAATTCTACGCGGCCGAAGTCGCGGGCACAGCTAGTACATAGATAAATGGCGGAGTGGGAAGCTCGTGTAGGGAGGCTGGCTACTAAAGATCTTTTTTGAAAAACCAATTTTGGGCATCTCTCTCTTTATGAGAATAGCTCATTAACTGCCTAGCGTTTTTCCAACCATATTGGGTTGTAAGCCGTGCCTCGGAAAGCACGTTAAGCCGTTGGTCGCGGCTGTCATTTGTAGATCTTTGACAGTCGTTACGAGTACTCAGAAGCCAAAAGTCTGACATTCAGTCTTACCAAGGGGTATTGTATTACCCAGTGACTGGGTTGTGAAAGTCAGATAGTCAGTCGCTACATGTAAAATACTGGTAGGTACTCACCTGCATCCGGTTGGACTGGAAGCCGACCCCAACACAATCTGGGAAAAAGCAGGCAGATGATGATGTTGGGCTGTAAGCTAGGTTTGGTCTAGGGGTACACTCCCTGGACCAAGTAAAAGGCTCTTCTGAGTTTAAGAGTGGTAACGAAGCCAAAACGCACTTGTTCTCTCAGTCATTACGATATTTTTGGTCTGGGGATCAAATTCCAACTATTTAATTATTATACTGAAATAGTTGGATTTTGATCCTCTTTAAGATCCTCTTTAATATTTTTTTAAATATTAAAAAAAAAAAAAAAAATGTTCTTTTTTTTTGTTTTAGTTACATTGAGTCCCACCGCAAAACGAATATTTTTTGCGTAGAGTTACTTAGTTTGATCTACAGAATGCTTGGTTGACGGCTTTATGCACAGGACCGTTAACACCCTTTATAAGCCTATAACCTTAACCTTGGAGCTAATTTTGTATTTAACTGTTTCAGAAATGCAGCGAGGCGTCTCACGTATTCATTAGCGGCTGCGTTCCAAGATTATTCTAGGAGAGTTAAAGCAATGCAGGCCAGTGCAGGTTAGTCAATCACAATATTCTATCATATTAGTAGTAAATCTAATGTAGCGGTACTACAAAAGTACCACAGCAATTTAGAACAAAAGTGCTACAGCGCCATCTATGACACGACGGAAGAACTAGCATCAATTTCCTACATCGTGCAAGCAAAGTTATCCGCGATTTAACTGATTTAATTAACTTATTGCGGGTGGGTGTTTATGACTTTCAATTTCTTAGTAAGATCGGTATCGTTTCGTTAACGTAAACTGTAGTCGCTACACTAGAAGAGAAGATTATGTACAGCGTATCAAGCTAACAGAAACTGTCAAATTTTCCAAATCAACCTTGAACCTAATCTATACATACTACAAATAAATAAAATTGAAGTGTCTATTTGTAATATTAAAATAACCGCTTTTTACTAGATAGTAAAAAGCGGTTATTTTAATATTACAAATGATGATACACACACATGATACATGTGTATATTATGAATGTATAAACGGTACATATACCAATAAACATTTTTTACAATTTTTGTCTGTATGTTTGTTCCGGCTAATCTCTGGAACGGCTGGACCGATTTTGACGGGACTTTCACTGGCAGATAGCTGATGTAATAAGGAGTAACTTAGGCTACTTTTATTTCAGGGCTGCGGGTTGTTCGAAAGAGATACCGTGGCCCTGGAACACAAAAGGCTAAGAAGGAACATGGATGGGTTTTAGTCAGTACAAGTCTGACACTCCCTCCCGCTCCGCCCCGAGCGGGAGAAGTCATTTAATGATTTCCCATCCGTAAAAAAGGCTACTTCTATTTTAGAAAAAATAATAATAAAAATGCAAGAACAAAAAAAAAAAACTAAATAACTTTTAGTTAGTCGCGGGTACAGCTAGTTCTTAACAAAAAAGATATTATTAGATAAAGTTGAAAATCTATTAAAGAAATTTGACACATTGTTGTTGCTTGATGTACTGGCGTCTGAAC
Source organism: Cerastis leucographa (assembly GCA_963082945.1). Lineage (NCBI taxonomy): Eukaryota > Metazoa > Arthropoda > Insecta > Lepidoptera > Noctuidae > Cerastis > Cerastis leucographa. The sequence goes on along the minus strand of OY720373.1, from coordinate 10,477,359 downwards.
AATGTTCCATAAATTTGTGCTGAGTGTTTCTAAATGCCATATCAATACCTGGTGTCATGCTTCACAGGTGAGAGCTGGCCATCACCCTGGCACATCCTACAGAGGAAGGTGACAGGGTGACTTAACTCCTATCTGGACTGTTCCAAGTAAATAATGGTTGGCAGCTTGGTCTTCTGAGATGTTTCTTATTCTTTGGTTGTGCAGACGATTTTTATTGTAAACTTTCGGTTGTTGGCGGTACTTTCATACAAGCCTAAAAACTTGGCTTGCCTTTGTAACCTACTATTCTTCAAGAAGTTTCTTACCAGTCTACTTGCCTTGGGCTTGCCGGATTTTTGGCCACTAGGCACGCTAGTGGGTGGCATTATATAAGGTGTTGTTTTGCATCCTCGTCGAATTCAAGGAGGAAACTATGCTAATGATTTTCATTCCAAATCAATAATAAAACGGGTATCTTATTTTTATTCTTATTTACAGAAATCGGTAAGTGAGAACCTTTTCGTGCGTCTGATCCTCGCCCCACATACTTGACAAACAATCTCAAACGTTTATTAGATAATTTATTTTTCCCTAAACCACGTTCAGGGGGTTATTCTGAAATACTGACAAACTTAAACAACCACAAAAATCAGCGTTTATTAATAATTAACTAGGTACCGAATTTTTTTTTTTTTTGTGACAACCCCTGAATTTTGACGAGGATGCAAAACAACACCTTGTATAATTTCTACCTATCTCCTGTGATTTTATGTATGTTTGTGTGGATCCTTGAATGAAAAGCTGTTCTATTTGGCTAAAGATTGAAATAAATTTTCGTCTAAATGTGTTGTCACATATTTTCTTTTCTTTGGAATGGGTATTATCGAATCTTCCTCCTTGAATTTTTCTTCTTGGCATATCTGAAGAGTCTCGCCCATCAAACTATTTATTTTGCGGTCACTTTATAGGTTTAAATTGCCGTGGAACTTAGTCGATGATGCAGTGTTTGCAAGCGAGTGTACTAAGCTTAGTGTTCCCTAGTTTGCGAGGATCGGCCGGAGGACACGGTGGAGCACACCGTGGAGCTCTGCCCCGCTTGGGCTGAGCACCGCCGTGACCTCGTAGCGGCGATTGGCGGCGGTGACCTTTCGCGTCCGGCCCTGGTTCAATGCATGGTCCGGAGCGAGAGGGAATGGGAAGCCGTCGCCTCCTTCTGCGAAGCAGTCATGCTAGCGAAGGAGGTGGCGGAACGTGAGAGGGAGAGAACCTCACGTCCCAGCCGGCGCGGGAGACGCCCCGGGCGTCGGGGGGCAACCAGTGGCCCCCGGCCACCGTAGGCGCGAGCTTGTGTACGGTGAGTAATGGGCTAGCTCACCGTCCGTCTCATGACGACAGACTGTGTCGACGGCGCGTACGTGTTCCACGCGCGCCTCAAGGAGATGTCAGCAAACCGGAAGGGGTCCGAAAGGGCCGATGCCTGCCAGGGCTGCGGGTTGTTCGAAAGAGATACCGCGGCTCTGGAACACAAAGGGCTAAGAAGGAACATGGGTGGGTTTTAGTCAGTCAAGTCTGACACTCCCTCCCGCTCCGCCCAGAGCGGGAGAAGTCATTTGATGAATTCCCATCCGCAAAAAAAAAAAAAAAAAATTGTCCCCTAGTTAAAAGCACAGTTTTATTTAATATTTGCTTTTTCTTTAGTAATCATCATCTGCTTAGTCTTATACCATGTTGGGGTCAGCTTAGTTGTCATCTTTTCTTTTTCTTGGTTCTTGTTTTATCCTTTTGTAATATTCTTATTAGTTCGTGGAGGAGCTCGTGGCTAAATAACAACAGACCCACGGATCGATCTTTAAGGTTAAGCCGTGCTTGCCGAGGTTGGTCCAAGGATGGGTGACCATAATTACATACCGAGTTTCCTCCGTGCCTCGGAAAGCACGTTAAGCCGTTGGTCGCGGCTGTCATTTGTAGATCTTTGATAGTCGTTACGAGTAGTCAGAAGCTAAAAAGTCTGACATCCAGTCATACCAAGGTGTATCGTATTACCCAGTTACTGGTTTGTGGAGGTCAGATAGGCAGTCACTTCATGTAAAATACTGGTACTCAGCTGCATCCGTTTAGACTGGAAGCCGATCCCAAGATAGTTTGGGAACAGGCTAGGCAGATGATGATTATGAGTTGTATAAGTCTCGTCTGTTACATTTACAACATAACTGGACAAACATACTGTTTACGCTTTTATCCTTTATATTATATATAATATGTAGTCTGTAGTATCGTGCCAACTGCTGGGCAAAGGCCACCTTCTCCCTGTTCCATACACATTCGTCCTTAGCTATTGTGGGTCAGTCTTTCGGCCAAGTTCATTCATCTTTCATTGACGCGAATTTACCCTGGTGGTTCAGTGAATGTCATGCTCAAGTGTCACACTGATGGTGGCGGGTGTGTCGGGTCATTTAGTTCCCTTCAATATGGTTGAGTTGAATGATGGCTAATCAAATCAAATCATTTATTGCATCCATAATGTACACTTAAAAGGTGGTCGAAAATAAAAAATTGTAGACACAATTATGGACCCTGTCGGGCACAGCAATTTTTAAATAAGTAGAGAGAGGAATTATTATACGATACATGCGTCATGTTCGTGAACGGGCGCTGTCAGTTGTGACTGGTTATCTCTTAGCTGCCACGGTTTATTTTTATTACTTTATTTTTGAATTACTGATTTAATATTTTATTCTGGACGCTCTTAACTTGCCCGTATTCCTACATCGTTCTCACATATTTGTAATTCTTAACATGAATGATGTAACCAACATTTTGTAACATATTTTGATTTAAAAGAGTGCCCATGGAGTTTCTTTCCCATTCTTCTCCATAGAGATCTACGCTACGGAATGGGCAACTACAGTACTTTCACAAGTTATTTTGCCTTGTGACTTGGACTGTAGCTTCGCGTTTTATTGTTTTTTGACTTTCAAAAGTGCCGTAATGGTCTAAATGAAATAAATACTTTGAGTACTCCTTAGTAATGTAGTATTGAGGTACCAATATAAATAAAAGCTATGTCTCCTTTTCAGAGTACGAAGAAGCCCCTACAAAGAAGAGGTTCGCTATAGACCTGCGAACTCCTGAAGAGATAGAAGCAGATCTAGAAACCGAAGCGTAACAAGTTATACAATAGTTCTACCGTTCTGTTCACTAGGCAACGTCGTTATTATCATTTTGGGCGAAAGACGTTGGTTGCTGGTGATAGACCAAGGTTCAAGAGTAAAACGTCGCCACAACGCCAAGTCCTGTATGCTGCAGTTCTTCTTTTTGACTGTAAGAAACTGCAAATGTTGATATTGGTAATGTGTTTGTAGACTCTGGAGCCAGGTTATTCGCAGCAAGGAAAAAAGTTGGAGGTTCATTGGTGACTCTGCTCTAGAATGTAAATAAGGTGCTGTTCCAAAAATGACAGAGCACTTAATTTCGTTTCCTGTCGATTGTTCATCACAGGAACTGCTGGACGCTACTGAGGGTGCCAAATTTATGGCTCAGTTCTTGGCCACAATTTAGATTGCCATTGACAAGCTAAGGAAGAAGACTGGTTGCCTAGTGAATTCGCGTTACACGTAGTTTTATAAGTTACAATAAAACACAGCTGTTTTGGGGATAAAAAAAAAACCATATTTGAACAGTAGCAATTTTTTAATTAGTACTCTAAAAGTGGGTGAAAAGATGTATCTGAGTCTTGACAAACATAATCACAATAAAAAAAAAGGATTGCGTGGTTTTATGAAACCACGGTAAAAGTGAACTTTTTTTCACACTATAGACAATTAACTAAAAAAATTTGGAATAATATTTATTATATTTATTAGTATAAAACGCGGAAAAGGGATAAAGTGAAAGGCGCTCTGACGAGCGCCTTTCACTCCGATCACAATCCGCGGCCGAGCGTCACGCGACATGCAACACACAGACGAAAAAGTTTGAGACGATGTAATAAAAGTTTCACTTTAAAAATACGTTATTATAACTAGATATTTTGTTTATTCCCATTTCAGCATGCAAGATAATAACCATTCCAATAATTAAGTTTTTAGGTTGAAATAATATATTGTTAAATTAAAATTAAGAAATACTTTGTATATTTTGCACACAAGGAGGCTAAAAACGACCAATCAAATCTGCCTAAACTTTTCCAAGCCATGTTGAGGTCGACTTCCATACTAACCAGATGCTGTTGTATTCCAGTATCTTACCACCTATCTTACCAGACTAAGACCAACATCAGACGAGTTGCGACCAAACGCAAACCTATTAAAAAACATTGAGCATAATCGCCCTAAAATACTGATATTTTCTGCTACATCTCTGCCTTGTGTAGTTGTTGAGCATAATATTTAAATCCAAGTCATGCTACAAGAATATGTAGGTAAAAACAAAAGAAAGGACAATGGGCATTCCTGTTCAGTTCAAATTATTCTTTTCATTTCATGTTCATGATTTGATGTTTTTTTTTTTGTCATGTTGAACATAAACATGGAAATTATGTAACATGAAACAAAACACTTACTTGGTTTTCGTTTCTCTCACGATGTTTTCCGTTACCGTTTGGTGAAGGAAAACATCGTGAGGAAACCGGCATGCCCTAGAACTAAAAATTCGCAGACATGTGACATATACTACCACTAGGTCCGCGTGGTGGGTTACAGCCGATTCTCATAGAGAGGAAGCCTGTGTCCCAGCAGTGGGAACATTACAGGCTGATTATGCTACTTGGTTTTCAGGCAATCCTTTTGGGGCTTTTTGTAATATTTATGTTTGCTAACCAATGTTGCTCTGGTTACCAAGGATGTAAATTATGTCGTCATGTTATTTACTTTCATCATTCCATAGTATTCTTTACAATACAATAAAAATATATTTTAGCATATTCTGTAGTCATATTTTGTTGGAATATTCTGTAATCCTCTCAGAGGGTACTCAGATAATACTTTTTGAGATATGATATGATGAGATGCAAACGTTTTAACTGAAAATATACATGCAAATGATCATTCAAACTCTAAAGTAGAAATTGCGGACACTACTAAAGTGTCAGCCAATGAGAAAACATTGATTTTTATTGATTTTGAATGTCCGGTTTACTTTCTCCTAACTGGCTAGATCGATTCTCGTCTATCAAAACATTAAAAAGTTACCTCAAAAGTTTTGATATAATATTTTAGTACGTAAAAGTTTTGTATACCAAAATAATAATAATGTGATTTTAGTATAGATTATAAAATAAGTATAAGAATTGTTTTTCAATAAAGTTTGTTGTGAATTTTGTTTTTTTTTTTATTTTACCAACTTCAAACTAGGAAGTTGTTTGAACCTAATTGATGTATATTGAAAGGATGATGGGCTAATTGATGTATATTGAATGGCTGAATTGAAATTTATCTCAAACTAGCTGCAATGCACTTTTTCCAACCTACCTCTCCCTCCCCCTGCCGCCTACTTACCCTACTACCCCCTGTTCTTCTTCTTTCTCTTCTCCTTTTTTATATTCTTTTTATTAAGTGGTGAAAAATGCCTAACGCATACCGCGCCGTCCGGGGAGGCGGTTTGGTTATGTCGGGCTTGCACCCACTAAAAAACACCACCGTGAGCCTGCTATCGCCTTGGTGGATGTGCCGCGAGAAATGCTACGTAAGACATTCGCGACCCATGCAGCGCAGCCCGACTCCGGGCACCAAGTCCTTTGGCGAACACTCACCTGAGACATCGCCACCACCGTGAGGGCCGTGCAATGCGACAGCGATAGAATCCCCGATCTATCGCCTGCTTGCACCTCCTAGAGCGGCATCAGGTCGCCTTGGCGCCTCCTCTGCCACCCTATCCTCCTGCGACGAATCGCGTCAGCGAGGGCGTCTTCCTCACTGACGCGCTCCGCCGCTTCCTGCGAGAAACCTTGTCCCGACAATAACGTCAATAACGAACACAAACAAAAAAAAAGAATTATCCAATTTGGTGCAGTCGTACGGAAGTTATGCGCGTACACACATTTTGGCGATTTATTTTTATTTATATAGATTACAATTTGTCTTTGTGCTTTGCCCAACCTGGAAATTGAACCCAGAACTTCATGCTCTGCAGTCAAACTTCCAGACGAAAATCCAACATTTTAAATAGGCGCTCCCCATCTCTGGTACCCGATGACTGGTGTTTGATTGAGTTCCTAATAACTATAAGTTATAATTTGATTTATAGCTATAAGCTATAATAAATAAAATAAAAAAATAAAAAAAAATAATATCTTTATTTCAGACCCATAACATAGTCCATAAATGGTTAGTGTGTTAGTAAATGATTATTCTTATATGCTATGTTAGTATTATTAGTCCTTTATTTATTAACTTATAGCTACCTCCACCCAACGCCTTTGGATGGGGCAGTCCGGTCTGCCAACAATCACTTTCAGGATGCCGTTACGAGTATTGCGCAAGCGTTGCAATAGGGAAGTCGCTTTCTTACGCATTATGGCGTGAAAGCCATCCGTGCCAGCTTCAGCGAACATACCCGATGCACTACAACGCCGCGGTAGCCGCAACAGCATCCTGAAAGCGTCATTGTATTGTACGCGCAGGGTGTTGTAGGCTCGGCGCGTATATGACACCCAAAGGCCGCCCGAGTAGAAGGACTGACAGAACGCTTTAAATAAGGTCACTTTGACGTCTGCCGTACAGCGAGCAAACCTTCGGGCAATCATATTGCTCCTCACCGCCAACGCCCTGCGCTCGCGCTCAATGTCAACATCATCGCGCAGGTCACTGGTAACTACATGTCCCAGGTACTTAAAACTTTCAACCACTTTGAGCTCTACGCCGTTGAGATATACCGGAGGTAAGAAAGAAAGAAAGAAAGAAAATAAGTTTATTTGGCTCATGCCACAAGTACACACAACATTAAACAAAAATTAACCAGAACTTCATAAATTTAAACAAAAGTAAAAAGGGGAAATTATTGTGTATCTAACTAATAAAAATAAAAAAATAAAAAATAAACAACAATAAAAAAAGGAATAATTATTGTGTGCCTCACGGCAGCGCCAAATAGGGCCAGTTCAGCAAAATGCCGGGCAGCTAGGCTGCCTGACGCTGGTTTTCAACTGGACCTGCGAATGTGATGTGACGGACGTAAAACAGTTTTATATATTGTGTCAGAGTGTATGTGTGTGTGAGACGGGTGCTTATTTAAAATAAGATCGTGTACAGCAATAATAATAACAAATAAAAAATAAAATTACGCAATAATAATACAAAGTAAAGTGCCGAGTAAAATAAGAAGGTAAACAAATGGGATAAACGCATGACAACAGACTAAGGATCTAGAAACCTGTTTCGCACGTTGCCAGATTTCTAACGTACACTACATTTTATTTCATTCGCTGCGAGCAGCCACGCACCACGGTCTTATAATTAAACGGTCAACGTTTTATAATTTTTAAGTGTGGGTTGCATTGTCAATTTTTTGTCATCCCAATCGATTCGATATGGTTGTTATAGGCTACATAATTATAACGACTTCAATGTAAAATTAAGACAGAAGAGGAACTGGATAATCCAAACTTGCGTGGATTTAAACGAATAGTAGGAAATAAAAAAAAGTAAGTGGTAATTAAGAATAATATATGTGCATAAATGTCATCGGATTATAATGTGAGATGTATTTCTTTACTTTTTGCATTAATATTTATAGGTTTTCAATACTGAAAAAGTTAGCAAAAGAAACGAAAAACAGACCAAATACAGGATTTCCCACTGCCAGTTTACGTGGAAAAAAGGGGGAAATTGTCCATCATGAGGCGACGCCGCGCGCCGCCCGTTTCAGTCACATGCAAGTGGGCCAGGCTAATGGGTAAGTTTACAAAAACAAACGTGCGCATATGATGCAGGTACACGACGGGGCTGCTGCCTAGGTGCTTTGAAAACTAAGACCTCGCTCTTTTTTGAATTGTATTTAAGGCCGTGCACCTCCGCATACGTCTCGCAGATCAATAGTAGCTCTCTCAGCCCGCCCATCGATGGGCTGAGCAACACGCAGGTGTTGTAGTATAATAAATTTATCCAGCTAAAAGTCTTTTTATTTTTATTTATGGAAACCATTTTTTTTCGGCCCCTAGAAATGTTACGTTTAATATTAATATTAAAAGTGACTAATTTATTATAGCCAACAAACGAAAGATTACAAAATATGATAAAAACTTATATTTTGAATATTTTTTTGCAAGTCAATATATTCTTGTGACGGTCAATATCGTTTGGTGTTGAATTTTCCGGGATGGATTAGATGGATAATCCATACTTCCATACTAATATTATAAATGCGAATGTCACTCTTTTTTTTGTTTGTTTGTATGTTTGTTTGTTTGTTACCTTTTCACGACTAAACGGCTGATCGGATCTTAATGAAATTTGGCAAGAAGATAGATTTCAACCTTGGGAAAGACATAGGCTATATATCATCACGCTACGACCAATAGGAGCGGAGCAGCAATGAAAAATGTTGCGAAAACGGGGAAAATTTGACGCAGACAAAGTTGCGCGGGGCAGCTAGTAAATAATAAACCAACGCTGTTATAGTCTAAAAAACTACATTTTATTCTACATATTTACTATATACATCCAATATCTGCATTACAAACATCATTGCTTCCAAAGTTCTTTTAGAATGCTGCCTATTTTTCTTCATATACTGTATATAGTCATCTTCTAATCCGTTCTTAGCGCTTTCTTCGATCAAGGTAAATAACCTTAATGCTGTCATATGCAGAAGTATTTCCAGAAGATGCTTTTCATCAGTACTTATGTATAGGTCTTTCAGATTTTGATACCAATGCTGGTTCTTGTACTGTGTTATTTTTGCTACGTTTTTTATGGCGTCGTGTAACTGAAATGTAAAAGAAATAGGTATTTTACTTATATATTATGTGGATTTGGTTAAAAACTTTTAGCGGGGCAGACATAGGTAAACACAACTTTCAAAGACAAACAAAAGCAGATTTTAGAAAGATTTCTACGACGTTTTTCATACAAATAAACAAAATTGAAGTGTCTGTTTGTGATATCCAAATAACAGCTTTTTACTGAATTCAAGAATATAAAAATCTTAAAACAAATTAAAAAAAAATGTATCTGTCTGTTTGTTCCGGCTAATTTTCGAAAACGATTTTGACGGAACTTTAACTGTCAGATATCTGATGTTAAAGGAGTTACTTAAGCCTTTGTGTCTTTTATTTTAGAAAAAGATTTCTAAGATTTCCGTGCGAAAAAATTAAAATCCTTGGATTTGTTTACAAAATCCGATTTAAATGGAGAAGTAATAAGTCATATAATAATTCTTCTCCATAGAGATCTACGCTACGGAATGGGCAACTACAGTACTTTCATAAGTTATTATGCCTTGTGACTGGGACTGTAGCTTCGCGTTTTATTTTGTTTTTTTTTGACTTTCAAAAGTGCCTGTAATGGTCTAATTGAAATAAATGCTTTGACTTTGACTTTGAATTTCGGGCAACAGCTAGTGATAATTATAATATTATAAATACTTACATCATACAAACCATCTTCAACACCAATGAAAAATGAATTCAGTTGTTGTAAAGCCCTATCTTCATTGACTTCAGGGACCTCCTCCCTCAAATATAACCAAACTCGATTGATCAGTCCTTTTTCTTTCAGCGCTCTTGGTTTGAGCTTCTTTTTATTCTTTGGGAGCGCCAGCTTCTTCCTCAGCAGAGCTCCGAAGTCATTGGCCTCGAGGATTTCGGCAGATAACTTGTGCATGAAGAGAATGTACTTTAGAATTTCTATGTCTGATGGGTGCACATCTTCTTTGTAAGCTACTAAGGCACTGGAAATTAAAAAATGTTTAATGGATGGAATGGAAAAAATAATAACAGCCGCTCGGGTCGATCTTTAAGTTAAGCCGTGCTAATCTAGGTTGGTCAGTGGATGAGTTACCAATCACCCATTACAGACCAAATTTAGTGCCTCGGAAAGCACGTTAAACCGTTGGTCCAGGTTTTCATTTGAAGATCTTTGACAATCGTTACAGTTAGTCAGTGGCACGAAAGTTTCACAACCAGTCTTACCAAGGAGTATCGTATTACCCAGTAACAACTGGGTTGTGGAGGTCAGATTGGCAGTCACTCCCAACATAGTTGGGAAAAGGCTAAGCAGAATGAATGGATAAAATAAGGAATGAGTAGGTACATAAGAGGAAGTCTGAAAGTGGCACCTGTTGTGTGGTAATCGGTTGTCGTGGTATGGGCATGTGATGCGGAGGAATGAGGAAAACATCGTGAGGAAAGTTTTGAGCATGGATGTCGTAGATATAAGATGAAGACCAAATATGGCAAGAAAGGAGGTGTCTGATGAGATGATACTCTCGTGAATCAAAAGGAGTGTGAGTGTGTGATTCATAGAAAACTCATGAGCTGACTCGTCATTTGTCGTTGGCCTATTGGTCGTAAGCACGACTGTCTGAACACGAGGTTCTGGTTTCGAATCCAAGGTTTTCCATAAAGAATTTCTCAGTGGCAGCCACGGAGTTTGGATTTTTGCCCGGTCGAAGGCTATAGGGACTGGAGACTTAAACGTTATTGGCGCTAAGTGTACTATTAGGTACAATCCTTCGAGAATTACAGACGTTATATAAAGGGTGTAAAACACCTCTTAACGAAGCCGAAATGCACTGGTTCTCCCTGTCATTGCGATCATTTTTTTGTTCTACCATACCTGGGAACCTTCTAGTTACAGAGATATTAGGGGTCAAAGTTCCAACTTTTTGACAAGTATTTTTTTAAATACAAATTGGATATTATTTTAATGTTGGATTTTTACTTTAAACACCTCCACGACCACCGTACTATTCAATCCGTCCATCAGCACAATGTTTTGAGTGCGTTACATTGAGTTCTACCACAAAACATGATTTTACACCCCCAAAAAAAAGTCGTTTCCCGGCAATAATGTTTGCGTAAAGTTACTTAGTTTCATGTACAGAATGCTTGGTTGACGGCTTCGTGATGAGGTGATTTACACGGTGTATACTTACGTTAACTCAAACAACTTTTGCAACGCCGCCTGTATATCCACCGTTGTTCCCAACCAATCAAACTGCACCAAAGCCTTGTTATCTAAAGCCACCATATCTTTCAATACTTCCAAATAATGGCCGACTTTTACAACTTGATTCTTTGTAAGACCTAATTTTAGATTCTCTGTACCATTTCCTTCATTGAGGTTTACGGGAATATAATGTTGATCTAGTTCTGCGTTCATAGTTTCTTTAAAGTTGGTTAAATCTCTTTTTGCCATATTATTATTATTTATGCTATATCCCGCTCTATTCATGCTATCATCTTTACTTAAAAAAGTTATGACTTCACTATTTGTATTTTCTATAAAAGGATTTGGTGTAGCTGCTGTTACCATGTCTTGGGCCTCGATAAATTTTTGAACGTTTGCTTTAAAAAAGTCGTCTATTACATATAATTCTTTGGTTTCGTTCTCTTTTTTTAGGTACCCTACCTTTTGTATATGTTTATTAATTGATCTTTCACTACCAAAATAGTTGTCATTAGCGATATCATCTTGATCTTCATTATTTATATCTTTTTTATTATTCATTTGCTTATTATTTTTATGTTTAGAATTTTGGTCTTCGTCTTTACGTAGCGATTTTTTTTCTGTGTTACGTTGACGACCCTTTCTTAGTGCTTGTTCAACGCTTGCTCCATACTTATCTCTGTTAAGTAGACCAAAAGATTTCTGCTGGAATAATATATTCCGGACGGCTCTCACATGGTCTTTTAGACTCCCTTCTCTTATACTATGGGCAGGATGATCAGCTTCATCTGAATTAGGGAATTTACTTAAATCTGACTTCCTATGTAATGTTTTTCTAACTCTTCCGAGGTAATAATCAGAATCTAAATAATCTTCAGGATTTACTTTGCCACGAGGTTTTTGTGTTTCATCGTTCTGTGTTGGTAGTCTGTTAATACTGTGGGTCTTCTGTTTGCTGCCAAATTTATTTCTCTTACTATCGAATGTTCTGTCATACTCCATTTTAACATTTAACGTTTCTGTTCTGTCTAAATTATTGTTGTCGTCGTCATCATTAAAGATGGCGTTGTTTTCTGGACTTGAGTCTTCAGCGTTTGGTCCTAGACGATTTTGGGGGTTGAAGTAAGCATTGTTTGGAGCATAGTTGTATACGGGGACGTAGTATGGCTGATCTGCGACGGGTGTTTCTTCTTTGATGAATGGGTTTGGTCCAGCGGCGATGGGTGTTTCTACTTTGGAGAATGGGGATGTGGCAGCGGCAACGGGTGTTTCTTCTTTGATGATTGGGGTTGGTCCAGTGGCAATGGGTGTTTTTCCTTTGATGAATGGAGATGCGCCAGCAGCTGTGAAAGAAGATTAGAATTGACTTTATTATACTTAACTAAAATAACAACAAATTATAAAAGGGCGTCAAAAAACTCCTCCTCAACGCTGTCAACTGGTAACGTGCCCAAGAGACTGGCGGCGTTGCCACGTTGTATGGCAATACTTAGCCTCTGGCCAAAGTAAAACCCAGCCCTTGGGTCACGGGAAGTGTCAACTAGCCGTTTTGAAATTTCCTTGAAAAGGCTGTGAGCACTCGGACCCCACGGCCCCAGAGTTTCAACCCCAAACGGCTCAAAAATATAGTTACCACAAAGGTTACTATATTTACTTTATTATTAGATTTTATTACGTTACTGGATTCCGTCAGCGACTTCGCCCGCTTAACCATTTTTTATGGATACAATATTTTAACAAATTATACCGTGTAGGTGTTATTCTGATGAATCTTACCACTATTTAAAATGTAAAAGTTTCAGTGAATGGACAGATGAATAGGACGTTTGTTCCTCTTTCATTCAAAAGCTACTGAATGGATATGAATGAAATTTGGTGCGCAGTTCATAACCTGGATTAACACATACGCTTTATCCCGATAGTATGGTCCGGTGGTACAATTACCGAACTCCACGCGGGAAAAGCAGCGAGCACCAGCTAGGTAGAAATAATATTATAAAGTTCATCAAAATCCTTTCTGTACATTTTGCGTGAAAGAGTAACTAACATCCATCCATCAATCCTCACAAACGTTTGCGTTTCAAATAGTTATGTTTGTTGATGATATGAAGCAAGTTACACTATTGACTTTCGTGTCCTGGTTTCTGTTGCCTATGGAGGCGATGTATCAGTGGCATTTTAATTTTTCCTAGTGAGAATTTTTCGTACCAGCTGCCTGAAGTGATAGCTAAAAGAAAGTGGAAGTGGCCGGCCATATATGCCGTAGACTGGATGGAAGATGGGGGAATAAAATGCTGGAGTGGAGACCACGGACGGGATGGAGGAATGTGGGAAGACAACCGACTAGGTGGACAGACAATCTCAGTAAAGTGGCCGGAAGAAACTGGATAGCCATGACACATAACCGCCAAAAGTGGAGAGATTTGGAAGAGACCTTCACTCAGCATTGGGTGGCCAAAGGTTGAAGAAGAGATACGTTGACGTTCTACACTCTTTACTATGAACTATAAAAAATGGATTAAAAAAATACTCCTCTATGCTATCAGCTGGATATGTGCCGCTTAACTGTAACGCTTAATCTCTGGCCAAGCTAAAAGCCAGCTTCGTCATCTTCACTTTGAGATCAATTTATTTATTTAACACTTCGAGCAGAGAGTACAGAGGTGGACTTAAGAGGGAACAGGGTGTGCGAGGAATTTGAAAATAATTTATATTTGAAGAAACTATTGCCGTCGCGCTGCAATTACCTGCACCCGGAGAGTGCGATAGGGACAGCTGCAACTCAGATCGATTTTATCACAAAAAAAATACGAGATCGACGTTGCAAATGCCCCTTTTTTCCTTGAAAACTGGGCCGATGCAATGCAGTATTTTTTTTTTATTAAAACTTTAAGAAAGAGTTTATCTATAGAAGTTCCTATAATTTTTTGTAATTTTTAAATATTTAGAATTTGTCTGGTGGTCCTCTAATCACGGCAGTAAAAAGGGGTCATTTTTATTAATTTTTTTAACCGACTTTTAAAAAAGGAGGAGGTTCTCAATTCGGATGTTTGTATTTTTTTTTTATGTTTGTTTGCGCATAACTCTGTCGCGTGCCAACCGATTTGCAAAATTCTTTTTAGTCCGTCATATGTACTTTATTCACTAGTTACTAAAAAAAAAGGAAATGATACGGCCGTATCTACAGTAGACCTTGATTTTCAGGAAGAAAAAAGGGCAATATATTTGTATGGAGAATCGAAGCCCCTGTTTCTTAATGCCGTAGACATTTTCTACCAGTCAACCTTTGGGTGACGCAGAGACAAACAGTTATAAATTGATAGTCTCCATGCTACCCAATGTTGGCAGAGCAACCCAAATGGGAGGCTGACATTCAGAAGATCGCGGGTAAGAACTGGTTGAGACTGGCGCAAACCTCGGAAGAATGGTTCAATAAGGAGGATGCCCTGATACTCAGCCGTGAGAGGAACAAAGCTGCCGATCATGACTATGCTACTCCTAGTACCCATGAGGTGTTAACTATAGCAAAACCTATAAACTTTGAGTTATACTTACGGACTTCAAAAACGTGGTACTCCTTTCCTGCATTAGGTTTAAAATTGTTATCGAAATAAATCTTTTCCAACACATAAAAGTTTTGATTTTGTGCGCCATTTTTATTTGCTTCCGCCATTTTCTTCGCCAACGGGCCTACGATAATTTTTTTAGGCTTGTGCACAATCGCTTTGTGCTTAATTATTTTCTTTGTTGTAGCTTCTATAGACTCTTCGTCGGACTCTTTAGCTGCGGCTGTTACGTTTTCCAGTGAAACGATTCGTTTTTTGGTGGTTGTTTTTGGTTTTAATATTGTAGATTTGACTGTTGTGGCCGGAGTGGGTGCAGACGTGAAATCCTCTATTATAATGTTCATTTTTTCTGTTGTAGCAAAAGGTATACTTTCAGTTATTAAAATACCATTAGTGGACTCTGTTGGTGCTTCTGTCGTCACAATCTCAGTTTCCGCGGTCGTTTCTGGGACGAGTTCTGTGGTTTCTTTGACATAATCTGCCGTTGTTTCTGTGACAGGTTCTGTAGTTTCTGTGACAGGTTTTGTTGTTTCTGTGACAGATTCTGTATTTTCTTCATTAGTTGAAGTGCGAGAGCTTACTGTTGTTTTTGTCACAACCTCGTTACCAGAATCTTTTGAATTATGTTTTGTAGGCTTCAATAGCAAATCGGAGTCGTC
The DNA here is from genome assembly GCA_963082945.1 of Cerastis leucographa. Classification (NCBI taxonomy): domain Eukaryota; kingdom Metazoa; phylum Arthropoda; class Insecta; order Lepidoptera; family Noctuidae; genus Cerastis; species Cerastis leucographa. Next base: position 10,462,050 of record OY720373.1, on the reverse strand, counting down.
TTTTTTCTTTGTTGTTAGTTCTGTCGTACTTTCAAATAAAATACCATCTAAGGTAGTACTTTCAGTAGTATTACCTTTTAAAGAACTACTCTCAAAAGGATAAGTTAGAGTCGCAAACTCTTCTTCAGTAATTGAAACGTTATTAAACTCAACTGGTTTGTTTCGCGTAGATTTTAAAACTTCAACTGTAGAGGTTGTTGTATCAATATCTGTTGTATTTTCTGCTGATTTTCCGCCTTGATCGTTTGTTCTACGAGACTCATGAATAGCTTTTACTGATACATTTCGTGCGTCATCGGTTTGGTTACTTTGTACTGACACAGCTTTATACACCTCGTTTCGTGTGGTTGTAGATTCTGTTGCTTCTGATTTCTTCTCAGATGAAACTTTTGCAACCGAAGCAATGTTATTGGCAGCAAATTTATCATTTTCTGCTTCTATTTCAAACGTCTCGTCTGATGTGACGTTTTGTGGCACTTCTTGCGTTGTTTCAGAAGTTTCATCACTTTTAACAATCTTAGAGTCATTTTCATCTTCTATAGATCTTTTTATAATAGGAGCAGAAGTGCTTTCATTAGACACTCGTTCATTTTGTAAAGATTTTTTTTCAGTACCTAAAGGTTGTACACCTAAAACCTCTTTTTCTTCAGATGCTGAATTTGATTTTTCGTCATTTAAATCGCTTTTATTTTTAACACTTCCTTGTTCTTCTTTTATAACTGATTTTACATATTCAGTGTGTTGTTTTAACTTATCATCTGACACTTCTCCACTCTGAGCGCCAGTAACATTCTCTTTGCTCTCAACATCTTTCAATATCCTTCTAGCAACATTTTCTAAAAACTGCTGTTTTTCTGAATCTGGTAAAAGATCAACGTATTTGTCCTCGTCGCTATCAGCCAAAACTTTACTGAATAAAATTAAAAATATTACCAACATTTTCTTCATAACATTTTTTTGTTGTTTTTAATCTAGGAAATTGCTTCTCGATACTAATTCACGATTAAAAAGGCAGCTTTTTGATTGAAATCATGCATGGAAATGTTAATTGTTTGAAAGATAAGAAATAATTAGTTTTTTTCAATGACACATTGCCTATGGGCGACCATGTTGGTTTTTCTTATAATTCGGATCTTCGTTCAATTTTGATTCGGTGACCAATCACAGATTTTAGCTCTACTGAGGAATGTTAACTATCAATTACAGTATTTTAATTAAATAGGAAAGCAGTTTCAATTACTGTAAGTTCTAATCGTGAATGGTTTTTTTTTTTGTGGATTCGGTTTTAAAATGATATTACGAGCTAGAAATTTATTAATAGCGTCAGGTGGGTTCTTAGTTTCTACTGTGGTCTGGTGATGAGGGAATCTCTCATCATCTGCCTGCTTTCCCAAGTATGTTGGGGTCAGCTTCCAGTCTAACCGGATGTTGCTGAGTACTAGTATTTTACATGGAGCGACTGCCTATTTTACCTCGACCATCCAGTTACCACTGGGTGATACGACACCCCTTGGTGAAACTGGTTCTCAGAATTTCAGGCCACTAACTACCCGTAACGACAGTCAAAGATCTACAAATGGCAGCCGGGACCAAGTCAAGGACGAAACTCTGAATGTAATCGGTGGTCACCCATCCACGGACCGACCTAGGTAAACACTACTTAACCTTGAAGATAGACCCGTGCGGCTGTTTTTATTTAGCCACCAGCCCCATTTTGGAGAACAGAAATGATAAGACCTTATCAACTGTTTTGAAAGTAAAGCATAATACGCACGAATGTATTTCATGTAGTGCCGTAAAACGGTCTATTGCTCCTAGTGGCTTATCAAACTCAGTTGCTTGTGTTACCCTAGCAAGCCAATAGCTATTATTATTTTCTACCATCTTCTTCATTGCTTTCATGGCTACGTTCCGTTTGATAACTTTCCCATATAAACAACTAAACAAAAGACGTGCAAACAAAATGAAAAATAGTGCCATGTCGTAACTATTTTAGTCTTCATACATTAGTCCCGTTTCGTTACCCATAAATTATTTGTGAAAGATAGTGGCATTTCGTAACTATTTTAATCTTCATACGTTGAGTCCCGTTTCGTTACCCATAAATTGTTTATGTGTTAATTTCCAGCCCAATTTAAATGAATGAGTTATGATTTTGATTTGTATGAACGTGGATAAGGCGACTGGAGTATGTAAGGATCGTAGGTTGCGTTGTGTAGTTTCTAAATACCAGATCTTCTTAGCCTGTTCTCAACTACAAATGTTGGGGTTCTCTTCCAGTCTATCTGGAGGCCCCTGAATAGCCGTATTTTTCATGGAGTGACAGTCTATATGACCTCTGGAGACCTCGTGCTTATCAGGACTGGATAATACGGCACCTTTTAGTAAGACAGGTAGTCAGACTTCATTATTATTATTATTATTTATTGATTTATTAAGAACAAGGTAAATACAAATATTTATTTAAGAACTATGCCCTACAAAACCGTTTTCACGGTTTGTCTGTGGGAACTGAACAATAAGTTTAAAGAAAATGTTAACAGCGCGGACACTTAGTTAATACTAATATTACTTGTAGCTAACAATCAATAAATCTTAGAAACTACTTATTTACCCTCCCCCAACAATCTGCAAACCATCTTCCTAAAAAATATGGTTTACAAACTCCTGAGGACTAACTTACTTTTCATTTTCTGACAAGACTTCATAGATCAGCAGGCAATCGATTTAGAAAGTATGGTACTGTTTTATCAAGCGTTCGGTCGCCATAATAATTACTGATTTTAGGGCCACTGATTACTTGTAACGACTGTCAAAGATCTGATAGTAGTTTCTGAATACTCTCATGTGGAAAGACGTAGGTAAGTTTATGGTTTGTATGACATTGATTTAAAAAAGGATGAGTCAAGGACGAATATCATCATCATCATCATTTCAGCCGAAAGACGTCCACTGCTGGACATAGGCTTCCCCCAAGTGTCGCCATATTGACAGGTCCCGTGCGACTCGCATCCAGCGGATCCTCGCAAACCAGATCATCGGTCCACCTAGGGAGGTCTTCCAACGCATCGTCTCCCGGTTCGCGGTCGCCATTCCAGAACTTTTCGGCCCCATCGCCCATCCGTTCTGCGAGCAATATGCCCTGCCCACTGCCACTTAACTTTGGATATACTCTAATATTATAACCTGAAGAGTTTGTTTGTTTGGTTGGTTGAAGGTGCTTATCTCAGGAACAACTGCTTAGAATTATTTCAGTGATAGATGGTCCATTTACCGAGGAAGGGTATAGGCTAAATCAAGCTAGGACCAACAGGAGCAGAGCATCAATAAAAAATGACACAAAAATGAAGGACATTTTTCGCACACGAAGTTGCTCGTGTCAGCTAGTTCAAAAATAAAGATAGACATACAAATGAACATATTCATTTATTTAAACTTCATATTTTCTATTTACAATAACTTAAAACTAACGTATCTTAACTTAGATTACACTGAGTTGGCCACTGGGATACTTAAGTATATAAGGCAGAAATATCATTGTTATCGATTTCAAAGTATTAAGTCGATTTTTGGTCTATCAACAAGTCTTTTACACCTTTAAAAAAAAACATAGAATCTGTAAACATGGCATACCATCGTATGTCATCCTGGAAGGGTAAGGCAGAGATGTATCTAATAGTACACCCACATTTACGCCAGTTATGTTTAAGTCCCTTGATAAAGGAGGAGAGGCTATTGCTAGTTACCGAGCACAAAGCAAGGCTGCGGCTGCGACAGTGAAATTCTAGATGGAAAACCCAAAAACACTTTGCCTGACACGGAAATCGAACCAAAGACCTAATGCCCATCAGTAGAGCTAGTGTCCACTAGACCAACGGTCAGTCTGGTTGTTGTTTTAACATTTAAAGTTTTATAAAATTATCGATAGACCAAAAATCAATCAGAATCAATCATTATATTCATTGAGTCAATCATAAAATTCATTGAATCAATAAATTAAATCTTTCAATCAATCGAAACATTCATTGATTCCCTCCTACATCTCCCTTAAACCGAAACATGCCTCGTCTCATCTGCCTCTCATTTCTCATATTTCTCTCCATCACTATTCTGTCCATCTCTTCTTCTTTCTTCTGCTCTTGTTCCACATCCTCTGTTTCAGGGTCTACACTCTCTATGACAGCTTCAATCAGGGTTGGACCATCCTCTCCCCTCTTGGTCAATTCTATAGGTTGTAAATGGCCCTCCAACTCTTCGTTAAAGATATCGCTTACTACGTTTTCCATGACAAAGTTCTCTCTTCTCTTCTCTGGTTTTCTTTTCTGTATTTTGCGATTATCTTTCTTGTCTTTTGAAGGTTCAGTTTTGTTGGGTTCCTTGCCTATTTCCATGTTTAAGTGGTAAAAATCTGGGGAGTCCTGGCAGTCAATTGAATCTGCTACTCGTGTGCATGTTAGGACCTCCTGTAATTTAAGCAATTGTTTGGTTTAGAGAATCAATTAAGTTGGAAGCGACCGGGTGGTCCGCAAAATTCAAATTTTCCTACGTTTTTGCAATTTATCGGTCAGTGTCAGGTTTTTTGTTGAATAAAATGTGACACGTGGCCGTAAAACGTACGCATAATGAATGACTATTTCATGAAAAAGTAATTCTATGGCGTTAAATGTACTTAAAATGGTTGTATTGATGACTTTAATGATTTTAACTCAGTAAAGTCATATTAGTTACGGCCGCCTATCATATTTTATTCAACATAAAAACTGACACAGACCGGCAAATTGCCAAAAACATAAGAAAATTTGAATTTCGTGGGCCACCCTGTCGTTCCACCTAAATGCATTTATTTGGCGTGTTGGTTTTTAAGCAATATCACGACACTAAAGGACTTTTGCGCCAACGGACACTTGCGCGAATGGACATATGCGTGGCAGACACTTGCGCGAAAGACTTAAATGCATACATGTTACAGTCACGGACCATACTTTGTTCAACATAGAGCCTGACACTGACTGGCAAATTTCAAAAAACGTAAGGAAATTTGCATTTCGCTGTCTATCCTGGCGTTTCCAGCTAAAGGATACCCCTTGGTAAGACTGGTTGTCAGACTTTTAGGCCACTGACTACACTGTGGCGACTGTCAAAGATCTACAAATGACAGCCGGGACCAACGGCTTAACGTGCTTTCCGAGGTACGGAGGAAACTCGGTCTGTAATGGGTTTTCACTAACTTAGGCAAGCACGGCTTTACCTAAAGATCAACCTTACCTGATTAAACACAGTCTCATTCGGACAGATGAAGCTCCAGCGGTAGGTAACATTGCGACCTGACGGCGTTTGTGAGGGTAAGCAGACATGGAACACTTGGCAGTCGTTGTCGACGTCAGCGTAGTAGCCGTAAGTACGGTTTTCACAGCTGTTAGAAAAAAACTAGATTAGAGGATATTGCAAAAACGTAACATCACGTCTGGAGTCCTCAAAGGGTACGGCAGAGGTGTAGCTAATAGACACCCACATTTCGCTTCGTTATGTTTAAGTTCCATGTAATAGGGGGCGAGCCTATTGCCATCATTATCTGCCTAGCCTTTTCCCAAACTATCTTGGGGTCGGCTTCCAGTCTAACTGGATGCAGCTGAGTACCAGTATTTTACATGAAGCGACTGCCTATCTGACCTCCACAACCCAGTAACTGGGTAATATGATACCCCTTGGTAAGACTGGATGTCAGACTTTTGGCTTATGACTACTCGTAACGATTGTCAAAGATCTACAAATAACAGCCGGGACCAACGGCTTGACGTGCTTTCCGAGGTATGAAGGAAACTCGGTATGTAATTATGGTCATCCATCCACGGACCAACCTCGGCAAGCACGGCTTAATCTTAAAGATCGACCCGTGCGGCTGTTATTATTTAGCCACGAGCTCCTCAGCCTATTGCCATCAAGCAGGCACAAATCCAGAATCCATGACTGCTATTGAGAAATTCCTGATAAAAAAACTAATAAGCCCGATCTTGGAATCAAACCCGGGACAAGGTTCAGCAGTCTTACAGCTCAGCAATAGTTTATGAATACAGTCACTCACCTGAATGTATCAGTGATATTCTCTCGAATTGATGATGCATTTGCAGGCAGATTTAATGTGTCTGCTTTCGTTTGATTCGATGCGTCCTGAAAAACACCATAATGTTATTAGTTCAAAGGTTTTAATTACATTGACACGGACTGTGAACTTGAAAACCCCATGCAGAGCTATATAGGTCTCTCATCGGGCTACGGAATTTAGCTATACGATCAGATAAGATAGGATCCAAAATTAGATTATACAAGGTGTTGTTTTGCATCCTCGTCAAATTCACGGAGGTAACTGTGCTAATTCTCGTACCGAATAATTAATAAAATGGGTAGGTAATTGTTATTTTTTATCTTATTTACGGAAATCGGTAAGTGTGAACCACCCCTGTTTTAAACGCGGGCTGTCTGTTTTTCACCCTATAACCGCGCTTCCACACATACAAACGATCTCAATCATTTATTCGATAATTTCGTTTTGCCTAAAACGTTAAGGGGGTTATTCTGAAATACTGACAAACATAAACTACCAAAAAAATCAGCGATCATTAATAATTAAATAAGTATCGTAATTTCAATTGATTATTTATGTCTTTTGTGACAACCTCCTGAATTTTGATGAGGATGCAAAACAACACCTTGTATAGATTATCAATAGACAACCTTCATCATCATCAGCCTATATACTGCTGGGACACAGGCCTCCTCTCTATGAGAGGGAGTGGGCTGTAATCCAGGCCCAGTGCGGGTTGGTAGACGTCACATGTCTTCCAATTTTTAGTTCTAGGACATGCCGGTTTCCTGACGATGTTTTCCTTCACCGTTTTTGAGGGCAATGGTGATGAAATAAATTACACGAAGTAATGCGCCTTCCTGGGTTCGAACCCACGGCTTACTGCTCGTAAGTCGGGGCTGCCACCACTGGCCCACCGCTGCTCTTCTTGAATTAACCAAAAAAATTTTTCTTATACTAGAAAAGTTTGCTTTATTTTGGCAGTAACTCGCCTAATGTGAAACGATGATGCGGTCTAGAGTGGAGCACGCTTGCCTAGAAGAAACCGATTTACTCGAACTTTGAAGAGATCCAGGTTATAATGATCAGGGAACAGAGAAGTCGGCAGTGAATTCCACAGACTGGCGAGCACAATGAATATGGACGCAAAGCGCTTTCTTCGGCTCCTTGGAACTTCAACCATATGACGGTGACGCTTCACCGTATCTCTGCTCATCAAGTGATAGAATGGAGATGGAGGAATAAGATGCCAAAATGGAAAAAAAAGGTTCCCAAGAAAATGTTTCAGTATCGCTTTTATATTCAGATTTCCGAGGAAAAAAACTAGTAAACAACAAATTTTTTGTTCCGTTTGAAAATAACTCTAGAAAAAAGAAAAAGAAAATTGGAGATTATATTATATCATAAAATATAATGTCTATACAAAAAAATTAAACTTAAGTGTCTGACTATAATATTAAAATAACTGCTTTTTACTACATGCATAAATGTATAACAGTACATACGAGTATACCAAAATAACATCTGTCTATTTGTTCCGGCTAATCTCTGGAACGGCTTGACCGATTTTGACGGGACTTTCACTGGTAGTTAGCTGATTTAATAAGGACTAACTAAGGCTACTTCTTAAATTCCTCGCGGACGAAGTCGCGGGCACAGCTAGTCTAATATAATCTCCAAATTTCACAAGTCTACGTTTCCTTTTCTAGAATTATTTGTTTTTTTTTTTTTTTATTATTATTATTGACAAAAACCTCAGTACATACCCTTAAAGCATTCATAAAGACTTTGTTATCGGATTCCATCTTCCTGCCGCTAACACGGTCAGACTTCACGAACGTCGCCAGGAGGAGTATCAGCAGATGTCTAGCTCGTAATGACGTCATATTGGTTCTGTTGTAAAATAAAACAAAAATATAAGCAAAATGTCGTCTGACAAGAACATTTGGATTGTACCAAAACATAACTTTTCCCTTTGGTTTTGCTGTGTATAAAAAAGAATACAGAATTATGAATGATGTAGATTAAAACCACGCGCCAAAAGAACCATCATCTGCCTGCCTTTTCCAAACTATCTTTGGAAACTATCAAACTATATTGGAAAAAAACTGGTTTTTCTAACCTAACACACAGATGTGTGGCTGGGGAGTTTGTTCCGCCACTTCTTCTCAGCTAAAACACTACGTAGTGGCAAAGGGCGGGCGTTTTGATGCCTTGTCTTGTGTAATTGACGTTCTAAAAGTGCTGAACTTGAGCTTATATATACTTATATAATATTATTAAATCTAAATCAAATCAAATCAAATAATCATTATTTGTGAACACAGATATTAAAATAAAGGTCTAAAGAGTTTGTTTGTTTGTTTGCTTCAACGCGCTAATCTCAGGAACTCCTGGCCCCATATTCACAAACGCTCGGATTCGATTCGATAAGTCGTATGTCTATCTTGTTTTGTCATTACGAAAGCGAGCGAGATAGACATACGACTTTCCGAATCGCAATCGAATCCGAGCGTTTGTGAATTTGAAAAAATATTTCAGTGTCAGATAGCCCATTTATCGAGGAAGGCTATAGGCTATATATCATCACGCTACGACCAAAAAGAGCGGAGCAGCAATGAAAAATGTTGCGAAAACGGGGAAAATGTGACGCAGACGAAGTTGCGCGGGACAGCTAGTTTTGAATAAATGACTTGATTTTGACAGTAGCTGTACTTTACAGTCTTTTTCAGTTACGAGCAACGAGGGCACCATTCTTTCTTCATTATCATGTGGTTAGTATATAACCTGGTGTTAGAGTTTTTACGCCGCCCATTGGCCTCTGACTTGGCTTTACATGCCGTCGAGAAATATCTCTCAGGCATGCTGGTTTCCTCACGATGTTTTTAATTCACTGAAGCAAGTTTGTGATAATAGGGGTGCGGACTGGATAAAGAAAACGACATTCTATTTTGTCCGTCAGACAGGTAATACAAAAATATTAGACACGTATTTTTTGTTTTATCAAAATATCAAAAAATTACTTAGTTAGAACTCATTAAAGTTGGAGAGTGGCCCCCACTCTCTCTTACTACGTCACAAGTGGGTATAAAACTTACCTACATGTGACGTCATGCGCCATTTCAACTCAATATATCTCCGTAATTTTATAACCACATGAAAAAAGAAAAAAATACGTGTCCAATACTTTTCAATAAACTACCCGACGGACTAAGAAAAAAAAAATAGGATTATCCCCTATTATACAATACGCACATGAATCCGAGGAAAAAGCAGAGGTGCGCGTCTTGGCAGGGCAGTATTGCTTTTTGCTTGCCACATGAAGCACTGAAGCCGTATGTCGACTGAATTTATGATAATGACCGTTACATGAGAATCTATACTAATATTATAAAGCTGAAGAGTTTGTTTGTTTGTTTACTAGGACCCGCTAATCTCAGGAACTACAGTCCCGATTTGAAAAATTATTTCAGTGTTAGATAGCACATTTATCGAGGAAGGCTATAGGCTATATATCATCACGCTACGACCAATAGGAGCGGAGCAGCAATGAAAAATGTTGCGAAAACGGGGAAAATGTGACGCAGACGAAGTTGCGCTGGACAGCTAGTGTAATCATAATGGCAAGAACGCGGGCTAGACAAGAGAGTTTAATAGACAAACTGTCGCTCTATGTACACAATTATGGTAAACACTGAAAAACTGTCTTACTTTCAACACTACTAACATATTCTCTGAAAAATCTGATACGGAACCCTAAAACAAATCAGGAAAAAATATCTATTCACCGCTTATTAGGTCCCCTTTTTGGATACGGTTACCGAAAAGGAGCCCTATAACTGGTTAAACGCAGTAGCTGTTTTGGCTCAAAGTATAAAGGTTCGATTCTTGCACAGTGAAAAATATTTTTAAGAAAAATATGAAATTTCAGTTTTAGTTTACTAACAAAGGGTGCATAGACCCTTAACGAAGTATAAAGGCACTTGATCTCCCCGTCATTGCAATATTTTTTTTGTTCTGGACCATACCTGAGAACCTTCTAGTTACGGAGATTATTGGAGGTCAAAGTCCCAACTTTTTCACAACTTTTTTTTTTTTAATGTTAGTGTTTAAGGTAGCAAATTTTTTTTAAAATACCTCTATGACATTCAATGCATCCGTCAGCACAACGTTTTGAGTGCATTACATTGAGTTTTACCGTAAAATAAGATTTTTCAACCAAAAAATAGTTGTTTCCCAGCAAACATTTTTCGTATGGTTACTTAGTTTGATGTCCAGAATGCTTGGTTGACGGCTTCATGAAGAATCTGTTTATTACACCTTGCTTAACCACATTTCCAAAGATATAACAACCAAGTTTTATCTCAAAAACAATCTGCTAATCTGTCAAACCCTTTTTTTTGGATGGGAAATCATCTAATGACTCCTCCCGCTCTGGGCGGAGCGGAAGGGAGTGTCAGACTTGTACTGACTAAAACCCATCTATGTTCCTTCTTAGCCCTTTGTGTTCCAGGGCCACGGTATCTCTTTCGAACAGTCCCGCAGCCCTGGCAGGCATCGGCCCTCTCGGACCCCTTCCGATTTGCTGGCATCTCCTCGAGGCGCGCGTGGAACACGAACGTGCCGTCGACACGGCCTGTCGTCATAAGACGAACAGACGGTGAGCTAGATCTGTCAAGCCTTGACTATTAGGACTCAATTTATTTTAACACCTGGGAGTGGGTAGCCCTCATCAGTAACAAACACAAAAAATAAAAAAATAAACACAAACATAATTCAACTTCAAATCCAACTTACTTTTGATATTTTCAGAACCAATTTAAGTTACTTTCACGGACACTTTTCAAAAACACTTTGTTCACTTTGCAGGTACTAATAAGTACTAATAAAGGTACCTTGTGGGACACCCGGAATGTTCCAAGAATAGTCTTGTATAGACTCTGCATGTGATGTGGACGACTCTTATAAACGTCTGAAGTCTACCTTAGCCGAGGAATTCGCAATTGCGCAGTAGGGTCGGAAGAAAAATGTGGGCGATTGAAAAAAAAACAATTTACTGATGACATATTTGTTAAGAATCATCATAAATATCTTTCTTTTATCATTGTTTAAGGAAGTTGTATTTTTTATTTACCTACTTATAGACGTATGTAAATAAAAAACAGAAGTTAGTATGGACTAATATTAATAAAAAGAGGTACCGATTTGTATGTTCAGATGGAGCACTCATGGTACCTAAGCTACATTATTCCCGAATAGCATAATAATATACTTTAAAACACTCTCTTGTGAAGATATACGTGAGAAAAGCCGCGAGTCTAACTAGTAAAAACATAAAAAAAAAGTTAGAGTATTTTTGTCATTTCTGGTAGGTCCATAGAGTTTTTTAATATTTATAAGTTTTTGAATCTAAATAATGAATTACCTATGCATGAGCTATCAAAAAAAAACACCCTGTAAACAATATGGGGTGAAGAAAGACCTGGTTGAGACTCGCGCATACCAGGGCAGCATAATACAAGAGAGAGGACGCCTGTACTTAGCAGTGAGAGGAATAAGGCTGCCGATGGTGATGATCCTATATAAAGTTGTCCTGTATTCCCTGCTTATTCGCATATGTTCGCACACCGTTTTTCCCGTCTAACTAACTTAATTTTACCACTAACATAACATCAGACCTGAATTCCCCGTAGGATTAGATTGATGTGTACTAACACCCAATATTCTAAGAACCTTCCTAAATCCATTTTTGATCTAATAAGACCTATTGTTGCCATGACAACAGTTGAAAAAACGCACCAAACCGTATTTCTAGAATTTCTGGGTCGCAATAGGCGGATCATCGAATAAGGTACCTCCTCCAGCTAGCTATCTTTGTCAAACCCATAGTTGCATTCCGCTTCAATCAATGCTAAATATGTCATATTATGTCCCTTTAATCAATGTTGAATATGTATTTAATGAATAGTTTTCCGGGACTTAGATTTTGACAGATGAAAAATAGGCGTTTATATTATGACAATTTTTAAACAGTCAGTTCAGTTCATGACTAAGAATACCAGTGTGAGAGTACAGTACATTTTGACGGTTAACTTTTTTCTGTGTGTGTAAAAGCGGAGTAAGTTTTTACAATATCATAAACCTAAGACCGCACAAAAAAAAAACATTAATCGGGAGAAAAAATAAAAATAAATCAGTATACTAACAATTTTTTTTCTGTCAACCGTACTTCACTGATCTTGGCTTTGTAACTCTCAGACGTATGTGACATGAAAACACAATGTGCTTACAAAAAACATCGCCAAACCGTTGACCATAAACCATTGACCATCGAACACATTCTCTAGAGTTTTGCACGTAATCTATGGTATGATTTTATCAATACTTAATCCCACGATTTGGGTTTTAGGTCATCAAGGTCTTTTTTTGAGGACTGAAAACGGTACTTCTTGAGTTTATGAGAACGTGGTGGGGCAATTTCAGTTGTTTTATCAAAAAGGAGCACAGAGGAGCTCGTGGCTAAATAATAACAGCCGCACGAGTCGCTGTTTAAGGTTAAGCCGTGCTTGCCGAGGTTGGTCCGTAGATGGGTGACCATAATTACATACCATATTTCCTCCGTGCCTCAAAAAGCACGTTAAGCCGTTGGTCCCGGGTTTCATTTGTAGATCTTTGACACTCGTTACTAGTCAGTGCGCCGAAAGTCTGACTATCAGTCTTACCAAGGGATATTATATTGCCCAGTACAAACTGGGCTGTGGAGGTCAGACAGTCCGCTCCATGTAAAATACTGGTATTCAGCAGCATCCGGTTGGACTGGAAGCCGACCCCAGCATAGTTTGGGCAACCAACCAAGCCTACAATGTCCCCACTGCTGGGACACAAGCTTCCTTCCTCTCTATTAAAGGAAGCGGGCTGAAATCTATCATAGTAATTATTGACCGATTTCAAGGGTTATCCATAATTGTAGCTGTAGATTTCAGATAGGCAGTTGCATCATCTATACTAAAAAATAATATTATAAAGAGGGAACATTATGTAAGTTTGTATGTTGGGGGTAATCTTTGGAACTACTGATCCAATTTCGATTTTTTTTAACTAATGGGAAGCTTCATTATAACTAATCATCCCAACTAATATTATAAATGCGAAAGTAAGTTTGTTTGTTACGCTTTCACGCGAGAACTACTCAACTGATCATCATTAAACATTGTACACATATTTTTGGAGGTATTAGAACTAGCATAGGCTATATATCATCACGCTACGGCCAATTGGAGCGGAGCTGCAATGAAAAATGATGCGAAAACGAGGAAAATCTGACGCAGACGAAGTTGCGCGGGATAGCTAGCAGGTTATATTTTAAACGTTACCGTGAGAAAATTTGCCGACCATAATGGGATCGAACCCGCAGGCAAAAGCTAGTGTAAAATACTGATGTTCAGTTGCGTCCGGTTCGGCTGAAAGCCGACTCTAATAAAATTGCGAACAAAAATTAAAAATTTAAAAACCCCCGACACAAAAAACCCTTAAAAAACCATAAATAAAATAATCCAAGCTTCTTAGCGTCGGGGGTCCGCTTTGTTATGTGCTTGTACTAAGCGGTCTACTTAGCGGTCCCCCGACGCTAAGACGCTTGGATTATTTTATTTATGTTTTTTTAGAGGTTTTTTGTGTCGGGGGTTTTTTTAATTTTTAATTTAATTTTTATTTCATGCTTTTTAAACTTAAATTATTTTTTCTTAGCCTTGACTGTCCCACTTCTGGGCATAGGTCTACTCCCATTCCTTCCACTTTTCTTGGTGTTGCGCCTCTTCTCGTTTATTAATGAAAACAAGGAAAGATATGAATAAAAAAAAAACTTGAGCTTATCGGGGGGAGGGGGGATGTGCAGCCTACCCCCCTGGCGATGCCCATGGTGAGAAAGTGACAAGAATTCAAATTTCCAATCAACTAGACCCGTAAAAGTTGTTTAAATCCCTTCATCAACTAGAAAAGAGGTGATGAGCTTCAAACGGCTGAGCAGATTTTCTCGAAACATAGCTAAGAACACTCTGGATTAAAATACCTTTCAAATGACACCAATTTTATCAAAATCGGTTCATCCGTTTGGGAGCTACGATGCCACAGACAGACACACAGATACACAGATACACAGATACACACGTCAAACTTATAACACACCTCTTTTTTGGTCGGGGGTTAAAAATAGACTTGTCCTATGATATTGACCAAATTAGACGCTTAGGAGATATGGTAATAGACTCACTCTCTGGGACTTAAGAGCAATTACACCTTGCGGCATTTCATACAAACTTTCAAGCCCTTAGTATCCGAAACGATTTCAATGAAACTTAATACGCATGTACCTAGACCTATGTATCCTGCTAATGCGTATGAAGTTTCATTAAAATTGGTTCAGTCATTTCGGAAAATAAGGACTTGAAAGCTTATATTAAATGTCGTAAGGCGTAAACGCTCTTAAACATAACTCACGAAATCAGGATCTTCTATTTGACACACTTCTCTACCAAAATCCTTGCGAAAATAGGCGAGATGCTATTTCATGTAATAATAAGTAGTAACAAAACTCGTGGCTATACAAGTTGTTGTTTTGCAACCTCGTCAAATTTCAGGAGGTGGTCAAGAACGACATAAATAATCAATTAAAATTACGGTACCTAGTTAATTATTAATTAAAGCTGATTTTTTTAGTTATTTAAGTTTGTCAGTATTTCAGAATAACCCTCTTAACTTGGTTTAGGCACTAGGAAATTGTTGAATAAATGTTTGAGATTGTTTGTATGTGTGTAAGCGAGGTTATAAGGCAAGAACTAGACGGGCCGCATTTAAAACACGGGTGTTTCACACTTGCCGATTTCCGTAAAAAAGAAAAAAAGGAAAAATTACCTACCCATTTTATGATTGATTCGGGACGAGAATAATTAGCATAGTTACCTCCTTGAATTTGATGAGGATGCAAAACAACACCTTGTATAATAACAGCCGCACGGGTCGATCTTTAAGGTTAAGCCGTGCTTGCCGTGGTTGGGTTACAATAGTTACATATGGAGTTTCCTCCGTGCCTCAGAGGGCACGTTAGACAGTTGATCCTGGCTGTCATTTGTAGAATTTGTACAGTCGTTACGAGTAGTCAGAAGCCGAAAGTCTGACATCCAGTCTTACCAAGAGGTAATGTATTACCCAGTTACAGAGTTGAGGAGGTCAGATAGGCAGTCGCTTCATGTAAAATACTGGTACTCAGCTGCATCCGGTTAGACTGGAAGCCGACCCCAAGATAATTTAGGAAAAGGCTAGGCAAATGATGATTAGTCGTAACAAAACTACGCTAAAGACTAAAAACCCTTTGTTTAATAGACGGCCTTGAGTGGCAGAATTTTCTGAGAAAATGCGATAGACATAGCGCACGTGTTTGTACTGGGAATCAAACCCGGATCATCACTCGATGCCAGCGCTTACAATCACTAAACTTCACTATGCACTTGGGATTCATTACAACTAATCATTGTAATGGAATGTTAATATTGACAGCTCTTAAACGCGGTTCACACGTTCTGATCGCGTTTAATTCATTGGCAAATATCATATAAAAGGGTGTAAAACACCTCTTAACGAAGCCGAAAGGCACTGGTTCTCTCTGTCCTTGCGATCATTTTTTTGTTCTACACCTGGGAACCTTCTAGTTACGGAGATATTAGGGCTCAAAGTTCCAACTTTTTGACAAGTATTTTTTTAAATACAAGTTTTTAATGTAAGATTTTTACTTTAAATACCTCCACGACCCCCGTACTATTCAATCCGTCCATCAGCACAATGTTTTGAGTGCTTTACATTGAGTTCTACCACAAAACATGATTTTACATCCCCCAAAAAAAAGTTGTTTCCCAGCAATAATTTTTGGGTAAAGTTACTTAGTTTCATGTACAGAATGCTTGGTTGACGACTTCGTGATGAGGTGATTTACACGGTGTATATATAATATGTTTATTCATGAACGTTCATCTGCCTAGGCTCCAGCTATGTTGGAGTCGACTTCCAGTCTGACTGGATGCAGTTGAATACCAGTGCTTACATGGAGCGACTGCGTATCTGACCTCCACAATACAGTTGGTACTGAGTTATACGATACCCCTGAGTAAGACTGGTTGTCAGATTTTCGGGACACTGACTACTTAACGAAGACTATGCTTACGACACTATCCGACGGTGATAGGCAGGCAGAAACAATTTATTTATTTATTTATTTTATTTATTTATTTATTTATCGCAAACACTACTAACATTACAGGAAATTCCTAATGCGTTAGCGTGGTCCTTAATTAAACTATCTTACGTATATACTATCTTAAATAACATAACACATATAATATTGTTTTTGTGAATTCACTCAGAGAACAGGAAAATAAATCAATCCTGTCAGCAGTGTCATTTAGTGCGTGCAATGCGCGCGTCAATGGCGCCTTGCTGAGCAAGTTGGTTCATACAACACAAAAGATAGACAACAACAGAAAAGATGTTTGGTTGGTACAACAAAACATCTTCTATGATGCTTACCTTCCTTTTATCTACCTATACGTACTCCTAGGGGATCGGACTGGGTAAAGAAAACGACATTCTATTTTGTCCGTCAGACAGGTAATACAAAAATATTAGACACGTATTTTTTGTTTTATCAAAATATCAAAAAAAAATACTTAGTTAAAACTCATTAAAGTTGGAGAGTGGGGGCTCACTACGTCACAAGTAGGTATAAAACTTACCTACATGTGACGTCATGCGCCATTTCAACTCAATATATCTCCGTAATTTTATGACCACGTGAAAAAAGAAAAAATACGTGTCCAATACTTTTCAATAAACTACCCGACGGACAAAGAAAAAATAGGATTATCCCCTATTGTAACAAATATAAATACGTCTTTAAACCTACGTTGACTTTTAAAGTGGTCACATAAAGAAAATCATTTTTCAAAAAAAAAAAACATATTTTTCGCGTTTTTTTTTTTTAAATAGTACTCAACCGTAAAAGCCTTAATCCAGATATCGTGAGGGTGATAAATTAAGTTAACAGTTTAAACAACAGTTAGAAGTGTCGACGCAAAAAATTCACCGACGACAACTGCGCGTGAGTCGAATGCGAGAATAACTTATTTTAGTCAAATTTACGGGATTTTTTTTATTGTTTTCTGTATCGGGGTCTGTAGGTTTTGTACCCTACCACGAATTATGGGTTTTTTGGCGCTTCGTGTAAGGAATATTTTAGAGAATATATCCTTTTTTGAAAAGTGTTTTTAGGGCAGTGAAAATGCCTAATAAAACTTTATTGAGACACAAAACTTGAACAATCCTCATCATCATCTGTCTGCCTTTTCAGTCCAGCCCGTTGCAGTTGAATACTGACTATAGTAGTACCAGTATTTAACATGGAGTGACTAATATTAGATGAGATAAGAGCAGCGGTGGCCCAGTGGTGGCAGCCCCGACTTACGAGCTGTAAGCCATGGGTTCGAGCCCAGACAAGCGCATTACTTTGTGTAATTTATTTCATCACCGCTGCTCTCAAAATGGTAAAGGAAAACAATGTGAGGAAACCGGCATGTCCTAGAACTAAAAATTCGAAGATATTTGTGACATTACCAACCCGCACTGGGCCCGCGTGGTGGATTACAGCCCACTCCCTCTCATAGAGAGGAGGCCTGTGTCTAACAGTGATAGCTTTATAGGCTGATGATGATGATGGTGATGATGATGACTGATATTAGACCTTTATAACCTAGGTACTGGGGAACACTCTATCCCCTGGTAAGACTGGTTGTCAGACTCACGGGCCACTGACTAAATGTAACGACTGTCAAAGATCTACAATAGACAGCCAGGACAAACGGCTTAACGACGGAGAAGACTCGGTATATATTGGGTGATCACCCATCCATAGACAAACCTAGACAAGTGGGGCTTAGCCTGAAAATTGATACGTGTGGCTGTTATTATTTAGTCACGAGCCCCTCATCTACCTTTTTTTTTTAAATTAAATAAATCTTTACCTCAAATAAATAATCCCTGTCCACCCACAAATATGGAGAGAGCACTTGTCACAACGCTTGCTCACTGACTTTTGACAATGGCCCATGGCCCAATTTACTTCAGAATGTTTTGTTTAACTGTAAAGATTACCTATTGTTGCCGTGGGATAACTCATGTCTCAAGGAGCAACTAGATGAATTGATCTACGATCGATGATCTCTTCAAAATACAAAGCCTTGTCCATACTTGTGTAACATCTCGACGTATCCTGTGCTTGAAGTCTTTTTGTGGAATCGATCCGGCAGGGAATCGAAGTTGTTGAAATAGCTCACAGGATATGTAAGCTGAAGTGGCAAGCATCATCACCACTATATCAACCTGGAACCACACTCTGCTGGGTAAAGGGCTCCCGTTTTTTCTTCCACACATCCCGGATCTGTGCGTCCTTTATCCAAGCGTTTCCCGCGAAGTGGCAATGGACCGGCCATATAAGCCGAAGAACTGATGACTGTTGTGGTAGACGTGTTTCGTACGATGTGTTCGTGACTTGAGTCACGAATCGGCAAGCGTAAGGTGGTACACACTTTTTTTACGGATGGGAAATCATCAAATGACCCCTCCTGCTCTGGGCGGAGCGGAAGGGAGTGTCAGAACCCATCCATGTTCCTTCTTATCCCTTTGTGTTCCAGGGCCACGGTATCTCTTTCGACAGTCCCGCAGCCCTGGCAGGCATCGGCCCTCTCGGACCCCTTCCGATTTGCTGACATCTCCTTGAGGAGCGCGTGGAACGGGAACGCGCCGTCGACACGGCATATCGTGATAAGACGGACGGACGGTGAGCTAGCCCATTACTCATCGTCCACAGGCCCGCGAAGGTGGGACACCCTCAGGCTAAGTTCACCATTTTCTGCAGTCCTATTACACCCACTGTTGGGCATATACCTCTCTTGGCTTGTACCAGTCTCTTCTAGGATATTCCCGATGGAAATGGTAGAAAAACTAATTCCAAACGAGAGGAGTTTTAACACCAATCAAAATGAACTCGTAGGGAGTTAATAGCACAGATGACGGTGAGACGAGGACCTCGTGACTAAATAATAACAGTCGCACGGTTTGATCTTTAAGGTTAAGCTGTTCTTGCCGAGGTTGATCCGTGGATGGGTGACCATAATTACATACCGAGGTTCCTCCGTAACTCAGAAAGCACGTTAAGCCGTTGGTCCCGGCTATCATTTGTAGATCTTTGACAGTCGGTCGACGAGTAGTCAGACTCAGAAGCCAAAAGTTTGTTATACAGTCTTACCAATAGGAATGGCATTACCCAGTTACTGGGTTGTGGAGGTTACATAGGCAGTCGCTTCATGTAAAATACTAGTGCTCAGCTGCTGGAGCTCAGTTTTGGATTACGATTTTCGTTGTCGTGTGCCGTCTATCAATCGTAAATATTTTCAAATGCCTTTGTACGAAATCTTTTTTCGGCCCACATGATGCCCGAGGCTAACAGAATAAATCCTGACATGTAAATCTCAGCAATCAGTCTTGGTCGGTCGGTTCACAGTCTAGCTACACCTTTACTCCGTAAGAGAAATATTATGTAAATGATTCAAAATTTCACCATTGTTTTTGAGCTACCAATTTGGAAATTCTTTAGCGGATGTTTAAAAATGAGCCACTACTAACAAATGACTGGGTTAAAAGGTCAGTCGTCACCGGCATTGTCATCTGCTTACCCTCTTCCCAGCTATTTTGGTCGGCTTCCAGTCTAACCGGATGCAGCTGAATACCAATATTTTACATGGAGCGCCTGCCTATCTGACTTCCACAACTTCAACTTCTAGATACTTATTCTTTCTGCTTTTGAAAAAAATATTGCCCCACACTAGGATTTTCTCCTGTATTGTGGGTGCGTTTACAAAACATTTAAACTGACATACACAAACAGGCAGACCCGGAACAACTACCTGTAAGTAATACAAATATTTGTTCCGTGTGGGGATCGAACCCACGACACGCAGCGCAGCAGCCAATTGCTCAGTCACTACGCCAACCGTGCCGTTGCATACGTCATACTTGGTCATATTTTTGCAGTTCTGACTACCTGCAACGAGTAAACGTAATTTTCAAGGCACCGTAGTCACTCTACGATAAAATATAGACATTAAACCTCATCTAATATACTAGAATAGAAGCGAACCCCTAAAAAGAAAGGACAAAAAAAAACATAGATGGATAAAAAATACACCAGAAAGAAATCTAAAGATCTAAAAGTTCAAAACTCACATCTTTCTTTTTGCCGTCTTTAGCCAAAAACCAAGACACGTTTTATTCTAGATCTAGCGTCTAGATCTGAGGAGCCAAGACCCCTAAAATTATGAGTCATTTCGATGTTCTGATGTAATCTATGAAGCACAACTATGGAGTCGTCATTTGTTATATTTTTTGGGCTATTACAAAATTAAGCTAGAATTATGGCGGCGCCGCCCTGTACTACACACTAAAAGGGGTCAGTCATAAAAATAAAAAATATCTACCCAAATGTCCTTTCTTTGGTATTGTTCGTCGTTTCGTTGAGCTCCTTGAGTTATAAGTCGAGCTACACGATAACTGACAAATGCTTGCACTGACTGGACAGGTCCACTCAAATCTGTGTGGTTCTTTCTTCAAAAGACCATTTCAGATACTAATCTGCATAGTCCTCATGTAAATTGAGCAATGTCTGGACTTTTTAGTAACAAGTTAACAGGGAACCTCTGAGTTTGTTTCGGCTGTTTCTTCTCAGAGTAGTCAGGTACGAAACACCGGCCCCATCTAGCTTAAAAAAAAAATGACGTGTAAAAGTGTTTGTAAAAACCTATTTGCAAAATAAACATCATTTATCTTATTTTTATTTTTTTATAATCATATATTTTCATAATCAGGAAAGATGGCCCCGTCTCTAGATCACTTAATAGCATTTAAAAAAACCTTTAATGCTTTGTAATAAAACACATAATATAAACATAACTTTGCTGAGCTGAGTTTGGGGGCACAAGAAAGAGGTAGTATAACATAACATCACGCCTGTAATCCTCGAAGGGTTAGGCAGAGGTGTACCTAATAGTAGACCCACATTTCGCCAGTTATATTTTAAGTCCCATGTAATAGGGGGCGAGCCTATTGCCATCAACCGGGCACAAACCCAGGCTCCATGACTGCTACCGAGAAATGCCTGAAGAAAGCCCAATAACAATTTGCCCTCCCCGGGAATCAAAGCCAGGACCTCATGTTAAGCAGTCGCCCTGGTGACCACTAGACCAACCAGTTAGACAAATAACTTTTTTTTATAGGTACAAGCCTGCCATTCCTAAGCCACTGTAACTCCTGTACGCCAGAATCAACAGTGGCGACCACCAGAAAAGCGCCGACACAATGAAGCTCGACGAAGTCCCAGAGAAACAATTTAACTGTCTTGGATCCCGCAACGGAACTAATCAGAAAAGAATAGCGGAGGAGTAGGACTTTTATACTTTGCAGTCATCATCGTCAGCCTATAATCTTCCCACTGCTGGGACACAGGCCTCCTCTCTATGAGAGGGAGTGGGCTGTAATCCACCACGCGAGCCCAGTGCGGATTGGTAGATGTCACATGTCCTCGAATTTTTAGTTCCTCACGATGTTTTCCTTCACCGTTCTTGAAGGCGGCGGTGATGAAATAAATTACACAAAGTAATGCGCCTGCCTGGGTTCGAACCCACGGCTTACTGCTCGTAAGTCGGGGCTGCCACCACTGGGCCACTGCTCTTTCTGCTTTGCAGTCTAAGGGTCATTTTATTTTGCCACTTGGCATCGACATCTACTCCACACATTTTTCGTCTAGCCCAAAGGTCCCTGACCCCGTGTGAATTTAAATCGCATACACTCCACATAACTCCACTTTTCCCCGTGTTTAGAATAAAATAAATACTAAATAATGTCATTATAGTAATACTCTGTAATGTATCGGTAGTACATTGACTGGTAATGTCCACTGTTGGGCGTGGGAGTTGGCGAAAACCGCTATAATGACTGGTTTTTAGGGTTCCGTACCCAAAGGGTCAAACGGGACCCTGTTACTGAGACTTTGCTGTCCGTCCGTGCGTCTGTCAGTCTGTCACTAGGCTGTATCTCATGAACCGTGATTGTTAGCCAGTTGAAATTTCTACAGATTATTTATTTCTGTTGTCGCTATAACATCAAATACTAAAAACAGAATAAAATAAATATTAAGGGGGCTCCTATACAAAAAAGTGTTTTTTCGTACTGGTCTTTATAAATAATGGTACTGAACCCTTCGTGCGCGAGTCTGACTGCACTTGGCTGATTTTTTTTCCTTTCCCACCGTCTACGTGACGTAAAACGTCATTGAAAGACGCTACCGCCCAACTTGAATCAATCAATGCAATTTGCCAAACATTAACATCAGTTTCTTGCCCTTGTCCCATGTTAATTTGGGTCGGCGCAACACGCGAAATTTACCCTAGACACCCCCTAGACCCTTTTTGGGGTGACACCCGGTGCGGCCCGCCCGCACCTCCCCCCTTGCTACGCCACTGCGGTACTTATATAGCGGTGGGTTACCCAGTACTAACTGGATTGTGGAGGTCAGGCAGTCGCTCCTTTTAAAATACTGGTATCATTTAAAATAAGTATTACTATTATATTTTACAAATTAATATTATTTTTAAAACTAGAGAACTAAAATAACAACAAATTATAAAAGGGCGTCAAAAATCCTCCTCAACGGTGTCAACTGGTAACGTGCCCAAGAGACTGGCGGCGTTGCCACGTTGTATGGCAATAGTTAGCCTCTGGCCAAAGTAAAACCCAGCCCTTGGGTCACGGGAAGTGTCAACGAGGCGTTTAGAAATTTCCTTGAAAAGGCTGTGAGCACTCGGACCCCACGGCCCCAGAGTTTCAACCCCAAACGGCTCGAAAATATAGTTACCACAAAGGTTACTATATTTACGCCGCTTGAGGTTCTCCTATATAGGTTAAAATAATGTGTAATCATCTTGTAAAAGCAGGGACCACAACATACTTGGGAAAAGGCAAGCACATGGTGATGATTTATTTTGTAAATATTTTGCTTGTTTCTGATTGGTTGAAAAACGCGTTTTCCGATTTCTTAGCGAATGGTGTTAAAACCGCTGAAAATAGACATATACACCGTGTAAATCACCTCATCACGAAGCCGTCAACCAAGCATTCTGTACATGAAACTAAGTAACTTTACGCAAAAATTATTGCTGGGCTTAAGCAAGTTAAATATAAGTTTTTGAATAACAAAAAATAGTTATATAAAAATTGAACATAGGTACCCTCAATCAAGTAAATCGTAAAGATAGAAGCGCGATTATACAAGGTGTAAATCACCTCATCACGAAGCCGTCAACCAAGCATTCTGTACATGAAACTAAGTAACTTTACGCAAAAATTACAATGAATTATAATAACGAAATTTTGGACAAACGAGAACTTTTTTTTGGGGAGTGTAAAATCATGTTTTGTGGTAGAACTCGATGTAACGCACTCAAAACATTGTGCTGATGGACGGATTGAATAGTACGAGGGTCGTGGAGGTGTTTAAAGTAAAAATCTTACATTAAAACTTGTATTTAAAAAAATACTTGTCAAAAAGTTGGAACTTTGACCCCTAATATCTCCGTAAGTAGAAGGTTCCCAGCTATGGTGTAGAACAAAAAAAATATCGCAATGACAGGGAGAACCAGTGCCTTCCGGCTTCGTTAAGAGGTGTTTTACACCATTTATGGTGTTAGAACTTAAACGACGGTATGCATAATTAATAGTCGCTCAGTCTAGCAGTAGCGACTAACAAAAACTCTTTTAATGTAAGTCCGACATTATAATTTTAAACTTAAAACTCTGGTCACGGATTTTGAAAAAAATACAACATCTGGACTTATTTAAAATTGAAACAGAAGAGCGTTTATACGTTACGGCATTTCATACAAACTTTTAAAGTCTTTACTTCCCGAAATGACTGAACCGATTTTAATGAAACTTAATATGCATAAGCAGGATTTATAGGTCTAAAATGTAACGACAAATCACTGTCATTGGTAGAAGTGGTTACAGTCGTGATTTACAGGCTGGCCACGCTTTCGTGAGATTTTTATACCGCTTTTTTAACCTCCTTGATGATACGTCGTGAGATTTTAGGCCACCCCTCTAACCCATACGGGCAATTATTTTTTTTACGTATGTGAAATCATCAAATGACCCCCTCCTGCTCTGGGCGGAGTGGAAGGGAGTGTCAGACTTGTACTGACTAAAACCCATCCATGTTCCTTCTTAGCCATTTTTGTTTTTTTGAAGCACGGTGGTTTGGAAGGTATTTAAAGTAAAATTATAACATTAAAAACAAATTTAAAAAAAAAAAAAAACGTGTAAAGTAGTTGGAAATTTGACCTCCAATATCTCTGTAACTAAAAGGTTTCCAGGTATGGTCTAAAACAAAAAAATGTTCGCAATGACATGGAGAACAAAGTGCCTTTCTACTTCGTTATGGGTCTATTAACATCCTTTATTTTTACCCACCGATCCAAGGATCCGTGTCCACAAGAAAAAGTATATTATTTTTCGAAAATGATCACGATATAAATAAAAAACCAGTTTCGAAAAATAAACTATGTAAACCGTCATCAGTTTTCAGTTTTCAAGGCAATGGCCTCACCCAAGAGGGCCTCTTGAACCAGCACTCTATGCCACATCTGGGTCCGAGAGGGCCGATGCGTGCCAGGGTTGCGGGACTGTTGGAAAGAGATACCGCGGCCCTGGAACAAAAAGGGCTAAGAAGGAACATGGATGGGTTTTAGTGCAAGTCTGACACTCCCTTCCGCTTCGCCCAGAGCGGGAGGAGTCATTCGAAGATTTCCCATCCGAAAAAAAAAAAGTCTGCGACATTTCGCCACTGGATTATCGCGACGGCGGCGCCTTCCATCTTTAGGGACCTATTGCATGCAACTCTTATAAGATGTTTTTTTTTTATTATATTATATTATATTTTACAAATTATTATTATTTTTAAAACTAGATAACTAAAACTAAAATAACAACAAATTATAAAAGGGCGTCAAAAAACTCCTCCTCAACGCTGTCAACTGGTAACGTGCCCAAGAGACTGGCGGCGTTGCCACGTTGTATGGCAATACTTAGCCTCTGGCCAAAGTAAAACCCAGCCCTTGGGTCACGGGAAGTGTCAACTAGGCGTTTAGAAATTTCCTTGAAAAGGCTGTGAGCACTCGGACCCCACGGCCCCAGAGTTTCAACCCCAAACGGCTCGAAAATATAGTTACCACAAAGGTTACTATATTTACGCCGCTTGAGGTTCTCCGCAGCCGCAGCGGCAGCGCCTGTACAGCACGATGAGCTTGGAAGATGTGATGGCGCAAGAGTATCGACGCAAGTTGCGTCCCACACTAAAGGCCTACCCATCTTCCAAGGAAACAAAGACATGCCGTCCGGTCTTTTGCCATCGTCGCGTGCCAAGCCATTGGGTTCTAAGATAGCTGGAACGCCGACGGTAACAAGAGCTCGACGGATGATGTCATTTATGTTCGCGTGCCGCGCAAAACGTCCCGCACTTCGGTTGCATGACAGGCCGTGGTGTCCGAGGCTGTTGACAGCTTCACCACAGTGACAGCGATGAGGAGAGCAGCAGGCGGCACCAAGACGTAAAGAAGCAGCGAGGCGGAAGGTCGTGTCGTCGAACAAAGTGCCTATGCTCGACGGTGGCAGTGCGAGAAGCCAAAGACCCGACTCCCACTCACCCACAGCCAGCAGTCGCGCACGCTCAGCAGTAGTAGCAGACGTGTTGAGTAAATTGTCCTGATCTATTCTGCAGAGCGGCTCGTCCCACCGTCTCTGGGATAATGGATTGTCGGGTTTTTCAGTATTACGGCAAGCGAGTTTCCAAGCATCGATAGCCTCGGAGAAACACGGCACATCAAAATCAATCAGTGTGGAAGCCGACCGAGGATATGAAAAGCTAAAGCTTGTTAGTGGCACTAAAAAAGTAGTAGCCACTACTACTGCCACATAGAACAAAAAGTAAGACTATATAGAGAAACCCGACAACTACTGTCAGGCAGTTGCCCAGCAGACATAACACCTGTCTGGTCGGAAGATCCTCCCTTGTCTATAGAGGATGAAGAACTTTACACCCTGTTCTTAAGCATTCATAAAATATGTAAAAAGTCTGTATAATCATAAAAAAATACACTGATTAATAAATGTGGTTGTTTTACATGCACCACATGAGTACTTATCCAGCTATTTTCCGGGGGCTCTAAGGAGAAGAATGACTTCATTATCAAGTGATACCAAAATAACGGTTTCATCTGTGTTCGGTACAAATGTAAGCAAATTGTCGAAGGTTTCCGTGAAGGCATTTTCATTACTTTATCGTTGAATCAAATGCGTAATATGTGCGTAAGTGTGTCCTAATATAACTATGGGAATACAAACGATAGGAATGGAACAAAGCTTTTTTATTAAACGCTTTTTATTTAATGATAGCTAACGCTGTAACATAAAATATTGTAAAACCAAATGATTTTAAAAGAGTAACCATGGAGCTTCTTGCTGGTTCTTCTCCATAGAAAACGACCAACCCGAACCGTGCACCTTTTGTTGTCGTTTTATAAGTGCCCATGTAGGCCTATGGGAAATAAAATGAAGGAAAACATCGTGAGGAAACTGGCATGTCCTAGAACTAAAAATTTGAAGACTTAGACATCTACCAACCCGCACTGGGCCCGCGTGGTGGATTACAGCCCACTTCCTCTCATAGAGAGGAGGCCTGTGTCCCAGCAGTGGGAATATTATAAGCTGATGATGATGATGATGGCAATACTTAGCTTCTGGCCATCCCGTGTGTCATGGGAAGCGTCTATAAGGCATTTAGAAATTTCCTTAAAAAGGCTCTGAGCACTCGGACCCTCGGGCCCTAGAGTTTCAACCCCAAACGGCTCGAAAATATAGTTTCCATTACTATATTAACTTTCAAATCGTTTAACAATCGCCTTAAAACTTTCACATAGCAACGTGAACGCCGCCATCTTCCATTCTCCTCTTTCTTTCCTACACACTCTACTTCTCACTCACTCATACTATCACACCCACAAAATTATACAGCAAGCCTATCAGTCCCTCGACCAGAATATTCTCGATGCCTCCAAGGCCTCTTCTTCTCGTGCAAAGAAGGGACGAGCATTCATCACCACGTTTGCTCACCGCGTGTTGATCATTTCAGATTTTGGTATTTTTCTGACGAAGGAGGACAATGATGATTTTCCTTAATAACGTTTTCAGAGCAACTACAAAACGCGTTCAATTATTTTTTCAGCTCAACGTAATTTTACATGTCCGTCGTCTTCCAGGGAGTAAATTAGGTAGTGGCTCGCCGTATATCTCGTGTATATCTTGTAATTTTATGTGCAATAAAGAAAAAGAATAGTGGCGCCAAATCACGTTAAGAGGGTTATTCTGAAATACTGACAAATTTAAACAACAAAAATGTGCAGCGTTTATTAATAATAAATTTTGTACCCTAATTTATATTGATTATTTATGTATTTTGTGACAACATCCTAAATTTTGACGAGGACAACACCTTGTATTATGCTACACTGCAAATGTTAACATGATCAAGCACAAAAATAAACACAAAAATAATCTCTCCGGCGGGGAATCGAACCCCGGTCTCCCGCGTGACAGGCGGGGATACTTACCACTATACTACCGAAGATGTAGTAACTGTTGGTGAAAATACCGAACCATTGATATGACTTACATTTTGCAAACCACAAAATATCATCAGTTCATCACGCCCACACAAAAAAAGGCAGAAGCGTATAGTTTAAAAAACAATATTATGGCTCTTCCATCCTGAATTTGGTCGAGGATGCAAAACAACATCTTGTGTAAGGATCTTTTTTCTCGCGGCTTATCATCTTCATGCCCTTGTCCCATTTTATTTGGGGTCGGCACAACACGTCTCTTTTCTCCATTCTCCTCTGTCATTCGTCTGCTATCGTGTACTCATTTTTCCTTCATATCATTTTTCACACAATCTATCCATCTTTTCTTTGGTCTTACTCTCCCTCTCCATCCATCCACATTATGTTTATATTATACTAGCGACCCGCCCCGGATTCGCACGGGTGCAATGCTGATACTAAATACACTACAGAAAAACTGTGAACGTTGTATATAAAATCATAGCGGCCCGCTCTGGCTTCGCACGGGTATAAAGTATATAGCCTATGTCACTCACTGAAAAAATGATTTAAATCGATCCAGTAGTTTTGATTTATTCATTACTGCCCGTGGCACGCACGCGTTAAATTTGGTGTAAAACAATTCCCCTTTCCCTATACCATGAAGATTTCCTGCTATCTTTGGAATATCTAAATTCAAGCACTACATTTTTACCTATTTATTTTATTTTTACAATAATTTATATATTACAGAATGTCTTTAAATACAACGTTCACAGCTTTCTTGTCATTAGACAATACAAACATCCCGCCCCGGCCGGCCGGTACCGTCGCAAACGCTACGTCCCGCAATTTTTAAATCTGTAATATCTTCGAAAATATTCATTTAAATCATATGCTGTAAAGAGCCATATAGATCTATATTAAATCAACAATGTTTTTATGGTATTTAATTAGATAAGGATTAATGCTGTATTGGTTAAAATCGCTTCGAAAATTAGCCATTATTTGTCGTAAAAAGTAAATGACAAAAAAATGTTATTGTGGGATATCCATAAGAGATAGACATATACCATCGCGGAGTTTTCTGTAGACCTTTTCAATGTGTACAATACTTAGTACATTATTTTGATAAATCTCGTAGGGTTCAGCCTGCGTTTGCAATGTAAGCGGAAAAAATGAAATTATTTACGACATCACATTAGAAACCTCAAAAATAACAGTATTTCTCCACTACTCAATGGATGTTATTATACATAAAAACCTTCCTCTCTAAGCACTCTATCTATTAAAACCGTTGCATAGTTTTAAAGATTTAAGCATACATAGGGACATAGGGACATAGGGACAGAGAAAGCGACTTTGTTTTATACTATGTAGTGATTTATATTCATCACTCTTTTAGTCACATGTGTTCCATCCCTCCTCATCACATGTCCATACCAAGACAAACGACTTTTACAGTTACAATAAGTACTATTTTTTTCAACATCTGCATCGGGGCAATGTAAAAGATCGTTCAACCTAGCTGAAACAATCATTAGTCAAGTTATAAAGTCTAACTTATGAGTACTCCGACCTCCTATTTATAAAGTAACTGGACATTTTATAGTAATTTACATAAACCTATGTTCTTCGTAGAATTTTAGTGTCATTGGTTAAAGCTACAATAAGGAACTCCTCAGTACGTCTTCCATGAGTTTTAACAATCTAAACTCGCTAGCGTCTGTAGTTAAAAAAAAAAATGAAAACTTTTACAGCGCCTCTAGCGGATAGTTGGGTACTAAAATGCGCAGTATGAGTCACTATAGTTATCTATCCTACGTCACCGTGTAGTAAACTTTACTACAGCGACTGCAAGTTTGGGCTTCATTTGCTTAGAATTTGGTAGTACCTAAGCACCAACACAGCTCATGGTACCATTGAAAAAGCTAACTATAGTATTTGCTTAATGACGGAACTATTGCAGATACGTCAAGCGATCTAACTATGACAACTCATGGTAGACGTACAGTAGCAGCCACGGAGTCTAGATTTGTGCCCAGTTGATGGCAATAGGCTCTCTCCATATTACATGGGACTTAAGAAAAATAACTGACAAAATGTGAGGTGTACTATTAGGTACAGCTGTGCCTAACCTTTTCGAGTTAACGGGCGAGATGTTATGTACGGTTATAGCTACGTAGTACATAGACAGGGACCAGGGGGCCTACTCTCTAAGTCCGTCAACGAAAATACGATTTATACTTCGAAATGAACCGTACTCCCTAATATTTTGAGATACATGAGTTTTGAAAACACATCGGCAATAAAGACAACTGTCCAATCGTATTGTCATACATTTTTAGTTCGGGCCCCAAACGAATCTTGTGTCCGTAAGTGATAAGGAGTAGGAAACGACCGTGACTTCGGCCGAAACTACGGATTTCGTGCTTAGAGAGTAGACCCCCAGACCCAAAAGGATCTGCACGGACACCCATCATCCAAGCGGCCGCTTATATTTTAGATACGAGTTATCAAAAATGGGTGTCCGTGCATTAAATAACGAGATCCTTCTGGGTCTCCGAAATCACGTTAGTAAAGTTTAGCACTTTATCGTGACTGGGTTATGGTGATCAGATAGGCAGTCGCTCCAAGTAAAATACTGGTATTCAGCTGCAACCGGTTAAACTTGAAGCTGACCCTAAGGACCTCAACATAACTGGGGAAAGGCTAAACCTCTGCTCAGCCTACCTTCAAGTGTGTAAGTTAGTGCAAAATAATCATCATCATTCTCTTGCACTTATCCCAATTTTCTTGGGGTCGGCGCAGCATGTCTTCTTCTTCCATACTTCTCTATTAATTGCTATCTCATGAGACACCTCCTTTCTTGCCATATCATCCTTCACACAGTCCATCCATCGTTTCTTTGGTCTTCCTCTACTCTTATACCCATCCACATTCATACTCAAAACTTTCCTCACGACATTTTCCTCATTCCTTCGCATCACAAGCACCATAATGAGAGTAGATAAAGAATAAAGGTTCTGCTTCTAGATCCTTGATTACAGCCCACTCCCTCTAATAATGAGTAGGCTTGTGTCCCAGCCGTGGGAAAGCTACAACTACAAGTTAATTATGCGAAGCGCCACGAACTTTAAAAAACAAGATGGCCTCCTGCCACTTGTATTGCAATAAGCAATTTATATTCTGTGCCATCATTGGTAAAATATGAATAACCTTTTCAAGGCTATATCAATTGTAATATGTAACACACTTTTCAAGGCTATATCTTAACATGAATGATGTAACCAAGATTTTGTAACATATTTTGATTTAAAAGAGTGTCCATGGAGTTTCTTGCCCATTCTTCTCCATAGAGATCTACGCTACGGAATGGGCAACTACAGTACTTTCACAAGTTATTATGCCTTGTGACTGGGACTGTAGCTTCGCGTTTTATTTTGTTTTTCGACTTTAAAAAGTGCCTGTAATGGTCTAATTGAAATAAAATCTTTGACTTTTACTTTGAATAGCTCCTTACGTACGTCATACGATTTGACCTTATTACACCGAAAAAATACTTTGTGGAAAATCAATAGTTCCAATAAGTAAACTCTTTGTTACTTCTTTTCTCCCGGGTCAAAGGATCTTGCCCATTGACCCGGGTCTGTCTGTTTGTTAATAAACGCTCCCTCTAGTCTGTGCGTGCGAGTATGATTAAAAACGACAGAGCGACCCGGGGACTCTCGCTCGAGCCAGCCCGCGATGCTGTGCCAGTATATACAGTTTTAAATCAGCCCCTAAATTATGATATCATTCAGATCCAGTCTGTGTCCATGCTGTCCTCCCCCAGCGACGCCCTAAGCCCAGGCTCGTACCCCACAGGGGGTGTCTTTAGCGTGTAGTCGCTTAGTTTGTAAGTAGTTTTATGCTCTGGCTTACACTCAAGGCACCCACAGGATAGTCCGGTTAAGCAGACGACAACCTCCTTGGTTCAACTGCGAGATAAAATTAACAAAATAAAAACAACAGCGAGAAACAGCGTGCTGCCGATCACACCGTCGATGCTGCCGCGTGCGATAGCCTTCCCGCTCTTTCGCGACAAAAAAGGAAAGGAGCATGGAAGATTGCGATTCCGTGCTGCCAGATGAGGTTCAACCCTAGCCTAAACATACACCGACACCCTGAGTCACAAAAAAAAACAGGTTGTATATATTGTATAAAATAATTATGATTATTTTGCAATTCATAGCAAAAAATACGATTAGCCAGCTCTCTGGAAAATCGTTTTCTATGAGAAAAAGACACTGCATAAATCACTTAAAAATAAAGTTAATTGAACTCGTCGGTACCTAATTGAGCTTTATCTGTGCTGGTTTTGTTTTGTAGATTTTATACGACAAGTGGAGAGCAGCGCAGCGGTGCCCCAGGGGTGGCAGCCCCGACTTACGAGCAGTAAGCTGGGCGCATTACTTTGTATAATTTATTTCATCACCGCTGCCCTCAAAAACGGTGAAGGAAAACAACGTGAGGAAACCGGCATGTCCTAGAACTAAAAATTCGAAGACATGATGTGACATCTACCAATCCGCACTGGGCCCGCGTGGTGGATTACAGCCCTCTCATAGAGAGGAGGCTTGTGTCCCAGCAGTGGGAACATTATAGGCTGATAATGATGATACGTCGTACAACCTTATACACATATGCCCATCGTTCGTGGAACAGCACATTTAGGTACATTCCAAGGTGGAGTCTTGTAATCTCCACTTCAGATAGGTATGCACGACTAATAGTCAGATAAATGGAAGGCTAGTCCGTGAATATTTGAGCTGATGTTATATAAAGGATCGCCAGGTCAATGGCTTGAAGGACCTGCTCAGTATTCTGTACCCGACAATATTGTTATTCGCGTTACACACTGAATCCAAATAGATTGATAGTATGTTATACGATACTAACACATAGTCTGATACGTAGAAGCTTTATTGCAGCAGTTGCGCCCGAAATATGTCTTATTTTCATCACGATCTGACTAGCCTTTTATGATATTGCAAGAAAGAAGGTGTTTGATGAGATGACAAGTAATAGCGAAGAATGGAAGAAGAAGACATGCTGCGGCGACCCAGACCAGGAGAATGATGATGAAGAGCTGACTAGCCTTTTCCAAGTATGTTGGTTGGCTTTTAGTCTAATCCGAGGCAGCTGAATACCAGTATTGTACATGGAGCGACTGCCTATCTGACCTCCACAAACCAGTTACTGGGCAACCTTTGTGTTATCTGATCTGTGCCTTTATGAGGAATATTTGTCAAACTTTCGGGCTTCTGTCAAAGATCTACAAGTAACAATTAATTGAATTGGATTTATTAAAGTGAAACTTTTATTACATCGTCTTAAACTTTTTCGTCTGTGTGTTGCATGTCACGTGACGGTGGGCCGCGGAGTAGGGATAAAGTTTCACTTTTACCGTGGTTTTATAAAACCACACAATCCTTTTTTTATTTAAACTTCATGTACAATAGTGATACAAAGGCGGACTTAATGCCACAAGGCATTCTCTACCAGTCAAACATAGGGTAAAATACGACTACATTGTGATGGGTACAAAAGTTCAATGGTTATCGGAGCTCTTCGAGTAACGGAGGAGTCTCGGCATGTTAAAGATGGTTGATTGGTCACCCGTACTAGACCTGACCTGGGCAAGCGTTGCTTTCTCTGGACAACATCCGTGCGGCTGATAAGCTATAAGCACTATTTCTCGGAGAGTGACGACAGTAGAAGGTGACCACCTGAATTAATATATTTTATGTAATGATTACTGGGAGAAGAAAAGGCTAGGCAGATGATAATGATTTATGAGAGAGACAAGAATGCGCCAGTGCTCCGTTTCTTAGTTTGGTTAGATGGCAAATTATACAGTCAAATTCGTCATAATAAAAATATTTGAAGAGTTTGTACATGAAAAACAGAGAGATAAAAATAAAATTAGTGGATTCTTTATTGTGTTGGATTCTTTAGCTTACTGTCATCTAGTGACATACATAATAACTAAAGGAACCACCAGCGCACCTTGAAAACAACAAAGTGACAACAGATGGCGTTATATAATAGTGTTGCTATATTTAATCATTTAGAATTCGTCTCAAACTATTTAAAAAAATGCAAGGGATTCTTACTTTGAACGATTTTTTTTTATTTACAAAATCACCAAGTTTTAGTTACAAAGTTAATTGAAAGGAACAATATGGTAGGCGATAATTTTGCTGACTACAAAAAATATTAAGTGATATTTATTTTTAAACAGTGGCAACACCGACGCGTCTATTGTCAAAATGGTTGTTTATCATTGAGAGTAGATGTTTTCACATTTTTTCCGAAAAATAAACATTTTACAATCAAATGTTACGTAAATTCAATTGATACAAACAATGTGTGACGAAGATGAAGCCTACTGTCGCTTGTGTGCCGAACCAACAACAAAAGAAACACTAATATCGCCAGACGAAGATGTAGGAGTCAACTCCAAAATAGCTATGAAAATGTTGTGGATAAATATCGATGTTAAAAGCACAGAAACTCTTCCAAAAAGCATTTGCTTCTCATGTTTCGACCTACTTGAACGTACATGGTCCTTTTTACACAATGTGAGGACTGCACAAACAAAATTAAACAAAATATTCTTGAAAAATGAAAGCAAGAAAAATTCGTGTCCTGATGTCAGTAATAACTCAAGCAATGAAGGAAAACCGGAAAATGTCGACTGGGACGACTTTGAGGACATAAAACGTGATGTAAAACCGGTTATTATCGGTGAGGAACTACAAATAGTAGATCCAAATTCTTTGATAGACTTAGCTGCAGCTGCTGTGAAGATTGAAAGACTGAGTGTGGACGTAATCCTTCAAAATTCCGATGGTTTTCACAGTACAGACAGTGATGAACCTCTCTACATGGCTGTTAAGAAGAAAAAACTCAAAAAGAAAAAGAAATCAGCCTACAAATCTGATTTGGACCCTGAAAGTAAAGAAAAAGGTTTACAAAGTTTGACTTGGGAGGATTATATGTGCCGTTGTGCCGACTGTGATGCTCAATGCAAGAACGTCATGTCTCTACGCTTACATGCATTACAAATACACGATCATTGCTGCACATTCAAGTGCTCTGACTGTGGTAAAGTCTTAAATAATTACAAAACGTTTGTCAACCATGTACGGTCCCACAAAAAATGGCTACGATACTGCTGCGAATTTTGCAATAAGCATTTTAATACAGCTTCCATCATGAAAAAACATAAAAACAATAGCCACATCAACGCATACAGAACTACATGTCAAAATTGCGGTACAATGTTTGAAAATGAACAATTACTACAAGACCACATCGTAACATACACAAAAAGCTACAGAAAACGCATGAAATGTGAAACAATTGAGAGTGAACTGAAATGTGAACATTGTCAAAAGGAATTTAAATCCCGTAGTAATTTACAACAACATAAACTTATACATACGGAGCGTAGTAGAGATTTCTCATGCCATGTATGTGGTAAAATGTTCTTTACAAAGGGTACTTTGAGTACTCATATGATGACCCATGACGACACAAAGCCTTTCAAATGTGAGTTCTGTCCGATGGCCTTCCGAGCTCGAGGAAATCTCCAGTCCCACTTCAGTCTCCACTCTGGAGCAAAACCATTTGTCTGTGAGCAATGTGGTAAAAGCTTCCGCGTGAAAAGACACTTAAAATCACATTCAATAGTTCATACGGACTTAATGCCTTATGTTTGTGCGTATTGTAATAAAACGTTTAGGTTTAAAACCCGTTTAAACTTACATATAAGACAGCATACTGGTGCGAAGCCATATAAATGTGTTTACTGTCAACGTGACTTTGTAAATGGGTCTAATTTTAAAAAACATATGAAGCGTAGACATAATATTGATACATCTAGAAAACGGTATAATACAAATGTTCTTGAAAATGAGCAGAGTCTGGAAGCAAGTGATGTTGAGGCAGTTCAAACGTAGTAACTGTTATCGGTAAAGTTTTAATGGATTTATCTTCAAGCTTGTTTTTAAATTGGGATGAATAGAGATAAGTTTTTTCTGTTAATACGTTGTTTTTATTGTGCTACAAATGAGTTTCATACATATATGTACTTAGTTTTTGCTGATGAAAAGCAGTTGCAATTATTATAAGAATCTTTCATTAACGGATTGAAACTAATATTATTACGCTATTGAAGGCACCTAACTCGTGACTCAGTTTTGAAACGAAATAATTTAGATTTCTATTGGCATGCTAAGAAGAAAATTGAAAAATACCAGCTATTCCATCATTTTGTTTATTTTGCCATTTAATCTTATTAGTAGATAGTGACTATCTAGTATCATAGTGAGTATGACAGTGAGGAGCTTGTGGCTAAATAATAACAGCCACCAGGGTCGATCTTTAGGGTAAAGCCATGCTTGCCAAGGTCGGTCCGTGGATGGGTGACCATAATTACATACCGAGTTTCCTCCGTGCCTCGGAATGCACGTTAAGCCGTTGGTCCCGGCTGTCATTTCTAGATCTTTGACAGTCGTTAAGAGTAGTCAGAAGCCAAAAGTCTGACATCCAGTCTTACTAAGGGGTATCGTATTACCCAGTTACTGGGTTGTGGAGGTCAGATAGGCAGTCGCTTCATGTAAAATACTGGTACTCAGCTGCATCCGGGTAGACTGGAAGCCGACCCCAAGATAGTTTGGGAAAAGGTTAGGCCGATGAATACTTTTACAACAAGATTATTTTTTATGTTAAATTCCTATAAGCGTAACTATTTCATTATAACTTCTATTCATTCCACATGAAATTAGCTTGAATATAAATATTTCTATTATTGAAGTGAAACTTCTTATGCGACTTCCAACATGTTCAACGCTACAATAGAGGGGTAATATTTTCTAAAACTCACTAAGAGATGGCAGTATTACAAGATTTGTGACTACGTAGTTCTACTAGGTACGCAAGATGGCGTGCAAACAGTCATGCATTCGACTCTTCGGTATAACCAGCCTTCGCTCAATTCCCATGAGTAGAATAACCTCGATAAACTTATGTAATAAAAATAATACAACAAGAAAACAACAAAATATTATTTCGAAGCTCAATAAAATAACGAGAGTGAATGCATGGCACTCGAACGCATGCGTGTAGTATTACGAAGTTTCACTTCTTCCGCGCGGAGGGACTCCACGCACTATTTTTTGTTGCTTCGTTGGTCTCATGGCGAATTTGTCAGCAGCAGTCACTGAACTGGCTGACTTGCAGGATTTGTGCCCGATTGATGGCAATAGGCTCACCCCCTATTACATGGGACAAACACACAATAGTACGCCCAAATTTTGCCAGTTATGTTTAAAACTGGCGAATTGTGGGTATGCTATTAGGTACACCTCTGCTAACCCTTCGGGGATTTCAGGCGTGATGTTATGTTATTGTTAGAAATCTTAAATAATAAAAAAATATCTCGCATTTTTTTCTTATTATTACAGACCCTAATGCATTTTCTTAGTTCATGAAATATACATGGTGTTGTTTTGCATTCTCGTCAAATTCATGAAGGTAACTATGCTAATGATTCTCGTCTCGAATCTATAATAAAATGGGTATGTTTTTTTTGTTATTTACCTAAATTGGTAAGTGTGAACCACCCGTGTTTTAAACGCGGCCTGTCTGATCTTCGCCCTATAACCACACTTTCACACATACAAACAATCTCAAACGTTTATTCGATAATTTCTTATTCCCTTAACCACGTTAAGGGGGTTTTTCTGAAATACTAACTTAAACAACAAAAAAAGTAACGTTTTTTAATAATTAACTAAGTAGGTACCTTAATTTAAATTGATTATTTATGTCTTTTGTGACAACCTGCTGAATTTTTACGAGGATGCAAAATAACACCTTGTATAAAAATTACTCATAATCTGTAGT
Source organism: Cerastis leucographa (assembly GCA_963082945.1). Classification (NCBI taxonomy): domain Eukaryota; kingdom Metazoa; phylum Arthropoda; class Insecta; order Lepidoptera; family Noctuidae; genus Cerastis; species Cerastis leucographa. Next base: position 10,424,208 of record OY720373.1, on the reverse strand, counting down.
TTCTGCTTACCCCCTTACGAAAAAGGCTTGAGTTTACTTATGTACCTACGTATTATGTAAAATATTGTTTTAATAGGTAATTTGTTCATTGTAAATAATGTTTAGTTAATTTTTATTAGATTCTTAGATGTACAGTATTATGTATGACGTAATTAAATAAAGCAATATTTTATTATTTATTTTTGTGGATTCATTTAATTTTTAAGTGTGTAAAAATTAGAAATCCTAGTGTAGATGAGCCCGTGGCTAAATAATAACAGCCACTCGGATCAGGGCTCCATTATGACGACAGGCCGTGTCGACGTCGCGTTTGTGTTCCACGCGCGCCTCAAGGAGATGTCAGCACATCGGAAGGGGTCCGAGATGGCCGATGCCTACCAGGGCTGCGGGACTGTTCGAAAGAGATACCGTGGCCCTGGAACACAAAGAGCTAAGAAGGAACATGGATGGGTTTTAGTCAGTAAAAGTCTGACACTTGATGAATTACCATCCGAAAAAAAAACGGTTAAGCAGCTGCTTCCAAGATTGACTCGTGAATGGGTGACAGTCCATTTCATACCGAGTTTCTTTTAATCCTCTGAAAAGCACATTAAGCCAGTGAGCCGTCTGTCTTGGTATGGACATGTGGTGAGGAGGGATGGAACACATGTAAGGAAGACTAAAGAAAACATGGATGCAATCCATCCATGTGAAAAATGATATGAATGAAAAAGGAGTAAATGATAGGATGACGAATGACAGAAGAAAATGAAGGACAAGGGGCAGGAAGATTATAAGCCACGAGCTAAAAGATCATTATAGGTACAAGGTGTTGTTTTGCATCCTCGAAAAAATTCAGGAAGAGCCATAATATTTTGTTTTAAACTCTCCGCTTCTGCCTTTTTTTGTGTGGGCGTAATGGACTGATGATAGTTTGTGGTTTGCAAAATGTATGTCATAATATCAATGGTTCGGTATTTTCACCGACTGTTACCACATCTTCGGTAGTATAGTGGTAAGTATCCCCGCCTGTCACGCGGGAGACCGGGGTTCGATTCCCCGCCGGAGAGATTCTTTTTGTGTTTATTTTTGTGCATGATCATGTTAACATTTGCAGTGTAGAAAAGCATAATACAAGCTGTTGTTTTGCATCCTCGTCAAAATTCAGAAGGTTGTCACAAAATAAATGAATAATCAATATAAATTACGGCATACATACACGGTGTAAATCACCTCATCTCGAAGCCGTCAACCAAGCATTCTGTACATGAAACTAAGTAACTTTACGCAAAAATTATTGCTGGGAAACGATTTTTTTTTTGGGGGTGTAAAATCATGTTTTGTGGTAGAACTCAATGTAACGCACTCAAAACATTGTGATGATGGACGGATTGAATAGTGCGGGGGTCGTGGAGGTGTTTAAAGTAAAAATCTTACATAAAAAACTTGTATTTAAAAAAATACTTGTCAAAAAGTTGGAACTTTGACCCCTAATATCTCCGTAACTAGAAGGTTCCCAGGTATGGTGTAGAACAAAAAAATGATCGCAATGACAGGGAGAACCAGTGCCTTTCGGCTTCGTTAAGAGGTGTTTTACACCCTTTATAGTTAATTATTAAAAAAAAAACCTGTATTTTTTTGATGTTTAAATTTATCAGTATTTCAGAATAATCCCCTTAACGTGATTAAGGGATTATGAAATTATCGAATAAACGTTTGAGATTGTTTGTATACAAGGTGTTGTTTTGCATCCTCGTCAAAATTTTGGAGATTGTCACAAAAGAGATAAATAATCAATTTAAATTACGATACATAGTTAATTATTAATAGACGCTGATTTTTTGGTTATTTAATTCTGTCAGTGTATCAGTATAACCCCCTTAACGTGGCTTGGGGAATAAGAAATTATTGATTAAACGTTTGAGATTGTTTGTATGCGTGAAAGCGCGGTTAGAGGGCGAGGATCAGACGGCTCGCGTTTAAAACACGGCTGGTTCACACTTACCGTAATCCGCAAATAAAAAATAAAAAAATGACCTACCCATTTTATTATTGATTCGACACAAGAATCATAAGCATAGTTACCTCCTTGAAGTTGACGACGATGCAAAACAACAGCTTGTTTAAACAGCTATATTTTTGAAACCTTTTAACCAAAGAGAACGGTACTTAGCAAAGAGTACCAAGCCCCGTGAAACGGTCAGCGTTGACAAAAGACTAGCGACACGACGCCACTTCAACAATACAAGTTTGCCGACCGGAACCACGTGTCGTGTTTCTTACTATTGTACTCGTACGAGTTTTATTAGAGCGAGGATTTATAGTAGACGTCAAATTATATAGGATCACGACTATGTTCAGGATTGTAGGGAGATCCTACTTTGAGGTAAATAAAATAACATCAGACTATGGAGTCTGATGTTATTTTATTTCGTAAGGCAAAATCTTAATGATATTTGCAAAGGTTTTATATAATTAAACTTACCTCATCCCTAATAAGGGATGATCACAATTTTTTTTTCTTTGTCTGTCGGATAGATTATTGAAAAGTATTGGAGACGTATTTTTTCTTTTTTCACGTGGTCCTAAAATTACGAAGATATATTGAGTTGGAATGGCGCATGACGTCACGTGTAGGTAATTTTTATACCTACCTACTTGTGACGTAGTGAGTCCCCACTCTCCAACTTTAATGAGTTTTAACTAAGTAATTTTTTGATATTTTGATAAAACAAAAAATACGTGTCTAATATTTTTGTATTACCTGTCTGACGGACAAAATAGAATTTCGTTTTCTTTACCCAGTCTTCACCCCTATTGCTTGTAATGACGATCTGCCCACCTATTCACAAACGCTTCGATTCGACAAGTCATATATTATGTCTATCTTGTTTTGGCATTACGAGAGCGAGCGAGATAGACATACGACTTTCCGAATAGAAGCGTTTGTGAATAACCCCCCTGGACTCCTTCTTAACGGATTAGTCAGAGAAGGCAAATGTTAAGGAAAATTGGAAAGCCATGGGGGAGGCCTTTGCTCAGCAGTGGGACAGAGCAGACTGAAATACAAAAAAAAACCCTACTACAGCTGTGGCTGTGTACTGATTAAGTGAAGCAGTGAGTGCAATGTAACGTCCCGTGCTCGGCATAAGAAAATCTTGATCGAAAAACTCAATAATACTGCCTTGATTCGGCGTTTGGACCTCGAACTAGTAGTTCGAGTTTTAGGCGATTAACACATTGCCACGCACCACGCAGCGTAGCGCGTGAAAGCGTATTTTATTAACGTTGCTTGTAAGTATCTCCGTTTGCGTAGAAAACACGCACAGTCCAACACACAGAAAATGCATCCACGCGCGTTCATGCAGATCAGCGTGGGTGTGGGGCGAGACGCAAGGTATGGCACACCGAGTCCCGCAGTGCCGTGCGTGATTTTGGATGGCTTTGAATGAAATGAGTCAGCCGCCGTGAGTCCACAAAACGCAACTAAGCGCGTGAGTGCGTAAAAAACTCGCACGATGATGCAGGTCTGCACTCCCGCAGCGTGAGCGCCTACGCAACATGCAGCGTGATGCGTGGCAGTGTGATAAGCGCCTAAAACTACTAGTTCGAGTTCCAAACGCCCAAATCCGAAGACGGTTCGAGCAGTTTATTGAGATTTTCTCAGTAGCTGCCACGGAGTCTGGATTTGTGTCCGATTGATGGCAATAGGCTCGCCCCCTATTACATGGGACTTATGATGGGATGGGATGTTATGTTACGTTTATTCATCGTCCCTCCTTTTAATTGTATGTTTTGTCTATCAACCACACCAGGTAGGTACATACAGAAGTCATTGCCAGCAGATCATCGTGCAATATCGCGTGTTTAAGATAATTTAATCAAACAGTCTCTTCTCCTGCCGCCATTAGCGATATATCAAATCATTAAGCTCTCTCCATCTTATGACGGACCTACATTAATATTGTGCAAAGATTATTAGATAGACAGGACAATTTTGTCATTATGGTTATTACCTACTTTCGCCCTTATCTCAATTTATTTGGGATCGGCGCAGCATGTCTTTTTCTTCCATACTTCTCTATTACTTGTCATCTCATCAGACACCTCATTTCTTGCCATATCATTCTTCAAACAGTCCATCCGTGGTTTCTTTGGTATTCTTCTACTCTTATAGCCATCTCACTTTCATACTAGGGAAGACTGGTTGTCAGACTTTCGGGCCACTGACTTCCTGTAACGACTGTCAAAGATCTACAAATGACAGCCGGGACCTGTTGGTCCCACTAGTGGGTTTTGTTCAAGTACTCGTTTCTCCACTGTATAACATGTGTCAGGGACTTAAAAACACCTTCTCATCGGATACAGAATTTTATTATAAGTGTTACATGTTGAATTGGTAACAGAATCAAATATGTAACACTTATAAATGTGTTTTCAATGTGTTAACCCAAAACACTTACAAAAGTTTAACCGAACAGATATTAAAGTGTTAACAGTGTTAATAAGTGTAACAGGTAAACGCAGCGTTGCAATAACTTATACCTAAAGCTATAATTGATTATTTCAGTTACACATATTAGCACATATAAAAGGTTACAGTTTGATTCGGTAACATTATTGTATCTGTTACATTTAAACGTGTTTTTCTGTTAAAACTGTTTAAAAAAACGGTTACAGTTTAAGTCCGGTTCAGTGTGTGTGGAGCCATCAATCTATACTGGGACTTACCTCTGACTGGTGTAATATTATTATAAGTGCAATTTACCAAATCTATCTCTACATTAAACATGCCAATGTCTTGTCTACAAAATACTAGTCTTGGTCAAGTATGTCGCAGTAAGGCACGCGACGGCGCGTCGCATGCGCAAACGCACACGAGGTTACTAGCTTGAGATAGATCTGATGGCTTGTGAGATCTGTCTGGCTTAGGTACCAACCCGGTATATTGGAATACATACGTAGAATAACAGATGGTTTATAACATGAATTAACACATTAGACATTTTATCCCGGTACGAAAAAGTTTCCATGGCGTAATTTCCGACAAACACGCGAGGCCGCCGCAAAAAACAAGAATTAAATAAAAAAAAAAAAGATGCAGGATAAGTATACCTAATTTCATTTACAATTTATTAATTGTATCGTTTCGGCTTTAGATTCAAAAAATCCACATACCTGCAACTACAATAGTAGTTACTAGTAAAATTGAAGTAAGTAATGTACTTAGATATTTTTAAGCTTTTATCGCATGATAAGACGGTAAAACTCGGTCTATGTAAAACGTAAAACAATAGAATAAATGAGAACAGGCTAGGTCGAAGTGACGTGAACTCAAACAATTCAGTCCCTTAGCTTCAACCAATGAGTTTCAAGTCATCATTCTCTTGACCACTATTTATTTGGGGTTGGCGCAGCATGTCTTCTTCGCATACTTCTATATTACGCGTCATCTCAGCATTAACCTCCTTTCTAGACATATCATCCTTCACACAGTCCCTCCCTCGTTTCTTTGGTCTTCCTCTACTCTTGTAGCCATCCACATTTACACTCAAAACTTTCCTCACGATATTTTCGTCATTCCTCCGCATCACATCACCAATGAGTTTTATGTATTTAATAAAATCCTTTGACAAATATTATAAAAAGCTGGTTGATTGTTTTAAAAACAGTCTTGATGACATAAAATAAAAAGAAGAAAATGATTTACTTTTATTGTACAAATGGCATTTTGCTATTTTTTTCATGTGAAATGGCCTGTCGTTTTAATCTTTTTATAGGTAATGCATACTTTTTACACGATTTTTTTAATAACGAAATAAACTGCAAGATTTCTAATTTTGTTTTTTTTTTTTTTATTATATACTGACATTCATTAAAAATCGTAAGTTATGTTCCATACGGTTACAAAAAATATAGGAATAGTTGAAATTAGGAGCGAATGAGCGAACCTAATAGTTTTCTAGGTAGGTGGAAATTACATATGACCTTTGGGTAACTGGGTGACATGGCTAGAATATATACAGTAGATAGCTTTCTACTTTAATTTATAAAAGATTTCTACAGATTAATTTGGATTGGAACTGAAGTTGCAATGCAAATAGGTAGATAAAATCTCATAGATATCGACCCCAAACCTATGGAGCTTTCAAGTCCTTCAAAATAAATTATATGCGTAAAACAATCCCAAGATAAATAAGCGTATCTTGGCTCGTGCCGCTCCCTCGCAAGTCGCTCCGTGTGCATCAAAGCATGCAGAAAACAAAAGCAACGGAAATATTACTACAGTCGACGACAAGAAAGCCCAGAGGACAGTTTTCTATAGAAAACACTCAATTATAATCCTCAAATAAAACCTCGACTGTGTTCGTGCTTACCATTGCCTAGTGGTAGAATAATCTAAAAACAAAATCTGTCAAAAATTACCGCGCAAAATATGCAAATCAAATTACTTTTTAAACTCCAATGTTGTTAAAAAATGAATTATTCATGAAAATGTCTAACGTAAATCACATAATACGTTTACAAGTTAATTAAAAGTTTAAGAACAGTTGTTTGTTTAAAAAAAGTGTTAAATTGATGTTGTAATTGACAGTTGGGAGATACATTTAAAGATGGACGCTGGCAAAGGCGCTGTGCGTCTAATATTTTTTGCTTTCTTCACACGGTATGCGCTATCTCAGGAGTATTTTAGAATGGTAAGTGTACCAATTACTTCCATTTTCAATTTAAATTTCCACTGATTAACAACTTCTTTTATGCTAATTTTATACAGACAACTTTTTTATCTCGTAAAATCTTCGTTTGAGTGCATTGTAGTATCTTTCGCTTATGTAAGATTGCATACAGCAAGACTTGCAAAAGAAACATTATCTATATTCTATTGAGTTCGTTATAAGATCTTACAAAGTTTTCACTACCCTATTATTTGATAGAAACTTCAGCTGTCAACTGTCATGTCCAAAAGTTTGAAAGTGATGAAAAGCGAAAATGCATTTTTTGTCAGAACAAAATCTTTTTGGATCTTAAATTGAATTGAAAAATTGCACCATTGTCTTAATATGTCTGGTACTATCTCTGTTCTAAATCTTGTAGAAATGAGGTTTATGCTTCATGCAAGCGAACAGTGCATTCATTGAGTAGGTAGAGTACATCACTTGATTAGAAATATTGGCCGTAGATGAGATTTATAGATAGGTACATATTTAGTGTCGATTATCATATCAGGCTACTGATTATAACAACACAACTAGAAAAATACGGAATATATTAAAATAACATGATATTACGCCTGTTATATCCGAAATTGAGGCAGAAGTGTACCATTAGTTAATGGTACATTTCTGAAAATGGATAACTTCTTGTTAAATTTAATTCCTGTCTACAAAGTCGCTTTAGGCAAAATGTCAAGAATTACAGAATTATCTGCTTTGTGCTTTACTTTAACTATTTGAAAAACTTGCCCATCTCAAAATTTATCCTTTCTCTCATCAAATTGGTTTTGTCAAAAATAAATCTACTGCTACTAACTTAATGCAGTGGTTTCAGTCTTACAGCAATCAAACTTTTGTAAGCGGGTTTGGTCATTCTTACACCTTTCTTGCTACCTCCGGGTACTTTCAGGGACCAATTATTGGTCCCTTGTTGTTTTAACTTTACATACATGATATCGGATACTGCTTTCAAAATAGTGTTTTTGCAGTATGCTGACGATTTTTATCTATAATTCTTAAATTCGACAACCAATTTAAGTAAAGTGTATGATATGTTTAAGTATATGCTACACATATACCCTTATTATGATAAATACAATCTCGCCTTAGAAAAACCACAGCACAAGTTTTTAAGATCAATGCAGTTTAGGTGCCATATGGAACGTGGTCATCATCGAGTCCGGATAGGTTGATGGCGGCTCGGAACATTTAACGCAAAGCTGCTCAGTTTACAATTTTAGGTATCCACGGACGCCCCGTGATACCTAAAATTGTAAACTGAGCAGCGGACAGGACGCATCGGCGTGACTGTAATGCATACAGAAGATTGAACAGAACTATAGGAGGCTCCAAGAACTACGGTAATCTCCTATTAACATCTAATAAATCTTTGTCATGCAAATAACCGGTTGTGTGTGCATACATGCCAAGCCACGTTTAAAAACATGCACTCTCTACACAATTACGTATGATATAGTTAATGCAGATATGTATATGAATGGCATATAATGGTAAACAATAATACACCTTTACCGATAGAACTATAGAAGCGTGACGTAATTTTATTATTGAAGATGCATACATAGATAGTCATAGATAGTTTTCCTTGCATTCTAGCTAGATATACTGCATTTAGATTTAAGAGAAAGACTTGGCAAGGAATTTTTAAGAAGCTTTACGTACGTTTCCGCTGCATTTGCAAAGACCAGTCCAAAGAACAACTTTAAATCAGCCAATAACATTCCTACTGGAGAAGCTCGTGGCTAAATAATAAGAGCCGCTCGAGTCGATATTTAGGGCTAAGCCGCGCTTGCCTAAGTTGGTCTATGGATGGGTGACCACCCAATATATACAGCGTTTCCTCCATGCCTTGGAAAGCACGTTAAGCTGTTTATCCCGGCTGTCATTTGTAGATCTACGACAGTCGTTTCTGGTAGTCAGTGGCCCGAAAGTCTGACAACCAGTCTTACCAAGGAATATCGTATTACTCCTAACTGGGTTGTGGAAGTCAGATAGGCCGGTCCATGTAAAATACTGATATTCAGGTTCCGCTTAGACTGGAAGACGATCCCCAGCATAGTTGGGAAGAGGCTTGGCAGATAATGAACATTCCACCTGGGGAACTAGCTAGCATCTCTTCCATGACAGCAAGTTGGTATTCCAAATGTGCCTAATGGGGGTTGGTCAACGTCACATATCTTTGTACGCCTTTTAATCCCCGAGGAGTTAGGCAGAGGTGGTGGTACCTAACAAGTACACCCACATTTCGCCAGTTATGTTTAAGTCCAATGTAATAGGGGGCGAGCCTATTGCCATCAACCGGGCACAAATCCAGACTCCGCGGCTGCTATTGAGAAATTTCTGATGGAAACTCAATAACACTTTGCTCGACCGGGAAATCGAACCCAGAACTTCATGCTCAGCAGTCGCGCTTATCGACCAACGAAGCAGTCCACAGACATGCCGATTTCCTCTCGATGACTTCCTTCAGCAATACCGCGTTGAGCATAGTGGTGGTTCCTTAGTGAAAAAAATGACACAAAGACAACGGCATATCAGACTTTCGGCTTCTGACCACTCGTAACGACTGTCAAAGATCTACAAAAGGCAGACGGTACCAACGGCGGTGAAAAAGAAGAGAATTCGGGGGCCAAAATTCACGATGAAATCTTAAAAACTACTACCAAAAGAAATTCTACAATATCTCAAGCACCTTAACATATCTGCTTAAGAACAGAAACTCCGTCGTAATAATGACCCAGATACTCCTATTGTATTTAGTCACGCTTATGAACTTGCATATACTTCCATCTACCATCTTGTACTGTATCAGTACGTTATTATATGTGACATTTTTAGTCTATGGCCGTTTGCCTACGGTAACTTTTTGGTAGCGATGCTGTCGCATAAACAGCCTATATTCCCACTGCTGGGACACAGGCCTCTTCTCTATGAGAGACGCGGGCCCTCTCCGGGTTGGTAGATGTCACATGTCTTCGAATTTTTAGTTCTAGGACATGCCAGTTTTCTCAAGATGTTTTCCTTCACTGTTTTGAGGGCAGCGTTAATGAAATGAATTACACAAAGTAATGTGTATGTCTGGGTTCGAACCCACGCAGACTGATAAGTCGGGGTTGCCACCACTGGGCTACCGCTGATGCTCTGTGCTGCGTCTCGTAAACTATTTTCGGCATCGTCTCTATCGCGAGTCAGTTACATTTGCAACGCGCTACAGTAACGCTACTGTATCGATGTAAACACTTGACTTTTTCTGAAGACATTGGGACACGAAGATTGGGGAACGAAAACAGGTTGCTGTGCACCGCGCCAGCATCGCGTTGAGACACCATCGCATAGGTTTTTACAAAAATTTTTAACTACACGTCATTTTTGTTTCAACTAGATGGGGCCGATGTTTCGTACCTGACTACTCTGAGAAGAAACATAAGAAACAAACTCAAAGGTCATGGTCTCTTTTAAGGTCCAGAGATAATCTTGATCGACTCACATGAGGACTATGCAGATTAGTATCGGAAGGTGTGTCCAAATTTTCAGTGGCGAGAACGGTGCAGCAATGCACGGCGTTTGCAGGACACATCTCTTCTGCGTTCTAGTTAGGACTATACCGACGAATGCTTGCTCGGTAGTTGTCCAAGTCGTCGTTTGCCGCTGTATGTTTGGAACCACCTTAAGATGGTCTTTTGAAGAAAGAACCATACAGATTTTAGTGGACCTGTCCAGTCAGTGCAAGCATATGTCAGTTATCGTGTAGCTCGATAGTCGCGGTCCCGAATCGTGGTTACCGTGCTGAAGATAAACGGCCAGCGATAGCATCAAAAACGACTGTATCGTGGCCGTTTTGCGTTTGGATGCGCACTACAGCAAACATACATGCATGAACCCTGAAAACATAACTCTCCTTTTTTGGCAGTCGTGTAAAAATTCGCTTAGTGCGAGGGTTCTAACATTATGGGTGTAAAATTACCCTTATCGAAGGCGAAAAGCACTTGTTTTCCCCTTCATTGCGATAATACTTTAGTTCTAGACCAAACCTGGGAACCTTTTAGTTAAGGAAATATACAAGGTGTTGTTTTGCATCCTCGTCAAAATTCAAAGACATAAATAATCAATTTAAATTACGGTCCCAAGTTAATTATTGATAAACGCTGCTTTTTTTGTTGTTTAAGTATGTCAGTATTTCAGAAAAAAAACCCCTAAACGTGGTTTAGGGGAAGAAATTATCGAATAAAACGTTTGCGATTGTTTTTATGTGTGAAAGCGTGGTTATATGGCGAGGATCTAGGATCGGGGCGCGTTTTTAAAACATGGGTGGTTCCCACTTACCGATTTCTGTAAAATAATAAAATTAAAAAAAGTACCTACCCTTTATTATTGATTCTTACTTCCTTGAATTTAACGAGGATGCAAAAACATACAACAGATTGTAAAAATAGGGGTCAAAGTTCCAACTTCTTCACAACTTATTTTTTAAAATCTTACTAGTTTTTTTATTATGTTTTTAAATACCTCCTCGGTCCTCGTACTCTTCAATGTATCCATCAGCACAGTGTTTTGAGTGCGTAACATGGAGACCTATCGTAAAAGTAAAACGTGATTTTTTACCCCAAAAGTCGTTTTCCAGCAGTCATTTTTGAGTAGAGGTACTGGGTAATTTGAATGTCTTTGGGTATACAAGATTCAAGATTCTTTAATTGCATGAAATAATTATGGTACACTAGCTGTCCCGCGCAACTTCGTCTGCGTCACATTTTCCCCGTTTTCACAACATTTTTCATTGCTGCTGCGCTCCTATTGGTCGTAGCGTGATGATATATAGCCTATGTCCTTCCCCAGGTTGAAATCTATCTTCTTGCCAAATTTCATTAAGATCCGATCAGCCGTTTAGTCGTGAAAAGGTAACAAACAAACATACAAACAAACAAACAGAGTGACTTTCGCATTTATAATATTAGTATGGATTGGGGTCTTATAAATAAAAAGGTTTCATATATTTCGTCGACTTATTTCAGCATGCAAACTTAAAATTAAATTAAAATACCTAACAAAATGTAGTCGTCATTTAAGTATCAAACTTCTAGACCTTGATGATACTTAATATTCTTTAAAAATTTAAAGTACTTGTGTGTTGGATAAAGTAATACAATTAGAAAAAAAATTATAACAAGGACCAGATATAAACATTAAAAAAATATATAGGAATGTGGAAATAGGAACAATAGTTTTCAAAAATGGGAACTTATGCTACTTAACCATTACAAATGGGTTTATAAAGGCCGAAACACACTTACGTGTCGTGGCGTGTCGTGACGCGCCAGAAGCATTCGGTTTCATACATCGTTGCGACACGACACGCCATGCTAATATGTCCCTAACCATATTAAATGTATGAAACCGATTTGCTTCTGGCGCGACACGACACGCCACGACGCGTAAGTATGTTTCCGTCTTAAGTCAAAAACTCATTTATTGTGTACACAGACTAGGTACTTGGTTGACGGCTTCTTACGCTTCTTATAGGGTCCATTTTACACCAACACGTGTCTATGTCTTTTAATGTGACATTTTTTGTCTTACAACCTTCTTGGTCGACACGAAGCATGACCGAGATGACAAATTGGTCGGAATATGCATAAAAAGTAATTTTGCCCAATTCCTCTTTAGATTAACCTTAAAAAAAGTGGGCTTTAAAGCTTTGAAATTAGTTTTCAGTCACGCCCTGTGCTCTTGTGCTAAATTGGGTGGTTATTTCATTGTTTACTTTGGGTGTCAGTTTTTTTAAATAGTTCCTTGATGATTGTAGTTTTGCAGTTTGATAGAAAATTGTAGAAATCATCTAGGATTATAATTAGAGCAATCCAGATAATCACAAAATCTTTTGGCGTTTGTTTTGCATTGTCAGGATAGCGTAGTTGGTGAACATTTTTGTTTTCAAAAAAGAAGATGGTCGATATAATTCAGAATTTGGCCACGCGTTATGTGCCTGTGCGAGCACCTGACCGTTTATTTCACTGACAAGGTATCACTTGTTTTGGTGAAGGAAAATATCGTGAGGAGACTAGCTTGTCAAACAAGTTAACAAGTCAGTGGCATAAAAACTCTGACTGATCGATCAAACGATAAAAAAAGAATAATCACATTCGATAAAGATAGTCTTCTTTTAGTCATTCTCAAACCAAATCAAAAACCTAAATTAATAAACTTTCAACCACTTTAACTCGGAACACTATCATAAGTAAACCACGTGGTACAATCTACCACTTTCATTGAGCCATTGTTTCCGAGTTGTGATTGACAGACGGATGTGCTGACAATAGGGAGACACTTTCGCTTCTTGTATTAACGTTATAGCACTAGTTTTTTTGAAATTGGATACAATTAAACTTATTTTTTTACCTCATCGTAATTTTAAAGTGGGCAATAATATTTCGGTGAGCAATAATTTTTGCGGCCCGACGCGACGACGCTTTGGATCAAAATGTTACTAGGTATTTTTATAGGTAGAGGGTCAAACAACACATCATGTAGTTTGTTTCTTTATAGATGTTTTTATGTCGAGGGTTTTATTTTTTATTTTTATAATGACCACTGTTTTCATTGTTTGCTTTCAGCCTTGGTTGAGTAGCTTATGTTTCCATTTTTGAAAACTATTGTTCTTTTTTTCACATTTCTATATTTATGTATATATTTTTTTTTTAAATTTTATTTATATTATATCTGTTCCTTGTTATACAAGGTGCTGTTTTGCATCCTCGTCAAATTGCTAATGATTCTCGACCCGAATCAATAATGAAATGGGTAGGTAATTTTATTATTTTTTCTTATTTACGAAAATTGGTAAGTGTGAAACACCCATGTTTTAAACGTGGAGCGTCTGACCCTCGCCCTATAACCGCGCTTACACACATACAAACAATCTCAAACGTTGATTCGATAATTTCTTATTCCCTCAACCACGTTGAAGGGGTTGTTCTGAAATACTGACAAACCTAAAAAACCAAAAAAAACAGGTTTTAATAATAATTAACTAGGATACCTTAATTTAACTTGATTATTTATGTCTTTTGTGACAACCTCCTGTATTTTGACGAGGATGCAAAACAACACCTTGTATATTTTTTTTCTATTTTTATTACTTTATCCTGTATCCTACACACAAGTTCCTATTTAAATTCGAAAAGAATATTATCATCAAGGACATGTTTTGTAATTTTTAACTAGGTCTAAAAGTTTGATACCTAAATTACGACCACATTTTGTTAGGCATTTTAATTCAATTTTAAGTTTGCATACTGAATTAAGTCAGCGAAATATGTGAAACCTTTTTATTAAAAGACCATAATGTACCATATTTCATGCAAATAAAGAATCTTGAATCTTACAGTCTAGCTCGTCTTTTTCTTAAAAAACAATACTAATCCATAGGCGAAAGTTACTCAGCCTGTCGATTTGTTACCTTGTCAATTGTCACGCTTCAACGGCACAACGGATTTAGCTGTTTGGCAGGACCATAATCTATTCCAATCTCCCGGGAAAATATCAAACATCCTCACGGGCAAAATCAAGTTAACTAAGAAAGTTTACCGAGCCAAGCTGTCAACCCTGCTCACTACCAACCTTGCTCACCAGTCACTCTTTGAAAAATAAGCTGCAGTCTTGAAATAATAGAAAATGTATTTCCCTCCACACAAGGCCGTAGGACATATATCATAACCATCATTCTATATAACAAAAGACATTGTCTCCTCAATCCAAGGTCACCACACAACACGATCACTGTAAACCCGTGACCACAAGCTACGCGCTTAAACGACACGCGCCTGCGACAACGACTACAAATAAAACAAATGAAAGAAGTGGTATAAATCGAGTAACGCAAGCAGCGTCGCGACACGGTACTAAAAGCTGGCGGTAGACTGCAATAGATTGGTTATGCACCCCGGACCCTTGCTCGAGCCAGTCCGTGATGCTGAGCCTGTAGTTTTAAATCAACCCCTAAATGACGAAATCATTCAGATCCAGTTTGACCCTTTGATATCCTCCCCCAGCGACGCCCTAAGCCGAGTCTCGTACCCCTCAGTGAGAACCCTTAGCGTGTCGTCGTTCAGTAAATTGTATAATTGTGTAATTTTTTTGCCCTGGCCTTACACTCAAGGCACTCACACGATATTCCGGTTAAGCAAAAGCCAGCCTCTTAACAAAAACCATTACAAAAAAAATGTTTATGCATGTGCAGTTTTGCCTGTACAGTCACAGTTTGACTGTGGTAAGGGTTCGGTATCACCCTTTATGCGCGAGTCCGCCTCGCACTTGGCCGGTTTTTCTTTCTTGTCGCAAATTGCTTCGCCCGAGGTCGCGGACGTGCCCTAACATCACGATTACTGTAACGCTTGCAATTCATCTAATAGGTTGTAACTTCTGTAAGGATTTCCGCCGATTTTGTAACAATCATCTCATCTCGTGCGTTATGGTTTCTTTTTTGTGAGTAAGATGACAATGTCTGAAATAGTCAGGGTTTTCCGAAGGTCTGGTGGGTGAACCAAAAAGTTATAACTAGCTTAATCTATTTTAAGAAGGCTAGAGTCGTTATCGTTAGTATTGTAGTGGCTTTACAAAAAAAAACTACAGCAACATAGAACGAATACTAGTCACAGCGCCATCTATGACACAAATGAAGAACTAACATCAAATTCCTAAATAGTTATCTGCGAGTTAAGACAAAAACGGGCCAAGTGCGAGTCTTACTCGCACACAGGGTTCCATAGCCCTAAACAATTAAGAACAATGTTTTGAACGGTCATTCATTATTCTTTAGTAAACCTTCACTCAACCGCAAAACTAAATTTGTTTTTCATAGTAAGTTAATGAAAAACAAAGTTACTGCTGCAGTTTGGTGAAAAGTCCCATATCTCAAAAACTACATATCAAATCTTATTCAAACCAATTTTCGTTGAAAGTTTTTTTTACGTTCTACATCCCCATATTTGTTCAGAATTTGTCTCCTCTTGCTTTAGAAATTAGAGGGGGACACACGTTTTACCACTTTGGAAGATGAAAAAAATGGTTTTAGGAACCTCAATGTCACTTTTAAAGACCTATCTATAGACACCCAGTTTTTTTTTTAGTTTCAGTTAGTGCGGAGGGGATACCCTTATTCAATTTTTTTTATACAAAAATCGTAAAGCGTTTCACAGAATACATCTACCTACCAAGGTCTGCTGTGTAGTCCTAATAGTTTCGGAATAAAGTGGCTGTGGCATACAGACGGACAGACAGACAGACATGACGAATCTATAAGGGTTCCATTTTTTGCCATCCGGCTACAGAACCCTAAAAACTGGGCGTAGAAGCTTAAAATTCTGTCCAAAAGTTCCTTAAACCGACAACAGTCTTCTGAGCATTCAAATCAAATCAAAAATCGAAATTAGAGGGGGGGGGGCACACTTTTTACTACTTTGGAAGAGTCTATCTTTCAAAAGATTGACTTTGAATAAAAATGGTTTTAGGAACCTCAATGTCATTTTTAAAGACCTATCTACAGACACCCCACACGTATAGGTTTGAGCGTTTTTTTTTTTTTTTTAGTTTTAGTTCCATGTATGGGAGGATATCCTTATCTATATATTTTTTTTAATTTTGTACAAAAATCATAATGCGGTTCACAGAATACATCTACCTACCAAGTTTCAGCTGTGTAGTCCTAATAGTTTCGGAATAATGTGGCTGTGATACGGACGGACAGACAGACAGACAGACAGACAGACATGACGAATCTATAAGGGTTCCGTTTTTTGCCATTCGGCTACGGAACCCTAAAAAGCAACTTATAACTAAAAGTGCTACAGTGCCATCTATGATAAAACTGAAGAAATAATAAGGTCTGAATCTCGCAAGCAAAGTTTACATCGACTTAAGAGTATACAGAAAAACCCGACAACAACTGTCGGGCAGGAGCCTACCATACACAACACCCGGCTGGTCGGGATATCCCCTCGTTTCTATGGTTGATGAAGAGCTTTACACAATGTACCACATATTGGGGGTATATGCAGTTTTACATCCGATATCGTATAATCGTGTGTGTGGGGTGAGATGCTTCTGTGGGGTGGGCAAAGATCTTCGCTGTGTCCCCCCCTACTTCTGGGCGAGTCCATAGGGAGTCCCCCTCCCCAAAACCCATTAGCCATTTGACGGATCTGTGATTCGATCCGCAGACCACATGCTCAACGGTAGCTTGAATCGATGAACGAGTCAAAGTCATTCAACTAATGAAATATATTCTAAATTACAGGGAGTCAACACAAATACAGCAGAGGCTTCCCAGTTTCTTCGAGAGTATGACAGAGAAGCTTCTGGAATGTGCTACAGGTAAGATTTCCTTTCAGCCTTTCAGCCAAGCCTACTAGACGAAGTTTGAAAGTGTCCTAGTCATTCCTAACTTTATCCATTCTTGTCACTCCACACATCCATCTCAACATTCTCATCTGCGCTACATGTAATCGTTTTTCATCCATTATTTTTAAAATATATTAAAAAAAACACTAGAAATTGATTTATCCTACATTGTACGATGTCAATTTTTCTATAAAGGCCTTTAAGTTTATAAGATTAAGAGTGACTTCAACTTTACATCATCATCATCATCATTAGCCTATAATGTTCCCACTGCTGGGACAGAGGCCTCCTCTGTATGAGATAGAGTGGGCTGTAATCCACCACACGGGCCCAGTGCGGGTTGGTAGATGTCACATCTCTTCAAATTTTTAGTTCTAGGACATGCCGGTTTCCTCACAATGTTTTCCTTCACCGTTTTTGAGGGCAGCGGTGATGAAATAAATTACACAAAGTAATGCGCCTGTCAGGGGTCGAGCCCACGACTTACTGCTCGTAAGTCGGGGCTGCCACCACTTACTTGACTTTATATAATTTCACGTTATTCCAGGGTAACAATGTCCCAATGGAAATTCGTGACCAACATCACGGAGTACAATCGCCGTCGGATGCAGGAGGAGCTAGCTCTCAGCTCCAAGTTTGAGAGGCTCTCGTGGAGGAAGGCGGCAGCTTACGACTCCTCGAGGCTGTCGGATCCTCAGGGGAGGAGGCAGTTGATGAAGATCGTGCAAGCCAGTAGAGCGGCTCTGCCTGATGATAAGTATTCTGAGGTAAGGTATACACCTGTGCTCCTTTAAATTAAATTAATTAATTCAATAACTAACAACACTACATTGCATATAAGCACAATCTGTGTGTGACTATGGACTTCTTTAGGTCTGAATTAAAGATATATTATTTACTTTAAGGTCCTTTAAGGAAAACTTTTCCAAGAGTTTCATTTATCATAAAAACATTTTATCTTTGATAAAAACGTTTTACGTTCGTCAAAACCCTGAGTAATTTTAAAAGAAGTTTTGCAAACCAGGTAAGTTTGAGTTACGTTAAAAAATTCTAAAACTATTCTACGATGTTCATTTAACACATTTTTCAGCTCCAACAACTAATATCAGAAATGAAAGAAATCTTCAACTCGGCAAAGATCTGCCCTTACGGCCAAAAGCCGTACGATCCTCACATCCCTCGGGTGCCTTATAGCCACGAATACCAGGACATGAGCCAAGGCTACCAACTTGCCAACCAACCGTACCAGCACTACCAACCTTACACCGAATCATCCGAATCCAACTATTGTGATATGCAGTTGGATCCGGAGATATCCAGGATTCTGGCGCACTCGAGGATTGAGAGTGAACTGTTGTATGTTTGGAGGAGTTTTCGGGAGCAGACGGGACCGAAATTGAGGAATCGGTTCATGAGATACGTGCAGCTGGCTAATCAGGCGGCTGTGGCTACCGGTAAGTACTTTTTTACTTATAAATAGTCCCACTTCTGGGCAAGAATCCTACTAACATCATAAATGCCAAAGCATGTGAGGATGTATGGATATTTGGAGAAGCTTTCACGCAAAAAATGCTCAATGGAGCTGGATGAAATTTGGCGCAGTTATAGATAATAGTCTGGAAAAGCACATAGATAATTTTTATCCCGGTAGTACGATCCCGTGGGACAATTACCAAATAAAACCCGGGCGAAAACATAGTAAGTATTGTTACGTCACCTGCATTACGAGAATATTCTAGGATTACGTTCGAGTCTGAGACCGAGTTCGAATTTGAGAATGTTCCATGTTCTATAGAACAGTCTAGAAGATTCAAGAATAATCCTAGACTGTTCCTCTATGGAAATGTCTACTAAGACACTGACTACTTCCCTAGACGAACTGTTTCCCTATGAGTAATACTAAATACCGTTCCATTCTCCAGGATACAGAGACGCTGGTGACCAAATGCGCGCAGCATACGAAGACCCCTCATTCAGAGCGAGCGTTGAGGAGATTTACAACCAAATACAGCCTCTTTACAAGCAACTGTTCACTTATGTTAGGAGGAGATTGGTGCAAAGATACGGAGAGACCAGCGTTCGGTCTGATGGACCTATCCCTGCACATTTGTTGGGTAAGTATCTACGTCTTTTTAATAGAGTTTTATAGATACTTCCTCATTCTATCATCGGACGAGTCGTTGAAGTTCCACGGACTTGAACACAGCGCTATGCTTCCAAACTTATTGTGCGAACCGCCTGTCTGTGGAATTCACTGCCGGCTTCTTTGTTCCCTGATCATTATTATCTGGATCTCTTCAAAGTTCGGTGTATCAGTTTCTTATAAGCAAGCGTTCTCCACCCTAGGCTGCTTCATTGCTTCACATCAGCCGAGTTGTGGCGAAACGCAAGCCTCTTTAGTATCATGATGTATTTTATCCGCAGGTAACATGTGGGCCCAAAACTGGAAGTCGATCATGGACCTAGTGATGCCATTCCCACAGTCGCCCAACGTCGACGTCACCGCTGAGATGCTGAGGCAGGGATTTACTCCTCTCAGGTAAGCCAGACGTCTAATAAGAAAGAGAAGGTGGAATCGCAAATAGGTTTGGCATTTATTATTAATCTTACTTCTGTTAGAAATGTGAAAGTTTTTGTGGATGAAAGGATCAAAAGAATGGATGTTACTCTTTTACGCAAAACTATTAAACGGATTTGCATGAAATTTGGCACGCGGATAGTTTATAAGCTGAGTTAACATCTGGGATAATTTTTATCCTGGCTGTAACTTAAGCGTCGGACGTAGTACAGCGTCGCGATGTGACAGACAACTAAAGAGGTATCGACATGGAAATATGAAGCTCTCGACTGGAAAGTGTAGTGTGCTGTGTCAAGGTCGCTTGATAAGAGGCTCAGGGTGCTGACAAAAATGCGCTTCTGCTGCATGCTGGTGGTCAGGAATACCCATTTGAAGCTGCCTGTCTGTGAGACTCGCTGCTCGAAAGCTTGAGGAAGTGATGTTTATAATGATGACGTCAAGTTGCTCGAAGGCTGCGCTGACGTCCATTGCGGGGTCACCAGTTTAGGGGTATGAGGAACAGGGTGTAAAGTTCCTCGATACTGCATTGAAAAGGGAGAATCCTCCGACCAAATAGGTGTTACGTCTGATGGGCAAGTGCCCGACAGTTGTTGACGAGTTTCTCTTTATTCAGACCATATTAGTTCTTCAGTTCTATCATAGATGGCGCTGTAGTACTTTTGTTATTAGTTCCATGTTGCTGGTCGCTACACTACTATTATACCTTGCCTATTTCGTTCCAGTTTGAAAAGTAACTGTCGCTAATTGGTCCATAAGACATATCGTCTTTATCTTTTTACCGTTCGCTTAGCAGATCAATGCTGGTATTCAAACACTGTATCTGATGGGGTTACCTAACAAAGTGATAGTAGACCATTTAAAAACCTGGCATTTATTTCTTTTCAGAATGTTCCAAATGGCCGAAGAATTCTACACATCCATGGGCCTAAAACCAGTTCCTCCAGAATTCTGGCGTGGGTCCATGCTAGTAAGACCAGCACAGCGCAGTGTGCAGTGCACAGCTAGTGCCTGGGATCTGTGCAACAGGATCGACTACAGGTACGGAGACCATTGCTGGGCAAACCACCAATCTCACATCACTCATCTCGCATCCAGCTGGTACCAGCTTCCCTCCCGTGGCCTATCCAACATAGATTGTATTTTTTTGTCATTAAAAGTAGCCTATATCATCATCATCTGCCTAGCCTTTTTCCAACTAGCGGTCAGCTTCCATTCTGACCAGATGCAGCTGAATACCAGTATTTTACATGGACCGACTGCCTATCAGACCTGGATGACCCAGTTAATACTGGGTAATACGATACCCCTTGGTAGACTTTTGAGCAGCTGACTACTTGTAACAACTGTCAAAGATCTACAAATGACAGCCGGGACCAACGGTTTAACGTGCTTTCCGAGGCACGGAGGAAACTCGGTATTTTTTGCGTGGACACCCATCAACAGACCAACCTAGAAGATTGATCTGATCGGCTGTTATGATAAGAAAGAAGAAAGAAAAAATATTTATTTGTCGCAGGGACATGACGTGCATACAAAATAACAATGAACACAATATACATACAAAGCATAACAAACATTTGAAAGTACAATAATATAAAATATACAACAATAAGATTAAAAAATAAAAAATAAAATAAAAGTAAACAAGTTGACAGCTTGCACGTCGTGACTGCGACAAGTAGGTTACCACTCAGCATGATGCTGTGCTATGGGGGGCCCACATCACAGCGCTGGTTTTCAGTGGTCACCCGTGAAAAAACGTATGATTAAGCCACGAGCTCTTTTCTTCTCTTCTCTCGAGTTGTGTTATGTCATTGAATAAATTTGATGCTCTTCTTTTGTCTTGTCTCCAGAATAAAGCAATGCACAGAAGTGACGATGCAAGACCTGGTTTCTACTCACCATGAGATGGCGCATATCCAGTACTACCTGCAATACTCCGAGCAGCCACAACTCTTCAGAGACGGCGCTAACCCTGGTGAGGCAAATGCTTTTTTTGCCGACTTCTAAGAAAGGTGGAGGTTATTTATTCCAGCAGCATCTCTTTTTTTCATGTATTTTCACTGATTTCTCCTTTATACTGGTTTACGATTTACGTGATTCTTTTTTATTTGGTGGAGTAATCTCGCGCGGTTGCTCCATTTACATTTTCATTAATTTTGCTACTTTATGAGTTATCCTCTATAATATGCAATTTTTCTTCTTCATTTGTTTTTTCTTTGTTTATGAAAATGTTTTTGTGATATACAAGGTGTTGTTTTGCATCCTCGTCATAATTCAGGAGGTTGTCACGAAAGACATAAATAATCAATTAAAATTACAGTACCTAGTTAATTATTAATAAACGCGGATTTTTTTTGTGGTTTCTGTTTGTCAATATTTCAGAATAACCCCCTTAACGTAGTTTAGAGAATAAGAAATTATCGAAAAAACGTTAGAGATTGTTTGTGTGTTTGTAAGCGCGGTTATAGGGCGAGAATAAGAGGGGCCGTGATTCCCGTAAATAAATGTAAAAATAAAAATTACCTACCTATTTTATTATTATTTTCCTGTCGACAGCGATGTCGACGAATTTTTTGACGCCCTGTAATTTTGATACTTGTACTTATTTTATTTTTATTTTATATTTATTTGTAGTCTGTAAATAATGTACATATGTAATATTAATAAAAACTCTTAAAAATAAAAATAAAAAATTATTATTGATTCGGGACGAGAATCATTAGCATAGTTGAATTTGATGAGGATGCAAAACAACAGCTTGTATTACAACAAAAAGAACATATTTCCATTCCAGTAATAAATAAAAAAATTACAGAGAAATCGGTGAAAAAACTTGAAAAAAAAAGCAAAAGACGATCGAGAGGAAAGCTTAGGTACTTCTATAATTTAATACAAAAATGTGAATACCAGCAATAATATGCTATTTACTCTCTGTTATCAACTTTACGCTGGTCTTAATTAAGTTGATTTAAGAATGACTAATACCATCTATTGATAACATGGATTGTATTTTTTTGTCATTAACAAAAGCCTATATCATCATCATCTGCTAAGCCTTTTTCCAACTATGTTGCGGTCAGCTTCCAGTCTGACCAGATGCAGCTGAATACCAGTATTTTACATGGACCGTATTTTAACTGTTTCGTAAATATGTATTTTTTTTTATTTATTTTTTTGTTTTTCTCTTTTTGTATACTGGCACCTTGTTTTTATATAGGTATATTTATGTAACCTGTTTCATTTAATTGTGCTTCTTTGAGTTGTGCTATGTCTTTTGTGTGCACTGAATAAATGATTTATCTATCTATCTATCTATCTATAAAGATAAAAAAAATAATGTGCATGTTAAAATGTTTTCAAGTTATTGTTCCAACATGTTTGCGAACAACTTTAATTACGATTGCAGATTTAGTTAATGTATCTCCAGCTGGGCGATTAGACAATAAGCCTCATTCAATATCATCATCATCAGCCTATAATGTTCCCACTGCTGGGACACAGGCCTCCTCTCTATGAGAGGGAGTGGGCTGTAATCCACCACGCGGGCCCAGTGCGGGTGGGTTTTTAAATTACCCAAAGTAATGCGCCTGCCTAGGTTCGAACCCAAAGCTTACTGCTCGTAATTCGGGGCTGCCACCACTGGGCCACCGCTGCTCTCATTCAATTTATTATCATAGCTTATTCACGGAGAAACGGCGTACTTACAAAACCAAGATAGGAAGAGTTATAATAATGTTATTTTTAAACTTATACGCTTCTGGCGTTCTTTGTGTGGGCGTGATGAACTGATGATATTTTGTGTTTTGCAAAATGTAAGTCATATCAATGATTAGGTATTTTCAAGATTGGTTATCACATCTTCGGTAGTATAGTGGTAAGTATCCCCGCCTGTCACGCGGGAGACCGGGGTTCGATTCCCCGCCGGAGAGGTTCTTTTTGTATTTATTTTTGTGCTTTATCATATTAAGAAGCCTCTTTAAACTTATTTGCAGTGAAGAAAAATATAATACAAGGTGTTGTTTTGCATCCTCGTCAAAATTCAGGAGGTTGTCACAAAAGACATAAATAAGCAATTGATAATTTCGGTACCTAGTTAATTATGAATAAACGCTGCCTTTTTTGTTGTTTTTATTTTTCAGCATTTCAGAATAACCCCCTTAACGTTGTTGGGAATAAGAAATTATCGAATAAAGGTTTGAGATTGTTTGTATGTGTAAAAGGCTTCAAGTTCCAACCCACCTCTGATTTTTAGAATTTATGTGCGTATTGAATAATTATCACTTGCTTCGGTGAAGGAAAACATCGTGAGGAAACCAGCATGCCTGAGGCATGTAAAGCCAAGTCAGAGGCCCCTATGCGGCTAAAAACTCTGACACCAGCTCCTATCCTGGTTACCTGCTACCTGGTTTGCCTACACTAAACACACTATAAAGAAGCGCATCATAATTTTCTCGCCCTTATCCCAGATTATTTGGGGCAAGACATGCTGCGCCGCAGCATGTCTTCTTCTTCCATACTTCTCTATTACTCGTCATCTCATCAGACACCTTCTTTCTTGCCATATCATCCTTCACACAGTCCATCCATCGTTTCTTTGGTCTTCTTCTACTCTTATACCCATCCACATTCATACTCAAAACTTTCCTCTCGACATTTTCCTCATTGCTCCAAAATAATAAACAAAGTGGTCATAATTTCAGCGTTCCACGAGGCTGTCGCCAACGCAGCAACTTTGTCAGTGTACAATCTACCTCATCTGCAGAGAGTAGGGCTGTATCAAAATAAGTAAGTGAATTATTTTATACTTACTCCTTTACTTTTTAACATAGCAAGTGGCAAGGTAGTCCATTGCGATTGTAAATTATAAGTTTATAATAGGTGTTAAAATACCCATAACGAAGCCGAACGTTTTGACGAGACCATTCAATTTTTAACCGACATCTAAAAAAAAGAGGATATCCGATATCTTTTTTTTATGTTCGTTCGCGCATAAATCCGTCGCTTACCAACCGATTTGCAAATTCTTTTTGTTTTTAGAAAGGGGTATACTTCCCAAATGGTCCCATTTTATTGAAATCGGGATCTGATGATAGAATCTTGACGAAATCGAGGGAACTCTTCAAATTTTATATATTTTCTACAACAAGTGAAGCATTTGCGTTCAATAAGAACCATTCTACCATCAGGTCTGATGATGAATCAAGGAGACAGGCATTATTCACCAGAACTCCATAATAAGACAATGTATCTTAGCTGTGTTTGGGTTTGTTGGAATTGTAATGGTATGCACTTTCCCGGTGTACAACAAATAATAAAAAAAATATAGAAACCTTTTTGTTTTTTTGCATTCAATATATCATTCTCCGGATATATTAATGTTTGTTCAGGCATAACTCCGTAATTTATAGATGTATTTTGATGTTTTTAACCGACTTCTAAAAAAGGACAAGCTTTTCAATTCGAATGTTTGTTTTTGATTGAAATTTCGTGCAGATCAGATGCTGGGTTCAGAGAAAGACAACGGAACTTTTCAATAAGTGGAAGGCAGATGACCTCGTGAA
The DNA here is from genome assembly GCA_963082945.1 of Cerastis leucographa. NCBI lineage: Eukaryota > Metazoa > Arthropoda > Insecta > Lepidoptera > Noctuidae > Cerastis > Cerastis leucographa. The sequence continues at coordinate 10,398,961 of OY720373.1, read as the reverse complement.
TGCAGCGGGAATTCGATGGATGCGAGATGCGCGACAGTGGAGTTCGTTTGACGCAAATGATCATGATGATGATGAAAGGGTGTCATCCTTATTGATTTTGTGAATTCCTCATGGCTGACGATAATTCACGCAATCGCATCATGTAAATGCATTTAATAATCCAGGACCCTATGGGCCGCGTAGTTGGAACGGAGACTGCTCAGCGGCCGCACTTGCAACCACTAACCCAACGATACAGTCAAGTGCAGCTGTTTTATATAAATCTGTTCGTTTCTACCAGGAGTCACGATCCGTATGAGGTGGGCATGAACTTCCTGATGACAATGGCACTGGAGAAGGTGGCATACCTACCCTTCGCGTTCATGGTGGACCAGGTAACAGTCTACAGTCTTAATTAAACGTACTTTTAAATGCGACAGTTAAAAGTCATTGACTTGTACTGACATTGTCCTCAGAATGTTGAGTTTATTTTTATCACTGACTTAAAGGCGTTTACGCCTTACGGAATTTCATAAAAACTTTCAAGTCCTTATTTTCCGAAATGACTGAACCGATTTTAATGAAACTTAATTCACCATCATTGTATCATTAGCAGGATACACAGGTCTCAATAGCTACTACAAAATATTTTTGAAATATTATATGCTGTTATTTTAAATAACAAACAAATACGTCAATTTTATTTATTTATAAAGGGTGTAAAACACCTCTTAACGAAGCCGAAAGGCACTGGTTCTTCATGTCATTGCGATCATTTTTTTGTTCTACACCATACCTGGGAACCTTCTAGTTACGGAGATATTAGGGGTCAAAGTTCCAACTTTTAAACAAGTATTTTTCTAAATACAAGTTTTTAATGTAAGATTTTTACTTTAAACACCTCCACGACCCCCGTACTATTCAATCCGTCCATCAGCACAATGTTTTGAGTGCGTTACATTGAGTTCTACCACAAAACATGATTTTACACCCCCAAAAAAAAGTCGTTTCCCAGCAATAATTTTTGCGTAAAGTTACTTAGTTTCATGTACAGAATGCTTGGTTGACGGCTTCGTGATGAGGTGATTTACACCGTGTATGTATAGATATAACTGAGCTGCCCAGATCCTATACTTTGGACCATTCCTTATCATTGGTTCTTCTAAAATACAAAAGTTAAATACAAATAATTCAAATAATTAATAATCTCATGTCAATTTGGTAATTTTTTCAGTGGCGGTGGTCAATATTTGAAGATGGAGTCCAAAATATGAACACAAGATGGTGGCAGATGAAACTACGATACCAGGTACAGGAGCTCGTGGCTAAATAATAACAGCCACACCGGTCGATGTTTAGCGTTAGGCCGTGCTTGTCGAGGTTGGTCTGCGGATGGGTGACCATAATTACATACAGTCCGAGTTTACTCCGTGCCTCGGAAAGCACGTTAAGCCGTTGGTCCCGGCTGTCATTTGTAGATCTTTGACAGTCGTTACGAGTAGTCAGAAGCCAAAAATCTGACATCCCGTCTTACCAAGGATTATCGTATTACCCAGTTACTGGGTTGTGGAGGTCAGATAGGCAGCCGCTTCATGTAAATACTGGTGCTCAGCTGCATCCGGTTAGACTGGAAGCCGACCCCAAGATAGTTTGGGAAAAGGCTAGGCAGATGATGATATTCGAAATCATGTAAAAGTGAAGAAGTGAAGAAGTTAAATCGTCTATAACTATGCATATGAAGAAAAGGGTGTAAAGTTCTTCATCCTCCATAGAAAAGAGGGGGAATCCTCCGACCAGACGCTGTTGTGCCTGGTGAGCTACTGCAACAGTTGGTGTCTGCAGGCCTACCATGAGATCTTAAAGCAGTATTGTTTACTCTTTTTCCAGTGTGGGAAAGAGACGGAGCTATACAGGATGTCTAGCGCCATCTCTTTCCCACACTAGAAAAGGAGTAAAAAATAATGTTTTATAACACATTTGCTCGTAAAGGGTCTCTTATTTCACCAATTTCAGTATCGTAATGTATCCCATTACGCAATAGTGCGGTAATGTAATGTAAAACGCACGGTTTATCAAAATGCTCCGTCTCAAACGAACGGTACTTTTTTAAATCTTAGCAAAGAGTTTTTATGTCAGAAAAATGGTCAACATTTTATGAATAAAATTAACTTGGGAAATAAAATTTAATAAATGAACATTTAATTCTTTAATTTAATTAGTTTTGACCATAAATTACAACCATTTATCTGTAACAAACACACAAAAATATTAATTTATTTTATTAGTAATACTGGCTGTTTTTGTGCCTTTGCCTTAAAAAAAGCGCTGATGCGCGCGCATTCCTAATTTCATAATTTGTAAACAAGTAAAAATTATTCCGCGCGCTTTTTCTTTTCGCTGTATTGTTTTTATTTGAAAATGTCGTTCGTGTTTTATTTATTTCCTCGCAAATATGTTATAAAACGTCGTATGACATACGTGAGCTTTGATAATTACAGCCTCTGCTTTCTTGTAGCCATAGCCTACGGCTCGGGCTGTCAATATCACCTCGGCTGTAATTTTCAACTTACGGCACTTATATCATAAGACGTCATGGTAGGCCCCCTGGTAGATAAAAACAGCACGATTTGGAAATCTTTGATCTTAGTTCTTCATTTGCATCATAGACGGCGCTATAGTACTTTTTGTTCAATGATACTGTATTTTGTAGTCCCGCTAAGTACGCGTCTGTGAAATGTGAAAATAAAAAAGTAATTATAAAAGCTGAAAAAGGCCGGCTGAAAAGCAAGAAACTTTCACATTCACAAACATTCTATGTTTTACTAGTTTTATATTTCAATAGGTCCCGTCTGCTTTCAAATGCGCTTGGTTTTTTGCTTTTTAGCCGGGTTCTTTAGTTTTTATAGTACAGTCAGCATCAAAAGTCGGTTAACACTTATAAATCGGTTAAGTTAATTAAGTCGGTTTTGACGGCACGGTTGGCGCAGTGGTTAAGCGATCGACTGCTGCGCTACGTGTCGCGGGTTCGATCCCCGCACGGAACAAATATTTGTATGGCCTACAGATAGTTGTTCCAGGTCTGGCTGTTTGTGTATGTGAGTTTAAATGTTTGTAAACGCACCCACGGTACAGGAGAAATTCCTAGTGGGGCAACGTTTAAAAAAAAAAAAAAAAAAAAAATTACTCCAAGTTTTGTGCTGGTCAGTGTGATCTGATGTTACATTGTTTTGCGAATTTGTGTAACCATTGATGAAAATATTGTTATGTCTTTTACTCCAATCTGTTAATATGGATCGTTCTAAAACTAAGACGTCTTATAATTTTGGTTATGTAAAGCGACTTTTGCTGCTGACCGTATCTACTTTTTCTTTGTAAGCTGTCTTTGATCATATGCATTACTAGTTTCTGTCCTCGACTTCGTTCGGGGGTGGACAGCGGTAATAATCCATTTTTCAAGGATAAATTATAATTATAAACCTTGCTCTTGAATCATTCCGTCTATTGATGAAAACAAAATCCGTTGCGTAGTATAAAAGATCTACGTACCAATGAATGACACAGAGCGACTTTGTTTTATATCATGTACTAAGAAGCTGTCTTTTATTCATCAAGTCACAGTCGCTTTTTACAAAACGGTATTTTTGTCACGATAGTCATGTCTTCGGTAGTATAGTGGTAAGTATCTCCGCCTGTCACGCGGGAGACCGGGGTTCGATTCCCCGCCGGAGAGATTCTTTTTGGATTTTTGTTAACACAATATTCACGCATTTTCAGCAGTGATCGGAGTAGGAACATTAAATTGGGGTCATTGATCCGCAAAGTATATATTAATATGGACATTCCTCCGGAATTGGTTGATTATTAAAAAAAACCGGAACTTTGGTAGGAAATTAAAATGAGCAATATTATATGCTACATTATTTTTTTTTAACGGCACACAGTTTATGTGTGGTGCACTAACTAACTAACTAATATTAATAATATCACCACCTACCAACATTAACAATGTTTATTGAATTTGGAAATACCGGAATTACTTTCCGGAAAAATGGCTTATCCATGTTATTCTTTCTGTGTGCATTTATGATACAAGTACCAAAAATCAATCTACCTACTCCGATCACTGATTATTTGCGTATTCTTATTGGTAAAAGTCAAGACAGATTATCAGCATCTGCGTAGCCTTTTCCCAAACTACGTTGGGATTGGCTTATGGTCTAACCGGATGCAGCTAAAAACCGGTATTTTACATAGAGCGACTGCCTATCTGACCTCCATAACCAATCACTGCTTGGTAAGACTGATTATCAGACCTTAGACTGTCAAAGTTCTACAAATGACAGCCGGGACCAACAGCTTAACGTGCTGTCCGAGGCACGGAAAAAACTCGACATGTACAGGGCGGACACCCATCTACGGATTGACCGCGGCAGCGTACCTTCGATCCGTATGGCTGTTATTATGTAGCTACGACCTGATGACGATGATGACCTTTATATTCCAGGGAGTGATACCGCCAGTTGCAAGACACGAAGGTGACTTCGACCCTGGCTCCAAATACCACATCATTTCTGATCAGGTTAGTGCAAATAGCCTTAGCATAATCAGCCTATAATGCTCCCACTGCTGGGACACAGGCTTCCTCTCTATTAGAGGGAGTGGGCTGTAATCCACCGCGCGGGCCCAGTGCGGGTTGGTAGATGTCACATGTCTTCGAATTTTTAGTTCTAGGACATGCCGTTTTCCTCACGATGTTTTCCTTCACCGTTTTTGAGGGCAGCGGTGATGAAATAAACTACACAAAGTAATGCGCCTGCCTGGGTTCGAACCCACGGCTTATTGCTCGTAAGTCGGGGCTGCCACCACTGCGCCACCGCTGCTCTTCATTCACATTCACTATTAGCCAAACAGAAAGACAGACATGAATTAAAAAAACAAAAGTTTTAAGAGCGTTTATACCTTACCGCTTTTCATACAAAATTTCAAGTAGTTTTTTTTCCGAAATGACTGAACCGATTTAAATGAAACTTTAAACGCATGAGCAGGATACATAGGTCTAAAAAGTTACTAAAAAATATTTTTATATATATTTAATATTTTTCAAAATGTGTTTGAAAAAAAGAGATAATTGGAATTTTCTGTTTCTATAGAAAATTTATAATCTGTCTAATTTAACTGTAACACTATTTTTGGGAAAATGTTTTTTAGTAACTTTTTAGATATGTGTATCCTGCTTATGTGTACGAAGTTTCATTAAAATCAGTTCAGTCATTTCGGAAAATAACGACTTGAAAGTTTGTATGAAATGTCGGAAGGTGTAAACGCTCTTAAGTAACTTTTTTAAGCATTTAGTGTTATATTGAAATTACAGACTCTTCAATTTTATTTATTTGTATAGATGTAGGCAAATTAAAACGGTACAGTACCAATTAGGTACATGAATGAAAGTCGTACTTTCTAACCGATCTTATTACTATTGTAATTACGAAAGCTTGTGAGGATGGATGCCTAGGTGGATGTTTGGTACTCTTTCACGTTAAAACTTAATTTAAACGGCTTTTGATGAAACTTAACAATAATAAAGTCCTAACTAACCAGAATTTTATCCTTATTAGCGACACTATCGAATAATGTTATAATAGGAACACTGTGTGTATTTCTTTCCAAAATAAATGGGTTCGGACTTGGCCATCCACGCACGTATAAATTTCACCCTGCAGATAGGTACTAACTTTAATAGCTTATGTCTATATTTATCTCGTGATAGACCTCTCGTGAGCTCGTATCTAAATAATAACAGCAGCACGGGTCGATCGTTAAAGTTAAGCCGTGCTTGCCGTTGTTGGTCCGTAGATGGGTGACCATAATTACATACCGAGTTTCCTCCGTGCCTCGGAAAGCACGTTAAGCCGTTGGTTCCGGCTGTCATTTGTAGATCTTTGACAATCGTTACGAGTAGTCAAAGCCAAAAAGTCTGACATCCAGTCTTACTAAGGGATACCGTATTACCCAGTTACTGGGTTGTGGAGGTCAGATAGGCAGTCGCTTCATGTAAAATAGGTACTGGTATTCAGCTGCATCCGGTTAGACTGGAAGCCGACCCCAAGATAGCTTGGGAAAAGGCTAGGCAGATGATGATGATGTCTATATTTATATGCCAGCTAAGCTGAAAATTTACGAGTAGAAATAAAATAAAATGGCGAATAGTTGGACAGGGCAGGGTCCATACTAAAACATTCAAAACCCTTTCTTCTCCAATTTCAGGAGTATATCAAATACTTCCTTGCTACGATCCTGGAGTTCCAGATCTTCGAGCAGCTATGTTCAGTGTCCGGACATACCGGACACCTGTACGAGTGTGATATTTACAGGAGCAGAGATGCTGGACGAGTTTTAAGGTATGTTTGTAACAAAGGTTTGTGAAAACTACCAAAACCCCTACCCTATCTTATTGCTGTATTCCACCAATTCGCACTAAGCGTTTTCAAACGTCTTTCATAATGCACACAGCAACGGTGTGGAACTCTCTGCCTGCGTCTGTGTTTCCGAACGCTTACAACCCTAATCTCTTCAAAGTTAGAGTGAACAGGCTTCTTCTGGGTAAGCTCGTACGGTCAGCAGCAAAAGTCACTTTACATAACCAAAATTATAAGACGTCTTAGTTTTAGAACGATCTATATTAACGTCTGTTAATATAGATCGTTCTAAAACTAAGACGTCTTATCCAGACTCCAGTCTTGGAGTAAAAGACATAACAATATCTTCATCAATGGTTACACAAATTCGTAAAACAATATAAGATCAGATCACACTGACCAGCACAAAACTTGGAGTAATATTTATAAGTGTTAACCGACTTTTGATGCTGACTGTACCATCGTCGACTTTGTCTGTGTCATCTCTGACTTAGACTACAGTCAAGAGTGAACACATCGCAAATAAAGATACAAACTTTTAATTCTTGGAAACACGATACAAATAAACGTTTTATTTTTTTTCAGAATTTCTTGAATTATTTATATTATTTTAATATTTTCACTTTCTTGTTGGTTTAGTGGTTGCAAACACGACTGCTGAGCATCAAGTCCTGTTTTTGATTCCCGGGTCGGGCAAAGTTATACTGGGTTTTATCATTAGGATTTGTGCCCGATTGATGACAATAGCCGAGCCCCCTATTTCAAGGGACTTAAAAACTTTACTTTTAGAAAGGGTACAAAAGCGGTTTCTTTGGCATCTTGCTTTTTCGAAAGGGAAAAGCAAACTGCTGCCCTCCTACAGCACTCGTTTGAAATACTTCAAGATGAACTCGTTGTCAACTCGAAGAGATCTCATTGATGCCTCGTTTCTTTATAAAGTGCTCAGAAATAAAATCGACTGCCCTAATCTACTAAGTCTTTTTAAGTTTCGTGCCCCATCCCGATATCCGCGAAAGCCCATCACGCCGTTACACCCACCCTTACGCAGAACGGTTCTGGGTGCTAACTCTCCGATTCCACGCTTGTGTAAAATGCTTAACAGTTGCAGTGATCTAATAGATGATATAAACTACGACAATTTGAGCAAATTTCACAAAATAATTAGAGAGCACTTCTCTAGTATAGTTTGATTTTAATTTAACGTTTATGGTAAATGCTATTTTGTTTTTGAAATTTATATAAAAAGTTGTATTTACTACTTAATCAAAATTTTAATACTAATTTTATGCTGCTGTATTGTTATTGTTAATTTTTGTTGTTACCCTAATTTTTGAATTTTATGTTAAAGCAAACTTTAACCGAGTGATAACAATGTGTATAACCATAAATTGTGCATGTGGTGTTAGCCTTTAATTAATTGTTACACTTATAAATGCAGGTGAAATTATATTATTAATTTATTTATCTACACACAAAACACTTAACAGGATAATACATTAAGGTACAAGAGCACAAAGGTACTGCTTATTTCAAAAGAAATTTCTTCCAGCAGACCTGCGAGTGGAAAGATGGATTAGAAATGTAGACACAGTGTGTAGAATAGATAGAACAGGAAAAAAATTGGTTAGAGCTTAAAAAAACTTTATACCTATACAAAATAAACATACATACAAATAAATACACATATAAAAATAAAAATGAACGTAAAAATAAACCTATAATATATATCAGAATATTACAGTATAGAGGAAAAGTAATGTTCTTATTATAAATGTACTGTGTAAACAATTGTTGGCTAACCAAATAAATAAATAAAACTGGTGACATGGGTGTACTATTAGGTACATCTCTGCCTAACTCTTCGGGGATTTCAGGCGTGATGTTATGTTATTAGTTTAGGAACAGCACGAGTAGCATAACCACTGTAGAAACGAGTTTTGTCTACGGAATAATCGATATAATGACAGATGAAGAATAATCGATATAATAATCGATATCATAATCGATATTATAATCGATATAATAATCGATATAATAATCGATATAATGACAATGACAATGTGTCAGTTGGTCGATTCTTCCGTCGACATAGTCCGTTTCTACGGTGGTCATGCTACGCGTGTAGATTGCTATTTCAGACCGTTTTATAACGAGGGACTTTACATTTTCATTGGTTTTCAGTGAAATAATGCAAGCTGGTTCTTCGAAGCCTGCTTCGGAACTCATCAAATCTATGACCAGAGGGAAGACCAACAGGATATCGCCTGAAGCTCTTGTTAGGTAAGTATTCTTACTTCAACTGCTCTGGATATAGTGGCCTATACACCGTGTAAATCACGTCATCACGAAGCCGTCAACCAAGCATTCCGTACATGAAACTAAGTAACTTTACGCAAAAAACATTGCTGGGAAACGACTTTTTTTTGGGGGGTGTAATATCATGTTTTGTGGTAGTACTCAATGTAACGCACTCAAAACATTGTGCTGATGGACGGATTGAATAGTACGGGGGCCGTGGAGGTGTGAAAAGTAGTAAAAATCATACATTAAAAACTTGGATTTAAAAAAAATACTTGTCAAAAAGTTGGAACTTTGACCCCTAATATCTCCGTAACTAGAAGGTTCCCAGGTATGGTGTAGAACAAAAAAATGATCGCAATGACAGAGAGAACCAGTGCCTTTCGGCTTCGTTAAGAGGTGTTTTACACCCTTTATACCAACCCAGCTTTCTCGTAAGAGTCTGGCTGTTTGTGTCTGTGAGTTTAAATGTTTGTAAACGCACCCACTATACAGGAGAAATTCTTAGTATGGGCCAACGTTCAAAAAAAAAAAAGTTTTTATATGGCGGTTTTTCGATGGTGGTTACCTGATGCAGTTTTAGGTTCAACTTCAAAATATTGACTACTGCCATTAAGTTTAAGACTTCTGAACGTTTCATGGTCATCATCAACAGTCTTACCAAAGGGTATAAACATTAACCAGTATTAACTGGGTTGTGGAGGCCAGATATGTAAAATACTGGTACTCAGCTGCATCCGTAGACTAGGAGCCGACCCCATAGTTGTGAAAAGGCAGGCAGATGATGACCTAAGGAAAGAAAATTGGGAAAAAGAGCCTTACATGCGTCATGTTCGTGAACGGGCACTGTCAGTTGTGACTGGTCATTTCTTAGCTGCCACGGTTTATTTTAATTACTTTATTTTTGAATTACTGATTTAACATTTTACTCTGGACGCTCTTAACTTGCCCGTATTTCTACATCGATCTCACATATTTGTAATTCGCAACGTGAATGATGTAACCAAGATTTTGTAACATATTTTGATTTAAAAGAGTGTCCATGGAGTTTCTTGCCCGTTCTTCTCCATTGAGATCTACGCTTTGGAATGGGCAACTACAGTACTTTCACAAGTTATTATGCCTTGTGACTGGTACTGTAGATTCGCGTTTTTTTTTTTTTTGACTTTCAAAAGTGCTTGTAATGGTCTAATTGAAATAAATGCTTTGATTGAGTTTCAGTTTACTAAATGCGCTATTTCTGCTCATGATAGCAAATTTTTTTAGGGTTCCGTACCCAAAGGGTCAAACAGGACCCTATTACTGAGGCTTCACTGACCGTCTGTCACCAGGCTGTATCTCATGAACTGTGATAGTTAACCAGACAGATTAAGTATTTCTGTTGATGCTATAACAACAAATACTAAAAAAAAAAAAAATTTAAGGGAGCCCCTTAACAAAAAAGTAATTTTTTTGCTCATTTTTATAAATAATGGCACGGCTCTCTTCGTGCGCGAGTCCGACTTGCACTTGGCCGGTTTTCTTTAATTTTATTTTAGCCTAGGCATCCCCATTGCCAACGAAGGCGCCAGTATTAACAATGACTGACCGAAATAATATTATTCTCTTTTTACAGATACTTCCGTCCTCTAGAACTGTGGCTCCGCGTCCAGAACCGGGACGAACCACTTATAGGCTGGAGCTCCAACTACCACGATATCTCTCTATTCGCGCCACAGAAGGGCTCTGCCATGGCTCTTAGGACATCCTTTGTAGTCGTGGTATTGGGAATGGTGATGATGTGGTTATAATAAGTGTTTAAGAATAAATTGTAATTTTGAATGTCCATTGTTTTATTGGGAGAGCAGCGGTGGCCCGGTGGCAGCCCCGACTTACGAGCAGTAAACCGTGGGTTCGAACCCAGGCAGGCACATTACTTTGTGTAATTTATTTCACCACCACTGCTCTCAGAACGGTGAAGGAAAACATTGTGAGGAAACCGGCATGTCCTAGAACTAAAAATTCGAAGACTGTGACATCTACCAACCCACACTGGGACCGCGACTCCATCTCTTTCCCGGAACTGAAGAAACATTAAAGTTAAAGCGCCAGGAGAGCCCGCCAAAAATCAAATTTTCTCACGTTTTTTACAACAGGCAGGTCAATGTCTTGTTTTATGTTGATTTAAATATAATTTGCAACCGTAACAAAAATGTCTTTACAGAGTTCTAATCATTAGAATCAACAATACAAGGATCAATACAAAAACTAGTGCAAAATGTTTAGCAGTTCTGCATTAAGTTATAAGACGTTTTTTATAGCTGCTCCGCTCCTATTGGTCGTAGCGTGATGATATATAGCCTAAGTCCTTCCTCAGGTTGAAATCTATCTTCTTGTTGTTTCATTAAGATCCGATCAGTCGTTTAGTCGTGAAAAGGTAACAAACAAACTTACTTTCGCATTTATAATATTAGTTAGGATGTGTAAACAATAGAGACGTTGGCTCATGAGTTTTATTCACCATTTCTTTTTAAATTAAATATCGGCTTCATGCGGCGTTTCCTTTCTGAATAAGATAGGAAATGCCGGCTTCATGTGAATTTTTATTTAAACATAGACATCTACACGTCCGGTTTAAAATGATATTAGAATCACACAACTTTCATTTCTTTTCACTTCAACTATTTCGAAGTTAGTCTTAACTAAAACTCTTGATAAATTGATGGATCGATCAAAAGCGTTTGATTGTGTCAATCGAACTACATGATTATAAAGATTCGCTTCTTTATAGAAGATATTTTTAAATGCAGTTATAGTTTAAGCATCGATTTAATTTATTTATCTCTGAGTTGGAATCTTCGCGTGATCAGAATTGGCACATTGACAGTCAAGAATTCAAGATTGATGTTTCACAGGGTTCTATCTTATGTCCGAAACTTTCAAAATTACAGTGATTGCAAATAACAAAATTCGAAGTTTTAAAGTCACACGTCAGTCATACTCAATACTCAATACTTTATTGCATTCCATAATGTGTACATGTAACAGTTGGTATGTTAAAACATCGAATCAATTATGGACCCTGTCGGGCACAGCAAAGTTAATTTTCAATAGGAGAGAGGATGAAGGCATAGCATCACGCCTGTAATCCCTGCAGGACGAGTCAGAGGTGTATCTAAACGTACATCCACATTTTGTCAGTTAAGTTCAAGTCCCGTGTAATAGGGGGCGACCATATTTCCATCAAATTTAAGCTCCGTGACTACTACTGAGAAATTATTGATGGAACCGAATCTAGGAGGACCTTGCGATCACTCAAACAACGAGGCAGCTCGAATTTTATCTTTATCTGCTTGCCTTTTCCCAAGTATGTTGGGGTCCGCTTCCAGTCCAACCGAATGCAGCTAAATACCAGTATTTTACATGAAGCGACTGCTTATCTGACCTCCTTAACCCTGCGGGTTGTTCGAAAGAGATACCGCGGCCCTGGAACACAAAGGGCTAAGAAGGAACATGGTTGGGTTTTAGTCAGTCAAGTCTGACACTCCCTCCCGCTCCGCCCAGAGCGGGAGAAGTCATTTGATGATTTCCCATCCGCAAAAAAAAAAAAAAAACCTTAACCCAGTTAGTACCTACAGGGTAATACGATACTCCTTGGTAAGAATGGTTTTCAGACTTTCAGGCCACTGATTACCTGTAACGACTGTCAAAGATCTACAAATGACAGCCGGGACCAACGGCTTAAGAGCGTATACACCTAACGGCATTTCATACAAACTTTCAAGTCGTTATTTTCCGAAATTACTGAACAGATTTTAATGAAACTTCCTACGCATATGCAAGTTACTAACACTCTATGGATCTTTTGTGTCTGAAATAAAATTCATTCATTCATTCATTCATAAGCAGTATACATAGGTCTAAAAAGTTACTCAACAACATTTTCGAAAAATAATGTTACAGGTAAATTAGACCGATTATTAACTATCTATCAGAAATTTAAAATTATCTTCATTTTTAAAAGACATTTCGAAAACGTTTTTTAGTAACTTTTTAGACTTATGTATACTGCTTATGCGTAGGAAGTTTCATTAGAATCTGTTCAGTCATTTCTGAAAATAACGACTTGAAAGTTTGTATGAAATTCCGTAGGGAATAAACGCTCTTAACGTGCTTTCCGAGGCACGGAGGAAACTCGGTATGTAATGATAAACATGCGCGGACCAACCTCGGCAAGCACGGCTTAACCTTGAAGATCGACCTCGAATTTTGCATTCTTGTTTATTAATGTAACTGCCGCTGGGCTTTTGCCAATTTGAAACAAACACATTATAGGTTAGACTTCCTATTACTAGTAAAAGTAGTCATTAACTCCATCACACACCAAAAAAAAGAAACGAGGCATAGACAATCTCCAAAATATTTTGAGCTCATTTGTTACATTTTATTTTCACTTTGTTATAATTTCTTATTTTGAAAGAGAAAGTTAGTGTCTGTGGTAGGTTTTACTTTGAGCGTTTTTGAATTGCCTGAGTCTAGGTAGTAGTGTAAGCTAAGCGGGAGATGAGCGGAAATGAACGAGCTTTAAATGAGTGCTGACTAAATAGTCTCTGGACACAGGTAAGGCCAGAGGAAGGAAAACCAACTCGGGTGGAGATTTATAAATGGCTCCGTCCTCTTGTTCTTCTGAGTTGGTCGATGACAATCCAAAATGAGACTTCCCAAAATTTTGCGACGAGTTTGGCACTTTCTGTTGCGTTCATCAGCTCCTTTTTATGAGCAAACAAAAGCCCAGGCAGTACAAAATATCAAGTGTCCCATCGTGTGTGCAGCAACACCACATTTACACTCCAAGGCAGAGTCATCAGTGTTCCATGCGCGCCTCAAGGAGATGTCAGCAAATCGGTAGGGGTCCGAGAGGGCCGATGCCTGCCAGGGCTGTGGGACTGTTCGAAAGAGATACCGTGGCCCTAGAACACAAAGGGCTAAGAAGGAACATGGATGGGTTTTAGTCAGTCAATTACCTTGTTTCGGCCAAGCTGTGTCTGGAGTGTATATAAAGACTTCCAAGTCAGTTATGCAAAACGTGGTGCTATTACACAAACGATGAGACACTTGATAGTCTTGATATCACGTTATCAACACCGCACAACAGACAAGAGGACACGCAGGACGCGTCATGCGTCTCCACTTCTCCAGTTACGTTCCAAGAACTGATGGACGCCACTGAAGCCGCCAAAATCAGTCTTAGAAAAGCCGCCAAACAACGACCCTTTTATTTTTACAAACAGAAAGAACGAAGAAGATGATATGGCGAAGAAGACGATATGGCGGGGTGTCTGCTTGGTAATAGAGAAGTATGGGAGAATAGGGATGATGACTGGGTAAAGAAAACGAAATTCTATTTTGTCCGTCAATCAGGTAATACAAAAATATTAGATACGTATTTTTTTATTTATCAAGTTAACGAAAAAAATACTTAGTTAAAACGCATTAAAGTTGGAGAGTGGGGGCTCACTACGTCACAACTAGGTATAAAATGTACTGAGCCGTGACGTCATGCGCCATTTCAACTCAAAATATCTCCGTAATTTTACGATTACGTGAAAAAAGAAAAAATACGTGTCAAATACTTTTTAATAATCTACCAGATAGACAAAGAAAAAAAATGCGTCACCATCCCTGTTAGACATGCATGCAGGAGAATGATTATAAAACATAAAATCTTTACGCCTGGTGGTAATCCTCGAAGAATTAGACATCCCCAAAGCGTTAAAAGGTCACAAAGGTGTACCCTTTAGTACACCCATACCACCAGTTGAGTTAAATGCCCATAAAAAGGGGGCGAGCTCATTGCCATCAAGCGGGCACAAATCCAAATTCCGTGGCTGCTACTGAGAACTACAAGATTTAAAAAAAACAATAACACTTTACCCTACCTGGGAATCTAACTTGTTCTAAGTTCAGTTGTTGAGCATGAGGGTCTTCAATCATGATAGAGGAGCAAAGAGTAGTATTCACCACGCTTGCTCAGTGCGTGTTGGCGATTTCAGACCATTACCGCTAATCTTACAGTGCGACCTAACCTCATCCAAAGTTTTGCTCTAATAATACACATCAAGATAGTTAGGTACTGTCAAGAATTATTTTTTGCTACAAATTTTGACACACCTACCGAAATTGTTCACTAGACTGTAAATAAACCGGTTTCAAAACGTAATTAGATTAATAATCAGTGTACAAAAAAAACATTCATACATGTCTGTTGAAATTATTAATACATAACTAATTCCGTGTGTTAGCTTTTCACACCTTTACACCACACCTTTTTTTATCTTGTTCTTCCTTTTGTAGTAAGAAACGACTTATTGTCGGGCCTACGCTGTCCTCCCATACTTAAGTACTAACGCTGTAACTTCAGATATTCTAAAACCAATTATGATTTTAAAAGAGTAACCATGGAGTTTCTTGCCGGTTCTTCTCCATAGGAAACGACCAACCCGAACCGTGCTCCTTTTGTTGACGTTTTATAAATGCCCATAAAGGCCTATGTAAAATAAAATATTTTGGTTTTACGGTTGAAAGGATTTTGATGAAATTTGGCATACGGATAGATATGGTCTACTCGGTTAACGCTGCATCTTTTTCTTTAACGGGCGGTTAGTGTTAAACCCGTTGTCAGAGTTTTTATGCCACCCATCGCCCTCTGACTTGGCTTTACATGCCGTCGAGAAATATCTCTCAGGCATGCTGGTTTCCTCACGATGTTTTCCTTCACCGAAGCAAGTGATAATTATACAATACGCACATGAATCCGAAAAATCAGAGGTGCGGAGGAGATTGCGGGCAAAGCCACGGGCAAAAGCTAAATGTAAGTAAGCTGGCAATTTATGATACTTAAAAAGATTACATAGCTTTGAACACTTGAAGCCTGAGCTTTAAGCAAACCCAATAAATTATTTTAATAGCCGTGAATTTATGACTGACAGCCGCGGGATTTGCAGAAATTATGATATATACTATGTGTGCCCACGACTTCGTCCGCATGGAATCAGATATTTTTCTAAAATAGAATTATTATAGCTTATTACATTAGCTATCTGCCAGTGAAAGTCCCGTCAAAATCGGTCCAGCCGTTCCAGAGATTAGCCGGAGCAAGCAGACAGACTGACAGACAGACAAAAATTGTAAAAAAATATATTTTGGTATATGTACTGTATATACATTCATATACTACAAAAAGCAATATTATTTACTATTTTAATAATTTTTTTTCTCCTATCAAAGAACGTCTTCATCCTCTCTCCTATTGAAAATTAACTTTGCTGTGCCCGACAGGGTCCATAATTGATTCAATGTTTTAACATACCAACTGTTACATGTACACATTATGGAATGCAATAAAGTATTGAGTATATAATTTTCTGCGTAGAGTTACTGTTGGAATACTGGCAGTAGGTAAAAACTATCATTAGTTTAAATATTTTCTATTTGTTCTATAACTGACGTGAGAAGTCACTAATTTTTTTTTCCTTTGAACTCTCAATACGATGTGGTATTTCAATAATTCAACAGTAACTAAATTAGATGTACAGAATGCTTGGTTGACGGCTTCGCGTAGGTACCGTTTCCAACGCCTGGACGAGCGATGTCGTTTTAGAATCGCCTTAGCCTAAGATGAACAGTAGAATAATTATGAGAGGCTATTTTTTAATCCTTAATTTAGATCTCAACCTACAATAAGCCACTTTCATTTTTTCTAGAAAGTAATAGGTACTTGATACAGCTAAGGAAATGTTCTTTTTTTTTGTAGCAGTCAAAATGTCAGCTGTCGGTTGGTGTAGATCATTCTTCTGAAACTTGATTACTATGGTAAGTAAATACTTAGAGGATATAAACTAATAAGAGAGAACTGGGGGGTTACTATGACGCTTAAAACATTATTGTTCCATTCCTATTCCAGAGTGGGAAAGAGATGGAGCAAGATGACCTGTGTAGCTCCGTCTCTTTTTCACTCTGGAATGAGAATGGAACAATAATGTTTTAACACGCCTGGTCTGTCGGCTGTTTCTTAGCTGGTTCAAAGTAAACATAGGCACGTTAAGTGTATAATGTAGGTCATCATTCTCTTACTTACCCTTCTTCCTATTTATTTAGGGTTGGCACAGCATGTCTTCTTCTTCCATACTTCTCTATTACTCGTAATCTCAGCAGACACCTCCTTTCTGGCCATATCATCCTTCACACCACGACAACAGATTACCACACATCTTTGCGGTCACCGGCGGTGGCGGCGCCACTTTCAGACTTCTCTTATGTACCTACTCAGTTCTTATTTTATCCATTCGCGTAACACCACACATCCTCATAAGCATTCTCATCTCAGCCACATGAATATGCCTTTCATTCATCCCTTTTGTGGCCCAACATTCTGAGTTCCTGACCCATACAAGACAGCAGTAGATATGTAGATATTAAGCCAAAGATCTTACGTTTTCATCCACCGCATTATCTCAAAAAAAGTATCTAAATTATTCTTGTTAAGATAAAAATCTACATACAGTAAAAGTATCTCAAGCGTAGACTACAAATAGGTATACTTGTTTCACCAAATATTAAGCCTTTTTTGCGAATCATGCTCGAACAAAACTGTTGAATTTAGCCATTAAATTGTGTTTTTATCTGCAAATCTAGACAGATTACACTTGTTCAAAACAATTTACCCAGATTTTATTAAAAAAAATCTATGTAACTTGAAAGCCACAGATTTTGTTGATAACAAAAAATGTAGTATGTAAATGTAATTTTTACACATTGGCATACAGATCATCACGCATGTAACCAAACAAAACTAAATGATCAAACGTGTAATACGGGGCGAGCCTATTGCCATCAACCAGGCACAAATTCAGACTCCGTAGGTGCTACTGAGAAATTCATGTACTTCAAAAACCCAATAAAACTTTGCCCGACCCGGGAATCGAAGCCGGATCCCGGAACATCGGACCTCATGCTGAGCAGTCGCGTTCGACTAACTCGAGTTAGTGTAGTTTTGAAGGAGAGTAGAAGTGGCGACAAATTCTTCTGCAACACATCTGTCTGTTAATTTAGAAGAACTTGATCTAGATTTGACTGTATGTCATGCGCAGCACTCTCCATTCCTTCTCCTTATACCGTGAATGTTTTCCTAATTTTGCTTTTTGCTGCTCCGCTCCTGTTGGTCGTAGCGTGATGATATATAGCCTATAGCCTTCCTCGATGAATGGGTTAGCTAACACTGAAAGAATTTTCCAAATCGGACCAGTAGTTCCTGAGATTAGCGCGTTCAAGCAAAAACAAAGAAACTCTTCAGCTTTAGTTTAGATTAGATTGGATAAGGGATTTCTCGTCATCGGCAGAAGTTACGAGCTGACATGAAAGCTTCCATTCCCTATTTAAACTCGGTAGAAGATTAATTTAAATTTAATTTTTCTAAAAGCCTAAGAAAATCTACGTAAGTCCGTACTTTACTTTTAGTCTTAGTTTTAATTCAGTTTATATATTTATGTACACATTTTTTTATATTTCGGAATGTTTATTTTCTTATTTTTAATAATTATAATGTACATAATAATCTGAATTACCTAGGTACTGAAAAAAATTAACTTGTACAACATGGTTTGCGCTTAAAAAGCTTAGAAAAAGATTTTTATATTATAACAGTTACCTTTTTTCTGTAGAGAGTATACGATTTTTATTTTATAGATACCTAGAATATATTTTATTGTACACTAAAATTGCTAATTTTGAAACTACACCTTTCTACATATAGAATGATGTAGGTACGGTTAGAAGGTAAGGAGACATTAAAAATGCTTGGTAGGCGTAATATAGATGTAATAAAGTCATTAGTAAATGATGTTCTGCAAGGCTCGTCTTACTCAAATGATAAGATCAACTTACTGAATAAAACTATAGGCATTTTGTTTTGACAAGTCCATTTTATTTAGACCCCTTAAACAGCTGAAAATTAGACCGCCAGACGTGTCAGCGTTGCCAAAAAAAAGTTTTCAATTTGCCTACAAAATTACATGATTTTTGAAACGCTTTTATTTTTTATTAGTGTTGCTATGCTTTTTAAAATTTCAATTTCACTTTTTAATGAGGCCTAGTTTTAGGCTGAATTTATGTAGAAGTGTATATTATTGCTCTGTATTAAGCCCATTTTACTGGGACCTATCTACCTACATGGACTAACTAAAAGAAGAAGATCAACGTAAATTGGTCATGAATATATTGGTCTTTCATTCGTTCATTTTACTGAGACCCATCCAACCATACGAATAAACCAGAAGTAGGGGTTAACATAAACTGGTCTTTCTATTCACCTTTCAAAGTAAATTATAATCACAACAGTCTTCTTGTTAGAACGCCAGTGAACGCGCGCACTCGAAATTCAAATATTCCAATATGGAGTCGCTACCAAAAATATTTTTACTTTTTTTATTCTGCTTTAATTTCAATATGGCGGAAGAAAATAGTCTAATGACAGTTTTTAAAACAAAGTTTCAAGACAAAATAAGTGAATGTACTATTAACGCTGTTAAATGGCTGGAAGATTTTAATGATAAACATTTAGGGCACAGTGAATTAGGAAAAATGTTGCATTATGAGGATATGAAACCTAAGTTTAGTGTGGAGACGTCAAGAAGTAAGTTTAATTTTTTTATATTTCTTTCTTACAAGGACATAACTTCTTTGGTTTAATCTATACATTCAATTAAATGTTATTTTTAAGGAGAGGTTGCAGTACAATGTAGTTTAAACAAACGCCAGTCGCTGGACGATGAGCGATATAATGCCTAAATTTTTATTGTTTTTGTTCTTGATGAAAAATAATGACAAAATTATAAAATATATTTTTAACATATACTTCAAAATAAAAAGCTTCATCTATTGATATAATCTATACTTCTATACTTACTTATGTTATAAAGCTGAAGAGTTTGTTTGTTTGTTTGTTTTCTTGAACGCGCTAATCTCAGGAACAAAAGGTCCGATTTGAAAAAAAAAACAGCCTTAGATAGCCCATTTATCGAGGAAAGCTATAGGCTAGATATATTATCACTTTACAACCAATAGGCGCGGAGCAGCAATGAAAAATGTTGCGAAAACGGCAAAAATGTAACGCAGACGAAATTGCGCGGGACAGCTAGTATTAACCAATATTTTAGTTCCGCTATGCTACCGGTTGACTCGGCTGCAGGTTCCATTCCCGTACTAAACAAAAAGTAGCCTATGTTTTGCTTGTTAAATCAATCCAAGTGCTGCTGATTATCTTAAAACTTATTTCAAAGTGTTGTGCAGTTCTCAGTCATAACATAAGAGCTTCCAAAAAACTAGTCCTCCAAATTCCTTCACACCGTACCGGTTTTATGTCAAATTCATACGCAGACTCATCAATAAAGCTGTGGAACGCGCGACACCTCGGTATCAAAAAGGTTGATAGCAATAGTAACACTTCATAATCTAATTTAGATACAGAGTTTGTTTGTTTGCTAGAACGTGCTAATCTCAGAAAGTAATGGTCAGATTTGAAAAACTCTTTCAGTGTTAGATAGCCCATTTATCAAGAAAGGCTATAGGCTATATATCATTACGCTACGACTAATAGGAGCGGAGCAGCAATGAAAAATGTTACCAAATCGGGGAAAATGTGACGCAGACGAAGTTGCGTGGGACAGCTAGTTTTCTTATAAATTCATGATGGATTCTCTTAGCAGTACACATTTATAATTGTGATTTAGTGTCGTGTTTGATACTTTTTTTATCTAGCCAATTATAAAGGGTGTAAAACACCTCTTAACGAAGCCGAAAGGCACTGGTTCTCCCTGTCATTGCGATAATTTTTTTGTTCTACACCATACCTAGGAACCTTCTAGTTACGGAGATATTAGGGGTCAAAGTTCCAACTTTATGACAAGTATTTTTTTAAATACAAGTTTTTAATGTAAGATTTTTACTCCACGACCCACGTACCTACTATTCAATCCGTCCATCAGCACAATGTATTGAGTGCGTTACCTTGAGTTTTACCACAAAACATGATATTACACCCCCCGAAAAAAAGACGTTTCCCAGCAATATTTTTTGCGTAAAGTTACTTAATTTCATGTACAGAATGCCTGGTTGACGGCTTCGTGATGAGGTGATTTACACCGTGTATAATCGCGCTTCTATCTTTACGATTTACTTGATTGATGGTACCTATGTTCAATTTTTATATAACAATTTTTTGTTATTCAAAAACTTATATTTAACTAGCTTAAGCCCGCGGCGCCGCCCGCGTGGAGTTCGATAATTGTCCCACGGGAAAATACTATCGGGATAAAGAGTATCATATTTTTTAATCCAGATTATAACCGTACCAAACCTCCACCCGTGTGCCAAATTTCATCCAAATCCATTCAGTAGTTTTTGCGTGAAAGAGAAACAAACATCCATCCATCCATCCTCACAAACTTTCGCATTTATAATATTAGTAGGATTAGATTTTCAGACGTTCAAAAATCTTAAAAAGTACTGCAACCTTAAGTCCCATTTAATAGGGGCGAGTCTTTTGCCGTCAGCGGGGTAGAAATCCAGATCCCGCTACTACTGAGAAATTCTTGGTGGAAAGACCCATTAAGACTTTGCCCGGCCCACACGCTTAGCGCTTGCTACCAATACCAGAGGCAGTCACACTGAGCAGGTTTTTTTTTTTTTATTTAGCCTGATATTTCCCGCTCCTGGGTAAAGGCCTCCCCCATTCCTTTCACTTTTCTCTGTGTTTTGCCTCTTCTTGCCAATTAACAAGAAAGCCATCCCGCTATCTTCCTGGTCTGCCGCAACCCCGTCAGAATTATTCTCCTAAAATGATTCAATCATTTAAAGTGTTAACTATGTTTGCAATAAAAACTAGTGTATCTATAATTAAATAAGTATTACCATTTTTTATTGAGCTTGTAACAACATTATAAGTGTCTATATAATCACTTTTTTGTTGCAAGTCAAGATAAATGTAAGGGGACCGGACTGGGTAAAGAAAACGACATTCTATTTTGTCCGTCAGACAGGTAATACAAAAATATTAGACACGTATTTTTTGTTTTACCAAAATATCAAAAAATTACTTAGTTAAAACTCATTAAAGTTGGAGAGTGGGGGCTTACTACGTCACAAGTAGGTATAAAACTTACCTGTAACGTCATGCTCCATTTCAACTCAATATAAATTATCTCCGTAATTTTATGACCACGTGATAAAAGAAAAAATACGTGTCCAATAGTTTTCAATAAACTACCGGACGGACAAAGAAAAAAAAAAAGTTGGATTATCCCCTATTAAAATTGAAATGTCTGTTTGTAATTTCAATAACATCTAATCTATAATAACATCTTTTTACTGAATGTTTAAGAAAGAATAATATGCGGCACTTTTTACAAAAACCTTTTTTTTTCATGTATGGTCTGTCTGGGTATCTGTCTGTTTGTTTCGGCTAATCTCCGAAACGGCTGGACCCATTTTGACGGCGATGACTAGCGGACAGCAGATGTTATAAAGAGTAACAAAAGCTAGAATTAGGATTCTGTGCAAAAATATTAAAACCCTTGAAATAGTTAACAAAATCCGGGAAGTAATATTTTTATAATCACTTCACGCAGACGAAGGTCGCAGCCAACAGAATGCTTTTAAGTTCGCCTTGCGTTTGGTTTCGCTAGCGAGTTCGATTCCTGGACAAAACAATAAAAATGGGCCCTTGGGAAAAGACTACGCAGATGATGATGGTTGCAAAGTATTAATATCGATAATCGGTGTGCTATTTATCCGACATAATTTAAAAAAAAAAGTCTATATGCAGATTTTTTTTATGTTTATTGATTCATCGTTGATTTGGATCCCTTAGGTTTAATATGTAATATCTTCTCCATCAATAGGGATGATGACTGGGTAAAGAAAACGAAATTCTATTTAGTCCGTCAATCAGGTAATACAAAAATATTTGATACGTATTTTTTGTTTTATCAAGGTTAACAATAAAATACTTAGTTAAAACGCATTAAAGTTGGAGAGTGGGGGCTCACTACGTCACAACTAGGTATAAAATGTACTGAGCCGTGACGTCATGCGCCATTTCAACTCAAAATATCTCCCTAATTTTACGATTACGTGAAAAAAGAAAAAATACGTGTCAAATATTTTTTAATAATCTACCCGATAGACAAATAAAAAAAAATGAGTCACCATCCCTATTCTTCTTCTTTTTCTTAGTCATGAAAAAAAGATCCGAGTAATCTGCTAACATCATCATAACTTTGTGTAATTTATGTCATCACCGCTGCTCTCAAAAACGGTGAAGGAAAACATCGTGAGGAAACCGGCATGTCCTAGAACTAAAAATTCGAAGACATGTGACATCTACCAACCCGCACTGGGCTCGCGTGGTGGATTACAGCTCATTCCCTCTCATAGAAATGAGGCCTGCGTCCCAGCAGTGGGAACATTATAGGCTGATGATGATGATGAATCTGCTAACCTCATTTGGTTATATGGTGTGAAGATAAGAAGCCTATGAAGCATTGTTAGATTGTCAACAATACATTGTAATCTCCACACTTATTTGTAGATTAGCACCTCACTGAATTTGGGGTACCGTAACCAAATTGTAATATGAATGACATTGCTAAGCGAAGATATCATCAACCATTGACTTGAGAATGACATTATATTTTATGAGATTTTGTACTTTTATAATTAACTAGCCCTTTTGTCCTTTCTTTGGTATTGTTCGTCGTTTCGTTGATCTCCTTGAGTTATAAGTCGAGCTACACACACACACGATAACTGACAAATGCTTGCACTGACTGGACAGGTCCACTCAAATGGTTCTTTCTTCAAAAGACCATCTCAGACACTAATCTGCATAGTCCTCATGTAAATTGAGCAATGTCTGGACTTTAAAAGAGCAACAAGTTAACAGAGAACCTCTGAGTTTGTTTCGGCTGTTTCTTCTCAGAGTAGTCAGGTACGAAACACCGGCCTCATCAAGTTTAAAAAAAAAAATGACGTGTAAAAGTGTTTGTAAAAACCTATTTGCAAAATAAACATCATTTATCATTATCATTTATCATTAGAACTTCGCCCGCGACTTTGTCCGCGAAAATTGTTATAGCTTGAAAATATAATATAGCCTAATGTTACTCGGTAAAGATGTAGCTTTCTAACGGTAAAATAATTTATAAAATCGGTCCAGTCGTTTTTGAGTTAAATCGTAACAAACAAACAATCAAATCTTTCCTCTTTATAATACTACTAGCTGTCCCGCGCAACTTCGTCTGCGTCACATTTTCCCCGTTTTCGCAACATTTTTCATTGCTGCTCCGCTCCTATTGGTCGTAGCGTGATAGCCTATGTTACTTCTAATACCTCCAAAAATATGTGTACAAAGTTTCATGATGATGGGTTGAGCAGTTTTCGCGTGAAAGCGTAACAAACAAACTTACTTTCGCGTTTATAATATTAGTTAGGATAGTTTAGATTTAGATTTGATAATATTGACTTGAGCGACATGTAACGTCACTATTTTGTATACCTTTCGGCGGAACATAGGATGGACCAAAACATTTTTATACAACATCATTTTTGTACCCTGTGTTTACAAAATTAATAAATGAATTTAAATTTGAAGAAAAAAAGTATTATAAGAACCTCGATCTGTCGATTGAGATAGCTAACAGACAATTAAAATGACGTACACGGTTCGTAGAACAAAAGTTAGGCATTTAGTTTACATGTTGTGGTGTATGGAGAACCCCTTTTTGGAAGATTTTTTTTTTGCAATTAAAATATTTTTATGTGAATGTTTCTCCTGTAGGGAAACCACGATTTTTTTTTACTGGCCGCTACTGCCCCACTGCTGGGCAAACGCTTCCCCCAATTCCGTCCTCGAGCTCTTTTCCCGTGCCTCCTCGAACCAGCCCTCGCGGTTCGCGTCCAGGTCGTCTCGCCAGCTCTTTCTGGGCTGGCCTCGGCGGCGCCGTGTGGAGACCCTTGCTTAGCCCACGATTGTGTGAGTTAATGAAGTAGACTCTTAATACATAAAAGATTTTATTTCGGGAAGAACTGCACCTGATGGACCTGTAGCGACGTTGAAAAGGGGCAGTTGCCCACCAGAACACCTGTCTGGTCGGAGGATCCTCCCTTTTCTATAGGGTATGAAGAACTCGGTGAGAGTTCTTCTCTCACTCTGTTCTTCATACCCCCCCAAACTGGTGACCCCGAAATGGACGTCCGCGCAGCCTTCGAGCAACGTGACGTCATCATTAAGAACACTTCCTCAAGCTTTCGAGCAGCGAGTCACATAGCCAGCCGGCTTCAAATGGGTATTCCTGACCACCAGCATGCAGTGTAAGCGCATTCCTGGTCAGCACCCTCAGGCTCTCGTCAAGAGACCATGGCACAGCACACTGCACTTTCGGCCGGTCGAGAGCTTCTACCTCCCGGTCGACACCTCTCTAGCTGTCTGTCACATCGCGGCGCTGTACTATGTCCGACACACCGGAGCAAACGCAGCGCCGGCCCCGACTCACTGGGGTTCTTCGCACTACCACCGCAGACTGTTCCGACTCACCGTGAACAATGCGGCAACGAGCTTCCAACTGGCACGGTATAATGTCTCATTCGACTATCGACCTCCGGTCTCCGGGTGGGACCTACCAACCCAAAGTGGGTGGTTCGTAAATATAGATTAATTACTTCATCATGTATAAAATCAACAATAATAACCATCGAAAATATATTAACTAGCGACCTGTCCCGGCATTTTTGCGAAAAAATTATCTACTGCCCCATACAAAATTTCAATACCTATTCGACCCAAATGTATGAGGCAGCTGATATTTTTTTCGCTATTTTATTTCGTTTGTCCGATGGAGAAACATGTTCAGATTGATGGTCTGTAGCACACCCTTAAGTGTTTATACACCGTGTAAATCAACTCATCACGAAGCCGTCAACCAAGCATTCTGTACATGAAACTAAGTAACTTTATGCAAAAATTATTGCTGGGAAACGACTTTTTTTTTTGGGGTGTAAAATAATGTTTTGTGGTAGAACTCAATGTAACGCACTCAAAACATTGTGCTGATGGACGGATTCAATAGTACGGGGGTCGTGGAGATGTTTAAAGTAAAAATCTTACATTGAAAACTTGTATTAAAAAAAATACTTGTTAAAAAGTTGGAACTTTGACCCCTAATATCTCGGTAACTAGAAGGTTCCCAGGCATGGTGTAGAACAAAAAAATGATCGCAATGGCAGGGAGAACCAGTGCCTTTCGGCTTCGTTAAGAGGTATTTTACACCATTTATAGGTACCCTTTCACACCATCCTGTATATCTTATCTCTTTGCTCCAACAGAAGGCAGAATGAAGAAGATGGGCATGGCGTTGATGCCGCTGATCTTCCACGTCGGGGCCACGTCAACGTGGATGCTGCTGACCAGCATAATGGCTGCCAAGTCTGTGGCCATAGGACTGGCTTTGCTGGTGTTCAAGATTGCTGTGAGCTCGGCTAAGGTACGTCATTGATCCAAACGCCTCCTGCCGGAGGCTCTACGCGGGGGTCGTGCGGTCCATGGCCCTTTATGGGGCCCCGGTGTGGGCGCGTTCTTTGAGGCGGCGAGCCGCCCATTACCTGAACGCGCCCCAGAGGGTGGTAGCCGTAAGGCTGGTCCGGGGGTACCGTACGATCTCCGGCGAGGCGGCGAGCGTCTTGGCCGGATTGCCACCATGGGATCTGGAGGCGATGGTCCTCGCGCGCCTGCATGAATGGCGCGCGGAGGCACTACGCCGGGGGGAAACTCCACTGCCGCGGCAAATTGTCGCTCAGCGGACAGACCTCCGGCACGATCTCATGGCGACATGGAGACAGCGACTGTCGCAACCACGTGCAGGGCACGCCACAATAGTGGCGATAAGTCCCCTCTTTGAGGAGTGGCTAGAGAGGCGGCACGGCGCCCTCACCTTCCGCCTGACGCAGGTCCTCACCGGACACGGTTGTTTCGGGAGGTTCCTGCACCGAATCGGGCGGGAGGAAACGCCCGGGTGTTACCATTGCGAGGATCGGCCGGAGGACACGGTGGAGCACACTGTGGAGCTCTGCCCCGCTTGGGCTGAGCACCGCCATGTCCTCGTAGCGGCGATTGGCGGCGGCGACCTCTCGCGTCCGGCCCTGGTTCAATCCATGGTCCGGAGCGAGAGGGAATGGGATGCCGTCGCCTCCTTCTGCGAAGCAGTCATGCTAGCGAAGGAGGTGGCGGAACGTGAGAGGGAGAGAACCTCACGTCCCAGCCGCCGCGGGAGACGCCCCGGGCGTCGGGGGGCAACCAGTGGCCCCCGGCCACCGTAGGCGCGAGCCTGTGGACGGTGAGTAATGGGCTAGCTCACCGTCCGTCCGTCTCATGACGACAGGCCGTGTCGACGGCGCGTACGTGTTCCACGCGCGCCTCAAGGAGATGTCAGCAAACCAGAAGGGGTCCGAAAGGGCCGATGCCTGCCAGGGCTGCGGGTTGTTCGAAAGAGATACCGCGGCCCTGGAACACAAAGGGCGAAGAAGGAACATGGGTGGGTTGTCAGTACAAGTCTGACACTCCCTCCCGCTCCGCCCAGAGCGGGAGAAGTCATATGATGATTTCCCATCCGGAAAAAAAAAAAAAAAAAAAAAGGTACGTCATTGAGAAACTGTGGTTTTTAGTCAGCTTTATCGGCGTATACGACCCTGTTAAGGCGCCACATGTTGTCATACTTAATATAATTATTATTTACTAGCTGTGCCCGCGACTTCGTCCGCGTGATATTTAAGCCTAAGTTACTCCTATCACATCAGCTATCAGCCAGTGAAAGTCCCTCCGAAATCGCTCCAGCCGTTCCGGAGATAAGCCGGAACAAACAGAGAGACAGAAAAAATTGAAAAAAATGTTTTTCTGGTACCTTATAAACATTCATATGCATATAGTAAATAGCGGTTATTTTAATATTACAAATAAACACTTCAATTTAATTTATTTGTTTTGGAACTCGGGGGCACTTACTGATACTGTTAGCCTGCGTCATCCCTCTGTAAAGTTCCGCATGACGTCCAGTTGTCGACCCAGAGCCAATGTGGAGCATTGGTCGCTGGTCCATCTCGTCCAGCCATCTTTTACGAGATCTGCCGCGACGCCTTTTGGCTATGTCAGGGCTCCAGAAAGGTGGTTATTTGAGTCCACAGCTCAATAGATATGCGTGACGTGGCCAGTCCAGTCCCACTTCAGCTTATTGACATTTTTGAGCAACGTCAGTATTTGTGTTTTTTTGCGCAGTGTGGTGTTGCGTACAAGGTCGGTTAGTCTGACACCGGGGGCACTTAATGCATTCAATGTCTTATCTATCTTTGGGAACTTGACGGTAAGCTTGAGCGACTCCAAAATTTTTGTATCAGATTCATATTTGGTTTGCGCAAATATATGATCATGTCTCAGAGTTTCGCGTTAAACTCAAGTGGTTGCTTATCCGCCATCGCCGGAATGCGCATATTTTATCCCTTCTCTACAGTATTCTGTTTAATCCCACAACGTTCTCCTATCTCAAACAACTTTTCAAGTTCCTAAATGACACTCATACTCACAATGACACTTGAGATCATCGGAGAATTTGAGACTTTTGATGCCGGCACATTCCACCAAATTTTATGACCAGTCCTTCACGGTCCAGGCTGTCCGTTTATGGAATTACCGGTGTCGGTAAGACAAGCACAGTCACTCGTTACTTTTAAAAGCTTAGTTACAAATCATATTCTGTCTCTGTAATTTCATTGAGTCATTTGTCACTATTCCAGTTTTATTTTTGCCATTTAATGTTAAAAACACACAAATATCTATATATATTTATTTATTTATGTATTATACATGTATATCTACACCACTGACTACCCCCTTTTTATTTTTAATTCCGTAATGTCCATTCAAAGGTTGTCTGGAAGATATCGCTCTAAGCGATAAGACCGCCGTTGTAACCATAAAATTTGCAGTTTTGAAAACCCGTTATGTTTTAATTTTGGGTGTACAATAAAGTATTATTCTATTCTATTCTAACGCACTTGCGTTTTCTTTGGACTGTAGATGGCCCTTAAGCGGTGGCCTCTAACCATCAAGTGCTGAAGAAGACTGTCATTTGTCAACTTCCTCTTGCCCTCATGCCTACTATTTACCAAATTAATCATTTGTGCTCGGCACCACAGGCCTTCCTTTTTCAAACATCTTTTTCAGCCGTTATTTCAAAATTCAAAATTCTATTAAGGTTGAAGCGATAGGGTGGCCCGCGACATTAAAACCTTCTTCCGAATTCGCGGGCGTAACTAATATGGCTTCAGAGAATTATAATAATTAATTAAAAGCATCAATACAATCCTCTTAAGTTCATCGAATCGAATTGAATAACTTTTTCATAAAATAGTCATTTAATGGGATGAAATGAACTTAAAAACGTTGTATTGATGAAAATTTAAATTTCGCGGGACACCCTGTCGCTTTCACCTTAAAATGAACGCATTTTGATTGAAAAATAACTGCCTAAAATACCACGACACGATAACCCAGTATTTCTAAAGTAATCAGCATAGTTAACACGCTTCCTGTGCGTCGTTTACAACGCTATTATCTATGAAACTTAATGATAGATAAAAACATAGAGTAAAAAGTATTGTGCGGCACGCAATACTTGTCTTTGGTTATTTTTTGTCTATGGTATGAATTGAAATTAGATTGCTATGGTGCTACTGGGTGAGGTAAAAAAAAATGGCTGTTGGTCTTGTGGTCAAAACTGCTTCTGATGATTTTAGGGACCGGACTTCGATTCTGGGGCCCCAAATCTCATGTAGTAAATTTTTGGGATTTGTACCCATGCAGGGTCGTGGAGGTCAGATAGGCAGTCGCTCCATGTAAAATACTGGTAATCAGCTGCATTCGTTTAAGACTGGAAACCGACCCCAACATAGTCTGGAAGCTAGGCAGATGGTGGTGAATAAAACTCATGAGCCAATGTCTCTGTTTTTGTTTACACATTATAGAAAAAAAAAGTAAACATTTTGCACTGTTTTTTATATTGATCCTGGAATTGATGATTCTAATTAATAGAACTCTGTAAAGCCATTTTTGTTACGGTGGCAAATGGTATGCTATGCACTGACCTGCTAATTGCAAAAAACGTGAGAAAATTTAAATTTTGCGGGCTCTCCTGGCGCTTTTACTTTAATGTCACTTCAGTTCTGGGAAAGAGATGGAGTAAGACGTTATGGATAGCTGATTCTCTTTCCAACATAGAAGTAAGATTAAAACATAGGTAAGTACTTTAGAAGATCAATGTAGGGTGCCTAGTCAAATAAAACAATCATCATCAGCCTATTCCCACAGCTGGGACACAAACCTTCTCTCTATAATATGAGAGGGAGTGGGCTGTAATCCACCACACGGCGGGTTGTGTTATCACCGAATATTTAAAACGTTTCTGAGTGTCTATTTCCGATCAAAACGGGAGACCATAAACGTTGTGTAAATGGTATTCAGCTACAGCCGGCTAGAATGGAAGCCGATCCAACGAAGTTAGGAAAATGCTAGCCAGATGGATGATGTGCTTTCCTAACAACGGCTATAAATAAACGTTGCTTTTATAACACCATTATCTGACCCGCGCAACTTCGTCTGCGTCACATTTTCCCCGTTTTCGCAACATTTTTTCATTGATGCTCCGTTCCTATTGGTCGTAGCGTTATGATGTATAGCCTATAGCCTTCCTTAATAAATGGGCTATCCAACACTAAAATATTTTTTCAATTCGAACCAGTAGTTCGTGGCTAAATAATAACAGCCGCACGGGTCGATCTTTAAGGTTACGCCGTGCTTGCCGAGGTTGGTCCGTGGATAGGTGACCATAATTACATACCGAGTTTCCTCTGTGCCTCGGAAAGCACGTTAAGCCGTTGGTCCCGGCTGTCATTTGTAGATCTTTGACAGTCGTTACTAGTAGTCAGAAGGCAAAAGTCTGACATCCAGTCTTACCAAGGGGTATCGTATTACCCAGTTACTGGGTTATGGAGGTCAGATAGGCACTCGCTTTATGTAAAATACTAGTACTCAGCTGCAACCGGTTATACTGAAAGCCGACCCCAAGATAGTTTGGGAAAAGGCTAGGCAGATGATGAGTTCCTGAGAACAGCGCTTTCAAACAAAAAAACAAACTCTTCAGCTTTATAATCCTACTATCATTATAAATGCGAAAGTTTGTGAGAATGTATGGATGGACGTTTGTTACTCTTTCACGCGAAAACTACTAAACGGATTTGGATATGGCACAGGGGTAGTTTATAACCTGGATTAACACATAGGATATTTTTTATCCCTGTAGTACGTCGTGGGATAATTAACCGAACTACACGCGTGAGTAGCCGCGGGCCTGGCTAGTATTAGTATCGATTAAATCAAAACAGACACAACATTAACAATTTAATTATCTACGAGTAACTCTTTCTAATTCGCCAGTAGTTAGACCAACTCGTTAAAATTACATTTATACTAATGCACAATATATTTAGAAGCACTAGACTATAATTTGTGACCTAGATGTAGTGTCTAGTATGAATTTTACTAAGTAGTCCTTAGCTAGAATGAAAGTCTAGATAATTTAACTGCGGTGAATGTGTAACGCCTTCACTACAAAATAGTGTCTGAAAGTCAGACTTTTTAATTTAGATAGATAGGTTTGAATTATTTTTTTTAGCTCTGAAAACTAACTGCGCTAAGTACGTCTTTTTTTAAGTGAAACTTCTAATGCGACTTCCATCAAGGTTGAGTTAAACGTTTAACGCTACCATGGAGGGGGTATAAAAGCACTGTTGCGTTAAACGTTCAACGCTTCTGGGGAGGGAGAATAGAAAGAGACAGAGCGAGAGTGAATGCGTGGCACTCGAACGCAGGCGTGTAGTATACCTGTTACAGGCCAGCGCGAGCGTCAGCAACGAGTAGCAATTTCTACCCCTTCCTATTTTCATTTCCACATTACGAAGTTTCACTTCTTCAGCGCGGAGGGACTCCACGCACTATTTTTATTGTGTACTAGCTGTCCCGCGCAACTTCGTCTGCGTTCCCCGTTTTCGCAACATTTTTTATTGCTGCTCCGCTCCTATTGGTCGTGGCGTGATGATATATATTACAGCACCCGTTTCACTAAAAATACGACTGGATCAGCATATTATTATTCAATCAACATCCATCCATCCATCCATCCATCCATCCATTCTTACAAACTTTTGCATTTATAATATTATATTATGACTAACATTATAAATGCGAAAGTTTTTTCTTGCTAAATTTCATTAAGATCCGATCAGCCGTTTAGTCGTGAAAAGGTAACAAACAAACAGAGTGACTTTCGCATTTATAATATTAGGTATGGATGCATTACCTTGTTGGTGTAGTCGTCACAAGCGCGGCTGCTGAGCATGAGGTCCTGGGGTGGATTCCCAGGGTGGGCAAAGTGTAATTGAGGTTTTTCATCAGGAATTACTCAGTAGCAGCCGCGCGCAGTCTGGATTTGTTGCCCGGTTGATGTCAATAGGCTCACACCTATTACATGGGACTTAAACATAACTCCACCATACCATACCATCGCTCGCATTAAATTTACATAAAAATGTTACTTCCCTCTTTAAATCGAATTATTGTAACAATTTTGTTTTTTTTTTTAACGGATCTCGAATCCTTAATGTAAAATAAAAACCCAAGTAACTCCTTATAACATCAGCTATTTGCCAAGTCTCGTCAAAATCGGTCCAGCCGTTTCGGAGATTAGCCGGAATAAACAGACAGACACACCTTTAATCAACATTTCAAACAAAACTTGTGTAAATCAACAGTAAAAATATTTATTTTGAAATTACAAACAGAAACTTCAATTTGCTTTATTTGTTTAGATTATCTTGACATGCAGCAAAAAGTGTGATCGTCTTATAGACACTCATAATCTTGTTACAAGCTCAATAAAAAATGGTAATACTTATTTAATTATAGATACACTAGATTTTTGTTGCAAACATAGAACAAAAACTTTAAATTATATAATTACTAGCTTCCCGCGCAACTTTGTCTGCGTCGCATTTTTCCCGTTTTCGCAACATTTTTTATTGCTGCTCCGCTCCTTTGGTAGCATGATGATATTATAGCCTATTATAGCCTATAGCCTTCCTCTATAAATGGGCTATATATCACTGAAAGAATTTTACAAATCGGACCATTGCTTTCTGAGATTAGCGCGTTCAAGCAAACAAACAAACAAATCTTCTGCTTTATAATATTTGTATAGATTAGATTATGAATTGTCCATTACCTACTATGTGACCATTTTACTGTACTGTATTTTAAGGCCCCCACAATTAATTACTTAATTTCTTTGTACAGTTACTACGATCTGACTTCAAAAGCGAATCTGTCGCAAGAAACATGCTCAAGTAAAATAAAAATGGACTAGAAACTGAAATTGGTCCAAAGAGCAAAAAATGCAAATTGTTTTTACCATCATCTTCGTGAGCATACCCACCTCGTTATTGACGTTTAAAAAAGGTTCAGGTGTTTGCGAGAATGTCATGTTGGCGGGTGTGTCGGATCATTTAGTTCCCTTCAATATGGTTGAGCTGAATAGTGCTGATCCAGTCGTATTTTTAGTGAAACGGGTGCTGTAATATATATCATCACGTTACGACCAATAGGAGCGGAGCAGCAATGAAAAATGTGACGCAGACAAAGTTGCGCGGGGCAGCTAGTATTAACCAATATTTTAGTAGTACCTATCTATGTAATTATATACAATTTCGTAATTTATTACAAATTTTTAGATATAATTTTGTATCCTATCACAATGTTGTCCTTTTTAACTTAATGGTTGACTGGTAGAGAATGCCTTGTTGCATTAAATCCGCCTATGTACAAATATTGTACATATAGTTTAAATAAACAAAGTATCTAAGTACATAATTATAGACGCACTAAAAAAAATATCCAGGAGAAATTCAGAGTGCTGACTTGATGAGCCACAATTTCAATCAAAGAACTTAAAAAGCTTTTAAAAGAAATTCCGATAAAGATATGAACTAGATTTAAAAATAATACAAAACTAATTCAATTTCACTTTATATGGAAGGCTCTATCTATACTTTTAATATCTTTAC
Organism: Cerastis leucographa; assembly: GCA_963082945.1. Classification (NCBI taxonomy): domain Eukaryota; kingdom Metazoa; phylum Arthropoda; class Insecta; order Lepidoptera; family Noctuidae; genus Cerastis; species Cerastis leucographa. The sequence goes on along the minus strand of OY720373.1, from coordinate 10,365,017 downwards.
ATTTGTATAAAACTAATTAGTCGCCGTCTGTACGCTTAGATCTTTTTAACTACGCAACTGATTTTGATGCGGTTTTCTTTAATAGACAGAATGATTCAAGAGGAAGGTATATTATGTATAATTTATTCCTGAAAAACACAAAAATTTCCATGCAAATTTAGTCGCGGGCAGCAAGTACTAATATTATTATAAAGAGGTAAATATTGTAAGTTTGTGTGTAGGGACATCTTCGGAACCATACAGATCATATTCCGAGAATTCTTTGGAGCGAAGCTGCGGGTAGAAGCTAGACTTCAATATTCACTTAATTTTTTGCATTCACAAGCACGCTTCAACGACCATTGGATTTTAAACCTTATCTTATTGTTAATAAACACACCTAAAGCAGTATGATACTTAGTAAAAATATTTGCCCGTAGTTTTTGCATTTTACGAGCCCGTATGTTTCATTGTGGCTTGAATCTTAAGTAAATGTTTTTAAAGTCCACATAAAGCGGTATGCTACTTAGTCCATTTTTCTAAGACTGGCTTTTACTAATGTATGTACACAAATTGAAATAAACTTTCTTGGGCATATTTTTTTTTTAATTTTGTGGCCATACCTAATCCGTAAAAACACATCAAAACTCCCTAGGTTAGTAGGTTTTGTAGTGAGTAAGAAAAATTGTAAAAGCCCTTTTAAACACTTTTTCGTCATCTTGTTCAAAATTGAATTCGCCATTGTCGTTGTACAATAGCTATTTTGTAGTATGTATAAGAAATTATCACGTTGCGTGAGGTATGGTCTTAGTGATAGCGACTTTCTGAGAAAGAAAGAAAGAAAAATAATTTATTTGTCTCGCACAGGACAAAATGAAATGTTTAAAACTATATCAATAACAAAAATATATATAAAAAGCAAGATTATCATACCAAATAGATTTTATTAATGGGAAAGGCGGATACTTGAAAGTTTTTGCACATACATGTTCAGATAGTAATTTGAAGTACGATTTGCACATCTTTTCAAACGATTTCGCTTTCAAATATGTTTTCAATACACTTTCTCGAAAACTCGCTCTTATATGAATTTGACACTTTAAAAAAAAATATTCCACTAGTCTTTTAATCCCACACAAAATACCCAACTAGGTTAAATTCGTTTGGTCGACTGTTTTTTTATCTTATCAGAGAGAAGCATGCCAGACAGTGGTAAGTTTGCTATGGCATAAAATATTATTATATAAAAATAACAACATAGGTTGCAGTTGTTATATCAGATATTATCGATCATAGATTGCAGATAAACCTTGCATTTAAAACCGCTTTCGCCTCTCACTCAGACCACGCCCTTACAGTTACCGTTAAAAAGCCCGTGAACCGTGAACATATAGTTTTATTGTAAAAACTCCTTTTATTTCTATCTATTTGCAATTGACTTATCAATCAACTTTGAATTTGACCTACAAAAGCCTAAAATGTTTATGCGAGTTATCTGATATTGATTATTAGAGAATAAAATAAAAAGAATAGCGGGATATGAAAGTAAGATAGATAAAATATGAAATTTAAAAAAAGTAAAGAATTAGACATCTGTTTTTAAAACTGGCAGTTTATTGAAAGTTATTCGACAAATCTGTACAATAGGGGATAATCCAGTTTTTTTTTTCTTTGTCCGTCGGGTAGTTTATTGAAAAGTATTGGACACGTATTTTTTCTTTTTTCACGTGGTCATAAGATTACGGAGATATATTGAGTTGAAAAGGCGCATGACGTCACATGTAGGTAAGTTTTATACCTACTTGTGACGTAGTTAGCCCCCACTCTCCAACTTTAATGAGTTTACTAAGTAATTTTTTGATATTTTGATAAAACAAAAAATTCGTATCTAATATTTTTGTATTACCTGTCTGACGGACAAAATGGAATGTCGTTTTCTTTACCCAGTCCGGTCCCCTATTTATGTACATACTACTAAAAATATACATAAACTAATGAATAGTTTGTTTGGTTGAACTTGCTTTTACAAGTTGTTGTTTTGCATCCTCGTAAAATTCAAGGAGGTAACTATGCTAATGATTCTCGTCCCGAATCAATAAGAAAATGAGTAGGTAATTTTTATTTTATTCCTTATTGACGGAAATCGGTAAGTGTGAACCACACGTGTTTTAAACGCGGTCCGTCTGATACTCTACCTATAACCGTGCTTTCATACATACAAACAATCATAAACGTTTATTTGATAATTTCTTATACCACGTTAAGGGCGGTTTTTCTGATATACTGACAAACTTAAACAACCAAAAAAATCAGGGTCTATGAATAATTAACTAGATACCTAAAAAATGATTATTTATGTCTTTTGTGACAACCTCCTGAATTTTGACAAGGATGCAAAACAACATCTTGTATGTTAATGAAGAGTTTTTTTTTTTTTTTATGAATGGCATCTCGCAGTTCAACCTATGAGGTTGTCGTCTGCTTAACCGGACTATCCTGTGGGTGCCTTTAGAGTAAGGCCTCCAGCCAGGGCATAAAAACTTACAAACGAAGCGACTGCACGCTAATGGCACCCCCCGTGGGGTACGAACCTTGGCTTAGGGCGTCGCTGGGAGAGGACTGCATGGGGACAGGCTGGATCTGAATGGTATCAATATGTAGGGGCTGATTTAAAACTACTGGCACAGCATCGCGGGCTGGCTCGAGCGAGGGTCGGGGAGGGCATGGACCGGGACGTCGCGACGGACCTCGACGGCGAGGTCGGAAAGACGGCGGTTTGAGTCGGAACTTTTTAAGAGTGCTTGAAGAGTTTGTTTGGTTGAACTTGCTTATATGTACGTATAAGAAACTACTGGTTCGATTTTTTTTTTTCCATATTATAGTGTATAGCCCATTTATCAAGGAAGGCTATATAACATCATGCAACGACCAATATTATAGGAGCGGAGCATCAATGAAAAATGTGACGCAGAAGAAGTTGCGCGGGTCAGCTGGTCCTAAATACAAATACTGACTAACTTGACGTTTCGCTTTTTATGTATGTCTGTGTAACCGCGTTGTTCTGCCAAACTTCGTGATGGATTTTGATGCGGTTAACGGAGAATTTATTCTGATAGTTTCTGTTCGTAATAAGAGAAGTCTATGTATTTAATTTATATTTATCTATTTTATGTTTATTGTTTTATTTTTGTAATTTTGTATGCACGTCATGTCCCTGCGACAAATGAATATTTTCTTCTTTTATTGTCACTAATTGGATAATGTCGGTGTGCGATTTGAATACTTCTGCGTTGCTCTTCGGGAATAACAAGCGTAATGTTACGTAGTTCATGTGTAATATATTTATAATATACTAGACTATGCCCGCGGCTTCGAATAAATTCTCCGATAACCGCATCGAAATCCATCATAAAGCAGAACAACGCGGTTACCCAAACATAGGTACATAAAAAGCGAAACGTCTATTTAAGTTAGTCTATTACTATTTTTGTATTTAGTACACTAGCTGACCCGCACAACTTCGCCTGCGTCACATTTTCCCCGTTTTTGCAACATTTTTTATTTGATGCTCCGCTCCTATTGATTGTAGCGTGATGTTCCTCAATAAATGGACACAAAAACACAAAACTAAAATATTTTTTCAATTCGAACCAGTAGTTCTCGAGATTTCCGCATTCAACTGAATAAACAAACTGTTCAGTACGTCTACCATGAGTTTTAACAATCTATACTCGCTAGCGTCTGTAGTTAAAAAAATGTATGAAAACTTTTACAGCGCCTCTAGCAGATAGTTGGGTACTAAAATGCGCAGTATGAGTCACTACAGTTATCTATCCTACGTCACCGTGTAGTAAACTATACTACAGCGACTGTATTTTAGGCCTTAGAATTTGGTAGTAAGCACCAACACAGCTCATGGTACCATTGAAAAAGCTAACTATAGTATTTGCGTATTGACGCAACTATTGCAGTTACGTCAAGCGATCTAACTATGACAACTCATGGTAGACGTACAGATTTATGATATTAGTCTATACTAATATCATAAATCTGAAGAGTTTGTACTAGCTTCTGCCCACGGCTTCGTCCGCGTTTTTTTGGTAATTGTCCCGCGGGATCACACTACGGGATAAAAAGTATCCTATGTGTTAATCCAGGTTATAATCTACTCGTGTGAGATTTTATCCAAATCCGTTCAGTAGTTTTTGCGTGAAAGAGTAACAAACATCTATCCATCCATCCATACTTACAAACTTTCGCGTTTATAATATTAGTAGGACTAACACAAACCTAATAGGGGGTGAAGAATGGGTAAAGAAAACGAAATTCTATTGTGTCCGTCAGACAGGTAATACAAAAATATTAGACACGTATTTTTTGTTTTATCAAAATATCAAAAAATATCTTAGTTAAAACTCATTGAAGTTGGAGAGTGGGGGCTTACTACGTCACAAGTAGGTATAAAAATTACCTACATGTGACGTCATGCGCCATTTCAACTCAATATATCTCCGTAATTTTATGACCACGTGAAAAACGAAAAAATACGTATCCAAATACTTTTCAATAATCTACCCGACAGACAAAGAAAAAAAAATGTGATTATCCCCTATTACAATAAAGGACTGTTTATTTTCTGTAAAACCACGTGAAGCAAGTATAACACTTGATACACAACTTATATCAATTGTTTATTTCCAGGTGGCATCGTTCTTCACAGCATTGAAGGCGAAATCAGGTCATCATCACGACTACTCGTGGCCTCCCGCTTCTGAACATCATGGTCAGTATTTTAAACTTTAGTGAGTATTAGACCCTCATGAGAGAGAGAGGGTCTCATGGCAAAATAATACCAGCCACTCGGATCAATCTTCAAGCCCTTGTACATACATTACACATACACATACCCAGTTCCCTCCGTGCCTCGGAAAGCACGTTAAGCTGTTGTTACCGGTTCTCATTTGAAGATCTTTGACAGTCGTTTGACAGGTCGTCAGTGGCCTGAAAACCGGTCTTACCAAGGGGTATTGTATTACCCAGTATTAACTGGCTTGTGGAGGTCAGATATGCAGTCGCTCCATGCCAAATACTGGTATGCAGCTGCATCCAGTTAGAGTGGAAATCGACCATAATTTAGTTTGGAAAAGGCAGGCAGATGATGACTCCCATACACTGAAGGGTTAGCATTGGTGGCATACTGGTAATGGCTCCGACTCACGTGTCGTAGGTTCGAAAATAAATTACTTGCAGCTAAGTGGCTACTTGGGGTTGGGACTTAACTACGAGCAATTTATTTCATCCTCGTTCAAGAAAAATGTAGTTAATAAAGCGGCTGGCAAGTCCAGTAAAAGTTTCCGCCTTCAATTAATGTCCAAACAAAAATGGGTTGAAATACAGGGAGGGAAAGGTGTTGTTTTGCATCCTCGTCAAATTCAAGGATGTAACTATGCTTATGATTCTGGACCTGAATCAATAATAAAATGGGTAGGTATTTTTTTTCTTATTTATGCAAATCAATAAGTGTGAACCACCCGTGTTTTGAACGCGGCCCGTGTGATCCTCGCCTTATAACACACATACAAAAAATCTCAAACGTTTATTCGATCACTTCTTATTCCCTAAACCACGTTATGGGGATTATTCTGAAATACTGACAAATTAAAACAACAGTGTGTGTTTTTTTAAAATAATTAACTAGGTACCGTTTTTTTTATTATTTGTCTGTAGTGGCAACATTCTGAATTTTGACGAGGATGCAAAACAACACTTGTATATGGACCGGACACTTTTGGACCCCACCACATGTAATATTTAATAATATGTGTCATCCTCGTATAATCAATCCTTTGACTCTGTTGGTAAAGCATAAATAGGCCTGCTTCTATTGACCGGAGAAGCAAGTCAAACGTGGGTGTAGGTATAAGACACCTTCGAGAAGGAAAACTTTATCATATTAGATATTATCTATCTAACAAAATCTTATTTAAAATCTTGCATTTTTTCACATTGCAGATTATGAAAGAAGTCTGCCGGATACCGGTAAGAATCATTTTAATTAATTTACTAAGCTTGATGCAGTGTAAATAGAAATGAGATTTTGTTGATAACTAATTCAATTTTATTGCACTTTCTTTCCTTTAACATGACGCATGTATCAGCCATCATTCAACTCAACCATTTTGAAGGGAACTAAACGTACATACTCTTTCTTAATATTGAAATGTGTAAAATAGTTGAATTGGCCCAGTTTTCGAGGACAAAAAAGCGGAATAGGTACGAAACGTCCATCTTGTCAAAATTTCTGTGATATGATCGGTCTGAGCTGCAGCTGTTCTTATAGCACTCTCCTGGAGCAGGCAGTAGCAGCGCGTCGGTAATAGTTTTGTAGCGACCTACAAAAAGCAACTTTTAACAAAAAGTACTACAGCGCCATCTATGAAAAAACTGAACAATTAATATGGTCTGAATCTCGCAAGCAAAGTTTACATCGACTTAAGAGTATAATTATACGAAAACCCGACAACGGTGATAAAGTTTCCCACCAGACATACCACCTGTCTGGTCGGAAGATCCTCCTTTTACTATGGAGTATCGAGGAACTTTACACCCTGTTCCACATACCCCTAGTTTCTTTAAATACCTATTTTTCAAATTCCGCGCAGGCCCTGTTCCCTGTTAGGCACTGTACGCGGTGAGCAGCGCCTAAATTGTATTGTTTTTTTTAAAATACTCCATTTATTCCAGGTTCTCACCACCCAGCAGACTGGAGCTCCTACACCCCGGAAGTCAACGAGGTATCTCCTCCATACAAAACGATACCGACATACAAACACCATGAACCAATTACGTATGAAGATGTAGAATATGCTCACGATAGCAAGCCTCACAGCTGATACCTCAATCACCCAAGCCTTGTCCTAACTAAAGAGATCATCGCGAGAACAAGAAACCCATCAAAGTCTTTTTGAACGTCAAAGTTTACAAGAGACAGTCCCCTAGAACGCCCATCCTTCGCCACTTCCTGGGGGGTTACTATGACGCTTAAAACATTATTGTTCCATTTCTATTCCAGAGTGGGAAAGAGATGGAGCTAGACGACCTGTATAGCTCCGTCTCTTTTTCACTCTGGAATAAGAATGGAACAATAATGTTTTAAGACGTCATGGTACGGCACCTGGTTTCATCATTCTCTTGCCCTTACCCCAAATTATTTGGGGTCGGCGCAGCATGTCTTCTTCTTTCATACTTCTCTATTACTTGTCATCTCATCAGACACCTCCTTTCTTGCCATACCATCCTTCACACAGTCCATCCGTCGTTTCTTTGGTCTTCCTCTACTCTTATAGCCATTTATATTCATTCTCAACATTTTCCTCATTCCTCCGCATCAAATCAAATCAAAATATTTTTATTTCACATAAGCCTACATGGGCACTTGTAAAACGTCGACAAAAAGGTGCACGGTTCGGGTTGGTCGTTTCCTATTCAGAAGAACATGCAAGAAACTCCATGGTTACTCTTAGATAAAAAGTTACCAAGGATCTAGGAATCTATAAGGCCTACTATGTCCACACTTTTACAAACAATCGGTAAATAAGAAAAAGGATTGTGTGGTTTTATGAAACCACGGTAAAAGTGAAACTTTTTCTTTTTATCACACTATAGACATTTAACTAAAAAAATTGGGAGTGCCTTTCACTTTATCCCTACTCCGCGGCCGACCGTCACGCGACATGCAACACACAGACGAAAAAGTTTAACGATGTAATAAAAGTTTCACTTTAAAAAGAGTCTATACAAAAAAAAAAGTGACACAAATGTTGTTATCCGTGCTGTAACTATTCTAAACAAAATGGTGTAATCATCACATGCCCATACCATGATAACCGATTACACCAGAACAAGTGACTCAAGCGAACATTTTGTTCGGTGTATACGAACTCGTGGTTGCGCTTTCGAGTATTCCGAACAAATGACATGAACGCTGACTGCTCGCTTTGGTTAGGACACAGGATCAGGGTGTCAGGCCACCATAGACCATAGATGCAGATTGGTTGATTGAGGCTGCAGTAATTTTAGATTATTTATTAAGTATAAGTTTAAATTATTTATTTAGATGTAAGTATAATATTTATAGACCAAGGCCGGTGTCAGAAGCATTATATTATTTTAGGTGTAGTTGCATTAATTCTTAGGTAGTTTTGACTACGGCCTTGGCTACAATTGCTATTAATTGGTATTTATACCTAAGGTTTTATTTAATTTATTTATTTTGTTACATACTAATTGCAATTTTAAATATTTTTACTACCAAATTTAAAAAAAAAAAAAAAAAATATTATAATGATATTGAATATAGCAATTCTCTAATATGTTTTATTATTCCATTTTCTCTTCTTCTTATAACATCTCTTTTTTTAGTATCTCCTTTCGCGGGTATGCTGGAAGAGATTTCTTTAGAAATAAGTATCACCTTTGTACGATTTTTCCTGTTTTTCTTTCTTGCTTTCTGTATTTAGTGTGTACATATACATTGTTAAATAAATTAAGTAAAGCCAATCGTGTTGTTCAAGTATATATTTAGTCTTTAAATAAGCTAATAAAACTGCATTTATAATTAATAAGGGTAACTTTATTTATTGCAATAAAAAAAATATCAAAAAACGGACGGACTTTCATTTTTCCTTACATTTACAAAAAAATATACAATTTATAAAAATAAAATATACAGATTACAAAATTGAGATAAAAGTTCATATTATAAAAATTAAGCTTATTTTGGAATGTCAATATCGAGATTCGATTCCTGTTTATAAAATAAAGGGTGTAAAACACCTCTTAACGAAGCCGAAAGGCACTGGTTCTCCGTGTCATTGCGATAATTTTTTTGTTCTACAAAAAAATTATCGCAATGAACAGAAGGTTCCCAGGTATGGTACCTGGGAACCTTCTGGTTACGGAGATATTAGGGGTCAAAGTTCCAAGTTTTTGACAAGTATTTTTTTAAATACAAGTTTTTAATGTTAGATTTTTACTTTAAACACCTCCACGACCCCCGTACTATTCAATCCGTCCATCAGCACAATGTTTTGAGTGCGTTACATTGAGTTCTACCACAAAACATGATTTTACACCCCTGAAAAAAAAGTCGTTTCCCAGCAATAATTTTTGCGTAAAGTTACTTAGTTTCATGTACAGAATGCTTGGTTGACGGCTTCGTGATGAGGTGATTTACACCGTGTATGTATAAAAATATAAGAGTCTAAAAATATTTTATGGAATGTCACTAGAATATAATATAATTACTCACTTACATATCTACATATAAAATACAAAACATCAACTTTTGTATAAAAATTTTTTTTGAGCTCAAAAATCACATATAGTTACAATTTTACATATTAAAAGGTACCCGATTTGAGTAACTAGGCGAAAACTTAAGTAACGCCTAAATATTAAATAGCATGGTGAGAAATTCAATGAAATAGGCATTCCTTTTAGCGTTGCCTAATGCTAATGAAAATGGGCTTAAGTTTTTAAATTAAAGCTCAATTGTGATGAGAAATATATCACAAAATACATTAAAGTTAAACATGTCAAAGTTTCATGGCAGTGATAATACTTTTTTTTAATATTTTTATCAAAAAGTATAAATTATAAAAAAAAAAAAAGTTCTTTTCCTTTAAAAGCTTGTTTTTGGAAATCACTTTTTTTTTAAATTAATAGTTTTCGTAAAACTTACAAGAAATATTGTTTTTTTTTTCAATTTTCGCTTTTTCACTTGACGTCCCTCGAGTATGTGCTACGTTACAATATTACAAATTGATTGTTATCCATCGAGTATTACACATTATATACATATTCGCCTGTGCATAAATAAAACAGAAAACATGTCGTTGAATAGACAATCTCTTCCTTCTTTTGATCTCTCGTCAAAATATTAGAGTAATATCAAACATTAATATTTCTCGTTTTCACAAACATCAGGTGACACCTAAATGCATGCTTAAATAAAAGCATACATTAGTTTCAACGATTAGCTAATAGATATACCTAGATAACGCAAGAGCACAGACTTTCGTGTTCGGCTTAAACATTTTATGATTAGCGTGGCAACCTATTTTTTTTATAACAACAACGCTAAAATTAAAATACTTTTGTAGCGACCACAAAAAAGTAACATACTACAAAAAGTACTACAGCGCCATCAAACAAACGGAGGAACTAACATCAATTTCCTACAAGTCGCAAGCAAAGTTTACATCGACTTTAGTATATATACAGAAACCCGATAACAACTATCGGGCAGTTGCCCGCCAGACATAACACCTGTCTGGTCGGAGTATCCTCCCTTTTCTATGGAGTATCGCGGAACTTTCTATCCTGTTCCTCATACCCCTAAACTTTATTCTAGACATTTTAAAAACAGATTTTTTTTTGACGACACGGTTGGCGAAGTGGCTGAGCGATTGGCTGCTGCGCTGGGTGTCGTGGATTCGATCCCCGCACGGAACAAATATTTGTATGATCTACAGCTAGTTGTTCCGGGTCTGTATATTTGTGTATGTGAGTTTAAATGTTTGTAAACGCACCCACGATACAGGAGAAATTCCAAGGGTGGCGCAATGTTTTAAAAAAAATATAACATTAGGTGGTCTTGTTTATATAGCAATTAAAGAGTGCTTATAACGTCATAGTAGGTAGTCAAAAAACGTAAAGCTTGGTTTTCTCAAACGGATATTGTGCGTTATCTATGTTTTCTATATCTCTGGCTCAGCTGAACACCAACAGTCACAAAATACTTAAGCATCGATTTAAGCGAAGTAACGCATGAGATTCCTTCTTGTCTTGGGCCTATTTGGCGCTGCCGTGAGTCACACAGTATTTCTTGTTAAGTTTTTGTTTTTGAAGTGAAACTTCTTATGCGACTTCCAACATGGTTGCGTTAAACGTTTAACGCTACCATGGAGGGGGTATAAACGCACTGTTGCGTTAAACGTTCAACGCTGGGGAGGGGGAATAGAAAGAGACAGAGAAAGAGTGAATGCGTGGCACTCGAATGCATGCGTGTAGTGTGTCTATAATGTCTAATGAGAAAGAAAGATACACAAAGGTAGAAAGTAGGAGAGAGAAAGAGAGTGAGTCGGTAGATCCCAAATCCTCAGCACATGCGCGTGGTATTCTTGATTTAGATTAGATTTCACTAAAAATCAATTTCTAGCCCTTACTATTTTCATTTCCACATTACGAAGTTTCACTTCTTCCGCGCGGAGGGACTTCACGCAGTATTTTTTATATTTGTTTTTCTTTTTTTTAATATTGTGTGTACTTAAGGCAATAGGGGTGCGGACTGGGTAAAGAAAACGACATTCTATTTTGTCCGTCAGACAGGTAATACAAAAATATTAGACACGTATTTTTTTTTTATCAAAATATCAAAAAATTACTTAGTTAAAACTCATTAAAGTTGGAGAGTGGGGGCTTACTACGTCACAAGTAGGTATAAAACTTACCTACATGTGACGTCATGTGCCATTTCAACTCAATATATCTCCGTAATTTTATGACCACGTGAAAAAAGAAAAAATACGTTTGGACACGTATTTTTTCTTTTTTACTTTCAATAAACTACCCGACGGACAAAGAAAAAAAAATTGGATTATCCCCTATTGCGCCAATAAACGTTTTTTCTTTCTTTATGTTAAACAAACAGGTGGGCCACATTCCAGCCCCTTCATCTATCTTTAGTCAAACAAAATATTACAATACACAAACACACTGAAAAGGTGATATTTACTATGTTTTGCTATTTCTTTTGAGTTCCGATATTGAAAGTGGATAGACTGATTTGTTTGCTCATAAACACAATAACTTCAGCTTATTCATGATCATGGCGTTTGATACAACGCCGAAATTTTATATGGGGAACTTAAAACAAATAAAAATATTGTAAATATCCAGTTTCCAGTGTCATTGATTACAATACACTTTCATCAACATTTTAACCTTTTGAACGCCATCGTCACATATACGTGACAAGCAAGCGCGTGCCTTGTACGCTATCGACACAAATATGTGACCAAAAATTTGGTGCACTACTGTCTGTTTATTTATTTATCTTTAAAATCTAAAAAACCTTAAATATTAAATGTCTCATCAAAAAAGAAGTAAACAATACTTTTGAATTCCCTTTTTAGGGTTCCGTAGTCAACAAGGAACCCTAATAGTTTCGCCATGTCCGTCTGTCTGTCTGTCCGCGGTTTAACTCAAAAACTATTCGTAATAGAAAGTCGTGACTTGGCATGAGTATAAACGTTAATGTCGCCGAGAAAGCGGTAAAATAAAATTTTGAAAAAAAAAAAATTAGGTTACCTCTCGTACATGTAAATGTAATTTTTTTTTCGCTCTTATTGTGGGATATCGTTGGATAGGTCTCCAAAAATATAAGTGGTTTGAGAAGACCGCTTTTTGATTAAGTAAATCGTTCTTGACTTATCATGCTTTAAAGTACCAATTTTCGTTAGAGTCAAGTGCCCCCCCTTCTACCAACTAAACGGTTGTAGTTAGAAATTCAAATTTCACGGCAGTAGTACCTATAAGTTTAAAGGAAAACTATCACACTTAAGTGGGCTTTACAAGTTTACGAGTAATAGTCGACCAAATCTATTTGACCCGAAATTTTCGAACAACTCCATAGAACTGTCGATAGATGGCGCTAAGCGTCAAAACGAGACTCATTTGCATATCATATGTGGGGGTTTTTATAAATATTGGTACGGAACCCTTCGTGCGCGAGTCCGACTCGCACTTGGCCGGTTTTTTTTTTTTTTTTGTATTTGCGGTGAAGCCAAGTTGGCGTTGAGGGCACGCGCGTGCGTCTATGTTCTGGCGTTCAAAAGGTTAATCTCTACAGACCATCGGTAATCTTAAAACAAACACTTAAAAATATACACAGGGTTATTAAAATTGAATCAGAGACTAAACCTAATACATTGTTGCTTCCAAACCAACTATATTTCACCTTCTTCTTGGTCAATCTCCTCTTGTCCACAATCAACTTCTTAGGCCAAGAATTAAAGTCTGTCGGCACATTTTGACATTGACTTGGGTGCCATTTTCTTGGTGTATTGTTTGAGTTTTTGGCTTGAATGCAAACTTCGTGTGTTTTTCCTTCTTGCAGGGATGTTTTGAAAGAGTCGTCTATAGGAATGGTTAGGGATCTCAGATTGTAGGCAACGTCGGATGAATAGTGCAGTTTATTTGTGTTGTCTCGAATGTAGATTATAAAATCGCCGACGTCCTCGTTCGATGTGATGAACCAATGGGCGTAGATTGATGATTGGGAACTGGAAAGAAAAGAAAATTGTTTTAGAAAGATCCTTTTTAGGGTTCCGTACCCAAAGGATCAAACGGGACCCTATTACTGGGACTTCGCTGTCCGTCTGTCACTAGGCTGTATCTCATGAACCGTGATAGTTAGCCAGTTGAAATTTCTACAGAATATGTATTTCTGTTGCCGCTATAACAAAAAAATACAAAAAATATATTTAAGGGCTCTGATACAACAACGTTTGAAATTAATGTAGATAATATATATTTTGATAAAAAAACGAGATATTTTAATTACAATGATTAGAACTTGGAAATTATACGTAGGTAGTTATTAGGAGCTAGAAGTAATAATACTTGGGGCCGTCCATTAATAACGAGATGTTTTTTTTTTAGCATTTTTTAACCCCCCCCCCCTTCCTTCTAGGTGATACGTGGTGAGGTTTAAGACTAACCCCCCGCCCCCACCCAAAATCACGTGTATTTTTAGTACTTACACAGAATCTTATTTTTTTTAGAATATTATCTTTAAATACAGGTACTTCGTTCGTTGCCTGGCAACGGCAAGTCAAGGTCACACTACAAGCCGCTTTTCGGTTTAGAATCACGCGTTTGACGAAAAAATAAATACACGTGATATCTTAGTACACCCCCTCCCCCCTCGTGATATTTCGTGATTTTCGCTTAACCCCCTCCCCCCCCCCCCCCTTTAAAGCATCACGTGATTAATGGACGGTCCCCTTCTAGCTCCTAATAACGCAGGGCTCTTTTATTATGCGTATAAATCAGACAGAACCTCTTCTTTTGAAAATTAATTAATAAGTTTGAAGATTTTAGCATAACAGTCAGATTAGGTAGGTACTACACGATTAGGGACTACACGTTTTCAGAAAAAAAAAACATACATTTATTTAGAACGATTATCGATTATTATATAACAAACGCGTGAATATTGTGGTAAAAAAAATACAAAAAGAATCTCTCCGGCGGGGAATCGAACCCCGGTCTCCCGCGTGACAGGCGGGGATACTTACCACTATACTACCGAAGATGTGATTACAGCAAACGAAATTTGCGATATATCGTTGCGATTTTTAGAAGAACACTATAATAGGGGATGATCACATTTTTTTTTCTTTGTCCGTCGGGTAGTTTATTGAAAAGTATTGGACACGTATTTTTTCTTTTTTCACGTGGTCATAAAATTACGGAGATATATTGAGTTGAAATGGCGCATGACGTCACATGTAGGTAAGTTTTATACCTACTTGTGACGTAGTAAGCCCCCACTCTCCAACTTTAATGAGATTTAACTAAGTAATTTTTTGATATTTTGATAAAACAAAAAATACGTGTGTAATATTTTTGTATTACCTGTCTGACGGACAAAATAGAATGTCGTTTTCTTTACCCAGTCCGCACCCCTATTCATCATTAACGGCTTACATTTTCACAACTCTGTTGGAATCGGCTTCCAGTTTAGACTGGAACCGAACGCAAACTGCATACTAATATTTTAAACGAGCTTGGGCCCACAGCTTTATCCGCGTATTGTTCCCCTGGAACGTACTACCGGGTTGAAAAGTATCCTAGGTGCTATTCCCATCCAGATCCACTGAGTAGTAGTACCCATTCAAAGAATAACAAAAATACATCCTCTCAAACTTACCCATTTATATTATTATAACTAGGACAGGATGTCGTAACTCTGACATCCACAACCCAGTTACTGGTTTAAAAGCTGAATGTTACTTTATTAAAATGGCAAAAACCAGCACACAAATGAACGGTTCGGTGCGTTAAAAAAGGTTGCATGAAAAAATACGACCCCGAGCTGCTAGATGAGACGCAACCCTAAGATGACGAATATGTGTTTTTGAATGTATTATAGTAACAATATAAAGGGTGTAAAACACCTCTTAACGAAGCCGAAAGGCACTGGTTTTCCCTGTCATTGCGATCATTTTTTTGTTCTGCACTATACCTGGGAACCTTCTAGTTACGGAGATATTAGGGGTCAAAGTTCCAACTTTTAGACAAGTATTTTTTTTAAATACAAGTTTTTAATGTAAGATTTTTACTTTAAACACCTCCACGACCCCCGTACTATTCAATCCGTCCATCAGCACAATGTTTTGAGTGCGTTACATTGAGGTCTACCACAAAACATGATTTTACACCCCCCAAAAAAAAGTCGTTTCCCGGCAATAATTTTTGCGTAAAGCTACTTAGTTTCATGAACAGAATGCTTGGTTGACGGCTTCGTGATGAGGTGATTTACACCGTGTATAATAATTAAAGACCATAAAATGATCATCGATGGAGGATATTTACTGAAAACATCATTGGTCTATCCTCGTCGCAACAATGTTGGTTTCGGCTTCCAGTCTAACCGAATGTAAACGCAAACTCAAAGCATTTATTTCAATTAGACCAATACAGGCACTTTTGAAAGCCAAAAACCAAAAAAAAAACGCAAAGCTACAGTCTCAGTCACAAGGCATAATAACTTGTGAAAGTACTGTAGTTGTATAATGCAGCTGAATACCAGTATTTTACATGGAGCGACTGCCTATCTGACCTCCACAAACAAGTTCCTGGGTAACACGATACCCCTTGGTAAGATTGGACATGAACTGACAAACACGTTAAAATAATGTACAAAAATAATTATGTATAGATAAAATCTAAGCAAAAATTTTAAAATGTTCTATCAAAATCATGATTAGAAATAGTATTAATAATTACCTTCTCAGTAAATAAACACAAAAAGAATCTCTCCGGCGGGGAATCGAACCCCGGTCTCCCGCGTGACAGGCGGGGATACTTACCACTATACTACCGAAGATGTGGTCAACAATGTCGAAATTTGCGACTTATTAATACCTCCTACAAAAACCATCGCCTCTTTCAAAGTGGGGTAAGCAGACATTAAGACATGTGTTTAAAATCTGGCCATTATTATGGCAAGATTTTAAAACATACGACAACATACATTTATTTTCAAGCAACTTTGACCTACAAGGTGTTGTTTTGCATTCTCGTCAAATTCAAGGAGGTAACTATGCTAATGATTCTCGTCCCGAATCAATAATAAAATGGGTAGGTAATTATATTTCTTGTCTTATTTATAAAATACTGTAAGTGTGAACCACCCTTATTTTAAACGCAACCCATCTGATCTTCGCCCTATAACCGCGCTTTCGCGGTTATAGGGCGAAGATCAGACACATACAAACAATCTCAAACGTTTATTTAATAATTAATTTAATTCTTATCCCCTAGTTCACGTTAGGGGGGCTATTTTGAAATAAATAAATAAGCGTTTTTTAATAATGAACTAGGTACCGTAATTATAATTGATTATTTATGTCTTTTGTGACAACCTACTGAATTTTGACGAGGATGCAAAATAACACCTTGTATAAATAGTACTTACTATTGTACATCCCTAAACGCCAAATCGGGCTCAGAAACAAAGTCAAAAGCACTTTCCCCCTCAGTGTTGCTATGTTCCAAAATCATGGTATCCGTTTCAGTGTTGCCAGTGCACAATAATCTATCTTCATCGACAGTCAGTATGTTTTGATTTTGCAGTGACACTGGTTCCGCACAGGTCAGATTTTGGTATTTTTCGTTTGTTTTCAGTAAAGACGGGCGCATGTGGTTTAGATAGTGTTTTAGTGGACGGGTGAAGCAGTCACATTTTAGGCTGTTTCCTGGAAATTAAAATAGATTAAGGTTATTATGGAGACTTTTGACTTCAATTAAGAGCGTTTACGCCTTTCGACATTTCATACAAACTTTCAAGTCCTTTATTACCAAAATGACTAAACCAATTTTAATGAAACCTCATACGCATAAGCAGGATACATAGGTCTAAAAATTTACTGAAAAACTATAAATTATCTGTCAAAACAGAAATTTCCAATTATCTTTTTTTTAGATAAGACATTTCGAAAATGTTTTTAGTTACTAAAAAAAAATTAGACTTATGTATCCTGCTTATACGTATTAAGTTTCATTAAGATCGGTTCAGTCATTTCGGTAAATAAGGACTTGAAAGTTTTTATTAATTGCCGTAAGCTGTAAACGCTCTTAACTGTTAAGTTTTGAGGTCAAAACTTAATAAATTAAGAGGAAGGTATAAAGTTGAGGGCTTTATGGAAATGATATTTTTTTTTGACGTTGCCCCAAAATAGGAATTTCTCCTGTATCGTGTCATACACAAACAGTCAGAACTGGAACAACTATCTGAAGGCCATACAAATATTTGTACCGTGCGGGGATCGAACCCGCGACTCGCAAAAATCGTGTCGTCATTTTCTTTTTAACCTGTACTGTTCTAGTGTTGAGCAAAGACCTTCCCTAATTTCTTCTATGAACCCTTGTCTTGCGCCACCTCTATCAAATATATCTATCTTTTTTTGTTGTATATATATTTGATATATTTGTTAAGTTCAAAATTCCAATTAAAGTCTTGAAGACAAAGATATACTTTTAGGAAAATTAACCGCTTTTGAGGTTACCACCTCACCAGATTTGCCAAACAGATATAATTATGTCAATAATAATATGTTTTTATTATAGTATATCCCTATCAAATGATGATAAAGAGGTTTAATGCGGAAGTATTTTTTTTTAACTGATTGGCGATAATAATCAACTTAATGAATCATCATCTTCCTACCCTTGTCCTATGTCATTTAGGATCGGCGGAACATGTTATTTGATGATGATAGATGGGTCCTTAACATACCAGGTTTCCGCCATGCCTCGGAAAGCACGTTAAGCCGTTGGTCCCGGCTGTCATTTGTAGATCTTTGACAGTCGTTACGAGTAGTCAGAAGCTAAAAAGTCTGACATCCAGTCTTACCAAGGGGTATCGTATTACCAAGTTACTTGGTTGTGGAGGTCAGATAGACAGTCGCTCCATGTAAAATACTTGTACTCAGCTGCATCCGGTTAGACTGGAAGCCGACCCCAATGTAGTTGGGAAAAGGCTAGGCAGATGTTGATGATGGTGATACTAACCTTGGAACAGCACCACCAGCCCCTCATGCCTGACCTTCCTCACCAGCTGGGGCTCGAAGCTGGTCAGCTCATTATGCCTTACATCTAGTAACCTCAGACGCTTAGCTGACATGATGTTAGCGGTTGGCAGAGTTTGTAGCGAGTTGTTTTTGAGGTGCAGTTCTGTGATGTTTTCGGGGAAACTGAATTTGATTTCGGCTGGAATGGTAAAATAATTTGAGTTAGATAACTTATTTATTCATCTATATACATATTATTTACATTTTTATTATTTTTTTACCAAATGATATAAATAAAAAAAATATCTTTCATTTTAAAAGACATTTCGAAAATGTTTTTTTAGTAAATTTTTAGACCTATGTATCCTGCTTATGCGTATGAAGTTTCATTAAAATCGGTTCAGTCATTTCGGAAAATAAGGACTTGAAAGTTTGTATGCAATGCCGTAAGGTGTTAACGCTCTTAATAATATTTACAAATAAAGGGTGTAAAACAACTCTTAACGAAGCCGAAAGGCACTGGTTCTCCCTGTCATTGCGATCATTTTTTTGTTCTACACCATACCTGGGAACTTTCTTGTTACGGAGATATTAGGGGTCAAAGTTCCAACTTTTTGACAAGTATTTTTTTAAATACAAGTTTTTAATGTAAGAATTATACTTTAAACACCTCCACGACCCCCGTACTCTTCAATCCGTCCATCAGCACAATGTTTTGAGTGCGTTACATTGAATTCTACCACAAAACATGATTTTACACCCCCCAAAAAAAGTCCGTTTCCCACCATTAATTTTTGCGTAAAGTTACTTAATTTCATGTACAGAATGCTTGGTTGACGGCTTCGTGATTAGGTGATTTACACGGTGTATAAAGACAAGCCATCTTGTGGTTTCTGTTTGAATATTCAAATAATTTAAAAAATCAGATTTAATTCGAATTTAAACCACGCGAAACAAAGAAGAACATAAAAATATGTAAAATACTTACAAGTTCTTGATATCATATCTTTTAGATTATTATTGGATAAATCTAACACTTCCAACGATGTTAGATTGCCGAGGACATCTGAAAAATTTGATTCAGGAATTAAATGAATGTTTTATTGATAATTAATAAATAAAGATAATAAATAACATTACGCTTGTAATTCCAGATGTGTTAGGCAGAGACGTATCTAATAGTACAGTGCCCCACACCATTACCTGACCCATCTCACAAAGCCAAAAAGAGGCAAATGGGTCAGATAATGCTGCTCACTGACAACACAACCCATACAACCCATGTTGCGCCATTTATGTACAACCCATGTAGCGCCATTTATGTGTTTTATTTATGTTTAAGTCCCTTAGAATGGGGGGAAGAGCTCGTGGCTAAAAAATAACAGCCGCACGGGTCGATCTTTAAGGTTAAGCCGTGCTTGCCGAGGTTGGTCTGTGGATGGGTGATCATAATTACATGGACATGGACAGGAAACTCGAGGTGAGTTTCCTCCGTGCCTCGGAAAGCACGTTAAACCGTTGGTCCCTTTTTCCATCAATAGGGCACAAATCCAGACTCTACTCAAATATCACAAATAACACTTCGTCCCACCGGGAATCGAACCCAAGACCTCATGTTCGGCAGACGCACTCGCAACCAACGACCAACGTTAGTTATTTGATTGCTAGTTAAGAAAAAAATATAGTTCGTAATACTACACGCATGCGTTCGAGTGCTACGCATTCACTCTCGTTATTTTATTGAGCTTCTATAATATTTCGTTGTTTTCTTGTTGTATTATTTTTATTACATAAGTTTATCAAGGTTATTCTACTCATGGAAATTGAGCGAAGGCTGGTCACACCGAAGAGTCGAATGCAAGACTGTTTGCACGCCATCTTGCGTACCTAGTAGAACTACGTAGTCACAAATCTTGTAATACTGCCATCTCTTGGTGAGTTTTAGAAAATATTCTCCCTCCATGGCAGCGTTAAACTTGTTGGAAGTCGCATAAGAAGTTTCACTTTAATAAAAAATCCAAAAACCACTTACTATTCCTAATATCATTAATAAAGTTCCCAGCTAGCTTCAATGTCTTAACTTTTTGAGCGCCTAGCGTCAGGTCATGCGTCAACACTGGTATCTCATTGTAACTCAGGTCAATTTCCCGCAGTCTGTAGGGGATCCACGGACTCGCGGGGAACATCTTCTTCGTTAGGAAGCCGAATCTATTGTGGCTTAGTATTACCTGAAAACGTAGACATAGGTTTATTTTAAGTATCTAAATAGAATAAAATTGATTGTGTTTGGTGTTATATTATTTTATAGAGTTAAGAAGTTTCAAACCACTTTTAATATACCTTAAAGGGCATTGGGTATGTTTGTATGAACCAGTGGATTTTTTTTCACAGCGGTCACAAAGATAATTTTTGCTAACGTATAGTGGAATTTATGATAATAATGACTCCTAAAATAATTTTGCCGAAAATTATATCGGAGCTGAAATATCTGATGTCAAAGTTGTGTTGTTTCTACTAGCAGTTTGCATACTGTTATGTATTTTATCTAAAATTAGCTATTTCCTATCGTTTGCCGTTTGAGCCGATTTGAGTTCCCGATATTTTGGCGCTGTTGCAAACGCCATGAAGTTATTGCAGGTGGGTCTTTGCGCTCTCGACTCGATTCTATTCCATATTTATATGTATCGTTTTCAGTGTAAATGATATATTTGTAATTATAGTTAGCTTACCTCTTCTAAAGAGAGACAGTCGTCCAGTAACCCATGTGTTTTGTTATCAATCTTTTCCAAGGAGTTATGCGACAAATCCAATTTCCTGTAATTTAAGAACAACTGTGTCAGGTTGAGATGACGAGTAATATAGAAATATAGAAGAAGAACCCCAAATAAATTGGGATATGGGCAAGAATATCGGAAGGGTTCCAAGAGGGCCGATGCCTGCCAGGGCTGCGGGACTGTTCGAAAGAGATACCGTGGCCCTGGAACACAAAGGGCTAAGAAGGAACATGGATGGGTTTTAGTCAGTACAAGTCTGACACTCCCTCCCGCTCCGCCCCGAGCGGGAGGAGTCATTTGATGAATTCCCATACGAAAAACAAAGGGCAAGGAGATTGATGATGATTCAAATAATACAGCATGATTATACAAGATGTTGTTTTGCATCCTCGTCAAAATACAGGAGGTTGTCACAAAAGACATAAATAATCAATTAAAATTACGGTACCTAGTTAATTATTAAAAAAAGCGGATTTGGTAGTTTTTCAGTATTTCAGAATAACCCCCTTAACGAATGAACGTTTGAGATTGTTTGTATGTGTGGAAGCGCGGTTATAGGGCGAGAATCAGACGGGCCGCGTATAAAACACGAGTGGTTCACACTTATAAAGAAAAAAAATAAAAATGACCTACCCATTTTATTATTGATTCGGGACGAGGTTCAAAATCAAAATCAAAAGTCATTTATTCAAATTAGGCTGATAAACAGCACTTTTTGAACGTCAAAATTACAAGAGACAGTCCCCCAAAACGCCCGCCCTTCGCTAGTTCCTAGTGTTTTAGCTGGGAAGAAGAAGTGGCGGAACAAACTCCCCAGCAACACATCTGTCTGTTAGGTTAGAAGAACCAGATTCTATACAATAGTGTTCAAGTTTATAGAACCAAAGAATCCATTACATCAAATCAATGTCAGCTAGCACACACCAATAATAAAATAAAATATTAAAATATATGCTTAAGAGTAAACAAAGCCTCCAGACATAAAGGGCGTGCCCGCTTACACGTGCATACCGACGAGAAAAAAAAACAAAGTAAAATAAAAAAGTATAGTAAAAAAAAAATCTATGCATGAAGTTATCATGCATGCTAAATTGGAGAAAGAACATTAACATTGTCTTGTGTTCAACCCAGCGACCAACTATTCTTATCGTTTAAGTAGTCGTTAATGGAATAGTAGGCCTTTGAACAAAGGTTAGATTTCAGTTTAGCTTTAAACGCATTAAATGGCAAATCTAGAAAGGAAGATGGTAGCTTGTTATAAAAGGTAATACCAAGCCCTACGAATGAATTATGAACCTTATGAAGACGGTGAAAGGGAGCACGTAGTTTATGCTTATTTCAAGTGTTTATATTGTGAATATCACTGTTTTCATTAGCATAGTTACCTCCTTGAATTTGACGAAGATGCAAAACAACAGCTTGTATAACATCGCGTATTTAAAGTCCAAAGGCGGTTACGCAGTACCTTTAGTACACGCACTTTTCGCTAGATAAATCTAAGTCCCTTCGGGCAATTAAAAAAATAGTGCCTGGAGTCCCTCCGCGCGGAAGAAGTGCAACTTCGTAACGTGGAAATTAAAATAGGAAGGGGAAGGGGTAGAAAAAGTTTTTTTTTAGTAAAATCTAAATCAAGAATACCACGCGCATGTGCTTGGGATCTACCGACTCAATCTCTATCTCTCTCCTACTTTCTACCTTTGTGTATCTTTCTTTCTCTCTCCCTCTTGCGTTGGAATATTGGACATTATACACTGACATTATAGACACACTACACGCATGCATTCGAGTGCCACGCATTCACTCTCGCTGTCTTTGGAGCGTTGAACGTTTATCGCACCAATGCTTTCATAGCCCCTCCATGGTAGCGTTAAACGTTTAACGCAACCTTGTTGGAAGTCGCATTAGAAGTTTCACTTCAATACTGGTATTCAGCTGGTACTAACCTTAGCGCTACCAATCCTTTAAAAGCCTCATTAGGTACATGTTTCAGCTTATTTCCGCTCAGCGACAGATCCAGTAGCTGCTGTAACCCGTTGAACGTGCGCTGTGCTATGCTGGTCAGCTGGTTGCGTGAGAGATCCAGTTTGAACATGGTTGGCAGGTTACCGAAGGCTGAGCGGCTTAGTTCGGTTAGGTTGTTGTCCTGGAATGTACGAAAAGGGGTTTTTTAATAGCTATAATCGTTTTGCGTGGGCCCCCGCGATGTCGGCAAAGATGGTAACACACTGGACGCCTGACGGAGGACATCGACGTCGAGGTAGACCGCAGCGCAGGTGGTGTGATGATCTGATTTCGTTGGCAGGGCGAACAACGCTAGATATTGCACTAGAGGTTAGAAGAAGAGAAGGGGGGGGGGTCTTTGCCCAGCAGTGGAACATTTGAAAGGCTAACAAGAATTCTCAATTCTTTATTGCGTACCATAATGTAAATACATAGATGGAAGGGAAATAATTATATAAGTCACAATTATGGACCCTGTCGGGCACAACAAGATCAAGTAGGAGAGAGGAGGAACACTGGGTGCTTAATGTGATATATTATATTTTTAGTTACCTAGTTAATAAGTTACTGTTTTAATATTACTAAATAGAATGTTAGAATTTATTCAATCAATTTGTAACATTGTTAAAATCAGAAAAACTGGCCAAGTGCGAGTCGGACTCGCGCACGAAGGGTTCCATTATTTACAAAAACGAGCAAATAAAATCACTTTTTTGTATGGGAGCCCCCTTTTTGCGGATGGGAAATCATCAAATGACTTCTCCCGCTCTGGGCGGAGCGGGAGGGAGTGTCAGACTTGTACTGACTAAAACCCACCCATGTTCCTTCTTCGCACTTTGTGTTCCAGGGCCGCGGTATCTCTTTCGAACAACCCGCAGCCTATGGGACCCCCCTTAAATATTTATTTTATTCTGTTTTTAGTATTTGTTGTTATAGCATCAACAGAAATACATAATCTGTAGAAATTTCAACTAGCTACCTATCACGGTTCATGAGATACAGCCTGGTGCCAGACGGACAGCGAAGTCTCAGTAATAGGGTCCCGTTTGACCCTTTGGGTACAGAACCCTAAAAATTAAGCGTTTGCTCGCAGTTTCCCTAGTTTGAGGGTATTTCTAGCCTTTCATTAATACTGGCAACGGGATATTTTTCATGTTTACTATTTATTTTGAGTTCCTGATCTTTTGGCGGTGTTGCAATGTTGCGTCATGATCACGGATCAACAGAAGTTTTTGCGGGTGGGCGTTTATGGGCAGTCAAATCGGTGTACCCTCTTTCTTGTTCGTTTTTTGCACTCCATACCACTACCACTGTCGCTCACAACTCGATTCTGTTCCCGACACACGAAACTCACTGTGTCCGCTCGCGAAGTTTTTGGGCACTTTTGGTTTTTACACAGTTGAAACACTGGATTCCAGGCTCATGACAGTTGAAACCTATCCGCCGGTTCAAGTTCTTATATTTGGTAATTTCAATAGCTTTTCTTACCAGTCTAGGTATATAGTGGCGTTCTGTCGAGATGACCTGAGGGTAGGCAGAGGTGTAACTCAGTCCAGTGGTTCGATCCTGATTCCAAAAGATTTTTGGGTGTAATTTATACCCTTTGTTGTTCTTCGAGCTTTAACTATGTCTAAGCAGATAATCAAGTCAAGCCCAAGCTGCGTGGATATTGAACAAACACGTTTGGCAATAAGGACAACGGGTATAAAATTACAGACTTCTCGTTGCCCCAACCAGTGGCGATGGGCATAATATTGGGGACAACGGGAAAAAAGTTACTGACTTATCGTTATCCCCACCAGTGGGGCGGAGTAACGGGGACAACGAAACGACAGTTTTAATTTGATTGTCCCAATTGGTGGGGCTATGGCAGTAGGGGACAATGGGAATACACCAAAATTCGCATTTATGTCATATCTTACCTGTACATAAAGATACTGCAAACTAGTCAAAGTAGACAGCGCCTCCCAAGGCGGCTTCGTCAAGCCATTCTGCGACAAGTCCAGAGCTTGCAGCGTCAGCAAGCTAGAGAAGCTGTCCGACGCCAGCGAGTCGGACAACATGTTGGCCGACAAGTTCAGTCGGAGGAGAGCGTTCATTGTTGGCCATGTGTTGGACTTGATTTCTGTTAAGTTGTTGTGGGCCACGTTTAGTTCGCTGTGGAGAAGGAAAACATATTTTTATAACAAGTTAAATCTCACCTGTTCTTTATGTGTCAGGAGAACAGAAAGGGTCGATTTATAATATATACTAGCTGTGCCCGCGACTTCTTCCGCGTGGTATTTAAGAAGTAGCCTAAGTTACTCCTTATCACATCAGCTATCTGCCAGTGAAGGTCCCGTCAAAATCAGTCCAGTCGTTCCAGAGATTAGCCGGAACAAACAGACACAAAACAATATATTTTTCTTTCTATGTTTAGGTTTAAGTTTTTAATGCTGTATGCACTTGTGGCATGTGCCAAATAAAAGTATTTTCTTTCTTTCAGTGTTTAAATATGGGAAATAATAAACGAAGCGAATAAATAATATATTGGCGACTGGTAATAAGATACTTTAATACTAAACCGAGCGGAGTTAAATTAATAAATGCCGTACACCTACCTTACGGCATTTATTAATTTAACGCCGAAAAAAAATAAAATTAATTTAAACGCTCTTAAGTCAGCCAAAAATTTTGTATAACTCTCACCACTTACGTTGCTGCTATTATAAATGTGAACGTTTGTGAGGTATAGGATAGGTAGGGTATAGGATGTATGGATGCATGAATAGATGGATGGGTAGGTGGGTGGGACTATGAGTAGATGGCTGGATGGATGGATTGATGGATGGATGCTAGTTCTGAATAAAACTCTCACCCCAAACTGATAGGTATCTGGAACAGCTTCTGCAGCTGGTTATAGCTGATATCAATCGGCCGCGCGCTCACCAGCTTAGCCAACCTGCCTCGCGAGATTTCGCGAGGCAGGTTCACAACCGTTCACAACCGACTGTGAGACAGATCCAGCTCTAATCTTATCTTACCTTATTACTTATCAGGGTGGATGGATGGATAGATGGATGGCTGGATGGGTGGATGGATGGCTGGATGGGTGGATGGATGGCTGGATGGGTGGATGGATGGTTGGCTGGACAGATATATGCATGGACGGATGGATGGATAGATGGATGTATGCATGGAAGGATGGACGGATAAATGGATGGATGGATGTATGAGCTGGTGGGACTATAAATAGGTGGCTGGATGGATGGATGGCTAGTACTGAATAAAACACTCACCCCAAACTGATAGGTATCTGGAACAGCTTCTCCAGCTGGTTATAGCTGATATCAATGAGCCGTGCGCTAACCAGCTTAGCCAAGCTGCCTCGCGAGATGTCGCGCAGTCGGTTATGAGACAGATCCAGCTCTAAGACTGTTGGTATGGTACCGAAGGTCGCCGGCTTTATGACTTCGAGGGAGTTGTGGCTTAGGTTTAGGAATCTGTAAATATAGAAAAATAACATAACGTCACGCCTGTAATCCCAGAGGGGTTAGGCAGAGTTGTACCTAATAATACACCATAATACAGCCAGTTATGTTTAAGTACCATGTAATAGGGGGTGAGCCTATTGCCATCAACTGGGCACAAATCCAGACTCTGTGGCTGCTAATGGGAAATTCCTGATGGATAAACCCAATAACAATTTGCCCCACCCGGGAATCGAACCCAGGTGCTCAGGCCCAGCTGTAGCGATGGGGTTTCCTCTTCAAAGGGTCAGGCACAAGTATACCATAGTACATCCAATATATCGCTTTATTTGAAAAGACATGTACAATAACAGAAAATCCAAGTAATTGTACAGTGCAAAGAAACATATTTAGAATAAAGTATGATAAAACATTTAAAATAAAGTACATAATTAAAATTACAAAAAAAAAAAGTCATCTTTCATGCATCCTCCTAATTAATGAATTAATATTAAATGTACAGTAAAAAGAAACATATTTAGAATAAAGTATGATAAACATAATAAAAAAGTACTTAAAATTACAACAACAAAAAAGTCATCTTTCATGCATCCTCCCACAGAACAAGCACAAAAAAAAATCATCTTTCATTCATCTTCTCAAAGAAATTTTGTTTATGTTTCACTCAAGCGGTACATTCGACAACAAACAAAGATGGCAGCGCGGTGCACATGACGTTCAACCAATCAGCGCGCAAGGTAAGTTCCGTCGCACTCTATTTCACAATTTCACGGTTTCAGTTCGATAGATTATACACACATATCCTACCACCAGACTGTTCCATACTCCTTTCCGAAATTCAAACCTTGGGCTCAACGCTACGAATATGTAGAAACTACAATAGTTCCTGCACATCTATGGAAACCGATTTGTTCGGTGTTTCCCTCCACAAGTTTAAAACATCAGTTTCTGAGGTACGGGAGTGCGCTAATAGGGGATGATCACATTTTTTTTTCTTTGTCCGTCGTGTAGTTTATTGAAAAGTATTGGACACGTATTTTTTCTTTTTTCACGTGGTCATAAAATTACGGAGATATATTGAGTTGAAATGGCGCATGACGTCACATGTAGGTAACTTTTATACCTACTTGTGACGTAGTGAGCCCCCACTCTCCAACTTTAATGAGTTGTAACTAAGTAATTTTTTGATATTTTGATAAAACAAAAAATACGTGTCTAATATATCTGTATAACCTGTCTGACAGACAAAATAGAATGTCGTTTTCTTTACCCAGTCCGCAATTTAATTTTATTCTTTTCTGTAATAACTTGTATGTATTGCTGTTGGTGTACCAAATAAATAAATAGAATATAATCTCCCGAAAAATAATTCGTTAAATTGTAAACAGTATGTTAATGTTCACAATCATCACATCCAGTCTTACCAAGGGGTATCGTATTACCCAGTTACTGGGTTGTAGAGGTCAGATAAGCAGTCGCTCCATGTAAAATACTGGTATTCAGCTGCATCCGGTTAGACTGGAAGCCGACCCCAAATTTATTAGAAAATGCTAGGCAGTTGATGACTCAAAACTTTTAAAATAAACTTACCTTATAGAAAACAGATTCTGGAACACAGCATTAAATATCTGACTGATATTATTATAAGATAAATCTACTGTATTTAGCTCATACAACTTTGGGAAAGCCAACTTCTGTATGGACTCTATTTTGTTGTATGAAGCATTCAGTATTTGTATGCCTGACATGTTTTGTATGGGTATCTGAAAGAAAGAAAAGGATTTTTTTAAAGTAATGTAAATAAAGGGTAAAAATAATTTAATAACGAAAATAAGAATAATTTATTAATTATATTTAAGTCCTAAGTAATAGAGATATAGCCATCATCATCATAAGCCTATAATGTTCCCAGTTCCCAATACTGGGACACAGGCCTCCTCTCTATGAGAGGGAGTGGGCTGTAATCCACCACGCGGGCCCAGAGCGGGTTGGTAATGATGAAATGGGGGGCCTGGAGCTCTGAAATACAAGCCTAGGCTTAGTTTAGACTCCAGATCTCCCCAAATTACAGCTTTCTGCCAAACTACCTGTCAACCTTTGTAATAACCTAACAAAACTATGATATAATTTGTGGAAATGTATAAACGTTTTTATCTTTATTCATTTTACATCTTATTTTATATATCTATATATATAAAAGAAAGTCGTGTTAGTTACTTCACTTATAACTCAAGAACGGCTGAACCGATTTAGCTGAAAATTGGCAGGGAGGTAGTTTAGAACCAGGAGACGGACATAGGATACGGTAGGGTAGGGTAGGTAGGTAGGGTAGAGTAGGGTAGGTAGGTAGGGTAGGGTAGGTAGGTAGGGTAGGGTAGGTAGGTAGGGTAGGGTAGGTAGGTAGGGTAGGGTAGGTAGGTAGGGTAGGGTAGGTAGGTAGGGTAGGTAGGTAGGGTAGGGTAGGTAGGTAGGGTAAGGTAGGTAGGTAGGAAGGGTAGGGTAGGTAGGTAGGTAGGTAGGGTAGGGTAGGTAGGTAGGGTAGGGTAGGGTAGGTAGGTAGGGTAGGGTAGGTAGGTAGGGTAGGGTAGGTAGTAAGGGTAGGGTAGGGTAGGGTAGAGTAGGTAGGTAGGTAGCGTAGGGTAGGGTAGGTAGGATAGGGTAGGTAGGTCGGATAGGGTAGGTGGGTAGTAAAAAGTGCATTGCAACGCATGCTGGGTACAGCTAGTTTTTAATATTTCATAAAAAACTAAAAAGGTAAAAAAACATTTAAAAATATAAAAAAAAACAGGTTTCCGCCGGTATCGGGAGCAGGGTCCAAGCTACCCATTGGCGGCATAAAAACTCTGACACCATTTTGGACACTAACCACAAAGAAAGAATCTTACCTGCGAGAAATCAGTAAACTCATTATGCGCCATCTGCAGGGTATACGCGTAACTATTCTCATCGAAGGCCCCGCGACTGATCATAGACAACTTGTTATGGCTAAAGTCTAGCAAAGTCATGTTGTTACAGTTTTGGAACGCGCCTGGCTCTATGGTTGAGAGGGCGTTGTGTGAGATGTTCACTATGGCTTGATAGAGGTCAGTGAATGCTTGGTTTTCTATTATTGTTATGTTGTTTTCTGCTAGGTTTATCACCTGAAATAAAAATTTAAAAATATTATTATTATTAAAATTATCATATTACCTCTCTCGCTCAGCATGATTTTCTAGGTTCGATTCCACCAAATCTCGGTTTTCCACCATGAAGCGAGGTGTTTAAACAAGTGAGATGTTTAAGGCATTTTACAGCCCTCTCTCCCCCTTAGTGATAAGTCGTGAGGTTTTAGGCTACCCCTCCCTTTTCCCCCAGTATCACGTGTATTTTTTTATTGAAAAGATCAGATAGTCTTATGACCTGTTTAAAAAATACGGACGTTTTAGTTTAAAAAAAAACATCTTGCTCGGGTACTATATTTTTTTTTTTTTAATATTTTTATTTTTTGTGAAAAACATTATCCCCTTCCTCCCTATCATGATTAAACGCGATTTTTTCTGACCCCGTCCCCCCTATTCAAACCTCACGTGAGTAAAGAACGACCCCCGTGTGTTGCTGTGGGTGGAGATTATTGCGGCACTCCCCCCCCCCCAACTAAAATAGTAGAAAGTAATAAAAGGGTTGATGTTGTATGTTCATTCGATTATATTTGTTACAGTCAAAACTGCGAATCGCACAAAACCAATTTTGACCGGTGTCAGTCAAAACCCTTACTAATTTAAATAGCGTTTTCTCTATTACAAATATTTTGTTCGAAAACGCCTCAGTTTATTACCTAGAATGACTACAACACGACACGATGTTTTTCAAAGGGTCGCAAATTAAAACCTAACAACCAAATGAGTTTCTAAGTAAATGTTTTTTGCGAAAACCAAATTTTGGAAGTCGGTTAAAATAGTTTTTACTGGTCAAAAGTAGTTTTGACTAGTTAACAGTTTTAACTGTGACATATACACTCACTTCAGCATATTTAACCGCCTGGAACATCTGGAAGTCCACCTTACTGATCTTGTTCCTGGCCAGGTCTACCGTACCGATGCGCGTCACTGCGGAGAAGGTTCCGCGACCTATGTCCGAGATCTGATTGTCGTTGAGGTACAGACGCCTGGAAGAGAGGGACATAGTTTTAAAATAAGGCTGTAAGGGTTCCCACGTTTACAGCGTTATAAGAGGTGGTTTTTTATGTTTTTTTTTTATTAAGGACTATAAAAAAAAAAATTAGTAAAGCGTGGGGTGTTTGCTGTCAATTGTTATAATATTTTTCATCACACTTGCACGTAAACAGTGTCATAACATACAGGTTAACTTGGCTGTAATGCCCCTTATAAAACCCTAGGGCGGTAAGTAATTTTTTTTTAATTTACAGCACAGCATGACAGCACACAGGTCATGCAAGTTCAAGCAAGGAGTTTACACGCAATTGAAAAATTGTCTTAAAATGTTATTTAAACAGGAATTTCATTCAATCTCGCTACATGTTATTTAATTACTCAACTAATGTTCTAAAATCTAAATAATCGATAGTTTTTTGTATCAAAACGTCGTTTTTTTTTGTTTTTCATACTCCGTCATGGCTGTATACCTAGGTAAGTATTTGCCTTTAACGTTTCTGAAAAAAACATTTGTTTAATCTGTGGTGTGGGCAAACAGCCCGCCATCCGCAAATCAGTTCACGTATTTCGTATTATTATGTGCTGACTTGTGTATATTCATAATTATTAACTCGCAAGTGTGATGAAAAACATTGTATGTTTCACGGGCGGTACGGGAATTACGAACCTCGACTCAGAAAGCCCTCAGTCTTCGACTTCGGGCTTCTACTAGAGCCTCGATCGTAATTCCTTACTTACCGCCCTTAATACACAATATACTATTTCATCACACTTGCACGTAAACAGTGTCATAACATACAGGTTAACTTGGCTGTAATGCCCCATATAAAACCCTAGGGCGGTAAGTAATTTTTTTTTAATTTACAGCACAGCATGACAGCACACAGGTCATGCAAGTTCAAGCAAGGAGTTTACACGCAATTGAAAAATTGTCTTAAAATGTAATTTAAACAGGAATTTCATTCAATCTCGCTACATGTTATTTAATTACTCAAATAATGATCTAAAATCTAAATAATCTATAGTTTTTTGTATCAAAACGTCGTTTTTTTTTTTTATACTCCCTCATGGCTGTATACCTAGGTTAGTATTTGCCTTTAACGTTTCTGAACAAAACATTTGTATAATCTGTGGTGTGGGCAAACAGCCCGCCATCCGCAAATCAGTTCACGTATTTCGTAATAATATGTGCTGACTTGTGTATATTCATAATTATTAACTCTCAAATGTGATGAAAAACATTGTATGTTTCACGGGCGGTACGGGAATTACGAACCTCGACTCAGAAAGCCCTCAGTCTTCGACTTCGGGCTTCTACTAGAGCCTCGATCGTAATTCCTTACTTACCGCCCTTAATACACAATATACTATTTCATCACACTTGCACGTAAACAGTATCATAACATACAGGTTAACTTGGCTGTAATGCCCCATATAAAACCCTAGGGCGGTAAGTATTTTTTTTTTAATTTACAGCACAGCATGACAGCACACAGGTCAAGCAAGGAGTTTACACGCAATTGAAAAATTGTCTTAAAATATTATCTATACAGGAATTTCATTAAATCTCGCTACATGTTATTTAATTACTCAACTAATGTTCTAAAATCTAAATAATCGATAGTTTTTTGTATCAAAACGTCGTTTTTTTTTTATACTTCCTCATGGCTGTATACCTAGGTAAGTATTTGCCTTTAACGTTTCTGAACAAAACATTTGTATAATCTGTGGTGTGGGCAAACAGCCCGCCATCCGCAAATCAGTTCACGTATTTCCTAATAATATGTGCTGACTTGTGTATGTTCATAATTACTAACTCGCAAATGTGATGAAAAACATTGTATGTTTCACGGGCGGTACGGGAATTACGAACCTCGACTCAGAAAGCCCTCAGTCTTCGACTTCGGGCTTCTACTAGAGCCTTGATCGTCATTCCTTACTTACCGCCCTTAATACACAATATACTATTAATGAGAGATATTGTTAAAAGATGTCTTCTCATTATGGAAACATCTTGATAAGCGCTCCAGGGTTTTTCTACAACGATTCTTTTTTGTTTGTCACACTATTCTTAATTAACTCTTTAGATTGCTACTTTTTAGATTGCTTTTCTATTAAAGGGTTTTTTTTTTTTTTAAACTATGTATTTTTTATTCACAACAAAAAAAATCGTTTCAAAGCAATATTTTTTGCGTTGGGTTACTTAGTTTGATGTACAGAATGCTTGTTTGTCGGCTTCGTGAAGGGTCCCCTTACACGTTTTATTATAAAACCTGTTTTTTTTTTTATATCCCATATTTTTAGGGTTATATTCTGTAGGTAAAAATAATACTAAAACTCCCAGAAAAAAAAAAGTGAGCTTACCTCAAAAACCTCATTCCCCTAAAACTATTAGTATCCAATTTCTTGATCTTATTATTGTCCAAATGCACGACTTTTATTACTGTATTCCTTGCAAACATACCTCTGAAAAACAAAAGATATTTACAAATTGATAAAAAGAATATAATAGTTATTCATAACACCCAAATTTTACAACAATTAGTGTTAAATATGTAGTAAAAAATTATAGTTTTAACCTTTTGAACGCCATTGTCACATATACGTGACAAGCAAGCGCGAGCCTTGTACGCCAACGACACAAATATGTGACAAAAAAATTGGTGCACTATAACACGAAATAAGCAATTTAATTAATTTCTTTTGTTTGTGTCTGATATGTCATTTTAAATATTAATTTATTTATTTATTTATTTAGAACATGGAGGACTTACAGCTAATAAAAACAAACAAGAAAGGGAACAATAGTCACCAGAGAGCCAATGACAAATCCTCACGTGTAGACATAAAATACAAATTTGTGGTGTGAGCACAGAAACAAAAAACACTTTAATTAAAGTAAAGTTAAAAACACTAATACATACTGGATCTGAAACTATAATTATATATAAATTAAAAAAAAAAAAAAATAAGTATATGTATTGAGAAAATAATAAAAACAAAAGCATACAATACAACCTACCGCTACTTGAAAAATTTGAGGCTTAAGCACCTTCTGGCCGAATTCACACTAATTGTGAATGGATCTAAATCAAATTCCTTGCATATATCATTGAAATGTTTGCTTGCACGCACAATATAACTGTTCTGCCTATAATTCGAAGATGTATGGGGTACTCGTATGGGTGGATTAAACCGAAACGTTTTACTTGGCACATTAAAATAAAACTTAGACAGTAGTTCAGGGTTATCAATGTTGTTATTGAGGATTTTTAATAAGAATAAACAGTCAGCTATTTTACGTCGATCTGCAAGTGGAAGCAGGTGATACTTCTTACAGAGTCCAAGATAATCATTTGAATGATATGGAATCTTTTGATGAAAGCAGAGATATTTTATGAATCGTCTTTGAATGTTTTCAATGCGGTCAATGTATTTACTATAACGCGGATTCCATATCTGAGACGCATACTCAAGCTGACTTCTTACAAAGGTACAATACAAAATTTTTAGTGTTTTAGCAACTGCAAAACATTTAGAGAGACGTATTATAAACCCAAGAAGTTTAGAAGCTTTTTTAACAATTGCATCAATGTGTGTGTCAAAAATTAACCTACTATCGTGATGAACGCCCAAGTCACGAATAATATTGCACCTTGGCAAGATGTGGCCACCCAGAGTGTAGGTAGTGGCTAGGACTGCACGTTTTCTAGTATAAGTGATCACCGAACACTTAGAAGGGTTGAGATCTAGTTTATTGGCCCGACAATACTCTTCAAGCCGATACAAGTCAGCCAGAAGCGCTAGTTTATCTTCGAGCGTTGAGATAGTGGCAAAGATTTTCATGTCGTCGGCAAAGCATAATAATTTGGAGGAATGGAGGCATTGATCGATGTCATTCACACAGATCACAAACAATAAAGGACCGAGCAATGAACCCTGAGGCACTCCGCTGGGCACCTTTACCCAACTAGACATATAATTATTGAGTACTACTGCTTGTGACCTATTATCGACGTATGAAGCGAACCACCTTAAGAGGTCCCCACGTATGCCCATGCAGCTTAGCTTCTTAATTAAAATATCGTGGTCGATACGATCAAATGCCTTGCTATAATCTGTGTAAACCACATCGACCTGCTTACCATTATCCATAGCATCCGTAATGAAATCATTAAATAAAATTAAATTAGAAGTGGTAGACCGTCCTTTTAAAAATCCATGCTGAAAGGAGCCGAACGAGCTAGCAAGGGCGGGATATAACTGGTTATAGACAATCCTCTCAAATACCTTAGCTATAATGCACAACTTGGATATAGGTCTGTAATTAGTAATCTCGGTTTTAGACCCCTTCTTATGTACGGGTGTAATAAAAGCAGATTTCCATACTTTGGGGACAACACCTTGAGTCAAAGACTTGGAAAACAAAATTGAGATAGGTAGGGCGATGGAAGGCGCGCATTTAATTAGAAATTTAGATGATATGTTATCTGGGCCAGCACCTTTAGTAGGATCCAAGTTGCGAAGTAAACCAGTCACAACATCAACATTCACTTCTATGTGACAAATGTCAGATGAAGTTCTGTTAGTATCGAAAGGGAAAACAGGATTTGGATTTGGAGTATTAGATGAAGTAGGTTTGAGAAAAGTCGACATGAAGTAAGACGAGAAGGCCTCACAAATAGAATCTCCAGTGAGTAATGATTCATTGTTATAATTTAATGTATTGGGTATCGTGTTAGAGTTGTAGCGATTTTTAACAAAGGTCCAAAAGTGTTTAGGGTTATCTTTAATGGATTTTTCAGTTTGATTAAGATAACATTTATAACATGAAGCTTCCATAGTCTTGACTCTGTCACGTAAGTATTTGAAAGTTAACTCGTCCGATTTATTGCCGTAGATCTTGATTTTTTTTAGGTATTTAAACTTTTCTTTAATTGTTTTGACGAGTGACGAGCTGTACCAGACTGGGTATTTTTTATTACGAACTAGCTGTTGTGGTATGTGTTTTTTTTGAAGCTGTTTTATAGTATCGATAAAGTATTCGACTGACTCATCCAGTGATCTGATTGAAAACTCATGCTCCCAATTGATTCCAGAAATTTCGTCATTTATAGAATTAAAATCACCTTTGTTATAGATATATCGCAACCGCGGCGTATGGTCAAGAGGAGGTGTTTCAAAGATGTCAAAATTGATTAACAATACAGGATGATAGGGATCAATAGGTACCAGAGGGTCAGTACACTCACTAACACAGACTAACTTATTTGAGAGGACTAAGTCCAACAGTTTCCCGTACCCATTAGCTACCCTATTATATTGTCCAAAGTCCAGCGTACATAACTCGTCCGCGAACAAACATTCGTCACTAGTGGCGGGGTTCACTGGGACCAACGAAAGGCTATTTGATTGAGCCCACGAGATTCTACTCATATTAAAATCACCCAAAACCAAGAACACATCTGATGTTTTATTCAGAGCTGTATGGCTCAATTTAGATATGAAGTTATTTAATTGTTCCGAAAACGAAAACCCTTTATTTTGTTTACACAAGTAAACAGCGCAAATATATAGGTTCACGTATTCTCGTGACTTCGAATTTTTAAGCCGTAAGTTGATCCAGAGATCCTCCGCCGAGGAGTGCAGGAGCGGTTGCGGAGTGACAGGTAACTCCCTACGCGTCGCTATAAGCACACCACCACCTCTCGTTTGTCCAGTCATAGCATAATCCCGGTCGCGGCGCCACACTAAATAACGATCATCAAACAACTCTGAATTCAACAAACCATCCATTAACCACGTCTCCGTTAAAACAATAACATCATAGGAATTCTGTAAAACCTGACGGTAGAATGAGTCTGTCTTTGTTCGCAATCCCCGTACGTTCTGATAATATACAGAAAGACAATGTTCACTGTTCTTAGCCATTGCACATACATCGAACAATATTTGAATAAGCACCAACAACAATATAATATGATAAAACTTGCCAATTTATAACTAGACACTTATTAGTTCCACTTAAAAATGGTATAAATTCAAAGTGAGGGTAAAAATAAGTAAATTTAGCAAGAACGTTTAAATCATCCGATGTCAGGCAGTACATGACTGTGCGAGCAAGCAAGCAGCAATATATCACACGCATATGAGTAAGCGAGACAAATATATAGTTAAGTATTGGAACTTGAAGACAAACAGCGCGATAAGGAATACAACAGAAGCTCATTAGCAGTGCCGAGGTGCTAAACCTTTTACAAAAATAAACTAAGTAACAATTGATGTGCGAACTTCGAGAATTTTTAAAGGTAGAAAAGCAAATGGTTAATGTTGTATGTAAATAGCGGTTTAAACAATTTTGTTTAAATCAAATTCCTTTCTCACTATAAAGGTTTTGCAATTGACATCCTTGCGCACATGAATTTTACCGTGTTTAACCCAAACGAATTCATAGCGTTTCTCTTTAGCAGCAATTTTAGTAATGTTCAGGAGTTTTTTGGATTCCGCACTTAAATGGTCGTTGACATAAACACGTTGAGACACTCCTTGAAAACCTAAGTCCAAGGTGGAGAGATCTTTATCAGCACGCGCAGCCGCAATAAAATCTTCCTTAATATACCTGTTGAGGAAGCTCACTATCACTAATTTTTCCTTCGAATTATGTATAGGCACCCTCGAAATGTAGTTAATTTGAGTCTTCGAACACTTGTAATTAATTTTGCAGCTGATGGCGTCAACGATCGAGAACAAGTTCTCATCCTTCTTCAGGGGGACACCCTTAATCTCCACATTATTTAGCCTGGATCGCTGATCAAACGAGGAAAGCTCAAGCTTTGTTGAGGCTAATTCTGTTTGCAACGATGAGACAGTGTCCCGAAGTTTCTCAAACTCGGAGGTTTTATTTTCAAGTTCAGCAAGTCTGGTATCGAATTCATCAAGTCTACCACTGGAAAAATCACAGCTTTTCTTAAGCTCGGTCAACTCATTTTTAATAGATCGAATGTCGCTTACTAGTGTTGGTAAGCTTAGCAAAAACATCTTAATAAGAAATAAGTTAACAATAATTTAGAAATACCTTTTTTAATTTGTATGTATTTGCGGTGAATTTGCGGCTTGGCGTGGGGGGCACGCGCGTGCGATCATGCTCTGGCGTTCATAAGGTTACAAAACACGCTTTCTCTTATTCTTCTCAGCAAAATATATGAATAAGTATAATTTTTTATTATTAATGTATTATAATGTTGACAATAGGGGATAATCCTATTTTTTTTTCTTTGTCCGTTTTGTAGTTTATTGAAAAGTATTGGACACGTATTTTTTCTTTTTTCACGTGGTCATAAAATTACGGAGATATATTGAGTTGAAATGGCGCATGACGTCACATGTAGGTAAGTTTTATACCTTCTTGTAACGTAGTACGCCCCCACTCTCCAACTTTAATGAGTTCTAACTAAGTAATTTTTTGATATTTTTATAAAACAAAAAATACGTGTCTAATATTTTTGTATTACCTGTCTGACGGACAAAATAGAATGTCATTTTCTTTACCCAGTCCGATCCCCTATTGACGACTGGCACTGTTGAAAGTTTTATCACGGCTTAGAAGCATGTTAAAAACCATATGGACTTACCTCGGTATTTCTCCAAGTTGGTTATGACTAGCATTACACCAGCCCAGTTTACTCAGATCCCCGATATGGCTTCCATCTAACTTTGTCAAACCATTGTGGCTGAAAACATAAGTCAATATCACATAACATACCCTCACAGCTGCAAACCCCGAAGGGTAGGCAGAAGCAGGGCTTTAAATAACGGTAAAATTTTCGTAACGTTACCTTCATTTGTCAGTGTTACCGTTAATATTAAAATAACGTTAATAGATTTAACGTTATTTTTCCAAATTTTTATCGTTAATTTTTATAACCGTTAATTGCAACAAACCTTGCCTTGCGAACGCCGCATTTCGTGGGTCGCTAGGTCATGGTTGAGGGAGTCAGTATATGGTTAGCAACTTAGCATCTCACATACCACACACAACCTTGAATGTGACCGGGTTTTAGATAAATTAACGGTACAGTAACGTTATTATCGTATATTAGGTTAATTGTATTTAACGTTAAATTACTGGTAATGTTATCAATTAACGTTATATTTTTGTAAAGTTAATAAGGTATCACATTGGAATTAACGTTAAGTAACGGATATTTTTTTGTTAGTTGGTAACTTTAACAAGCCCTGGGCAGAAGTGTACCTATTAGCCGCTAAAGTAATTTCTGGGTACTAATGTCCATGGGAAAAAGTACACCCACATTTTCGCCAATTATGATTTAAGTCTCATGTAATAGGGGACGAGCTTATTGCCATCAACCGGACATAAATCCAGACTCCGTGGCTACTACTGAGACATTCCTAATGGAAAAATCCAATAACACTTTGCACAGCCCGGGACTCGAACCCAGGAGCTTATGCATAGCGACCCTGGACTCGAACCCACGACCTTATGCTCAGCAATCGCGCTTGGAGCCACTAGACCAACCTCGCAGTTAAAATAGAATAAATAGAAGTATTTAAGTGCACACAAATGTATCGTTGTTAATGCCACAGGTATCGGGCGTAACCATCGTCTAGCCGACGCAGTCGGGTAAGGAAAACAAATAATGTCAGTTATGTATTCTCTGCAAAAGTCAGTACAAAAATGCTTTGAGTAATTATAAATGTAAAACTGCATCAGTAACAAAAAGAGTTCTTGGTGAAATAATGAAAAAAAAAATATATATAGTGACAAAGTGCTCCACTCGTTTATAATAAAATTAGAGATGCCATGCCATGATAAAATAATTAAATTTATACAATTGAAAAAAAAAATTGTTCTTAATTGATAAATAGGCGTATACTGACGAATACCTAAATGACGAATTAATTTAGAATTACAAATATTGAGTTTTGAGATTATTTGTTTTTTTTTTTTTTTTTTTCCCTTATTAGTAAGAACCAAGTTCTTACTAGATAATTGCAATCTAGCCTAAGAAGACTAATAAACAATTTAAATCTAACTTATTATGCTACGTTATAAATTATGTTAATGCTAAGAATAGTGTCCATAATTAGGTATGCACTTTTACACACGTTCGTAACACTTCCTTAGAGTCTGGTAAAATTGATAAAACACTTTGTTCATGTGTTATATAAATAGCACAACATTGTTACTATTATTGATTCACTTACACTACACTAATTCAAATGGTTTAGTTCTCTTTAGTCTACGCACTATGCCTGTGTTGTCTAACAGCTGGATTGCCTCAACATTCACGTGTCGATGGAGTCTGTGTTCGTGGGCTTCAGCAAATTTTTGTATGATGGTGGTGACGAATTCCATGTCGAGGTCACGGTGGAGGTCATCGTTTCTTATGTACCAGGGTGCATTTACAGCAGCCCTGAGTACTTTATTTTGGAACTGTTGAATTATTTTGACGTTGGTTGGCTTAGTACAGCCCCAAAGTTGGATACCATACGTCCAAATTGGCATCAGGATATGCTTGTATATTATCAGCTTATTATGTATTGATAAACAGGATTTCCTTCCCAGTAACCAATGCAAACGTTTATAACGAATATCGAGTTCCTGTTTTTTCTTTTTGATATGGGCTTTCCAACGCAGCTTGGCGTCGAGAGTTATGCCAAGGTATTTGGCTGTATTAGCATAAGGTATTTGCATACCATTTATGTAGAGTGGGTGGTAGTCACTGTGTTTGTTTGTGAAGTTAATGTGAACTGATTTTGACTCATTCAGATTGATCTTCCACTTTTGTGTCCAGTCGTAAACTTTGTTCACAGCTAGTTGAACTTTCTCTACTGCTTCTCTGTGGCTTGATCCGGTGGCCATAATAGCAGTATCATCTGCAAAGGTCGCTATGGTGCTGTTTTCCAGCTCTGGGATGTCACAAGTGTATAACAAGTACAAAATTGGGCCAAGCACACTTCCTTGAGGCACCCCAGCTTTTATGGTTTTTAGCTCGGAATATGCGTCCTCTTGGCGTATTCTAAACATTCTTTTAGTTAAATACGACTCTAGGATATCTACAAATTCTGGTAGCATGCGTCTGAGCTTAAATATGAGACCCTCATGCCAAACTTTGTCAAAAGCTTGCGCGACGTCTAAGAACACGGTAGCACAGACTTCTTTATTTTCTAGCGTTTTTTCAATAACATTAGTTATTCTATGTACCTGGTCTAACGTTGAGTGTTTTTCTCTGAAGCCAAACTGGTGATCTGGAACTAGGTTTTTATCTTCTATTACTGGTTTTATCCGTTTTAATAACAGTTTTTCAAATAACTTTGATAGTACGGGTAACAGAGAAATGGGTCTGTATGATGATGCTTCGTGGGGAGGTTTCCCAGGCTTCGCAATCATAATGACTTCAGCAACCTTCCATGGCTCAGGTACATATTTTAAGATAAATGAAGCATTTATTAGTTTGGTCAGCTTTACTATGGCTTTGCGTGGGAGGCGTTTTAGAATTTCCCCTGTGATGAGGTCGTAACCGGGAGACTTTTTTGAGCTAATGTTGTTTTGAATTTCTCTCATTACTTCCTTAGGAGTCACAAGCTTGATTCTTTGGTTTTGTGATAAATTTACACTCTCATGTATTTCTACAGAGCTTTCGTTGGGTTGAAAGGTTTCTTCTAAATGTTGAGCAAATCGGAACGCCTTTTGGTCATTGCTTATTGCCCATTTTCCGTTGCTATCTCTGATGGGCGGTATTTGTATAATCTGCCTTTTTAGATTTCTCGTTGCTTTCCAAAGTGAGTAATCCGTTGATTTGTCATTGGTAAGCTGAAGAAGGTTGGTATTCAGAGATTCATCCTCAAATTGTAGAATTTTTCTCTTTAGTCGTTTAGTTAGGTTATTTAGTGTTGTTTTATGACGCGGGCACCTTGTTTGCTGCCACAACTTCCTTTGTTTTCTTTTCTCTGATAGTAAATCCACAATTTCTTTAGGATAGATAAATCCCTTATATTTGCGTTTTAGCTGAGGTGTATTGCTCCACGCACATTGTTGAATATTAATAATAAATTTGTTTACTTCTGAGTCAAGCTGATCTTGCGATTTTATCGGAGTTTTAAGGTCGATAATATTATCTAGATCAAGAGCAAAACTGTCCCAATCTGTGGACTTATTAACCAAGGTTAAGTGGCTTTCTTTTAATAGGATTTTTTGACTTAGCATTAGTATAATCGGAGAATGGTCAGAGTTCATAGTAAAACTTTCCTCCAAACTGATGTAATTGGTGGATATATTTTTGCAGATGAAAAAATCTATAAGATCCGGTATTTTCTGGTGGTCAGTGGGCCAGTATGTAGGTTTGCCTGTACTCATTACTTCACAATGTGTTTCTTTAACTGCACTTAAGAGCTGTCTTCCTTTAGTTGTAGTAAGTCTTGAACCCCAATGCGTATGCTTAGCATTAAAATCGCCGCCTAGGATGAATCGCTGGCCTAATAATTCAAAAAGATGTAAGTATCGCTCTTTTCTTATCATGTGCCTAGGAGGCGAGTATATGGCTGCAATGGACACTTGACAAAACTTAGTTTTAACAGATACTGCCACTGCTTGAATGTCTTCTTCTTCATATTTACACTGCACGTAGTGACTAATGTTTTCTTTAATTATAACCGCACTACCCCCCCTGGCAGAGTTGCTAGGGTGGAGGGAATTATATATCATGTATCCTCTAAATTTGATAAAAGATTGCTTTGTGAAATGCGTTTCGGAGATTAAACACACGTCTATGTTTTCTGTATCTAGGACCGCCTGCAACTCATGCTGATGTTTGAGGAGTCCATTGGAGTTCCACGCCATTATTTTGAGTGTGTTATTCATTTTTGATTATTCAAGACAGCTGTTTTAGTGCTGGATTCTAGCTTCTCTAATCTCTTATCAAATGAGGTAATGCACTTCAAGATCTGGTTAATCTTATCCTCTAAGTTCAGAGGTTGAGATCCTTGTTTTGCAGCTTGAGCGTAAGTACCAATGTTGGTTACTTGCATGGCTGGTTGTTTTGCAGTTGACTGGACACTTGCTTTCTGCGCCTGTTTACCAGGGTGTGTTATAGGAGGAAACTGTTGGGTATTAGGCACCGTAGGTTTCTTTTTTAAAACTTTATTTTTCATAATTTGCATCTGTTTGGCTACTTCACACCCTCTATAATTGGCAGGGTGAGGTAGGCCGCAGTGGATACATTTTGGTTTCTCTTGCGGAGATTTGGTACAATTGGCTGTAAGATGCTTGCCAGTGCATTTCACACACCTTGGCTCTTTTTGACAATATTTATGTGTATGCCCATAAGCTTGGCATCTCTTGCATTGGGGAATGAGTGCTGGATTTTTGAGTGGATGTATTTCAATTTTACACCCTAATATGTACTTAATGCCGTAGATTTTGTTGACATCTTCATCGTTATAAAATGATAAAACGAACATGTTGAGTGGTTCTTTGGTTTTCCAGCTCAATTTACTATCTACCTTTTCTATTTTTAGGCCTTGGGTTGTTAAATCTTCCTTAATTCGATCTGGTTGGCAAGAAGAGTGTAGTTTCTTTACCACAACTCTAATTGGTCTAGCCTGCTTGTTTTCGTATGAATGCCAGTGGTAGTCTTTTTCAGACAAGAACCTGGCAATTACTCTATATGAGTCTTCTGATTTGGCGTTAACCTTCACACAATCCCCATTCATCATTTTTGCTGTAAATGATTCCGCTGGTTGGCTTTCAATTAACGAATCGTAGAACGTTTGATAGTTCTTGATTCCGTCTATTATGATTGGCGGTGGTAAGGGCACTTTTTTGACCGAAGTCACTTTCTCATTTTTTTGATGATTTTGATGATTGTCTTGTTGGGCGCTTCCGGGTTGTTGTTTTGGAGAGAGGGAGGTGTTAAGCTTCCTTTTCTTCCTGCTCTTGGCCCTAATCCACTCAGTCTCTTTAGCAAGGTCATCCTCGTCTGTACAGTATTCCACGTCGTTTTTTGTAGTCTGAGCAGGTTCTGTAGTCCCTTTTGTTTCTTTGATGCAGTTCAATTCTCCTTGAAGTGTCTGAACTTGTTCCTGCAGGGCATCAATTTGTACATTCAATTTACGTACCATGACTTGCAGGTTTTCTCTATCTGTTTTCTCTTGGAGATAACAGTCATATAACTGCCTTTCTAGGTCAGTTTTAATAGTAATAGACTTTTTTGTAGCCATTATTAAGTTGTAAGGCGAGTTTAACACCTATACAATAAGTTATTGTAAACACTTCATGATTTCCGCACTTGTAACTAGGTCATGACACTGACCCCGATATATTGACGTAGGTACGCCGCGACGCGACGTTGTTGTGATCCGTCAGCAGAAAACTCTCGCGAAAGAGCTCGCGCGCGCGATCGTACGTCCGTGCACTATACTAGGTAGACAACAACTGATTATTTGTGACAACTAATATAGAGAACTATAATAACTTTACTTTTTTGAGGATATAGAATAAGATAACTTTGACATTTTAATTATTTTAACATAGATTTTTGACATTTTAATAATTCCTCATTTAGTTCTGACATAATTGGAGCATCCTACCAATATTATGACGGCACGGATGGCGCAGTGGTTGAGCGATCGACTGCTGCGCTTCGTGTCGCGGGTTCGATCCCCGCACGGAACAAATATTTGTATGGCCTACAGATAGTTGTTCCGGGTCTGG
Organism: Cerastis leucographa; assembly: GCA_963082945.1. NCBI lineage: Eukaryota > Metazoa > Arthropoda > Insecta > Lepidoptera > Noctuidae > Cerastis > Cerastis leucographa. The sequence continues at coordinate 10,320,548 of OY720373.1, read as the reverse complement.
CTGTTTGTGTATGTGAGTTTAAATGTTTGTAAACGCACCCACGATACAGGAGAAATTCCTAGTGTGGGGCAACGTTTTTTTTAACAAAAAAAATTATAAACGCGAAAGTTTGTAAGTATGGATGGATGGATGGATGGATGTTTGTTACTCTTTCACGCGAAAACCACTGAACGGATTTGGATGAAATTTGGCACAGGGGTAGTTTTTAACTTGGATTAACACATAGGATAATTTTTATCCCGATAGTACAATCCCGTGGGACAGTGATCGAACTCCACGCGTGCGAAGCTGCGGGCATAGGCTAGTTAAATAATATGTAATTGTTCAACTAATTTCTAATGCAATATCATTATTATTCAATAACATAGCGCTCTGTTCATCAAGCATAAGATTATTCTGTACTTTTTTAACTATGTTAACTTTATTGTTTAATTCCATACTGTAAATTACCTCAAATCCAAAACTTCGGTGTCCCTTAATCCTTTAAATTGTGCTCTCTTCAATGTGACTAGCTTGTTCCCGTGAAGATCTAACTTTTTTAGTTTTTTTAACACCTGGAAATCATCAAAAATACAAATTGCAATTTTTCACTAAGGGAGCGTTCAAGTATTGTATTGTATAGCGGGCTGGTTTCCGCATCTCCACGTCTAAAGCGCGTATTTTGCGTACGGGTGGGAACATTACTCCAATCACCCCATCTCCCCGAGAAAGGCCAGCAGCTCCTTGGTGTTGCTGACGATCTCGCGGAGAGTACCTGGGTTACCTAAGTACTTTGCCCTGTATGTTGCAACCTCTGGGCAGTGTAGAAGCACGTGGGCGTGAGCGTTCAAGTATTACGTAACGCAATTTTTTGGAGATTTTTGACCCCCCCTCCCCCCATGTAACGCGCCGTAACGTCTGTTTGTACCCCCCTCCCCCCCAAGGTAACGCGCCGCGAGAAAAAAATCTCTACGCGAATGTTCTCAAGGGTTAAAACAATGTTACGTAACGCGTAGTTCAAATGCGTCCCACCCCTGTAACACATCGTAACGTTTCAGAAGACACCCCCCCTCCCCCCAAATTCGTTACGTAATACTTGAACGCTCCCTATACATCACACGCGCGTGCATGCACATGCTACTGAGTGTGGCAAACTCGTCGGAAAATTCGGGTTGACTCAATTTGAATTTTCATCGACACGCTAAGAAGAACACGATCTTATCACGTTACCTGAAAAGCCTCCGGAGGTATGTCAGCCAGCAGTCCATTGGACAGATGCAGCCTCTCCAGCTTACCTACCGCCTCGCTGCCAGCGAATATTTCCTTGCTAAGCTTCGTCATCTTGTGCCCGTCTATGGAGAGGACTGATAGGTTGCCGAGGATCTGAAATGGTTACATAACACTTAACATCACGCCTGTAATTTGGGTTTTGTGGGAAATAACAAAATTGTATTTATGTTGTAGGGAGTTGCCAATAAAAAGTGTGATGAAAAGGGTTTTTTTTTGTATTTTCTAGCACGATATCGTCACTTTTTATTAGGGTTCAAACGGGACCCTATTACTGAGACTTCGCTGTCCGTCATTCTGTCACCAGACTGTACCTCATGATCCGTGATAGTTGAAATTTCTACAGGTTATGTATTTCTGTTGCCGCTATAACAACAAATACTAAAAACAGAATAAAATAAATATTTAAGGGGGGCTCTCATACAAAAAAGTGTTTTTTTCTTCTCTTTTTTATAAATAATGGTACGAAAAGGAATGGCGCGCGAGTCCGGACTCGCACTTGCCCGTTTTTTTTTTGTTTTCAAACATCGCGGTCGTTTCATTGGTTTTATATCCTTTACCAATTACACCTGCTACACAAGATTTGACAACAAACTGAGCCTCGACTTTTTTTTTGTATATTAAATAAGCTTGCGTTTGGCCGCAATTCGCCTGATGAGAAGCGATGATGTGGCCTAGCGTGCTCCACGCACGCTTGCCTAGAAGAAACCGATTTACTCGAACTTTGAAGAGATCCACATTATAATGACGAAGACTTACCATAAAAGCATCTTTCGGGAACACCTCAATCTGAGTATTAGTCATGTACAACTCCTGCAGGGTCCTGTTGACTCCTGCGAAGGCATACTGGTCGATGGTCTTGATGGGAGTGTCCACTATCTCTAGCACTCTGATTGTGGACCGGTGGAAGAGAGGGCCAAAGAGGTTTGCTGAAAAAAAGGTTGGAAATTATTAGTCTTACGTTCAAACGCGCGGAATCAAATTAATCGAAGTGAAGTACGTTATATTTCAAAAAAATAATCTATTATGCACTGGGATGCGTTCTGTCGGGTTCTCATTGTTTAGAGGGTGATAACACACATGAACGAAGCCGAATGGTACCTACTTGTTCTTTTCGTCATTGCGATCATTGGACCATACCCGGGAATCTTCTAGTTAACTACAAGATTCCCGGGTATATATTTTGAGGATCAAAGTTTCAACTTTTTCACACTTTTTTTTTTAAATATTTATATGTATTAAATATTCGTAATTTACTGTTAATACCTCCATGGACTATACTATTCAATGCATCCATCAGCACAATGTTTCTAGCGCATCACGGTGAGTACTACCATAAAACATAATTTGTCACCCCAAAAAAGTTGTTTCCGATTTTTGCAGAGTTTCTTAAAAAAGGCCTATAAAAGTGGCCTAAAAAACCTCTAGTGATTAAAAAACTACCTCTTAGCTATTCCACAATTTTCGATTTCAGTCATCTGCTGCATGTGTGTGCTACAAAAATAAATAATTACAAAACCATACTCACAAATTTTACACTCCTTCAACAACAGCCTCTCAACTGGCAACCCCAAACCAGCAATATTCCCTAACCCCACACTGAGCACAGCCAACCCTGTATTCTCACACCTAATGTACAGCCCTGTGTCCGACCCCTTCTCACAAACACAGGGGTACAATAGGGTGGTTGTAGAGTCTGTTGGGCAGGGGTAGACAGGGCCAGGGGGTATGTACTCAGCGCTTGAGTAGGTCAGCAGTGTTGCTAGCGTGAAAATTATTTTTGTGATCATTTTTGTGGGTGAGGGATCTGGAAATAAGATAAAAAGAAGTTTAGTGACTAGTCGGATAACTCTTTAACATTGTTTTTTTGTTAAGTTGTTGGTTAGTGTAGTTGAGCAAGCGCTACTGCTAAATATGAGGTCTTAGGTTGAATTCCCAGGTCAAACAATGTGTATTTGGGTTTTTTTTCTATCGTGAATCTCACAGGAGCTTCACAGCTTGGCTCATCGCCGCAAGGTTGCCTGCTTGTCGGTCTTCTACAGGGTGTACATCGGTAAGTGTGCCCAAGAACTCCACGACGTCATCCCACCGGCCCCCTTCTACCATCGGACATCTAGACGCACTGCAAGTTACCATCCCTCCCTTATTGCTATTCCACCAATTCACACTAAGTTTTCAAACGTCTTTCCTAATGTGCACAGCAAATGAGTGGAACTCTCTGCCTGCGTCTGTGTTTCCGAACGCTTACAACCCTAATCTCTTCAAAGTTAAAGTGAACAGGCTTCTTCTGGGTAAGCTCGTACCATCGTCGACTTTGTCTCTGTCATCTCTGACCAAGACTAGACTCAAGAGCAAACCCATTGAAAATTAAAAAAATAGGAATTTTTCCGTTAGCAGCCAAGGATTCTGCATTATTGTGTCCAGTTGGAATATGCCCAAAGGATAAGTCACTTACTATAAACTTGAACACTATTGTATAGAATCTGGTTCTTCTAACCTAACAGACAGATGTGTCCCAGCTAAAACACTAGGAAGTGGCGAAGGGCGGGCGTTTTGGGGGACTGTCTCTTGTAATTTTGACGTTCAAAAAGTGCTGATTATCCTAGTTTGAATAAATGACTTTTGATTTTTTATTTTGATTTTTGACTTATAGTGAAAGGGTGGGCGCCAGTTTCTCAATCAATCAACTCATTTATTTTCAGCCAACTAATTGACCCATGGATGATTTTACAGACTAACAAACAAATATTTATCCTACTAATATTATAAACGCGAAAGTTTGTAAGTATGGATGGATGGATGTTTGTTACTCTTTCACGCGAAAACTACTGAACGGATTTGGGTTAAATTTGGCAAACGGGTAGTTTATAACCTGAGTTAACACATAGGACACTTTTAATCCCAGAAGTGTAATCTCGTGGGATAATTACCGAACTCTACGCGTGCGAAGCCGCGGGCAAAGGCTAGTATTATTATAAAAATTCAATTTGTGTTTTTGCTTGTTATTTCGAGCACACCATTTTGTATTTATCTTTTTTATGGAGACATGATAATAATACTTATATTCAATTAGGTAAGTATTGAAAACAATTATAAAGTTGATAAGATTTCTTTCTTGAACTTTTTCTTGACTTTCAATCTATATTTATTTGCTAAATATTTTACAGATTGTAACAATTCAATCTGAATGTATATAATGTAAATAGGAACCCTCATCATACACTGCAATTATTTTTTGGTTTTTTTTTTTTTTGCAACTGTGTTGGAGTCGGCTTCCAATCTAGGCGGATGCAGCTGAATACCAGTATTTTACATGGAGCGACTGCCTATCTGACCTCCACCATACAGGCAATACTTTTACCGTTTTCGACATGGTTTTGGGCCCACAGCATAGTGATGGTTTTGTATGGTCATCCGAGAAAAAAAAAAGTAGGGAATGGAAAGGGTTTGATTCTCGAGATGGGCTAAGTGTTATTGGGAATATGATCACCCTTATTAACTGGCAAAATGTAGGCGTAGTATTAGTTGCACCGTGCTTCTCAGGGCCAAATAACCACCACTAGCTTTTCAAGCCTGCCCTAACTAATAAGGGATAATCCATTTTTTTTTTCGTTGTCCTTCGGCTAGTTTATTTAAAAGTAATGGACACGGAGATATATTGAGTTGAAATGGCGCATGACGTCACATGTAGGTAAGTTTTATACCTACTTGTGACGAAGTAAGCCCCCACTCTCCAACTTTAATGAGTTTTAACTAAGTAATTTTTTGATATTTTGATAAAACAAAAAATATGTGTCTAATATTTTTGTATTACCTGTCTGACGGACAAAATAGAATATCGTTTTCTTTACCCAGTCTGCACCCCTATTGTCACCACAATAAAAGAAGACAGTACAGTGTTGTGACAGTGCAGTAGTGAAACAGGACTTAGTACAATGGTGAGACAGGAAACAAAGTATTAAAGACAATCAATTTTTGACAGTGTTCTGGTAAGGGATCATCCATAAAGTACGTCACACGACGAAGTGTCACATTGTGTGACAAGGGGTGGGTTCAACAAATGTTATACATTTAAGTATTGTTGTTAAAATGTTATTAACATTTGAACTATTAACAAAAAACTTATAATATTTCCAACTCTACCTGTATCTGTAAGGATAAAATTGTTTTGTTGGCAGTATCACACACACACTAGATACATTAAATGGGAATGAAAAACTAATTTTGGAAGTGCAGTTTTAAATTAATAATTTATACTTAGATGTAAACTTGCAAGATATGTGACGTCTCACTAGGGCGGGGAGGGTCTCATAAATGTGACCAACTATGACAAGGAGGGGAGGGGTAAAAAAGTCACGTAATTAGTGTGACGTACTTAATGGATGACCCCTAACGAGTAATCAAGGTAGGTACCACGTTGAAACAGTGATTGTTGTAAGGGATTGCTAACAGTTTTCTACGTGCCATGGTAACCATGGCCATGATCGTTGATATAATTACAGGACTTATGTTATGTTATTATGCTACTGTTTTCTGAAAGAATTTTATTTTTGGTATGTCCAACTTGTAATTTAGGAACATCGGATGATAAAAAGCTTTTGTTTTGAATGCTTGCACCATATTCAATAGTATAAAGAAATGTTTTCTTAATACATATGAACGAAACCTTATGCATTACAAAAACTTATAAACACAAAACGTTTTTGAAGAACACAAAAGAAAAGTTTGCGACAAAATAAAACCTGTTGCTGGCTGCAAATAAGTAAAGAATAACTTGTTATTAAGTTAAGGACATTATGACGAATAAAAACTTATTCAAGGCTACTTACATAGGCCTGGAGTTTGCATTTGTTTAATTTTAACATGCTCGCCAACTATTAAAGGTCGAAAACCAGTTTTAACTAAAAAAAAGCGACAATAAAATCTAGTTCTTAGGTACACATTTATATTCGTGTAATTAGGGCTAATTATCAAGTTATATATATAGCTCGAATTCCCTTGAAAAGTTAAGTTTAGAAAACTTTACGAACTGCGACAAAACTTTCACTTCATAGAAATCATTAAACAAAACTCACCCGCGCTTAATCCTTGAAGAAACATGGCTAACGCGAAATCATGCAGTTGATGTGTGAATTTCTAAATCTGTAACATAATAATTACGTTATAACACGTAATATTATTTTCTTAGAAAATCTGCGTAACTTCACCCCACTATGATCACCACGGAACTAACCATAGACAACCATATTGATTGACATTTCTTCAAAGCTGTCAAAGAAAGAAATAGACTAAATTGTTTTTTTTTTATGCTCATGACTTGGCACTTTGCGAGTCTGTCAATCAATCATCAATTTCAAAAAATTTCATCAAACTAATTTTATTTTGTTCGTTTCCTTCTTGATTTCGTATGTCGAGCGTTTGTCTAAAATATTTCGTTACGTAGTGATACTTTGTGAAGCTTTACAGTGTATTTCGTTAAACATGCACCGATATCAGGTAAAATATCTCGAGAAATACATTATTTTTCTAAGAAAATATTAATATGCCCCATATAACGGCACCAAATATGCATAGTTTAACAAAATCTAAACTACTTGTTTCAAACCCTGGATTTCAAGATAAATTGTTTTATTAACGACATGAAAATCTAATTTTGTTTCACCTCAAAGTTGCTGTTAATAAAATTGGGCCTTTTAAAAAGTGGATCTTCTTTATTTCAGTAACTTTTCTACACCTGGAGCAAATTGTCTGCCGTATTCCATCAAGCTGTTCTTCGCACTGTCTCTTAACGTGCTAAATCGCATACAAAATAATATGAGACTCGAACTGTAAAGCAAGGTTAAAACAAAACATGCCGAAGTACAACCTTACGTCCAGAGACTGTGCTAAACTTACTGCCCCCAATAATTTATGTGTGGTAGCGGATGACAACAGCCAGTTTGATTTCTGGTCGATCTTCTGTTTCCCTTACAAGATATGCTCGAAGATATGCGACTGCTGTGCGGCGATATGCACAAGCACGAACCAATTTGTAATGTTCCTGATGATGCTGCAGTGGTGCAGCTGCAGAATATCGCGTTGGACCACCCCCGATCCCTTCATCTGCCCGTACTACTTCTATATGTTTTGTCAAATCTTGCTTTTAACGGGACTATTCGCTTTGTTTTGGTACTTTTTTGGGAAGCCTATTATCTTTCCTTTTATAAGTGCAATATATGAGTCATATGTCGGCGGCGACTTCAAACCTGTAGAGAAAAACATCACCCGATTGTCTTTCAGGAAATATTGTTTTAGAAAAAGTGAATTGTTTGATACACCGCCAAAGTCTTCTTCAGCTTTTCAGCTTCATCCAATAATGGTCATTACTTTTGTTATAGAATGTTTTGTAAATGGAATTAAATAATAATCGTAATCTGGGAGTACGGTTCACACGGCCTACTATTTTGGGTAAAAGCTCGGGTTCCGGTCTTACCGGAAGCAGCTGTATAACAGTATTTTACATGGAGCGACTGCAATAATATTGTATCGTAAAAACCCCGATACATTTTGCACAACGCTGTCGAACTCCAGGCAGCGCACGCTTACAATAAGTCTTGAAATCAGACGGTACTTTGCAATATTTACTTTTATAATTTTTTACTCTTTTACTATTTTATTTAGTTCAATGTTTTTTTACTCTTTTTACTATGTTGTTGTTTTAATTTTTTTTTACTCTTTTTTATTAAGTAATTTTGTTAATTGTAACATTACATGTATACAAATATAACTAAAATAATAATAAAACATTAATTGTAAAAGTAAGAACCTACATACAAAATTATACATGGTGGAAGTATTTGAGAGAGTTATGAAGAGAAGAGAAGGAGTGTGCGGGTTGGTACATGATAGGGCTCAAACACATAAACACGTTACGACGACGCAACGTGCCACGGCACGGCAACGTGACTTGGAAGCCCACGTCACTGTGCCGTGACGTGGAAATTGACGTCGAGCAACTTAAATAATCACGTCATGACAACGCAACGTGCCACGTTGAACGACGTCGGATTGCGGTGACGCATTTTTAGAATTGCCGCAGTTATTTCGAGAAATGGACCACACCACTAGACGTGTTCTCCTCCTGCTTATATTAAGAAGACGGATAAAGAAGAAACACATACAAAGAAAATACTGGACATGCCGCGCAATGTTGTGTTGGCGTAACGTGATTATTTATGTTGCTCGACGTCGATTATAACGTGCCGTGCCGTGGCACGTTGCGTCGTCGTAACGTGTTTATGTATTTGAGCCACATGTCTTCGAATTTCTAGTTCTAGGACATGCTGGTATCCTCACAATGTTTTCCTTCACCGTTTTGAGAGCAGCGGTGATGAAATAAATTACACAAATTAATGCTCCTGCCCGGGTTTACAACTTACTCGTACTGCTCGTAAGTCAGGGCTGCCACCAATGGGCCACCGCTGCTCTCTGTATAAGTACTCGCTGTAATCCGGGAACGTGCCTAGAAGATTGGCAGCATTGCCACGTTGAATGGCTATGCTAATTCTTGGGTTTATATTTTAGGTAAATGTTTTTTTTTTTTTAAATAAAAACATTTTGTTCTTTAAATTTATTGTTTTATTTGCGAAAACCCAAGACCGCAGGATATTTCAGCACGCGCTTGTGGCCACTTTTTTAGCAGATTTACGAGCGATGATTCTTACCTCTGAATGACCATAACATTTTTCATGGCCATCACACCTTTACTCAGGGAGTCTTGTACTTTCTATTATCTCCATAACGTAGCATCACACAATGTCATCCCCGAAGTACTAGGCAGAAAATGTACCTATTAGTATACCTACAATTCGCCAGTTTAATAAGTCCTATGTAATAGAGAGCCAGCCTATTGCCATCAACCGGGCAAAAATCCAGACTCTCGGGCCGCTACTGAGACATTCCTAATGGAAAAATCCAATAACACTTTGCACAGCCCGGGACTCGAACCCAGGACCTTATGCTCAGCAAACGCGTTTGGAACCACTAGACTAACGACGCAGTTTAAGTGCACACAAATGTATTGTTGTTAATGCCACAGGTAACGGGCGTAACAACCTTCCTTTTCTAGGTTAGCCGCAGTCGGGTAAGTACAACGTCAACGTCAGAAATGACAGTGTCATATCAAAGGTCAGTTTAAAAAAAAAAGGTCTTTGTCATTTAATTCCATACCTACTGTAAATTACCTTAAATCCAAAACTTCGGTGTCCTCATTCCTTTAAATTGTGCTCTCTTCAATGTGACTAGCTTGTTCCCGTGAAGATCTAATTTCTTTAGTTTTTTTAACACCTGAACATAATAAGATATATCCAATAACACTGCCCGACATGGGAATCGAACACAGAACCTCATGCGCAATTGTGCATGCGTCCACTAGACTAGCGAGGCAAACTCTATTTATCGATCTTTTATCCGAGCTGATCATGGAACTGACTAGTGTCATGATTTCTAAATAAAAATAAGATTTAGATTGTATAATTTGATATGACCAAAGAGTTTATAGGAACTCTTTGGTCAAATCTTCGACATAATGTGTAAAATAATAAAAAAAGAAGCGGGAATCGTTAGCTACGGTTCCCGCCAAAAATAAAAACGTGATGCTATTTTTGGAAAGAGAACCAAAAGGTTTTGCTTGGGGAATTAATCTTTGTTAACACATATTGGGTGGTATATTAACCTTTCCACTGATAAAAGCACCAAGTTTTGTATTATTTTTATGTGTACCAGTTTATAAATACAGTTGTTGATACTGGAAAAGGCGTATTCATTATACTAGCGTATAATAAGGGTATCGTTAACCCAGTACTATCTGGGTTGAGGAAGTCAGGTAGGCAGCCGCTCCATGTAAAATACCGGTATTCAGCTGCATCGGGTTAGACTGGAAGCCGACCCCAACATAGGATTAGGAAAAGGCTCGGCAGGTGACGATGAGCATAATATAGCCAGTAACCCATTGTGTATCCAACACTTACAATCAAAATCCAAAATTTTAAATGAATTAATTGGTACTCCATTACAACAAATATATAAAGAAATCGATAAATGAAAAATACTGGTATTCTGCTGCATTTGGTCAGACTGGAAGCTGAACCGGGACTGCTTCCTCACAAACCAACTGGACGGCACATCTCGTTGTGCAGTCAGGAACCCTATTTCAAGATCCTTCCCCACGGCACGACCAGTTGTTTCGTTTTATCCATACTAATATTATAATTTATGCGAAAGTAACTCTGTTTGTTACCCTTTAACGACTAAACGGCTGATCGGATATTTATGAAATTTTGGCAAGGAGATCAGATAGATTATATCCTAGGGAAGGACATTGGATATTTTTATGTCACCCACGTACACTTCAAAATTTCCACGAGAACAAAGTCGCTAGCAACAGCTAGTATTTTTATAAAAATTAAGGTTTATCGAGTCCCGTCCGAACAACTTTATTATCATAATTAAGAGGTATTCCATCCAGCGCACACAAAAAAGTGTGATCACAGTTAAAGAGTTAAGTACATATTGACAGTTATTGAAAAATAACGATAGGTCGGTGGAGAAGCAGACAATTATTTGGAGAAATACTAACAGATTAAAACAAAAGCCGTAGATACAGACTATGATTATATTAAAGAATTCCATTAACAAAAACTTCTATAACAAAAGTAACAACCATTATTGGACGAAACCGAAAAGCTGAAGAAGTCTTTGGCGGTGCATGAAACAATTCTTTTTTTTTCACACAATATTTCCTGAAAGACAACGGTGTCACGTTTTTCGGTTTAGCTTTGTAATCATCGACGTACGTCTCATAAAATGCTTGAAAAAAAGGTAATATAACACTTTTTCCTACATAGCTCCAAAATAAATAGAATAATATAGTTAGTAGGAAGACTTGACAAAATATGTAGAAGTAGTAAGGGTAAAATATTGGATCGGGGGTGGTCAAACGCGTGATTTTGCATATGCACCACTGTAGCATCATAACAAAAATCATACACTGATTCGTGCCTGTGAATAGAACCCCACAGAACTCACAAATCTTCGAGCATATCTTGAAAGGGCAGCAAAAGAGCTCCCAGATACTAAACTGGCTGTCTCCATCCGTTTCCACGAAATATCTTTCTTGTCCGAACGGAGCGCATAGATTTTTTGGCGCATCTGTTTTCGTCGGCATATTTTTTTTTGTTCTTTTACTCTGGCTTTTCAGTTCTCTTAATAAGCATGCGTTTTTATAAAAGGGACAGTGAGAATAAAGCTTGCTGGAATATAGCAGTCAATTTTGCTCTAGATGTATTACAAATGCTGAAATAAACCAACCGCTTTTAAATAGATGCAATTACAGAAACAGCAATTTTGCGGGGAAATTTAATTTTCATTTGTAACATAAATAAATTAACTTGAGATCTAGGGTTTCAATTTTCTTAGTAAAAGAGTGCATTTCAGTGTCGAGAAATTTTACCTGATATCGGTAATTGGGTATATTTTAGGAAACACACCGTACGTAACGCAGTACAACTACTTATTAAAATACTTAAGACGAACGCACGAAGTACGAAAACAAGCAGATAAATAATAAAATAAGGATATTAATACTTTCAGAAATCGATGATTGATAAACAGAACCTCAAGTGCCAAGTTCCTATTGGTAAGTATTCTACTCTTTGGTGCCAAGCCACGAGCATAAAAACCGACCAAGTGTGTGTCGGACTCGTACACACAGGGTTCCGTAGCACCAAACAAAATAAAGCAAATATAACGCTCATTCATATGTAAATGTACACTCAACAGCAAACCTAAATTTGTTTTTGATGGTATGTTAATGAAAAACAAAGCTACTGCCGCAGTTTGACAAATAAAAGCATTTATGGAACCTAGATATCATATTTCAAGAGATACACACCCTCCACAGTTATGTAGGAATATTTTTTTTAAACCCTAAGTTACAAGTATCGTATTGCACTGTTACTTGGTTGTGGAGGGTCGAAAGGCAGTCCCTGCTACAAGAAAAAAGCTGCAGTTGGGTAAAAGCTAGAAATATTATGTGCACTTCTTCTTTATAGGCATGATCCAAACAAGAATAGCTCTTAGGACTGCTGGGACACTGGGATCTAGTAGTAAGTAATAATAGGTTTCCTTAATACTCAATACGGCTTGCGTTTGGCCAAAACTCGCCTGATGTGAAGCGAAGATGCGGGGTGGAGAACGCTTGCCTAGAAGAAACCGAATCACTCGAACTTTGAAGAGATCCAGATTATAATGATCAGGGAACAGAGAAGCAGGCAGAGAATTCCACCGACGGTTCGTACAGTCGGCATCAGAAGTCGGTTAACACTTATCAATATTACACCAAGTTTTGTGCTGATCAGTGTGATCTGATGTAATATTGTTTTGCGAATTTGTGAAGCCATTCATGAAAATATTGTGATGTCTTTTACTCCAGTCTGTTAATATGGATCGTTCTAAAACTAAGACGTCTTATAATATTTTGGATATGTTTAGCAACTTTTGTTGCTGACCGTACAATAAATGTAGAAGCAAAGCGATTTGTTCGGGAATTTCATTTCATATTTTGTGTAGCGGTTCATAGAAGCCGCCTAATCTCCAAATTTCAACTGTGTGGTGCTAATTATAATTATAGTCTCGGATTAAAATGGCTGTGACACAGACGGACAGACAGACGGGCATACCAAAACCATAAGGGTACCGTTTTAGCTATTTGGCAACGGAACCCTAAAAATATTTTTTTTGTATATTTTTGTCTTTGACAGCTATCATCTAGTCATTGCAAATTCATCTTCTTTTTAGCATATCGGTAGCAAAAAGGTTTTATGAATTTGGTAAACAATTCGGCGACCCGAACTCCGCTCATGGCAGATGCAGACAATATTACAATATTATACCTGAGCACTTGATGATAAATGTTATCTTCAAGTGTGCAGGTGACAGGGCTTGCGGTGCAAGATAGAAGGTCGGACATTGTCTGTGGGGAGAAGCCGCATACGCAGTTTATATCTGAGCCGTCCAAAAACCCCGATCTGTAGATTGTTTTTGCTCCGGTGGACTTGGTTATAACTATCGCGGATTAAACTTCAGATTGACTATCTAAGATCCCCCTCTAACTAAGTATATAATTCTTGAGGTCCGTACCCAGAGGTTAAAGCTGAGGTATCCGTATGTGGTACTACCAATTCTAATACCAGTAGTAATACGCATAATCCAATTGCCAGCAGCAATCCGTTTAGCCTGGAAGCCGACCCCAATAAAGGTAGTTAGATTTTTATCTAACTACCTATATTGGAGCTATATAGGCAGATGATGACGTCTCAGGGCCACTAAAGCTCTCAAAATCAAGCAGGGCTGGGTTTGTTGCTTTTGCTACAAATACGGGCAAACTTCTAAAGTGGAAATAAAGAGTTTTTATGGTATGTATACTTTCAGGTATGCTGTCAGTTAGTCTGTCATTTAGTATAAGTCTTCTACCATTTGCAATGGTCTGTCTCTGAAAATAATTCAAATAACTTGAATAAATCAAAACTTATTCACTCTAAATTATGAGTTTTAGCTCATAGTGAAATAATCAAATATAGTTTAAGGAGAAATTCAAATATGCCGCCGAAGAAGAAGGGAAAACGCAAGGACAGATTCCGATGCGATGAAGTACAGGGTGAGGAATTCCACGCACAGATTGAAGAAGTCTTCGGATATAATTGGTGGGACGTGTTCTGCTTTCCATACATCCTTACAGCGAGATTATGGGACTGCTGTGTCTCGCTATGTGCGGGAACCAACCAATGTCTCGTCTATTGGATGATGATACAATGGCTTGTCTGTAAAATCACTAAGCTCACAACCCCAGACCCTATCATCTTCCCTTATTTCTTCTACATGTTCTGTCAAGTCATACTTCTAACGTTATTCTTTTATTATCTGTGGCGCCAATGGGGCCACACCATTATCATACCATATTTCTATGCCTATTACGAAGCATGGATCGATGACGAAACTAAACCTGTTGCGCCAACTAAAAATTCAACACGTCTATCATTTAGAAAATATTGTTTTAGAAAAGGTGAAATTTTTGAGACGCCGTATGACAATTCATCTCCTACTTTAAAGAATGGCCCGATAACAATGACGCTTTTATTAGAAATGATTTTGTACGATGTTTTGAGATAATAAACGATCCTGGAACCAGTATTCACTGTTTTGATTCTAAAATCTTTATTTCTCCCTCGTTTCATAGTTGAGAGTTCTTCCGTTTGACCAGCATATTAGTACAGCAGCATATTATAACAATTAATTTGGGGTCGGCGTAGCATGTCTTCTTCTTCCATACAGAAGTAAGACACTGGGCCACTAGTTTAAGTAATCAGACATGTTTTTAGATAAATGTTTTTCCAAAACGATTATTGCAACCACAATCATATAAGCTGTTGTCCTAGAGTCTAGAGCATACAATAATTTCACACAGACGAAGGTATAGGCCCTAGACCTTCGTCCATGTGAATTTATTGTAAAAAAACTATTACTTCCCCATTTGAATCGGATTTTGTTAATAATCTTAAGGGTTTTAATTTGTTTGAACGGAACCCTAATCGTTTTTCTGAACTGTAGGCACCATAGTTACTCAATATAACATCAGCTATTCACCAGTAAAACTCCCGTCAAAATCGGGCCAGCCGTTTCAAGATTAGCCAAACAGGCAGACCAACAGACATGCAGATAGGCAAAAATTGTAGTGTATAGTAGTGTAATAGTAGTGTTTAAGGCAAAAAAAATAAAAAGTCTAAGATAAGTAAGTCTAAAATTTTGAAATTACAAACAAATAATATTTCAATTTATTTATTTGTATAGACGAGATTTCGCCTGCGGCTTCTCTGTCATTAACGTACGGTCAGTAATTATCCCACTGGAATATTTTAAACTTAGCCTGTGACATAAGGGCTTAATTTAAAATATTCTTTTACCAATGGGAAGCAACATTATCGCATAACAAATGCGATAATGTTGCCATTAGTAAACGAATTTTCGGAATCGGATCCATGGTTCGGATCGAAGATTACCTTATCCTCTACTTCCAAACTCACAAACTACCTCTTTATAATATTAGTAAAGATTTCTGATTACCTACGTAGTTTGTGACTATGGCAACATTTTGTGCAAATCCGGTTATACCATACCGTTGCTGAATGGTACTTTTGACGCGTGAATGACATTGACAGGGGGGCGCTATCTTTTAACTTTTTTTTTCTTTATACTTATAAAACATTTCTAAAAGCAATATGGTAGCAAAAAAAAACACGCAGCACGCAGCAACACAAAGATACATCGAGATTTAATTCTCTACTGATCACTGTCTAACATTTCTGAAACTGTTTTATGTTTCACCAGTGCGTAACTTAGTAAGTTAAAGTAAGTATTTTAATTTTATATTACAAGCATTTTGCTTATTCTTTAACGGATTTTGTGGCGCGATTATATTATATCTATTGTGGCACAATATTCAAGTTTTTAATACTTTTAGAAGATTTATGAAATAATCTGTGGCAGTACTGTCACTGATGTTTGGATTTGACATTGACAGATAACAGATGGTAGAAAAGAATTCCTTTACGTCAGTCACCTCGAAAATGGCGAGAAGTGTGTTACGCTGACACTATTTTTAATTTCTTAAATAAATCTGAGCTATATTTCAAAGCGAAAATCATTTGTTCAGACTCCTAAAATCGTGTATAAAGTTCAAGTAAATACCAGCATATCAAAACACTCTACTGGTGAGTAAAAGTATTTTATTTGATTATTATGAAAAAGTGAAATTTAGAGGCAACTTTGGCAGTGTATTTATTCAATTAATTTGAATAATAAAGAGAGATCTTGCCTGCGATCGATTCTGGTACTATTTATGTCCGTTTATCAGTGTGTAGATGTATATATTCAGTCCTTTTTCACTCTGAAATGAATGAAAAATTACATTGTTCGTAGTCAGTGGTTTACATTTAAGATTGCGTGCTACTTAATAGTAATCAGTGAGCATAAGAACGTACTAACGTGCAGAAAAATAGTGTGTTCCGCCGGCAAATATTATCACGTAAGTTTTTATAACGAAAAAATAAGTTTTGAATGTTGATAAATATTATTTGTGTGTATAAACTCAAGTGACCTACTAACCGCGGAAGACACTTGACACACTTTCTAGATCATAGACAATTTAATGCCTAATGTATATTTCTCAAAGTAAGCAAAGGAAACTTGAATAGAAAGTGCTGTGGGAACTTTTATAGATATTTTTAGAAACTAGGCAATTTAATATATGTAATGTATTAAGTACCAATTTTTTGGAATAAAAAGGATTCTTAGTTCATGATTGTCGGAAAAGGTTAAATGCATTTTAAACCAACAGATTTTTAGTGTGTATATTTAAAATTTAATCCTAAAAAAAAAAAGAAAAAAAATTGAATATCCTCTACAAAGTAACTATTGGCATTATACATATTATTATATTTATTATGTCCCTTTACTGCTTTGCCCCATTTCCAACAGAGGTCAATTTTATTTGTAGGAGGTTGCACCAAGCTGCGGCATGTAGCTGGGTGGTATATATCTATTATAATCTATCCACTGGCCACCTTTTCACTGCCACCTTCGTCTATTGTGTCTTTACATTTAATCAAGCAACCAGTCTTACCAATGGATATCATATTACCCAGTGATAACTGGGTTGTGTAGGTCAGACAGTCAGTCGCTCAAGGCTGGCATTCAGCTGCATCCAATTAGACTGGAAGCCGACTGGCGATGGTATCCAACCAAGCCCAAAAACTACAACATAAATGACTTAGTTTTTGTTATCTGTATGTAGGTTACCAAAAAAATGGATATACTCAGGCATATATTTATGTTTGGTAACATACACACCAGTTTGGCCCTTCATCCAGACCTCTTTCATGTATCCAGTTTTTTTCCATAAAAGGTGTCAAGTAACTTCTTCAGAGTTGGAAAAACACATCCTATGGCACTTGATAATAGTATAGAATTTCATTGGTGAATTAATTTTTTAAATTGGGAAAGTAATTTTGTAGATTTCCTCTTACATACAGACTACCGCCAAATATACTATTAAGAACCTATAGACAAAACTATTACCCATAGTTAATCACTGCACTGAAAAGCAGGATTTGAACTCAAATCCTGCTCAGTTTAACTTAAGTAACTCACAACCTTTATTTGTGTGAAATTATTATAAAAATATAACTTCTCTATTTGATTCTGATTTTGTTAACAATTTCAAAAGATTTAATTTTTTTCCATATAATCCTCTTCCTTTTTCTAAAAGAGCCTAAGTTACTCCTTATAAAATCAGCTGTCTGCCAGTAAAGGTCCTGTCAATCGCTCCAGCCGTTTCGGAGATTAGCCAGAACAAACACACAAACACAAACATTTGAAAAATGTGGTTTTTTAAGGTGAGGTTACACAAGTACTTACAAAAGTACCATACTAACAACTATATTGGGGTCGGCTTCCTGTCCAACCTAGCCAAGATACCGCTGAATATCTGTACTTTACAGGGAATAACTGCTGTGCCTCGGAAAGCACGTTAAACCGTTGGTCCCGGCTGTCATTTGTAGATCTTTGACAGTCGTTACGAGTAGTCAGAAGCCAAAAGTCTGACATCAAGTCTCACCAAGGGGTATTGAAAAACCCAATTACTGGGTTGTGGAGGTCAGATAGGCAGTCGCTTCATGTCAAGTACTGGTACTCAGCTGCATCCGTTTGGAAGCTGACCCCAAGATAGTTTGCGAAAAGACTAGGCATATGATGGACATGGAACAACGGCCTGTCTGCTAACAAAACCCGCTGGGCTGGTCCTTTAATCTCTTGGGGGGAGGGGGTAACAAAATATCTCGATCGAAAATGTGACAGTCACGTGTATTTTTACAGTGTGACGAAAAAAATAAATTCTATGTGTGACGCGTTAAATATTTTTTTACTAATAGTTAATTAAAACCCGAGCAAGTGATTTTATGCAAGCAAAGTTTTACCCAAAAACTCTGATAGAAAATATTTTTTTATTAAAACAGATTCTAAAACTATCATATCTTTTAAATAATAAAAATAACATGTGATTCTGGGACCGTGAGACTAAAAGTTTTCTCAGTAGTAGCCATGGAGTCTGGATTTCTGCACGGTTGATGGCAATAGGCTCGCCCCCCATCATTTTTGACTAAAATATATAACTGGCAAAATTTTTGTGTACTATAGGTTACTGTAGGTTTACAGGCGTGAAGTTATATTACGTTACTAATTCATGAAGTATTCGTTATCGTGTTTTATCCGATTATTAGCGTGCGCATTAGTTTAGGTTTTAGTTATAATTTGTGATCTTGAACTAACTACAGATTCAAATGAACTTGATCTATGAAGGGGGATTGTGCTAGCACGCATGTTAAGTTAATGTTGGTATGGTTCTGTCTGTTATTTATCAGTGGTTTTTTTTTATTTATATTTTTATTAGTATCATGTTAGCATGTTCTATTATGGGTTTGAATATGTCCCTCGTTTAAACTAACATACTGTATAACATAACATCAAACTTGAAATCCCCGAAAGGGTACGGCAGAGGTGTACCGCATAGTGCACAAAAAATTGTCAGCTATTGTTAAGTCTTACAGGGGGGAGGGGACTAGAAATTTAACTAAAAAAAAACCGGCCAAGTGCGAGTCGGACTCGCGCACGAAGGGAAAACGAGCAAAAAATCATTTGTTTATGGGAACTCTTAAATATTCGTTTTATTCTGTCAATATTATTTGTTGTTATAGCGGCAACAGATAGAAATTTCAACTGGCCATCTATCACGGTTCATGAGATACAGCCTGGTGACAGACGGACGGATGGACGGACAGCGAAGTCTCAGTAATAGGGTCCCGTTTGACCCTTTACGTACGGAACCCCAAAAAGGGTTTCGACTGACGCCGCTGGTCAAAATTGGTTTTGTCTAATTAACAGTTTAGACTCTGACATATATACTGCACACCTCTGCCCACCTCTTCCATGAAAACAAGCATATACATACATACGTCCACTATGCTATGATTATTCAAGAGCCGTTTTTAGTTCGTATTCGATTTTCCCCGAACGGCAACTGCGGGCGTCACACACAGTTTGCGGAAATGTCAAAACAGTAATCGTGATCATTGTTCAATTTATGCATTTTACTGCGTATATAATGTTAAATGTACCTACAGTCCTTGAGTTACCTGCGTGAATTTATATAATAAAATCTGTACAGAATTCAGTACTTACAGAGGGACATAAATTTTATTGATAGTGTTTAAAGTTGTCAGGTGATTGCTAAAGAAAAATGAGCGTTTATTTTTAAGGAGCCTTCAGAAAATTTCTTCGTCACGTATCGCTGGCAAAACGGTTTTTTTTTTCTATCAAAATAGGCTTGCGTTTGGCCGTAACTCGGCTGATGTGAAGCGATGATGCGGCCTAGGGGGAGCATGCTTGTCTCCGATCCACTCGAACTTTGAAGAAATCCATATTATGATGATCAGGGAACAGAGAAACTGACAGTTCAAAAATGTTTGGCACCTACTAAAAATATAACTTTTCGCTCCTTTTTTCTCTCCCCCCCCCTCTGGGCGGAGCGGGAGGGAGTGTCAGACTTGTACTGACTAAAACCCATCCATGTTCCTTCTTAGCCCTTTGTGTTCCAGGGCCACGGTATCTCTTTCGAACAGTCCCGTAGCCCTGGCAGGCATCGGCCCTCTAGGACCCCTTCCGGAACTTTTCGCACCTAAATCTCGCATTTCGCATTTACTCCAAATTTTTCGCGGGGTTTTTTTTTCATTCCTGTGTTCAATTCCCACCAAATATGGGTCAAGGACTTGGCGAGATGTCTAAACTTTCCGGGTACTTAAAACTTTTTAAAAGATAGGTAGTCATAACTTCCTAAGGGGTATTAGTTACATAAAGCTCATACACCGTGTAAATCACCTCATCACGAAGCGATCAACCAAGCATTCTGTAAATGAAACTAAGTAACTTTACGCAAAAATTATTGCTGGGAAACGACTTTTTTTTTGGGGGTGTAAAATCATGTTTTGTGGTAGAACTCAATGTAACACACTCAAAACATTGTGCTGACGGACGGATTGAATAGTACGGGGGTCGTGGAGGTGTTAAAAGTAAAAATCTTACATTTAAAACTTGTATTTAAAAAAATACTTGTCAAAAAGTTGGAACTTTGATCCCTTATATCTCCGTAACTAGAAGGTTCCCAGGTATGGTGTAGAACAAAAAAATGATCGCAATGACAGGGAGAACCAGTGCCTTTCGGCTTCGTTAAGAGGTGTTTTACACCCTATATAGGGAGTTTGCAGGCGATTAAATAAGAACATGTTTATCCGTGATCATGGCGTTTGCAACAGCGCCGAAATATCGGGAACTCGAAACAAATAATACACATGGTAAATATCCCGTAGTAAATGTTATTAATAAATAAGAACAGTCCCTTTTCGCGGGTCTTTGAATAAACTTTTCCCTTATCAAAGTTTTCTCCAGTTTTTTTTTTTTACATGAAAAGACATTCTGGATCCTGATCTTGCTCGAATTACTTTTTAAGTTTATGATTTTTAATTAATGCGTAATTTCATAAAGTGGGACATTGATAACAAACTGCCAAAACCGGGTTTCTTTTGATACTATCGCCTATTTTTGTTATATACCAGATAAAAACGTGCAAAGAGAATGAAATAAAACTACAATAGGTGTAAAAATACCCATAAGGGTCAGCTCACACCGAGACGCGACGCTGCGCACACATTTTAAAGAGCGATTCAAAATTTAACTTTATTTTCTACACGAAAAGATACGCATTTCCTTGTGAGAATACGTTGCGCCACGCAGCGCTGCACCGCCGCGTGACGCCTGTAAAGAAATATGTATCCTTTCGTGTAGAAAATAAAGTAATATTTTGAATTACTCTTTAAAAGTGTGCGCGCAGCGTCGCGTCGCGTCGCGTCTCGGTGTGAACTGGGGGGTCTACTTTCTAAGTCCGTCAACGAAAATACGGGTCCGTCCGTAACTAGCATTATACTTCGAAATGTACCCTACTCCCTAGTATTATCGAATTCATGAGTTTTGAAAACACATAGGGAGTAAGGACAACTGTCCAATCGTCTTGTCATTCATTTTTAGTTCGAGCGCCTAGCTAATCTCATGTCCATAAGTGATACGGAGTAGGAAACTACTGTAACTTCGGCCGAAACTACGGACTTCGTGCTTAGAGAGTAGACCCCCTGACCCTAACGAAGCCGAAAGCCCCTTTGGTTCCCTGTCACTGCATATTTTTAGGGTTCCGTACCCAAAGGGTCAAACGGGACCCTCTTACTGAGACTTCGCTGTCTGTCCGTCCGTCTGTCACCAGGCTGTATCTCATGAACCGTGATAGTTAGCCAGTTGAAATTTCTACAGATTATGCATTTCTGTTGTCGCTATAACAACAAATACTAAAAACCAAAATAAAATAAATATTTAAGGGGGGCTCCCATACAAAAGAGTGATTTTTTTGAGTCCGACTCGCACTCGGCCGGTTTTTTTTTTGTTCTGGACCATACCTGCGAACCATCTAGTTACGGAGATGTTGGAGGATAATATTTTTGACAACTTTTTAGGGTTCCGTACCCAAAGGGTCAAACGGGACCCAAGTCAAGTCTATATCTCCTTTAAGCCAAGTCACTATGACATCGCAATAAAGGATCTTCACGATGATCTTGACAGGATAGCGTGCTGGGCTGAAAATAACGGTTTAGTACTTAACCCCGCTAAAACCAAATACATGCTGTTTGGAACCAAGAACCAAATCAGCGAATCACTTAACGTTACCCTGCTGGGTGAGTCGGTCAGTTGAGTCAGTGAAGCACGTAATCTGGGTCGGAACATGGACGTTGGGTTGAGATACGAAGCGCACGTGGCAGAGTCAGTGCGCACTTGTTTCTACCGGCTTAAGGTCCTTTATAA
This sequence comes from Cerastis leucographa, assembly GCA_963082945.1. Lineage (NCBI taxonomy): Eukaryota > Metazoa > Arthropoda > Insecta > Lepidoptera > Noctuidae > Cerastis > Cerastis leucographa. The sequence continues at coordinate 10,298,234 of OY720373.1, read as the reverse complement.
AATAAAGCCTCATCTATAAGAGGAGCTGCGTATCAACCTTGTTGAGTCACTCGTGCTATCCAACCTAAACTACGCAGATACAGTTATTGTCTCTAGGATTTTAGCAAGAACTGAGCAACTGATCCAGAGGGTGCCAAAGGCCTGCGCTCGATTCTGCTTCTCAATCCCGCTAAGAATACACGTAACGCCATTCTCATTTAAATAAGCATTCTATCCTTAAGATGAAGTCGCGGCGTAAGTTGCACTTGGCATGCATACTTTTTGGAGTTATATGTACCTATAGTACCATCGGGAAAGTGAGAATATGGACACTTTTCAAACAAAATCCCGTGCACACGATGACATCTGTTTAACACCCTTATTACTATTGGTCCGCACAAATACTTTGCGGACCAATAGCGGTAAAACAAAAAAAGACCCGACCGAAAAATACACGACCGTTTTTTAAACATGTATTGTTTTAAACACAATCTCAGGCTCTGTTAATGATCCCAGATGTTTGACCACAGTTTTTTCTTTCATTTACGACACCAAGGGACTCGGCAAAAAATAGATGCTGCGATGCTATTGGTAGCTGAGCGTTAATAAGCGCTTCTATAGCGGCCGGACGCTGCAAGTAACGATAGTCCTTACCGTGGTCAGGTCAGCAATTTGGTGATAGTACAGGCAGCCGACCTACATGTACAATAAATTGAGCTGGATCAGTAGCAGAAGAGAATGCGCAAGTAGGCAGTGCTCCCAGCAACTCGAATCTCCACTCAGGGGAAGTTTTAGATACGCCGCATCCAAATGTCTTGGTACCTTCAGAGTTCTGCTGCGGCATTTTCTTATCGAATTGCAGAAAAAAACTGGGTATGACTGTTTCCAACACGTCTATTATATAACTTGCTGTTGTATTCTTTTTCGAATCAATCTGCCTATCTATGTATAGCGTAAATCGTAGTCACAAACCTGTAAACCGGGGGGTACTTGTTAATTGAATACTTGGCTTATGGATCTTTAGTTGGCCAATAATTATAATTATACTACCTTCACATGTTACTAGCCTATATTTAGCTATTGTAAACATAATTTAGTCTAGCCAAATAGTTTATTTTTATTCGCACGTATGTTACTGCAATATAATATTAATACCTATTATAAGATTTTTCATTTATACACTATAGATTTATAACAATTATAACCTAATAAATGCTCAAGTACTCAAACACACTAATACAGTAAACTAAACTAAGGCGGAAATATACTTACGTGTCGTGACGCGCCAGAAGCAAATCGGTTTCATACATTTAATATGGTTAGGGACATATTTGCATGGCGTGTCGTTTCGCAACGATGTATGAAACCGTATGCTTCTGGCGCGTCACGACACGTAAGTGTGTTTCCGCCTTTACTGTAGAATACTAAATTTAAGTTGGTATACTTGGTCACATAATTTCACTTTGCGCATAAGTAACACTTTGTCACTACACCAATTTCATCTCCTCTGCTCGACGTCCATGTGTCACTACAGCACGCGTAGCATGACCGCCGTAGGAACGGGCTATGTCGACGGCAGAATCGACTAACTGACACATTGTCATTGTCTATCTGTCATTATGTCGATTCTTCCGTAGACAAAACTCGTTTCTACAATGGTCATGCTACGCGTGCAGGGGTCCAGCAGAATATCAGCGTCAGGTGCATGCCTGACACATGCTGAGCTGGACTCCCATTTGGTGCAACCTTGAGACGCACACCGCACCATGTATACTGGTTATTTTATTTGAAGTATGTCATGGTGTTACTATAACTGTTTCGTAAACATGTTTTTGACGTGAAAACGTCTAATAAATCGATGAACGCCGGCTGCATGCACGAAAAAGGTTGACTCATTGTCCCGTTACGCTCATTGTACGCTTGCGCCGCATCAATGTTTTGATATGACGTTGTCACGTTAAACTATCGTCTGTAAACCAACTTTACAGACAACCAATATTTTTTTTCTTTTTGTATTTGGCAACTTGTTTTTATATAATAGGTATATTCATTCATGTAATCTGTATAATTTAATTGTGCTTCTTTGTGTTGTGCTATGTCTTTTGTGTGCACTAAATAAATCATTAATCTATCTATCTTGTCTGCTTAAAAAAAATATCGTTCAGCATTTTTATGTCGAAAAATCTCGTCCAATACATGGCTTATTCAAAAGAAATCCTTTAAAAATCGCTGAAATTAGCTAATCTTGCGATAAGCCTAAGCAAACAATGCATTGTGCATGTTTTTGTAAATATGGGTATTGTAATATTATAATTTTACACGAGGTAATTTAAAAAAAAAATCTTGTTTGTGCACAGTATAATATCCAACACGTTTTCTAAACTGACTAAACATATTATACTGCGTATTTGGCTAAAAAAAACATAATTACATAACGAGACCCCGCCCTGGCTATCAGTGTGGTATTCTATTAAACGTAGTATGAGCTTTAGGGTTGCGTGCCAACCAGTCCATGCTTAACTCGGGCAGCGAGAGCACGTGGGCCTAAAGTCATTCATCTACTTACTGATAATTTGGTGGTTTTATTCTAAACCCTAACTAGTTTAACTAGTGTACACAACATGAGCACGCTACCTGTTGGTCCTGTCCTGGCTGTCATATTATGTAGGTCTTCGACCGTTTTCCGGAAAGTCTGCCTAAGTGAAAACCAATCGTACAAAGCGGTATCATATTTCCCAGTACTAACTGGGTTGTGGAGATCAGATAGACAGTCGCTCCATGTAAAATGATTGCTGAGGAACGTTTTTTTTTTTGGTCTAAAAATCACGGTTTACAGTAGGGCTCAATCTTCATCATCAGACCTGACAACTAGTCTTACCAAAGGGTATCGTATTACTCAGCACAAACTGGGTTGTGGAGATCAGATAGGCAGTCGCTTCATGTAAAATACTGGTATTCAGCTGCATCTGGTAAGACTGGAAGCCGATCCCAAAATAGTTGGGAAAATGCTCGGCAGATGATGATGATGATGTGAAGAGGAGGGACGAAACGCATGTTACTTAAAGAATGATGGATGTGAAACTCAAACTCAAAGCATTTATTTCAATTAGACCATTACAGGCACTTTTGAAAGTCAAAATACAAAAAAAGAACGCGAAGCTACAGTCCCAGTCACAAGTCATAATAACTTGTGAAAGTACCGTAGTTGCCCATTCCAAAGCGTAGATCTCTATGGAGAAGAATGGGCAAGAAAATCCATGGACACTCTTTTAAATCAAAATATGTTACAAAATCTTGGTTACATCATTCATGTTAAAAATTACAAATATGTGAGAACGATGTAGAAATACGGGCAAGTTAAGAGCGTCCAGAGTAAAATATTTAATCAGTAATTAAAATAAACCAAGGCAGCTAAGAGATGACCAGTCACAACTGACAGCGCAGCGCCCGTTCACTTGAGGAATGATATGAAAACGAAAGGAGCAAATGATACCATGACGTCTGACAGATGAGAATGGATGAAGAAAACTTGTTGCGTCGACCCCAAGTTGACTAGGACAAGGGCAGTAAGATGATGACTTAATTAGCCTTCCAGTAAACAGTAAACATAAATAAAGCGAGTTCTAATGTACGCACATAATTTGGAACTACGCAATCTAGCTTCCGTTGCTATTACAATCACAAAGGCCCTATTGTATGGGTTGACGTTATAGATTTTATCACAGCACCTAGCTCATATAGTGACGTCGTCATATATATTTTGTTTATCGTCCAATAGAGATAAACAATTTCTAGGTCTTTCGGGATGCATGTACTTTGAGGCTCTTTTCTGCACAGAACAACAATCTTCATCATCATCCGCCAGCCTAACACCAATTTATTTGAGGTCAGCGCATGTGCACTTCGTTTTTAGTCGTGATTTCATAAATCACCATCTTTCTATCGTTAACATCTTTAACATAATCCACCCATCTTTGATATAGTATAGCCATCCGAATTCATACTAAGAGTTGCTGCGCTGACTCCAACCTGACGAAAATAATGATAATAGGTTGCAAGTTTGCAACAATCCTTTCTTTGCATTTATAGAGCACTAAGCAGTGGTTCCCCAGTGGTATCGGTCCGACTGATGAGTCCCGTTGCCTTGAGATCGAACCTATACAGACGTCATTAATTAATTAAGCCTACAAAAGTTCTCTGCTGGACATAGGCTTCCTCAATCGCACCCCAATCAACCCCCTCAATTCTCATGCAGTTGCTATCCTGCGAAGATGATCATGCAGGAGCATTACTTTGCGTAATTCATTTAATCCCCACAGCTCTCACAACGGTGAAAGAAAACATCATGAAGGAACCAAACCTTCGAAGATATGACATCCACCAGTAAAGTGGTCTGTCAAAAATGCCAGCAAGACATCCAAGTTTTTTTATCATGACTATAACACCTAGAACAGAAGTTAGAACAGTGGTTAGGACTTCCTTTACCCTTATACAAGAAGCAACGGTACGGCATCGGCATAAAATCTTGGTATGTTTTCGCTGTCACTTAACATTCTATGTCGTTGACTTTCACCTAACTGGCCTAACACACGCATGGTTCTGCTTAACTTTATTATAATTCGTTATCCTTTCCGATGGACGTCAAGGTGCCAACGACTTACCATCCGCCTTCATATTTATAGACACGGGAAACAATAGTCTATGTCCTTCCCCAGGATATAAGCCATCTCCTCATTTTTCTTCAAAGACATCCGATCAGCCGTTTAGTCGTGAAAAGACACAAAATATTTCATTTCACATAGGCCTACATGGACACTTATAAAACGTCGACAAAAGATGCACGGTTCGGGTTGGTCGATTCCTATGGCGAAGAACCGGCAAGAGATTCCATGGTTGCTAACAAATAAACAGAGTTACTTTCGCATTCAAATATTAGCTTCGATGCCAAAAACACCATACAAAGTTAATACTTCTGGGTTACCACAAAATTCGTCCAATTTGCTATTTATTTTACGTCGTCGGCCAGTCAAACTTGAAAATCTGGATAAACCGGTCGAACATATGATAAATCGGTTGTCTAGGAATTGTTTTTTTTTTACTGTGACGTTTGTTTTAAAGCACATGGCACTTGATTCTACCATATCTCTATCTTCTAATAGGGGATAATCACTTTTTTTTCTTTGTCTGTCGGGTAGTTTATTGAAAAGTATTGGACACGTATTTTTTCTTTTTTCATGTAGTCATAAAATTACAGAGATATATTGAGTTGAAATGGCGCATGACGTCACATGTAGGTAAGTTTTATACCTACTTGCGACGTAGTGAGCCCCCACTCTCCAACTTTAATGAGTTTTTAAGTAATTTATTGATATTTTAATAAAACAAAAAATACGTGTCTAATATTTTTGTATTAGGACCTGTCTGACGGACAAAATAGAATGTCGTTTTCTTTACCCAGTCCGACTCCGTACCCTTATTGTATTACGTACAGTCATGGCCGGTCGGTTAGGAAGTCTAACTAGACCTCTTTTCTCACAGGACTGGGACCTTCTTGGCCGTATAAACTCATTATCTCGGTATTTACATGAAGAGACTGCCTCGTTGGCAGAATGGTCGCAAGCGTGACTCCTGTATATGAGGTCTTGGCTTCGATTCACCAATCGGCCAAGATGTTATTGGATTTTTAAGTTTGATTTAGCTTATTTGCGATGGGTTTGCTCTTGACTCTAGTCTAGGTCAGAGATGACAGGAGAAAGTCGACGATGGTACAAGCTTACCCAGAAGAAGCCTGTTCACTCTAACTTTGAAGAGATTAGGGTTTTAAACGTTTGGAAACACAGACGCAGGCAGAGAGTTCCACTCCTTTGCTGTGCGCTTTATGAAAGACGTTTGAAAACGCTTAGTTCGAATTGGTGGAATAGCAATAAGGTAGGGATGGTAAACATCTAGGTTTTTTTTTCTATCAGGAATTTATCAGTAACCTTTCCTCTTGCCATAACCGGCCACTTGGCTCAGTTTAGTGCATGTAAGTCAACAGAAAGCATAACGTCAGCATGAGCGGTATATGATTGCCAGATGGTGGTCCCTCAAAATTCTGGAGACGCAAGTTTGGGCGGATAAAGTTATTCTTTTTGTGCAATCAAATCAAAATATTTCACATAGGCCTACATGGGCACTTGTAAAACGTCGACAAAAAGGTGCTCGGTTCGGGTTGGTCGTTTCCTATGGAGAAGAACCGGCAAGAAACTCCATGGTTACTCTTTTAAAATCATTTGGCTTTACAATTTTTCTATGTTACAGCGTTGGTACTTGAGTATGAGTGGACATCGGAGGCCCGATAATAAGTCACACGTAGAACAAGATAATAAGACCAGTTACAATGTACCTTATTCTAATTAGGGCAGGCTTTTAGGATAGGCGAGCGAATAGGTGACTTCTTGGCTAGCACATACTATCGTCGCAAACATTATCGCTTAAAATCAAGCGAAATAGTGGAAACATAAAACGTCATATCCCAAAAACAACCATAAACACATTTGCAGGATGGAAAATTGGATGGTTTACTCATCTTACGTGATAATTGATCTTGCAAACACCATCATAAAAGACTAGAACTATAAAGACATGTGGTGCAGAACCCCCCAACATTTACTACTTTTTAGGGTTCCGTACCCAAAGAGTCAAACGGGACCTATTACTGAGACTTCGCTGTCCGTCCGTCCGTCTGTCAGTTTGTCACCAGGCTGTATCTCATGAACCGTGATAGTTAGCCAGTTGAAATTTCTACAGATTATGTATTTCTATTGCCGCTATAACAACAAATACTAAAAACAGGCTCTGATGCAAAAGTGTTTTTTTTGCTCGTTTTTGTAAATAATGGTACGGAACAAGGGTTCCGTACCATTCCGGCCGGTTTTTTGGTTTATATTTCTGCCGGGTAATAATAACTTGAACCCAATGGAATTTAAACATCTGGCGAAATGTGGGTCTACTTTCAGCATACTCCTTTAGAGAACGCACATGATTAATTTTAATGTTGCCATGGCTGACCTGAAAGTCTTTGTATAGACTCCGGACACAGGTTGGCCGAATCAAGTAAAACCTGTTCAGGTGGAGATTCATAGATGACTCTGCCCTGGAGGGTAAATGTGGTGCTGCCCCACAAACGATGGGACACTTGATATCGTGCCCTGCCTGTCCTGTTGCTTGCACTTCACAGGAGCTATTGGAGTGTGCGTTACCCAGGCCAGATGTTGTCGAAAATGGTCATTTGAATCTTATAGATAATTAGTTTTGCGGCTTCTGTAATTGTTGCGCACATTTTTAAATTTGTTGCGCTTATAGTTTTTTAATTATTTCACAAAAACATTTCCTGCTGGGGTAACGTTACCCCAGCCAGACCTTTTTCTTTCTAATGGGAATATTTAAATAATTACTAGCTATAAAATTAGTTGTCTAGATGAAGTAAATGTTGTGCCTTATTTTGTATTTGTTCTTTCATCGGTTGCGAAGTTATTCGAGATTTTGCTGGGGTAACGTTTTTGGTTTTGCTAGATCTTTGAAATGGTTAAGCAGATTCTTATCATATTTTGTACATGGCTTCTTGGGAATTAGTTTAAATTTGTTCTGCAATAAAAAAACAAAATAATACATAGCTTAAAGGTTATTTCATTAAATAGAAAAACACTTCAATTGGTCCCAGCACTCTCAATAAGAGCTCTAAAGACTTACTTTAAACGTTATTTTAAAGCTTGTAACTGCCTTCAAATGTACGTGAAGTTTCATTAGTATCCTGTAAGTATTTAACAAGTTATGATGATATTGAGTTCTTCACGAGCACGGTCTTGATGCGTGCGGTGTTATTTGGCCACTGGATTAGATATATGAACTGAATGTTATGTCAATTATTAGTTTTTTAGTTCAGTTGTATATCAGTAAAATTTCAGCTCAGCACATTGGATAATTAATGAGATAATACGATTAAAGTCATTAGGAAGTGAATGACCGTGGTAACCCGACCAAGTTTAGGTGGTTACGAAAAAGCGAAAACGCAGAACATTATACTATCTTTTAAAATGTTTAGTATGATACACCTTACAATTTCGGTACAGACGCGTACACTGTTAAATACATTAATAATATAATAATATCTGTACTATGAAAACATTATTATTGTCTTCCAGTTGCACAAACTTATCAAAAATCACTGATATAACATGTCGTTCGGTGGGACGCGGAAGGGGTGGGGTGAAGGGGCGCATTGTTTGCATATCGCACTAAACATGCTCCGTAATCACATAATTCATCTTGTAGAGTGCGCATGCGTTTCAGCAGTTCCGTTTCCTGTTTTTGCAAATATTTATAGAGTGCGTGAGAGCTAATGTAAAATAATAAGTGTGGCGAATTACTGCTAATGTGGAGTGCTTCTATTGATGATCATAGTTATGGTGCAGGCTGCTTGATGAATTCACGAACCAGGTAAGCTTGTATAATGTAACTACAGAAATAGTAGCAAAATTATTATTAATATGTACATGTTGTTAGGTACTTATCTAAAACTGTATTTTTTTAAGGCATAAATATTTAAATTTAGGAACTTATTATTTTCTTTTCTTTCGTACTTAATTATTACCTAGACTGGAATTCTCGACAACGACATATTTATCCTTCGCTACATAGTACCTATAAAACAAAGTTGTTTATTGTCTGTGATCATTACACAGTCCAATATGTGTATATTTAAATAAAAACTGTAACTGCGTACTGTGTATACTGAAATCTATAATTTAATTAAAAAATAATAGAAAATTTCAAAAAAGCAAAATTACTATCTGTAATTTTAATCTGTGATTGTTTTTAAGTATAAGTTTAATAATACTTTAAAAGTAACATTGAAATGATAATACAAGGTGTTGTTTTGCATCCTCGTCAAATTCAAGGAGGTAACTATGCTAATGATTCTCGTCCAGAATCACAAATAAAATTAGTACGTAATTGTTCTTTTTTTTCTTTTTTGCAGAAATCTGAAATTGTGAATCATCCGTGTTTTAAACATAGCCCGTCTGATCCTCGCCTTATAATCTCGCTTACACACAAACAAAAAATCTCAAACGTTTATTCGATCATTTATTATTCCCTAAACCACGTTAAGGGGGTTATTCCGAAATACTGACAAACTTAAACAACCAAAAAAATCTGCGATTATTAATAATTAACTAGGTACCGTAATTTTAATTGATTATTTATGTCTTTTGTGACAACCTCCTGAATTTTGACGAGAATGCAAAACAACACCTTGTATTACCTGTCAATAAAAATTATTTAATAATCACGTAGTATTTTTTTAAACTTGTGTACATGTCTGTACTAAATTTGTAACACTATCCTACATATTTTAGAAGGTACCATAATGTTTCGCGTTTTCGCTTTTTCGTAACCACCTAAACTTGGTCGGGTTACCACGGTCATTCACTTCCTAATGACTTTAATCGTATTATCTCATTAATTATCCAATGTGCTGAGCTGAAATTTTACTGATATACAACTGAACTAAAAAACTAATAATTGACATAACATTCAGTTCATATATCTAATCCAGTGGCCAAATAACACCGCGCGCATCAAGACCGTGCTCGTGAAGAACTCAATATCATCATAACTTGTTAAATACTTACAGGATACTAATGAAACTTCACGTACATTTGAAGGCAGTTACAAGCTTTAAAATAACGTTTAAAGTAAGTCTTTAGAGCTCTTATTGAGAGTGCTGGGACCAATTGACGTGTTTTTCTATCTAATGAAATAACCTTTAAGCTATATATTATTTTGGTTTTTTTATTGCAGAACAAATTTAAACTAATTCCCAAGAAGCCATGTACAAAATATGATAAGAATCCGCTTAACCATTTCAAAGATCTAGCAAAACCAAAAACGTTACCCCAGCAAAATCTCGAATAACTTCGCAACCGATGAAAAAACAAATACAAAATAAGGCACAACATTTACTTCATCTAGACAACTAATTTTATAGCTAGTAATTATTTAAATATTCCCATTAGAAAGAAAAAGGTCTGGCTGGGGTAACGTTACCCCAGCAGGAAATGTTTTTGTGAAATAATTAAAAAACTATAAGCGCAACAAATTTAAAAATGTGCGCAACAATTACAGAAGCTGCAAAACTAATTATGTATAAGATTCAAATGACCATTTTCGACAACATCTGGCCTGGGTAACGCACACGCTATTGGACGCTACTGAAACTGCCAAAGTTGTAGCTAAATTTTGGGCTGTCAATTTAAATTGTTATCGACACGCTAAGAAGACATTAATGTTGCTTGAAGAGTTTGAACTGAAACGGTAACCACTTCTCCAATGACCCATTGTAAACCTACCTTGGTCTACACCTTAAAAATCATACGATATTTTTTTCACCGGTCACCAAATTCGCCTAACCACAAAAACTAGACACATATGCGTTCTTAACTAATTGTAGACTGTACTCTCATCGTTTTTGAGGTGATAATTGAATGGCTGTTTAGCTTATATGAATTCGAAGAGGTATTTCATAATAGCAGCATGCTGTGTGACCTTGTATCATACTCAAATGGGATGTTGGTACAATCGGCTTCGAGTAAAATTGTTTATTTAACCTTTAAAACCCAATTCCATGCTTTTCGGGGTTATGAAAATCGATTGACTAGTGAGTACGGTTATGATAAATTTTACCAATAGTCTTCTAGGTCCAAGGACCATGGGCATCTTTCTATGAACTCTAGGCGTAAGTCCAACAGGATTGAAATATAGCTCAAATAATAGGTTATAATTAGGACTGTTGCCAGCCTATCGGTTTTTTACCGGTTACATTTCGGGGAGTGTGCGATGGAATTGCATGACCTAATTCCAGCTGGCCCGTTTCATCATCGGACTACCAGACGTACGGCGATGCGCCATCGGTACATGGTGGACATCCCACCTATACGCACTAAGCGCTTTGGGAATACTTTTATTATGCGTACCGCTGAGGAGTGGAATTCCCTGCCGGAGTCTGTGTTTCCCGATAGCTACAATCTGGGGGTCTTCAAGTCAAGAGTGAATAGGTTTCTTCTAGGCAAGCGTGCTTCACCGTCGACCACATCATCGCTTACCATCAGGTGAGATAGTGGTAAAACGCGAGCCTATTTATAATAAAAAATAAAAATAAAAGACTTCATTTCATCCTATACCAACAAGTAACTAAGTTACCAGAGAACAGAAATAGCATAATCAGCCTATAGTGTTCCCACTGCTGTGACACAGGGTTCTTCGCTATGATAGGGAGTGGGCTGTAATCCACCACGCGGGCCCAGTGCGGTTTGGTAGATGTCACATGTCTTCGAATTTTTTAGTTCTGGGACATGTCGGTTTCCTCACGATGTTTTCCTTCACCGTTTCGAGATATGTTGCCTTTTCTACATTTAACCTGGTTTAAACCTTGTTTTTTGGGTTTACATACCAAAATCCTTTTGTCCAACAGCAGACATCTTCGGCTGAATGATGATGGCGTCGATATTATTACTAGCCTAAACGTTTTTCTCACTGCAAGACTCTTGTCTTTAGCACTTCTCTATGTCTAGGAATATTTGGGACCAGAATTCAATTCTACGAATGTAAGTTTCTGGTAATCCGTTGAAGATGACAAATTCCCTTCAAAATCCTTCTGGGGTACTGGTTGGGTACACTGCCTAATCCTTCGGGGAGTGTTCACAATTTTTTTGTTTTTGTTCCAACAAAATACATATAATTTTATTGTATTGTCCTGCAGTATCATCCATAGCATAATAATTTAATATTCGTAAGGCCTATCTTGGATTTAATAGTATTCAGTCTACTCAAACAATACGTGAGAAGCATTTGATAAGGTTACTTACTTATTCATTTCTTGCTGGGAATGACGACGACCAAACAGTTAAATCATTAGCTTTGCTCGACCATGTCAAAAGATGATCGCGTTTTCGTTTCGTTGACAATATATTTATTTAAGAAAATATGAACAAGGACACAGAAAAATCCAAGCTACTGGACAGTTAAAAGAAACATATTTCGAATAAGAAATTATTTAAAGTAAAATACTTAAAAATAACCAGAAAAAGTCATCTTTCACGCATCCACTCACAGAACAAGCAAAAGAAAAAGTCATCTTTTGAACGAAAGATGACTGACGACAGATGTCCTCTCCTCTCAGAGAAAAAAAAATTGAACATCAAAACAGATAAATCCAAGCTTCTGTACAGTTAAAATAAGCATAATATTTGCAATAGGAAATGATAGAATACTTAAAAATAACAAGAAAAAGTCATCTTTCGTTCATCCTCTCCTCTCAGAGAAACTATCTACCCATCTCGTGGCAAATAAATCACACTCCGGTGTCGATGTTATTAAAGCATTCTGCATTTCCAGGGCACGAACCAAGGAAGAGTTAGAATGAGAAACTGTGCCTGCAGACGGAACATCCGACAATCTATATCCACTTGTCCACGCGGTCTCATTGGGTTCAATGTAAAACATTTCAATAGTTTCGATCTTCGTCAACATTCTCTTGCCCTTTTTGTTAAGATGGGAGATCATCAAATGACTCCTCCTGCTCTGGGCGGAGCGGAAGGGAGTGTCAGACTTGTACTGACTAAAACCCATCCATGTTTCTTCTTAGCCCTTTGCGTTCCAGGGCCACGGGATCTCTTTCGAACAGTCTCGCAGCCCTGGCAGGCATCGGCCCTCTCGAACCTCTTCCGGTTTGCTGACATCTCCATGAGGCGCGCGTGGAACACGGACGCGCCGTCGACACGGCCTGCCGTCATAAGACGGACGGAGGGTGAGCTAGCCCATTACTCACCATCCATCATCATCATCATCATTAGCCTATAATGTTCCCACTGCTGGGACATAGGCCTCCTCTTCTATGAGAGGGAGTGGGCTATAATCCACCACGCGGGCCCAGTGCGAGTTGGTAGATGTCACATGTCTTCGAATTTTTGGTTCTAGGACATGCCGGTTTCCTCACGATGTTTTCCTTCACCGTTTTTTAAAACAGCGATGATGAAAATAAATTACACAAAGTAATGCGCCTGCCTGGGTTCGAACCCACGGCTTACTGCTCGTAAGTCGGGGCTGCTACCACTGGGCCACCGCTGCTCTACTCACCATCCACAGGCCCACATTCTCCTGCCCTTCTCCCTTATTTATTTGGGGTCGGCGCAGCAAGCCTTCTTCCATACTTCTCTATTACATCGTCATCCCATCAGAAAAATCATACAGAAGCATAAATTCCGAAAAAAACAACTAAAAATCGAAAACTTACTTTCATTTTTAAATAACTTTAAAATGTCAATGCGTGGTAGAAAGCGATCACGGTCATTTGTCCGTCTGATTTAAGCTCACAACTCCGAAACTGGTTTTTACTTGTAGGTCACTAGTGTTGTCTTTGTAAGTTTTATCAAGCGAATCTTAACTGTTTATCGTGTCCGTTTGTTAGTAAATAGTGTTGTGCGTAACCAGTTCAGAATTATCGGTGTTTAGATCTGGTCAATTTTAGGAGGAGCTCGTGGCTAAATAATTACAGCCGCTCGGATCAATCTTCAACCGAAGCCGCGCTTGCGTAGGTTGGTCTGTTGATGGGTGACCACGAATTACATAGCAAGTTTCCTCCGTGCCTCGGAAAGCACGTTAAGACCTTGGTCCCGGCTGTCATTTGTAGAACTTTGACAATCGTTATAGGCTGGAAAGTCTTACAACCAGTCTTACCCAGTGCTAGATGGGTTGTGTAGGTCAGATAGGCAGTCGCTCTATGTAAAATACTGGTACTCAGCTGCATCCAGTTAGACTGGAAGCCGACCCCAACATAGATGGAAAAGGACAGGCAGATGATGAAATCGGAGCTAATTGATGATGTATGTTTGGGTCTATTTTTAGATTAGTAGGTATGTTTCTCGTTTTGCCGATTGCCCTTTTTTGGATCTGTCTGGATTGGTTAGCTTCTTAATGTAGAAGCGACCGGGTAGCGTGTTTACAAAGGCTATACCATTACAGTGAAAGTGCAAACTGAACTGGCTTAGCTTTTGTTTGACAAAAACTTGCCAAAACCCTAATCCATTCTAGTACAGAAATTGACCGAAATCGCGTAGACTTTGTTAGACAAATTCCTTCTAATATTGCAGCAACAATTGCTATTTAATTTGATACCGATATTTACCGATCGTTAGCTTCAATAATAGGCGGATAATTACGTGGAAATTGGTATTATTTTGGTAAAAATCTAGAATTCTTTGGGAGGCGGAGTGGGGTGAGGGGGTGTGTACCCCTTTTCCCCTGGGACCACTCCCGTTAAAAGGTAGGTAATGCACCGTTCTTGAGAAAAACTAATTATTGTAACCTAACCTCAAAAAATTTTATAGTCGCTTATAAAGCACTAGCTGTCCCGCGCAACTTCGTCTGCGTCACATTTTCCCCGTTTTCGCAACAATTTTCATTGCTGCTCCGCTCCTATTGGTCGTAGCGTAATGATATATAGCCTATGTCCTTCCCCAGGTTGAAATCTATCTTTTTGCTAAATTTCATTAAGATCCGATCAGCCGTTTAGTCGTGAAAAGGTAACAAACAAACAAACATACAAACAAACAGTGACATTCGCATTTATAATATTAGTATGGAAGTATGGATAGTCGACGTAGCCCCGCTACGCGGGGCTCCTATTTCTGTCTGCAGGGTTTACAGTAACCTAACACGAAGGGGAAGTCGGGGTCTTAGTTCGCTCGCTCCGCTCGCTCACTAGACCCCGCCATCCCCTTCGAACCTAACCTGTCCGGGTCGGGGTGCCCCAAGTTCAGAGCTCGCTTCGCTCGCTCTTGCAGCCAAATTCTCCTGGATACGTATGATACAGTACTAGGTTTTGTCCGTGCATCTTCTTTGAAAATATCCAGGCCAAAAGCTAATCTATTTGAGTTATTTTTTTTACTGAGATAGATTAGGTTTTGGCGAGTAATGTGCACAAACAAAAGCTCATCTATTAGAGTCTGGCTCGTGACTCAAATAGTATAGCTTTTGTTAATTCGCGACCGGGTATCCCGCGAAATCAAATAATTAGGGTTCCGTACCCAAATGGTCAAACGAGACCATATTACTGAGACGTCGCACAGTGGAACGAATGTATGGGAGCGGTTGGACGTAGACATGTCCGAAAAAAAAGAGTAAAATTATGCCAAACTAATGATGCCATCTTATTCGATTACTTAATGCCTTCATAACTTGTGGTGATGAATTTCTTCATAACTCCCATATTTCGGGAGTAATTTGAGAAAATGTGAAATTTTACTATGAAAATGAGTGTATCGAGCTCTCTCCCTCCTGATTCCGGGCTTGTTTCAAGTAGCGGTCTCTAATATCATAATGCTAATACTAAGAGCTATATTTAATACTAAGACACATAGTGCGCCAAATGTGCACTTTCTGGGATAAAGAGTGATGTTTATTTTATAACACAATTTTTTTATTTTTTGTTTATTTTGTTGATTAAAACCGTTTTTCTAAAGGTTTACCTTATTACAATAACATTTCTGAGCAGCCAATTAGAGAAGATATAAGCTAATTAGGATATATAATTAGGGACTTAAGGTTTACATATAAAACTGATGCACTAATGATTACTGATAAGAACATTGCTATTATTTAATTACTAAATGGCTCTTAATACACTAATTTAGCATGCATCATTTACTAATTATCACAATAACTAATTACCTTGCAATATTTAACAAAGGATACCTGGGATACCTGGATTTTATATAAATAGGTCACTATTAGTAACTTTAAAATCAGTGTTGATTTACACCTCGTTGTATCCAAGCTAATCTCGCAATGTATTTTCCAAATTTTAATACAAATCTTGATATTCACGTTGCTTTATGCGCACGCGCACATAAAGATTTACGCGACTTTAACTATTTGTTCAGTGTTTTAAAAGATAACAGTTGTGTTCAGTTATGTGAAAGTGCTGAAACAAGTTTAAAAGACTGGTGTCGTCGATTTTGCTACCGCATTTATGCAAAATGGACACAGTCTGGAAGAAGCACAGATAAGTTTCGGAAGAAACATGAGATTTGGCTACAGGCTGCAATTCAATGGCCGGAATTACAGAATGAAAATATGGAACCTTCTACAGAAAATATAAGTGACGTCATCGAGCCCATAATTTCTCCTGCTAAATCTAATGCTTCAACTTGTACACATCCTAGTCCTCGTAAATCTTTTGAGGACCTTAGTAACCGGCAAAAAAGAAGACGCACTGAAGATAGTCTTTCATGCAGCAGTAGCAGCGCTGAAATTATGTTTTCGGCCGAAAGGGCGCTTCAAAAGGCAGGACAAAGCGATACAGCTTATGTTATGAAATACTTGACGGAGAATCCAGAAGAGGCCTCAAAAATCAAAGCCTTCATTGAAGGTAAATCAATTCAGGTACGGGAAATATCCCCTTTGAAGGCATTGGCTCTTTATGTATCGATGAACTTATCGAAATGGCGCTATAACACTCTTCGGGATTTCAACACTCAAGAAGGAGCTCTTCAATACCCGAGTTACTACATGTTGGTTAAAGAAAAAATTAAGTGCTATCCGGCCAAAGAAGATCTCACAGTTACAGAGAGCTCTGCAAAAATCAAATTACAAGCCTTGATGGATTTAACCTCAAGAAGACTTATTAGGTCGTTAGAAACCCCTGTTGATCCCAATCAACAGCTCGTATTGACCAGCAAATGGGGTTTTGACGGATCATCTAGCCAAAGCATTTATCATCAAAGGACGAGTGAAGATGAGCAAATCGATCTTGCTAGTAATTTTATGATTAGTCTTGTACCACTGCGGCTCGTCTCAAAAGGTGTAACAATTTGGGAAAACGAGCGACCATCTTCCACTTCATTTTGCCGGCCAATATTGTTTAAGTTTATAAAGGAAACCAAAGAAAATGTGCAGAGAGAGATGGCTGAAATCGAAGCAGAGATTGAAGCCTTAACTCCATCCACCATCACTGATGGAATTAGTGTCAAACACCAACTGCTGTTGACAATGATTGATGGTAAAATTCATTCCATTATATCCAATACAGCAGCTTCAGTGTGTGACATATGCAAGGCTTGTCCTAAAGAAATGAATAATTTAGAGTTAATCAAAGATAAACACGCAAACGAGGACATGTATAAATATAGCTTAAGCACCCTTCACGCTTGGATTCGCTCAATGGAATGCTTATTACACATTTCCTACAAATTAGACATAAAATCATGGCAAGTAAGGGGTGATATAGCAAAAAGGCAAGTTGATGACAGGAAGAAAAGAGTTCAAGAGGCTGTAAGAAGAGAAACGGGCTTACTTCTCGATGTTGTGAAACAAGGCAGTGGATCCACCAACAATGGCAACTCGGCAAGGAGATTTTTTGAAAACTACACTAAATCTGCTGAACTGACCGGAATAGATGCTATGCTTTTAAGAAAAATCTGTGTGATCTTGCAGTGTATTTCATCAGGAGAGAAGATCAACGTAACTAAATTCCGAGAGTTCTGCTTTGATACTGCTAAGCTTTACGTGGAGTTATACCCATGGTATTATATGCCTTCTTCACTTCATAAAATTTTAATGCATGGGCCAGACATAGTTCAGAACATGTCAATTGTGCCCATTGGTTTTCTATCCGAAGAGGCATCTGAGGCTAGAAATAAAGATTTTAGAAAATATAGAGAGGGGCATTCTCGAAAGCATAGCAGTATCTCATGCAATGAAGATATTATGCACAATCTTTTACTGTCTTCTGATCCACTTGTTACAAGTATCCGTCCAAAAGGAAATAAGTTTGTAAAAAAATCTTCTTTTAAGGAATTTTATGAGCTTACGGATTCTGAGAAAAGTGATATCGAATTTGTTAACATAAATGATTTAGCGGACATCGATTCTGAATTTGAATTAATTGATGATGATGATGATGACGAAGATAATTAAATGATGTTATTGTTTTAAAATGTGTAACTTAGTAAATTAGAGCTTACATCTTAATTATTTATTGTACTTTTAATGAAACTAGGTAATTTATTATCAACTTACTTAAAAGTCATACTCTCATCAGTTCTTGTGAATATTTTTGTTAATATATATTTCTGTATATATATAATATATTTATAGACCTCTTAATAAGTCTGTCTGCGGTTTAAAGTAAATACAAATGGGGAAAAAACGTTTTTTTTTTTTAAATTTTCATTTCCTTTTATCCCAGAAAGTGCACATTTGGCGCACTATGTGTCTTAGTATTAAATATAGCTCTTAGTAATAGCATTATGATATTAGAGACCGCTACTTGAAACAAGCCCGGAATCAGGAGGGAGAGAGCTCGATACACTCATTTTCATAGTAAAATTTCACATTTTCTCAAATTACTCCCGAAATATGGGAGTTATGAAGAAATTCATCACCACAATTTATGAAGGCATTAAGTAATCGAATAAGATGGCATCATTAGTTTGGCATAATTTTACTCTTTTTTTTCGGACATGTCTACGTCCAACCGCTCCCATACATTCGTTCCACTGTGCGTCGCTGTCTGTCCGTCCGTCTGTCACCAGGCTGTATGCTGTCTCATGAACTGTGATAGTTACCCAGTTAAATTTCTACAGAGTATGTATTTCTGTTGATGCTTTAATAACAAATACTAAAAACAGAATAAAATAAATATTTAAGGGGGCTCCCATACAAAAAATGCTCATTTTTATAAATAATGGTACGGAACCTTGCAAGTGCGAGTCCGACTCGCACTTGGCCGGTTTTTATTTTCAATCTGCAGGACAGTGTCAGGCTATCGACGTCACGGCATCAAAGTATTCATAAAAATGAATAAAAAGTATATTTATTTGAAGGTCTGTAATTTAAAATGAAAAAAACATACATTTCTTAAAATATCACATTTACTCCAACCTTGCTGTATCGAAATTCAAGGAAATCAAGTTTTATGTAAGATTTCGTTTTACTGTTTTTTATTTTGTTACCACCTGAATATTATGAATTTTCAAAACTACACGAAAGACTTTTATAAATATTTCTTTATCAAACTCTGTGTTTAAAAAAAAAAAATTGTTTGTTTGTTTGTTTGAACGCGCTATTGTGATACGAACGCGTTAAATATTATTTTATTATGTTTTTAGTTTCTGTTGTTAAAGCGGCAACAGAAATACATAATCTGTAGAAATTTCAACTGGCTAACTATAACGGTTCATGAGATACAGCCTGGTGACAGACTGACGGACGGACGGACAGCGAAGTCTCAATAATAGGGTCCCGTATGACCCTTTGGGTACGGAACCCTAAAAACGGAGTGGAAAAGAAACCGCGGGACGGTTTAGCTGTAACATACGTACTTACGGCAAAGTCGATGGCCCGAAGAGGTCGTGAGTTCAAACCTCACCCTTTGCACAATCATTGACGTCAAATAGCTAGTACTAACCAAGGACTAGTTGTAACAAGGCAAAGAAATCCTTACTGAACCTAAAATAATGTTCAAAGCACATTGCACAAACTTTTTATTTAACTTATCCATACTTATACTCATCATATTTATACTTATACAAGATGTTGTTTTACATCCTCAAATTCAAGGAGGTAACTATGCTTATGATTCTCGTCCCGAATCCATAATAAAATTGGTAGGTAATTTTTATATTTATTCTTATTTACGGAAATCGGTAAGAGTGAACCACACTTGTTTTAAACGCGGCCCGTCTGATCCACGACCTATAACCGCGCTTTCACAAGTACAAACAATCTCAAACGTTTATTCGAAAATTTCTTATTCCCTAAACCACGTTAAGGGGGTTATTCTGAAATACAGACTAACTAAAAAAAAACAAAAAAAACAGCGTTTATTAATAATTAACTAGGTAGCGTAATTTTAATTGATTATTTATGTCTTGTGACAACCTCCTGAATTTTGACGAGGATGCAAAACAACACCTTATATTAATAATAAAAATAAGTCTGTTTGTTTGTTACCTTTTCACGACTAAACGGTTGATCGAATCGTAATGAAATTTGGCAAGAAGATAGATTATATCCTGGGGAAGTGGGGAATAACACAGGCTTTCTTTTTTTTTCACACATAGGTACACATCAAAATTTTCATGCGGATGAAGTAAACGCGAGCAACAGCTAGGAAAAAAAAAATACAACTCGCCCAACCTTCGCTTTCTGTCGTCAAAACATGAGAATTCAAAATCTTATGACTGTTTTCGCTAACTAAGCTATGCCTTAATGGTTGCTTAAATGAAAGCGCGCTGTTGGGTTTTCGACTTCCGGCGCTAGACTGATCATTGATCCGTTTAAGTGTTTATTTATTTTATGAAACGGACACTAATCTTATGTAATCAAAATAAGCCAAAGTGACTGCATTTGCAAAACAGAGTCCCAATAACATTTACTTAACATCCAATTTCGCCCTTTCAAAAACCTCAAAAACTGACCACACAATTTTCCCTAATTCCAGATCTCAGCTGTGTAAGCAGCTAAGCAGTAGAAATGAAAGTCTGGGGAGCTCACGGCGAGTTCTGCGCGCGTCATCAATGGGAGGTGATCGTGGCAACTTTGGCCTTACTCGCATGTGCCGCCAGCGTCGAAAGAAATGGCCCGGGAAACCGATCAGAACACTGCGCTGGCTGGGCAAGGGCATGCCCAGGACTGGAAGCCGAATATCAAGCTGCAGATGCAGTTATCATGACCTTCGTCCGTTGCGCAGCACTCCTCTACGCTTACTACCAGATCTCAAATCTCCACAAAATCGCTTCGAAGTACCTTCTCATCATTGCCGGGGTGTTTTCCACATTTGCCAGTTTTATCTTCACTTCAGCGGTTGCTAGTTTGTTCTGGAGTGAACTTGCCAGTATAAAGGATGCCCCATTTTTGTTTTTGTTGGTCGCTGATGTGGCTAGAGGCGCTAGAATGGCGAAGGCTGGATGGTCAGCGGGTGAGGATCAGGGGAAGAGGGTCGGAAGAGCATTGGCTTTGCTGGGACCGACAGCAACTTTGGATACTCTCCTAGCAGTCTTGTTAGTAGGAGTTGGAGCTTTATCCGGGGTCCCCAGACTAGAACACATGTGTACCTTCGCCTGCCTAGCCTTATTAGTAGATTACCTCGTTTTCGTCACGTTCTACCCAGCCTGCCTTTCCTTGGTCGCAGATTTTGCTTCAGGACGAAAAGAAATGTCCCCAGACAGCCCGTTTTCTGAAGCCGACCTTAAGCCAAACCCAGTTGTTCAGAGAGTCAAGATGATTATGGCAGCAGGGTTACTATGTGTTCACCTCACCAGTCGATGGCCTTGGAGTTCTGACAATGGAATAATTGAAGGCCCGACCGACACTTTGACCCCTGCTCCGAATGACAACATTCTTCTACATTCATACGTCAAATGGTTCTCAGTTTCTGCTGACTATATCGTCATAGCAACTCTACTTTGCGCTCTGATTATAAAGTTTGTATTCTTTGAAGAACAAAGAAACTGGGTCATAGATATGAATGATATGACAGTCAAAGAAGTGGTTCAAGAACAGGCTAGAAGCAAGCCTAAATTCTCAGTAGGGGATGACTCCAATTCTGAAGTGTCTACGCAAACAGAAGGTGTTTTAGAAGATGAATGGCCTACGCTTTCTCCTAGTTCTTCCGCAGCTAAACTTAACTCTAAAAAGCGTCCAATGGCAGAATGCCTGGAAATATACAGATCTGAGGGAGCATGCGTCTCTTTAAGTGACGAAGAAGTTGTCATGTTAGTTGAGCAGTCCCACATACCTCTACATAGACTAGAAGCAGTATTAGGCGATCCTTTACGTGGTGTAAGACTACGCAGGAAAGTCGTCGGATCAAGGTTCCAAACTGAATTGGCAATCAAACAGCTGCCTTATTTAAATTATGATTATTCTAAAGTTTTAAACGCTTGTTGCGAAAATGTTATCGGTTATGTTGGAGTTCCTGTCGGTTATGCTGGCCCGTTGGTCGTTGATGGCAAACCTTACATGATCCCTATGGCTACAACTGAAGGGGCTTTAGTAGCTTCTACGAACAGAGGAGCTAAAGCCATAGGCACGCGAGGTGTCATCAGTGTAGTTGAAGACGTAGGCATGACGAGAGCCCCAGCTATCAAGCTTCCCAACGTTGTAAGAGCCCATGAATGTCGCCAATGGATTGACAATAAAGACAACTATGCAATCATAAAAGAAGCCTTTGATTCTACGTCAAGATTCGCTCGTCTCCAAGAGGTTCACATAGGAGTTGACGGCGCTACACTGTACTTAAGATTTAGAGCCACTACAGGCGACGCTATGGGAATGAATATGGTCTCAAAAGGAGCCGAAAACGCCTTAAAATTACTTAAAAACTATTTCCCAGATATGGAAGTTATAAGCTTATCTGGTAACTACTGTTCAGACAAGAAAGCTGCAGCCATTAACTGGGTTAAGGGAAGGGGCAAAAGAGTTGTCTGTGAGACAACAATCACCAATGATAGTTTAAGAACCATTTTCAAAACTGATGCCAGAACTCTGGCTAGGTGTAACAAAATCAAGAATCTCTCAGGATCAGCTCTGGCTGGGTCTATAGGCGGGAATAACGCTCATGCAGCGAATATGGTAACAGCTATTTACATAGCGACAGGCCAAGATCCAGCTCAAAACGTAACCAGCTCGAATTGCTCCACAAACATGGAAGTTTGCGGCGAAAATGGAGACGATCTTTATGTAACTTGCACCATGCCTTCTTTAGAAGTGGGTACTGTTGGGGGAGGTACCGTTTTGACGGGCCAGGGGGCCTGTTTAGACATCTTAGGGGTTAAAGGAGCTGGGGCTCGCCCTGCAGAAAACTCTGCAAGATTAGCTTCGTTGATATGCGCCACTGTTTTGGCAGGAGAGCTCAGTTTAATGGCTGCCCTTGTCAATTCAGACCTCGTCAAATCTCATATGCGGCATAATAGGTCGACGGTAAACGTCCAAGTGCAAGCTGAAAACATCACCTTGAAAGTACCTACCTTATAACATACAGTTTGATCGAAGTTTATATTTAAACTCATGCTAAATGGGGCCTTATGATGTTCATTTAAGTTTCATGCCGTTTTTGCGGCTAAACTCTTTGCTGAATCCATGCTAGTAGGGCTTAGGCGCAGTGCTTAAATTGTCTGGCGGTACGGATAGTAAAGTCAGCTCTTCTGCTTGTTGTGAAAACTCAAGGTCGCTGATAAGTTAGAGAAGCCTTTCTGGTCTGGTGAGGGTGTTACTTGTTCGGGGAGCCGGGTAGCAAAGTCGAATATGTAGTTGGAAAAAAGCCTCTGCATGACTCGAATAGTCCCAAAGCTACCCGAACATGATTTAGGTGTGGTATTAGCCGATCGGCATGAGCCGATAATGAAATAGGGATCGGCTTTGTTCAACAATTCCAATTAAATCGACCGGGCCAGTTATTCTTTTTGCTCTATAAGTCAACATCTTCGATATCTTTTGTTTTAATATGTTTTCTACGTCGCAGATAGTGATTTTAGATGCCTTTTGCAGAGGAAATTTTTTTATTGATTTTACTATAGTTAATTGTAACGAAACTTGGAGGCTTTTTCTATAATTTAAAATGAATACGAGAACACTGAATACTTCGGACTAATTCATTGATCAGGAGAAAGATTTTTAAAAACACACATTGACACTAAACTACCGATGTTGCCAGTAATGAAAATTATTGGTTTCGGTAGTTTCTAGTTTTTTTTATTTGCCAAGGTATTATACATTTTCCAGTGAATTTACTAAATTCCTGAGTCTATTGATATGTAAGGGAAGTTTTGGTGGCCTAATGTAAGCAAAATGTATCATTTTAATGGTATTAACGACAATATTATAATTATTATATTTAGTTCGAATGTCTGCTGATGCTGCAATCGTAAAGTGTGAACATTGTAACTAATAGTTGTTCAATAAATTAACTTTTAATGTTTTGTTGTGTTTTATTCAAAACGATTGTGGAATTGAAGAAAATTATCTTTTTAAGGAGATCGGTATGAGCAGATCAGAAAGAGCCTTTATACGGGGTATAAGGGTCAGTTCACACCGAGACGCGACGCGACGTGACGCTGCACGCACACTTTTAAAGAGCGATTCAAAATATAACTTTATTTTCTACACGAAAAGACACACATTTCGTTGTGAGAATTCAGAATACGTTGCGCCATGCAGCGCGACGCCTCGCGGCGTATAGCGACGCAGCGCGAAATCACCGGCCTCTTCAAGTATCGTCGCGTCGCGTCGCGTCTCGGTGTGAGCTGACCCTAAGTATGGTGTCTGCGATAAAAAGGTTTTTTTTTAACCATTTTTCTCCCCATCTCCACTTAGTGCCAAAGTTTCTTCTTTCTTTCTTAAAAATACGTGGCAAATACCATACAGTGCCGAGTGAAAAAATGTGGGGAAAATGATACCTATTTGTTAGTCGTCTTTAACAGATTTTCAAAAACTGGCTCTCGTGGTCCTGTGATCTCTCTTCGTGGCTACGTCTGACGATCAATGAGGGTTTTTAGATATTAGGTTCTCTGTCTTGATTTCAGCACAATGCAATGTTATGGTTGGCGACAAACCAGACAGAGCAAGGAAAGAATTTATTATGCGGCGCCAGCGCCGCGAAGAATCAACAATCACTGCCATCTATTGGGAATTGAACAAACTAGTAGATGTAGAGATAAGGAGTTCCTTGGTTGAGATAGGTACCACAGACATGGATACTGATGTCAGACAGAAGCAATCTATAAATTGCGCCATCTATCAATTTATATAGACACTAATATGTGGTTGTACTCATGGAATATTACGCAAAACTGGGAGAATAGATGGCGCTACTGGACACCTAGTCTAGGTAGGTAGGGGTAGGTAGTCAATAAAGTCATGTTACTGTCATTAAATAACCGAAAGCACCAATTTGGCCTGGAATTTTAAAGGAGAATAAGAAGTTACGCAGGCATTTTTTTGGCAGAACTTTTAAACTAGTTACGACTAAGGACAAACTTAAAAACTTTTGACCAACCACCACCCTGTACATCAAAACTAAGTAGCAAAGGGCATTTAAAAAAAAAAAAAAAAAAAATTTGCAAATTTTTATCGTTAATTTATATAACCGTTAATTGCGTCAAACCTTGCGAACGCCGCATTTCGTGGGTTGCTAGGTCATGGTTGAGGGAGTCAGTATATGGTTAGCAACTTAGCATCTCAAATACACACACAACCTTAAATGTGACCGGGTTTTAGCTAAACGGTACAGTAACGTTATTATCGTATATTAGGTTAATTGTATTGAACGTTAAATTACTGGTAATGTTATCAATTAACGTTATATTTTTGTAAAGTTAATAAGGTATCACATTGGAATTAACGTTAAGTAACGGATATTTTTTTGTTAGTTGGTAACGTTAACAAGCCCTGCGGTTAACGCTAAGGCTCAATGAAACGCAGTCAAACCATTGCACGAGATTGTACCGTGTACTATTAGGTACACCTCTGCTTTACTCTACACAACAGGAATAATAATAACAGGCGTGATGTTATGTAATGAAAGATCAAGCATCGGGCAGTAATTTATTAATGTGCAGGTGGCCCACGCCAACGGCTTGATCTGTTAGGTCAACAAGATGGCGGAACGAACAGGATAAGTTCCGTCAGAACTGGAAGGAGGTCGCGTGGGTTGGCGGGAAGTAGAATAGTGTGAAGGAAAGACATTTTCCAGGAGTGAGACAGTCAAGGCTAGGAACACGAAAGACAAACACTATACTCTCTGCCGGGCTACCAGTGGTCAGGGCTCTTGAGAGAGGAACCTCCTAAGGGTCAGCTCACACCGAGATGCGACGCGACGCGCACACTTTTAGGTGCAGCGCAGACGGCACACTTTTTGTGCGATCGAGTCTACGACGCACAAAAAGTCTGCATGGCGCGCAAAAAGTCGGTCGCGGATTTTTCACAGACTCAACGCACACGACGCACATCTTCGATCATTCTGTCGGCAGAGCTGTAGGGACGTAGACGCTATGGAAATCGTGCAGAGATCGCGAAGTATTATTTTGTAAATGAAGTACAGAAAAAGAAGAAGAAATAGAGAATTTTGGGTACATCCTATACTTTCGGAAAGATTACTGAAGGGACAGTTCCATACTAAACATTCAATTCTGAAACAACATCCGGATTTTTTTTTCAAATTTTATACAATGTCTGTTACTACATTTGATGAGTTGCTATTTATTTTTCTTTTGACCAATAGGGGATAATCCTATTTTTTTTTTCTTTGTCCGTCGGGTAGTTTATTGGTGTCCGTTTCGACCGCGCGGCCATGACGTTTTTTTTTAAAAAACTGTCAAGATTTTGTAATAATTTGTAAAAGTTGATTCCCAAAACCATAAATTTGTCAAAGATAAGGTTAAAAAGTTATAAGGGTTTGAACGTGGCCGCGCCATTGAAACGCGGTGAACCGCGCGGCCACGGAGATCTTTAAAACTACGCGTTGCAGAGACCTGAAATTCAGGTAAACAACAGATTGAATTTGTAAAAAAAATGTAAAAATATAGAAAAAATACCTAGGTTTATATTTTAGGAGCTGTAAGACTAAAACCCCATGGCCGCCAGAGGCGTCTTTACCTATGGTGCAGGGTGTGCGGCGCACACGGGCGCCGGGTCTAAGGGGGCGCCGAGCGGCCTGCGCCCTCTAATGCGACACCTCCAAAGATGCGTCGAGCAAGGCTACCTTTTCCTACTCTATTTAAATTTACACAATAACTTTGTTTCAACGTGAAATCAGCCTTAAAACAGATAATTAAAGATTAAATTGGCATAATGTCGCATCGCTACCAAAGGCGCGTGCCGGCTTCGGCACCTGTTTGTTTTGCACAACACGCCGTACGCCGACAATCATTGCTAACTCGGCTGTATTAGAATGCTATAAAGTTCAAATTAAAATTCCAAGGGACGTGCGGCGGTCATTTTCAAAGGCGTTGTACGCGTGCCGCAATTTTTGTTTTACCGCTACACCGTAGTTTTGTGAAATAAGCCTTGATGCAATTGGATTAAGTATCATCTTTGATTAAACATGTAAATATGAAGTAAATCGGCTTTTCTTTTGATAAAAATTATATAAAAGGTAAGATTTGGTTATTTGCTTGGACAATTATTGCGACATACCTCGACTTTGGAGGTCATCAAAAACAGCTAGCGAAATTCATGAAAAAAAAAAACAAAACATCGAGTGATAGATAGTGAAGATATCGAAGTTAAATACTCGTACCTATACGACCTAGGATTTTTCATTTGTTTATCCTACTGCAGTGCGGAACAAACAAGGTAAGAAGAGCTTTAATATGTACCTACTAGTATACTAAGGTATTTATTACTATTTGTTAGACACCGCAATTACTAAGTTCGACGAACGGTTCGAACTTTTGAATGAAAATAATGTAATTTTTAAATTTCTTTAAAAATTGAAACACTGGAAAGATTTGGACTCTGATACAAAAAAAAACACATTGCTCTAATTTAGAAAATAAACTTTGCCATGCTGGCTCTTCAGATGTAGAACAGTTCGAGCTCTATAATGAAATCAAATTATTACCGATGTTTATTGATGATTTCCACTACGCCGTTTTGATATTTTAAATTACTTGTTTACGAATAAATTAATTTCAGTGTTCCCAAATCTGTCCACAGCACTGAGGGTATACCTGACACTTCCAGTCACGGTCGCACATAGCGAAAGGTCATTTTCTAAACTAAAAATAATTTAAAACTACCTTAGATCAACATTGTCGCAAAGTAGATTGACAAAATCATTAATAAGTATTGAACATGAAATCAAAATTGAAGTTAGTGACATTGTTAAGGATTTCGCTAATGCAAAAGCTCGCAAAGTAACTTTTTTGTGAATACATTTGTGTGTACGAGCGTCCTGTTTGTTATGTAACTATAATAGTTTTTCAATTACTTAAATATTTTTGAAAGAACTAGAAAGTTGTGATTTTTTTATTCTTATAACCCCTTCCTTCCTAAAAAAACTTTTCGCTTCCCAACATCATTTAAAATTGCACCATTTGCATCCGAATTTCCGTTAGAAAATATAACTGTTAGTATTCCATTTTGACCCCGCTCCTACTAGACTAGAGGGCGCCAGAGTACTGGTTGCACACGGGCGCCACAAGGGGTGTGCGTAGTCGCAGCGGAAAAATGTCGAATTTCTTTATTTCAGTTAAGCAGATATTTAGTGTATGACCTCGTGTAATTGTGTATGGTAAGTACAAATTTGTGTATCCAGCCATTGGGGAGCTATTCAACAAAAACTGTTTCCGCTGGAACTACGTCATCCTAGCGGCACTTTTTTTATCCTATGCACGTACATGAAAAAAAATACATTCAATAATTAGTGTATAAGGAGAGGTAAATGTGTATGCTTGAATGAAATTTGTGTGTCATAAAACTGCGAAGATAATCAAGTTTCCGCTGCGCTGACGTTTGGCTATTTGATGAAAATCATATAAAACAGCTTAGTGCAGAGTTGAATTTTTTTACGCACCTTGCTTTGAATTTGTGTGTAATGTTTGTGAAAACAGAATTTGAAAAAAACATACCGTTCAGAAGATATACACGTAAAAGTAAAATAAGGTTATTAGGTCTAATTACTGAAAATAGGAACTCTAGAGCCTAACTTATTACGTTTATTTGTATCTTGTATGGGTCTACAATGCCTTGCCAAGTTTCATTTATGTGGTCTTAGTAATTAATGAGCAATGGCATAATTTACTACGACTGGACCACTATATTATATGACATCGGATTGCAGGACTTTCTTGCTTGATTGCAGGATCGCTGCGACTACGCACACCCACAAGGGCTAGAGACGCCTCTGATGGCCGCGCCATCGAAACGGTGACGAACACATTATCGCCGATATCTCGCTGAAAAAGCATCGCCGACGTCTGAAGTTTTTTGTAGAAACCAGATTTGAATTTGTCAGAATTTGTAAAAATACAATGAAAAATCCTAGGTTTATATTTTAGGAGCAATAAGAATAAAACCCCATGGCCGCGCCATCGAAACGGTGAAAAACACGTTATCGCCGATATCTCGCTGAAAAAGCATCGCAGAGGTCTAATTTTTTTTGTAAAACCTAGATTTGAATTTGTCAAACAATGTAAAAATACACAAAAAAAATCCTAGGTTTATACTTTAGATGCTGTAGTACGGATTCGCGTAGAAATTAGTCGAGATTATCTATCGAAGAAAGTAAGTAATAGCGAGTGTTTTTTTTTGTAAATAACACCTATTAATATGTAGAACTACCGATAAAAGGCAAAAAAAGCTCCTAAAATATAAACCTAGGTATTTTTTCTATATTTTTACAAATTTTTTACAAATTCAATCTGTTGTTTACCTGAATTTCAGGTCTCTGCAACTCGTAGTTTTAAAGATCTCCGTGGCCGCGCGGTTCTCCGCGTTTCGATGGCGCGGCCACGTTCAAACCCTTATAACTTTTTAACCTTATATTTGACAAATTTATGGTTTTGGGAATTTGGGAAAAAATCTTGATATAGTTTTTTTTTAAAAAAAAACGTCATGGCCGCGCGGTAGAAATGGACACTGATTATTATAGCAGTGTACACTACTAGTATCTACTTCGATGTGAAGCAGAAGCGTTTCCGTGGTGCACTAGTCCCTACCAACGTATCGATTGTTTTATCACCTATCTCTACTGGGAGAGATGCTTGGAAAAAGACTTCCGTTTATCCCTACAAAGTGGTTTAT
Source organism: Cerastis leucographa (assembly GCA_963082945.1). Lineage (NCBI taxonomy): Eukaryota > Metazoa > Arthropoda > Insecta > Lepidoptera > Noctuidae > Cerastis > Cerastis leucographa. The sequence continues at coordinate 10,268,411 of OY720373.1, read as the reverse complement.
GCTGACAAGTTCAGGTGTTCTCATGCTCTCTCTCTATTGCTCGTGATAATGAGTTATTATCATAGGTACCAAGAATGCTGAGAAAATAGGCGTACAAATGAAACAAGTTGTAATTTTTATTATAAATATAATAATATCGTGATCTGTCAACACGGGTGAGGACAGGGCTGTGACTATGTACAGGTCGCGCGCACTAGAACGTGTGGGCGAGGGTCGGCCGTGCTGCGGCCGCGCTAGGCGTCGCGCTTGCGCAGCCACTTGCGGAAGCGCTCGCGCCGGCGCGCGCTCAGGGCCGGCTGCGAGGCGCGCGCGGCCGCCAGGGCCCCGCGCTGGTACAGCTGCAGCGGCCGGAAGGCCAGCAGGCGGCCCAGCGTGCAGTCGGGCTTGCGGCGCGCGTGCGGCGGCGCGGCGCTCGCGGCGCCGGGCAGCGAGTGCGCGTTGTGCGTGTAGCCCGGCGCCCGTGCGCGCGCGTTGCGCAGCAGGAACACGGGCTTGGGCGGCGCGGCGTAGCGCTCGCGGAACAGCGGCCAGGCGTCGTGCCGCTCGGGCTCGTGCGTGGCCAGCAGCTCGAACGTGACGCGGCAGGAGTCGCCGCCGTACAGCTTGACGAGGAAGGCGGTGTGCTCCTGCCGCAGGTAGCGCGCCGCGCGCCGCACGTAGGCCGGCGGCCCGCGCATGCCGCCGGCCGCCAGCTCGGCCGCGCGCACGGACCAGGGCTCCGCCACGCAGTGCTGCAGCTGGCGCACGGCGATGCTCACGAGCTTGTCCAGCGTGTAGGCGGGGTAGGCCTTGATGCCGAGCATCTCGCGCGCGGCGTCCTCGTAGGCGGGCGCGTCCATGTTGCCGTCCAGCACGGCGCGCACCAGGTCCAGCAGCACGGCGTAGTAGTGCTGCGGCTCGGCGGCCTCGGGCGGCAGGTTGTTGGGCTTGAGGCGCAGTGCGTGCGCGACCGGGCGCGGCGCCGGCCGCTCGGCTGCGCGCGCACGCCCGAGCGCGCTCGCGGCCGCGCGCAGTGCGCCCAGGCGCTGGCACAGCGCGCCGTGCACGCGCAGGAACAGGTACCACGACGACGTGCACACGAACCGCGCTTCCTGGAGAATGAGTGCAGGTCTTAGTGAGGACTCAAGAGAGTTATACGCACTTAAATATCTTGCAGACAGAGCATACAACACTTCTAATTTCCTTCGATATATTTGCTCACGCGTTAACTGGACGCAACCTAGTACTGTCGGTACTAGGTAGGTACTAGTACTCTCTGTACTAGGAGCGTTTAGAGCACTTGTCCCAAAGGTAAGCGTATAGGAATCGGATTCTTAGATGCCTTCGAGGCTGGAGCATTATCTATACTAATATTATAAAGACGCACAGTTTATTTATTTGGTTGCACGGGCTAATCTCGGGAACAACAGATTCAAATTAAAATATTCTTTTGGTTAGCCCATTTATCGAAGAAGGCTATATACTATCAAGCTACGACCAATAGGAGCGGAGCATCTATGACAAATGTTACAAAAACGGGGAAAATGTGACGCAGATGTGGTTGTGCAAATCAGCTAGTCTTTCTAAAAAATGAATATGCGCAATACTCACATTGGGCGGATGATCTCTGTAGTCATCCTCGACGTCTTGCGGCTCCGCTTTAATCTCAGTCTTCATCGACATCTCCTCGTTACTGCTCGTCCGTTTCACGCTGTTCGCGGACGCTATTGAACTCTCTGTAATATGCGAAAACATTTGTTACTAATAGAATTGATCGGAACTGAATTTTAGATAAAAGTGTAACACACTATGTAGTAGAGACTATCAGTAGGAAGGCAGCATGCGTGTATCACCAAAGACATTCTGTCATTTGCACATCGCACGGTTTGTCATCATTGTCTCAAGATAAAAATACTGTAATCAAAGTAAAAGCCGTGGACACATGCCTCTTCTCTGTGAGGGAATGGGCAGTCTTCCACCAGGCAGGCCCAGCATGGGATGGTAACCTATTAATATCTAATTAATAATTATATTGCCACCATTTTTTTTGTCCTGTAGTTAATGCCCAACATGGTGTCAATTTTTATATACATGGCCATTGGCATAGGCCATTTTGGGCCATTGGCCTGGGCCATTTTGGGCCATTGGCCTGGGCCATTTTGGCCCATGGGCCTCCGAATTGGCTACCACTGCAAAAAGAAGTTAAAACTTGTTGTTGAATTTCATTAAAAAAAAAACCAGTTTTTGTCTACATAGGAAAACGGGATGAGTTTATGTGTGTGTGTGTTTATATTTTAGTATTTCATAAGATTTGCGTATTCTTACCTTTACTGTCTGTATTATTATTGTTCTTCGGTTTGTTTTCTTTATTTTTGTTATTTTTCCCGCTCTTATCGGACGCGTTATCAGATTCTGACGACTGTGGACAAAATACAACCATATTATTAGTTATCAAAATCATATGTATACAACTTAAATTCGCCGAAATATGCATTATAAGTTATTATAACTGCTCGAAATGTACAACTAAAGTGCAACATAATATTTAATATTGTGTTCGCCGACTCCAAAGGAAAGGGGTGACAAGGACAGATATTCTGCCCTTCACCTTATGAAGATGGCTAAACTTTCAATGAGTCACTTCTTTCTTGAAAACAAGAGTACTGTGTTACCCACAAATTTTAAAACACACGGCGACACATCTACCTATATATTTCCAGTCTTGTTATACTGGCCTTGTATACATTTTCCGTACAATTAGAGATCTGCATAAACTGGTTTTGTATAGCTCGAAAGATCCCCGTGTGTACGACTGAGCCTTCTAACAATTAAAATATACAAGGTGTTGTTTTGTGTCCTCGTCAAAATTCAAGATGTTGTCACAAAAGACATAAATAATCAATATAAGTTACGGTAACTAGTTTATTATTATAAAAACACAGCTTTTTTTGTTGTTTAAATTTGTCAGTATTTCAGAATAACTCCCTTAACTATAAGGAATAAGAAAATATTATAGAATAAACGTTTGAGATTTTTTGTATGTGTTTTAGCGAGGTTATAAGGCGGGGATCAGACGGGCCGCGTTTAAAACACGGGTGGTTCACACTTACCGATTTCCGTAAATAAGAAATAAATAAAATTACCTACCCATTTTACTATTGATTCGGGACGAGAATCATTAGCATAGTAACCCCCTTGAATTTGACGAGGATGCAAAACAACACCTTGTATTTAACTTGAAAACCATCCTTCTACATCAATTTTCATATCAGAGCTTGCAGCTCTTTGCCATGGTCCGACCAGATAAACTCTGCTCTTGACACGAAATTCCACGATGCGCTTCACTTGGCCAAGAATAGACAGAGATGGTGAAACATAGTCATGAAGAAGATGTTTGCAAGGGTGGATCACGACCCTCAGGAAGGAGGAGCACGACTTTAGGAGGAGGAGGACATACATTTTGGTATTTTTATCTTTATGCTTACCTCCTGCTTCTCCTGTTTCACAGCATTGGTGTTCTTGTCCTCAGTCGCCTCACCGCTCGGACTGTCCGGACTGCCAGCCTCGTCTTTCTCCTCTGCGGAAATAACTATTTATTGTTACTATGAAGACTTTACTAGCAACTGACTTAGGGCTAAGAGAAATTCTAACAAAATAATCTGGCAAAAGAAATCTGGTAGAAAATGCCTTTTGGCAGTAAGTCCGCCTATGTACCACTATTGCTGAAACACTAGTTAAAATAAACCTAGTTCGGGTAGGTCGCTACCAAACATCTGAATTGAACTATCATTACTAATTGCAACTTTAGAATGTTTTAGTTATAGTTTACTTATAAGTACTAATCATACCATTGTATGAGAAATAATACTACTGCGCCTAAATGTACTTTTTAAATAAAATTTTATTTCATTTTTTATTATTTTTATTGTACTGACGCCAGCACGCGTAGCATGACCTCTGCGAGAGAATCGACATAATGACAGATAGACAAAAACAATCTGTCATTTTGTCGATTCTTTCGTCGACATAACCCGTTTCTACAGTGGTCATGCTACGCGTGCATCACAACAAGCTACGACAATCCGTCAAATTTCTTTAATAGATTTTCAACCTTATCGTTAAAGAATACGGTTCAAGTTTGATTGGGAAAGTTTGACAGTTTCGGGTAGCTTGACTTGGTGGAGTCTGTACATGAAGATTAAATAAATAATCAGCAAGCTACATAGAATTCTTATTGAACAATGATTCAAGTTATATTTCTTTCGAAGTTTCGAATGCCGTAGCATAAATGACATGAGTTATAACATAACTGGCGGCAAAATGTCAGTATGCAAAAATTAAGTACATCTCTGCTTAACTCTTCACTAATTACAGGCGTGATACTTAATTTTATGTATCATACTATTAATTATTTAATTTACGACACACCATCACAGACATCTTAATTTGTAACTCTATTTTTAGAATCTTAATTTTTTTTTTTAAATTTTTAGTGCCTATTTTCAGGCAGAATATACATGGCTTACTCCTACCTATTCCAACTTTATTTTAATGAACCCACATTCATTGCAAATAAATGATCTGATTTATTGATTGACAATTTCAATATCATTGTTTTACAGTTTTATATCCCAAATCGCGTTAGTACAGTATTATGTATGCATGTGAATAGAAATACAAAATCGTGTAACAATATGAACTTCGATAAACAAATACAATATGCTAATGTTTGTTTTATGTATATTGTGGCCTTAACCTACATTTATCAACGCTTAAATATTTGCCGAATCAGTGTGTTGAAGAAATGAAAAATAAACATATTAACGATATGTATGAGACTATCAGTAGGAAGGCAGCATGCGTGTATCACCAAAGACATTCTGTCATTTGCACATCGCACGGTTTGTCATCATCGTCTCAAAATAACTTAACTTAGTAAGCTTTCCCTTTCAGAGGGAACAGAACGGCCTTGGTTACTCCTCGAAAACTGGGTTGTATAAAAAAATTCTGACATTAAAATTTTAAGAAAGAGTAAGTCGCGGTTCCTATTATTTTCTTTTATGTTGAAAACATTTCGAATCTGTCTGGTAGTCCTTTAATCACAGCAGTGAGAATTTTGTCATTTTTGGTGGGTCATATTTTCTTAACTTGCTAGAAAAAGAAAATGACGGGGACGTGTCATTATGACGGAGCAAACCTTGATTTTATGAAAAATAAATAATAGCTCTAGAAACATTACGAAAAAAGGAAAAATAGGAATACATTTGTATGGAGAATCGCAGCCCCTGTTCCCTCTTAAATCATTTTTTTTTTCGTCTCATCCATCATTTCTCCTGTATTGTGGGTGCGTTTACAAACATATTTACACAAATACAACTCCACAAATATTTGTTCCGTGCGGGGATCGAACCCGCGACACGCAGCGCAGCAGTCGATCGCTCAACCACTGCGCCAACCGTGCCGTCAAATGTGACAATGGAGTTACAAGACGTCAATTTTATGTAACTTTTTTTCATTAACGCCTTAAACAATGTTCCAAGCCACATTACACCCCTCGAGCGATTCCTACAACCCTCCCCCTCATCTTATCTTTATTGTGAACATACCTTCATCCCTTTCATCATCAGACAGCGGTTGCCTAGGATGCGCGAATAGATCAGGCAGGAAGTGTCTCAGCAGACGCTTGATGCGACGCTTCTCCGTCTTCTGTATGGCGGTCTGGCGTCGCGCGTGGTGGATTAGCAGCTCAGCTGTGTCGCGGAGGATCTTTATCGCTGTTGGCCAGGGAAATACATAATTGCAATCGATTGTATTTGGGAGAGTAATGGGAGTGCTGTAAGTGAAAGTCCTGTTTTGATAAAAAAATTGGTGTGAAGGTGTTGTTAAGTGTAAACAAAGCAATTTTGTGAAATTTAATCTCCAACTGTATGAGAGAAATACAGACAGGGTAAAAAAAAATACTTATACAGAACTAATACAAAATAAAAATTGTCCGTCTGTTAAGTTGTGTTCCGGTTAATAACCGAAAAGGCAACTCGTGGCATGGATCGATTTTGACCGGACTGCCGATTTCACTGGCAGATATCTGATGTTATAAGAAGTTACTTAGGCTACTTTTATTTTAAAAACAGGATTACCGTTCCGTGCAAAAAATTTGAACTCATGAAATTGTTAACAAAAACTGATTGAAATAGAGAAGTTATATTTTTATAACACGCGTACGAAGTTCGCGTTCGTTTGTTTGTAATATGTAAGTATTTATTAATGCTTTAACAATTATGTAAGTATTTATTGACGCTTTTTAATAATATTATAAAGCTAAAGATTGTTATGTTTGTTTGAACGCGCTAATCTCGGGAAATACTGGTACGAATTGAAAAATTGTGAGTGTTGGATAGCCCACTTATCGAGGAAGGCTATAGGTTATATATTATCACGCTACGACAAATAGAAGCGGAGCATCAATGAAAAAAGTTGAAAAAAAAAACGGGCAAAATGTAACGCAGACGAAGTTGCGCGTGTGAGCTAGTTTTAGATATAGGTCAATCAGAATGTTCCACAAAATTGCTTTGTTTATATTGTTCTACACGTTATGGCAAGCATTTACCTCTAATAATGAAATACCTAGAAACTGTAATGAATGAGGAAATAATTTAATTTAATTGAAGCATATTACTGATAATTGGTCGGAAGGAAGATAGTACCAACATGGTTTGTGTATTTATAATAGTATTGGGGATACGAATTTCCTATTTATTGCTGGAAAACTAGTTGGGTATGTAGGTACTTATCTTTTTTTAACGAAAATTAATATTATCATTTCTATTTATAATTAAATACAATTGGCGTGAGTTTCTATAAAAAGGTCATCTCATCAGCCTTCGGCTTTTCTCAACTATGTTGGGGTCGGCTTCCAGTCTAACCGGATGCAGCTGAGTACCAGTATTTTACATGAAGCGACTGCCTATCTGACCTCCAAAACCCAGCTAGTATTGGATAATATGATATCCCTTGGTAAGACTGGTTGTCAGACTTTCGAACCACTGATTACCTGTAACGACTGTCAAATATTTACAAATGACAGCCGGGACCAACGCCTTAACGTGCTTTCCGAGGCACGGAGGAAACTCGGTAATGCACATGTTTGGTCAACATCCATAGACCAACCTAGGCAAGTCAAAGTCAAATTTTATTGCGAACTAAGTGTACAATGTTGGTGTTACAGATCAGTCTTGAAGATCGACTAAAGCGGCTGTTATTATTTAGCAACAATCTCTTCTCAGGGGGATTCGATGAAAAAAGTATTTAAAAGTAAAACGTGCAATGAAGCGCAGCATTCTAGGCGTCAAACTAACCGAACATGTATGCAACACCACACTGCGCTCCAAAACACATAACTGACGTTGCACAAAAAGCCGCTAAGCTGAAGTGGGACTGGGCTGGTTATGTCTGCCGTTTGCCCGACGAGCTGTGGGCCAAAGTAACCACGATGTGGAGCCCTGACAGTTGACACAGCCAGAAGGCGACGCGGTCCACATTGGCCCTGGATCGAAAGATTTGGAAGGCGTCGGGAGAGGCTTTTGCCCAGCAGTGGGATGACATAGGTTAACAGTAACAGAAGTAAAAAGTTGTGTATGAATCATATCAAATATTTAATGTACATTTATTAGTTCCTATGAATTTTTAAACTATGGCTCTTACTTGGGGCATGTCATACCAAAAGCTCACTAGAGTAAGACTGTAATTAATAATTTCTTAAATTAATAAGAAGAAAATGCTTGCCACAAATGCAATATCCCTAAATAAAATAGAATTTGATCCTGAGACTATCAGTAGGAAGGCAGCATGCGTGTATCACCAAAGACTTTCTGTCATTTGCACATCGCACGGTTAGTCATCATTGTCTCAAGATACACCTACGATTCGAAAAACATGGATAAGATAAAGTTTTCACACAGAGATTTTTAAACATAACATAAAGGCTGTGTTTCTCAAGGGAGGGCAGAGGCGAATCTGTAGTCCTATTGGCATGATTCAAACTCAAAGCATTTATTCCAATTAGACCATTACCGGCACATTTGAAATTCAAAAAAAAAAAAAAAACGCGTTGCTACAGTCCCAGGCACAAGGCATAATAACTTGTGTAAGTACTGTAGTTGGCCATTCCAAAGCGTAGATCTCTATGGAGAAAAATGGGCAAGAAACTCCATGGTCACTCTTTTATACAGGGTTATTTGTAAAACACCGGCAACCTCTTAAGAGGTCATTCTACTCATCATTATGAACAACTTTTACTATGAGACCAAACCTGAAATCGCGAAAAAAACATAACTCGTCAAAATGTAGGGAACCGCAGATTATTTTTTTCACGATATCGGATTTGGTCTCATAGTAAAAGTTGTTCATAATGATGAGTAATGACCTCTTAAGAGGTTGTCGGTGTTTTACAAATAACCCTGTATAAAACTAGCTGTCCCGCGCAACTTCGTCTGCGTCACATTTTGCCCGTTTTCGCAACATTTTTCGTTGCTGCTTCGCTCCTATTGGTCGTAGCGTGCTGATATATAGCCTTCTAGCCAAATTTCATGAAGATCCGATCAGCCGTTTAGTAGTGAAAAGGTAACAAACAAACAGAGTGACTTTCGCATTTTTAATATTAGTATGGATAAATAAATTACTCTGCCCTATCTCTTGGGTTCGGCGCAGTATATCTTCTTCTTCCATACTTACCTATTGCTCGTCATCTCAAAAGACAGCTTTCTTATCATATCATCCTTCACACAGTCCATCCATCGTTTCTTTAGTTTTCCAATACTCTTATACCATTATAATATTATATTTAAAACAAAGCGCCCATTACATAACAAAACACAAAGAAGGAAAAACATTAAAATTGCCGCGTAGTATGTTTACATACGTAGTTTACAAGCGACCTTCAAACCAAGGTCTGTTTCGTAACGAAGTAGTTTTACTTCGTAATAATATAATGCGTTAAAGTTATGTGTTTTGGAGAGTAATATTGCAATCCATACATCCTTCCATTCATCTTTGTTAATCTCTACAAATATATAAAATTGAAGTGTCTGTTTGTTATATTAAAATAAACGCTTTTCACTACATGCATATGAATGTATATACGGTATTTATACCAAAATGCATTTTTTTACAATTTTTGTCTGTCTTTCTGTCTGTTTGTTCCGGCTAATCTCTGGAACGGCATGACCGATTTTGACGGGAATTTCATTAACAGATAGCTGATATAATAAGGAGTAACTTAGCCTACTTCTTTTCTAGAAAAAAAAAAATCAAATTCCACGCGGACGAAGTCGCGGGCACAGCTAGTATTGCATATAAGATTCTGCAATATCTCCTGGGAAATAGCCCAGGCTCTTGTAGCACAGGTGATTGACCTAGCACAGGAGACAGGTACTTCACACAATTTGGTAACCAATTTCTTGTAATACAAGATTATTATTGATTGTATTGATCCAGTACTGTTTAAGGACCTGGCCGACGCGCGGATAAGACAGACTGCACCACGTAGGGTCTAGTCATATTTTATGTTTATCTTACCTTCCTGCCGACTCTGCATATTATAATCCACGACGACATGAGGACCTGGCCGACGCGCCGCGAAGGCAGACTCGACCTCGTTAAACAGAGACTTGGAACGCATCGCCTTAAGATCATTCTGCTTGAAATTTATGCCTTGGTGGTCTAACGACTTTAGGTAGTACTTCTCGTTCTGTTCGCGCCATTGTTTGTTGAAGCCCTGGAAGTATTTGTGTGGATTAGTATTGAGGTAGTAGAAAACTAGTTCTACACAATGTTATAAGAATTTAATTTATACACCATGCTTTTATAAGTTAGGTTTAAAGAGTGATAAATGTGGAGCAAATTATTGCTTGCACAAAAAAGTTTTTGAAAGTGAAAGCGCCAGAGTATGTCCCGAAATTCAAATTTACTTGGGATTTTTGCAATTTGCATGCCAGTGTCTGGTCGTTTGATTAAAATACGATTTGCAACAGTAACAAATATGGATTTGTAAAAAGTAAATGGACCAGGCTCACGAGGTTGTCCACATGTGGGATGTGGACTCTGCAATCATTGTGCCGATAGTCGTATCAGCCAATGGCTTAATTGCCAAGGGCCTCGACCAATACCTGATGAGGCTCTCTTTAGGCAGCTGGATCAAGGGCTTGATTCAGAAAGCGGTATTCCAAGACACGGCTCGTTTTGTTAGGAGGGTACTTTCTCTGGAGCCCTGAACCAGCAGTAGCTTGGACCCTGTTCCCGGTACAGGTGGACTACATTTTTTTTTTATTTTTTTTTTATGTAGGTATATTTAAAAATGAAAAAGTTAGAAAAACTTATAAACGAGATAATAATGGATTTACAGAGTTATAATTACTAAAATCATCAATACAACCCTCTAAGTTTATTAAAATCCACTGAAATCCCTTACAAATCATGCTTGTTTGATAGGCTGACTCTGTCCTGCGAATTGCAAAAACCCAAAGCAAATTGAATTCGCGGGATACCCTGACACTTCCACCTTGAATCAAAATCATCTTTTCTTTCAAACAATTTTCAAGGAAGAAAGTTTTTAATCATACGAATTTTTGTAAAAAAGCATGGTGCAAGTAATGTTCACGAGACTATCAGTAGGAAGGCAGCATGCGTGTATCACCAAAGACATTCTGTCATTTGCACATCGCACGGTTTGTCATCATTGTCTCAACTACTTGGATTTTTTTACAAGAAGAGCATTTTATATACCATCATCTGCCTAGCCTTTTCCAAAACTATCTTGGGGTCGGCGATGGAGCTGAGTACCAGTATTTTACATGGAGCGACTGCCTATCTGACCTGCACAACCCAGTAACTGGGTAATATGATACCCCTTGGTAAGACTGGATGTCAGACTTTTGGCTTCTGACTACTCGTAACGACTGTCAAAGATCTACAAATGACAGCCGGGACCAACGGCTTAACGTGCTTCAGAGGCACGGAGGAAACTCCTCTCTCTAAGTATTTTCGCGTCGGTGTACTTTACACCTCGGTATATATTTACCTTCTGCGCCTCCCGCCATTCGTCCTCCTTCGCCTTCAGCCTCCGCAGCACGACGGGCACAGCTACCACGGGGTTCTTCTTCAGCCCAGCGATGATATCCACCGCCTGTAACCATACCGCTGTTATATCGCCTGTAGCGAGCCACTACTCTGTACAGGATCTTAGAGAGCAAGGCTTCTGCCTACGTCCCTACTATGAAGCGTATCCTACTCGGAAAGCATTCGTTAAACGCGAAAATAAATCAACGCGGAGACATTTTCGACGCGAAGTTTATCGACGTGGACAACGCTAAGATTACCAGCGCGAAGATTATGAACACAAAGATTATCAACGCGAAGATTTTTCAAAGCGGAGATTTTCACCGCAGATATTATCTATGCAAAGATTTTTCAAAGCGGAGATCTTCACCGCAGAGATTATCTACGCGAAGATTTTTCAAATTATCAACGCGAAGATTTTTCAACGCGAAACTTTATCAATGCGAAGATTATCAACGCGGAAATTTTTCAACGCGAAGATTAACACAACGCGGAGATTTTTCAACGCGAAGATCATCAATGCGGAGATTTTTCTGTATTCAGCCGAGCATTGTGAATCCAACAGCGTCCTATTGCGTCAAAATGCTGAAGTTTGAGTAAATGGCAAATGCAAACCCTCTAAGATCCTGCGTTTAAGGACAGTAATATAGTAAGCTTAAAATACGTGGCGTTAATTGGTCTATTGCTGGACATAGGTCTTCCTAAAAGCTTGCCACATTGATCAGTTTAGCACTACCCATCATTCAGTTATTACCAATTATTAAATAGATGTGTGGTCTTTGCATTGAACACATGTATTCCAAAATTTCTGATGTGGGACATCATATACCGAGTCAACATCTGCCTTACCCTAACTTTGTTGGAGTCGCCTTCCAGTCTAACCGGATGCAACTGAATACCAGTCTTTTACATGGAGCGACTGCCTATCTGACCTCCACAATTTGTCGTCAACCAATTAACACCACATAAAAACTACAACAGCTTAGAATGCACTACTGTAAAGCTTTTCCATTGCACATCAAAAATGTAAGCTACAAACTGGGATATAGGCTCTCACGCCCCATGAGGCAAAAACTAAGTGCAAAGTGCATAAAAAAAATATACCATAAACCAACTTAAAACTAACTACGAACTAAATATAAAAGAGCATAGATAAAGGCATGCAATGCTGTGTATAAAAAATTTAAAAAAAGAATGCGAAATAAAAATAGCAGACCGTGACATTAAATTTGTAGTAACTGAATTGAAAATAATCGTGTTACTATGCGAAAATAGCTCCCAGTCTCAATATTTCGTAATGTAAAGATACAATAAATTTCTGATTTTATCTCTGCAGCAATTGAGTATATTTTGCAGATTAATTTTCATAGAAAACATGTTCGAACTCCTCCCTTCGCTAAACTACCCTTTATAATTCCCCTATATCTATTTTCCCCTTACCAAAAATAGCCCTATTGCTTCACCATTTTTCGAAGTCCCTCTACCTACAATACAATCTCTATCCCAAATTTAATCTATCCCTTACTTATACTTTCCCTTGTCAATATTAATCTGCCCACTTTCAATCCCCGACATCTCGACTGTCCCTAGGTAGACTATCGAATCAGAAAATATGCATTTCTTTTTAATATCGGTTTTAAGATTGGTATGCCATGTTGTTCTTTTATAAAAAAAACTGATGGACGCTACACAGAGTGCCAAACAAGTGGCTCAGTTCTGAGTCCACACATTTCAGATTGCTATCGACACGCTAAGATGGTATATTTTAATGTTAACAGAATTTAATCAAACATGAATAAATAAATAACTACTATATACATTACAACGATTAACAAACTAATAAATAACTAAAATAACAATTCACTATAAAAGGGCGTCAAATATATCCTCCTCAACGCTGTCAACTGGTAACGTGCCCACGAGACTGGCGGCGTTGCCACGTTGTATGGCAATACTTAGCCTCTGGCTAAAGTAAAAGCCAGCCGTTGGGTAAAGCGAAGCGTCATTTAGGCGTTTCGAAAAATAAAAAATGAAACGGTGCAACAACTGATCATTATTGTTTTTTTTTAGCACATTAAAATATCCCTTTATGCTAAGCAGATATTAAAAAGAAACGCATATTTTCAAATTTTATGTCTAGGTCAGTCGATGTTATTTTTCCCTTCAGTCAAAACCGTATCCCCTGGCCCTATTTCCTCTTGACACTTTATCCCAACCCTTAGCTACCCTGGCCTGCCTAGTGCACAGCATGCCTAGTACCGACTCGATCGTACCACCTTGTCTCCGTAGATCCTGCGCAGCGCGCGCTGGTGTATGGTGGGCGAGTGGCCGCCCAGACAGTCGTCCAGCCGGTACTTGGCGGCGTCCTCGCTCGTCATGCGCGACAGCTTCTTCTGCACGCCTTCCAGCACTCGGATGGTGGACGCGTTCGTTTCTATCACCACGTCGAGCTGGAATCATGGATCATTTGTTTAGTACTGGAATACGTTTTTAAACCGACATGACCACTAAAACTATGAATAACACTGGAAACAGGATATGTTTATTATTTGTTTTGACTTTCCGATATTAAAAAAAAAAAAACAAATAAATAGTAATCATGGTATAAAGGGTGTAAAACACCTCTTAACGAAGCCGAAAGGCACTGGTTCTCCCTGTCATTGCGATCATTTTTTTGTTCTACACCATACCTGGGAACCTTCTAGTTACGGTGATATTAGGGGGTCAAAGTTCCAACTTTTTGACAAGTATTTTTTTAAATACAAGTTTTTAATGTAAGATTTTTACTTTAAACACCTCCACGACCCCCTTACTATTCAATCCGTCCATCAGCACAATGTTTTGAGTGCGTTACATTGAGTTCTACCACAAAACATGATTTTACACCCCCCAAAAAAAGTCGTTTCCCAACAATAATTTTTGCGTTTATGTACAGAATGCTTGGTTGACGGCTTCGTGATGAGGTGATTTACACGGTGTATGTCCGGACAATTTATTTAGTAGTGGAATCTTCTTCTTTTCGTGTGGTTAGTACCTCTGGTGTCAGAGCTTTTATGCTGCCCATGGACTTTTGACTTGGCTTTACATGCCTTCGAGAAGTAACTTTCAGGTATGCTGGTTCCTTCACGATGTTTAATAAAATATAATATGGCTACTACCGCCATACGAGACCTGCTGGTCTACCATGACGTCTTAAAACATTATTGTTTTACTTCTTTTCCAGTGTGGGAAAGAGATGGCGCTAGACATCCTGTATAGCTCCTTATGATGATACGCTTTATGACGTCATGATAGGCCAGTTGGTCGAAAGAAACTGCCCTGTTATGAACTTTGGCTCGCATAAAGTAAGTTAAGTAAGTGCCAGTCACTTCACAGAATGAAATGTTTTTGAGCATTACAGCAAATATATACGCAGCTTATTTTAATTTTGAAATAAGCAGCGGTCAAGTGCTTTAAAAAATCCCGTCTCCCGGTGTAGTGTTCCATGCAGAGTAAAGAAAAGCTGACCTCGAACCGCTCGTCCTCGCAGCGGTAGATGTACTCCTCGTACTGCGTCTTGCGGCTGGTGACGAAGGTGGAGTCCTCGCTCCAGGTGGGGAAGGAGACCCAGGTGTCGTTGAGCACGTCGCGGCACAGCGGCGTGCGGCCCGAGCAGCGGCGCGCGCCCGCCTCGCGCGGCAGGCAGCAGTACGACGTGCCCAGCCGCTTGCACGTCGTCAGGTCTGGGAGGACGTATTCATATAGCTAAGTCTAACTTCTTATGCGAATACAAAGAGACAGAGCGAGAGTGCATGCGTGGCACTCGAATACATGCGTATAGTATTACAAAGTTTCACTTCTTCCGCGCGAAGGGAGTAAAAAAAAATAGTGCGTGAAGCACTTTTTTTTTCTACTTATATGCGCCTAGTCGTTATAGTTACGTAATTACGTTGTAAGCACACGAACGAGTTATCGTTAGACCTATGTGCTGGGTTAAAAGAGCACCAAAATCCTAGTTACAGCTATTTTAATTCCAACAAAACGTTTAGGTTGATCAGAAATTGTATTACAACCAAAAGAACAAATAAAACATTTTATTAATTCAGCAAAAGAGCATGATGCAGACTTTCTTAAAAATCAAAATATTATATTTCACATAGGCCTACATGGGCACTTATAAAACGTCGACAAAAGGTACACAGTTCGGGTTAGTCGTTTCCTATGGAGTAGAACCGGTAAGAAACTCCATGGTTACTTTTTTAAAATCATTTGGTTTTAAAAAAAAAGACTTAAGCAGTTATTACCAAATATATTACTTATTCATCATCATCTGCCTGCTTTTCCCCAACTATTTAGGAGTCGGCTTCCAGTCTAACCAGATGCAGCTGAATACCAGTATTTTACATGGAGCGACTGCCTCTCTTAAATATAATCATAATAACAAGACAAAGAAGTGATGATCAAAATAAGATTTGATCACTACTTTTTTTTTTAAATCCCTAGAATAGAATATTCATTTATTTGCTCAGAATGTAGGTATTTACAATAAGGTGGTTACAATAATATTAAAGAATCCTTGTACATTCTACCATTATGGCATGCAAACATTGATGCAGTACATCATATCATCATACAACTAAAATATATGAGCTAGAAAGTCCGATACGGAGTAGTAACATTTATTTAATAGAACTTCAGTTAGTTTCTTTTTGAATTTTGTTACTGGTTCCTCTTTTATGGCATTAGGAATGTGGTTAAAAATAGCCGGAGCCATACCAAAAACACTTTTCCTCAACAAAGCAGTCCTATAGCCACCTAAGCGTAATAAATTTTGGTATTGAGATCGCAAAGTTACGCCTCGGTATCTGCTTTCCGATAACGTTACAAAAAGCTGCCGATTACATTTAACAAAAAGAGCAACTAGTTACCTCAATGTTTTTCTGTACTGACCAAAACATGTGTAAGATAAATAAATAAATAAATATTGTCTTCTAGGTAGGTAAATACCAAGGGTTACATACCTATATCCATAGCAGCATCTCCCTGTGGCCTCTCATGCCTCAGCTGAGCACCTAACTGTCCGATAGGCTCGTAACGAAGCTTCTCTCCTTGAGGGCGCTCCCGTTCAAATAGCACACTGCTTGCCGCTCCAAAGGCTGTATTGCTGTAGGCTGTAGGAGAAAATGGAGTATTTTTATAATATAAATACACGTATAATAAAAGAGAGCAGCGGTGGCCCAGTGGTGGCAGCCCGACTTACGAGCAGTAAGCCGTGGGTTCGAACCAAGACAGGCGCATTACTTTGTGTAATTTATTTCATCACCGCTGCCCTCAAAAACGGTGAAGGAAAGCATCGTGAGGAAACCGGCATGTCCTAGAACTAAAAATTCGAAGACATGTGACATCTACCAACCCGCACTGGGCCCGCGTGGTGGATTACAGCCCACTCCCTCTCATAGAGAGGAGGCCTGTGTCCCAGCAGTGGGAACATTATAGGCTGATGATGAAGATGATGAAAATAAACATATACTTTTTTGTAATTGGAGTAAGCAGAAATTACAGAACACACATTTATTTTGCTTTGTGCACATTCCTCATCTACCTGGCCTTTTCCAAACTATGTTAGGTTTGGCTTCCAGTCTAACCGGCTGCAGCTGAATGCCAGTATTTTACATGGAGCGACTGCCTATCTGACCTCCACAACCCAGTTAGTACTAGGTAAAACGATACCCCTTGGTAAGACTGGTTGTCAAACTTTCGGGCCACTGACTACTTGTAATGACTGTCAGATCTACAATTGACAGCCAGGACGCACTTAATGTGCTTTCCGAGAGCACTTTCGTAATTGTCACAATAGAACACACACACATCATAATCAGACCATAAATTTGCACACTGCTGTGACACAGGCTTCCTCTCTAGAGGCACCAGATCATTTTCCACAACTTCAGCCCACAAAAACAGCACAACTCTAAACACTTTCAAAGCCTATGTTTGTGACAGAAAAGACAACAATCAAAAAACGGCAATACTTTAACTAGTTGTCTACTTAGCATTGACGTGAATATACAAAAAAAAAAATCGGTTCATCCGTTCAGGAGCTATGATGCCACAGACACTTCAAACTTATAACACCCCTCTTTTTTGTCGGGGATTAAAAATCTAGTCAAAGAACCTTAATCAATGTATTAAAACAGCACTAACGGAGGGACATGACTCCTTCATGTAACACAATATTCTCCTATGAACGATATAACCTAACCATCCTCGGAGTATTTACTAACAAAACTAACGTAACAGACTAGAATACTCGAGGAAAATTATATTATGTTCGCTATTAATAAAATATTTGCGGTTTTCCTGGTTACCCCAATCAAGGTGAACATTGTTTTGTATTTTCGTTATTTTGTACGAGTTTATTATGACCTATATAAATTTTACAATAAGCCTTATATGCAAGTACTAGCTTATGACCACGGCTTCGCCCGCGTTTTTAGGGTTCCGTACCCGAAGGGTCAAACGGGACCCTATTACTGAGCCTTCGCTGTCCGTCTGTCACCAGGCTGTATCTCATGAACCGTGATAGTTAGCCAGTTGAAATTTCTACCGATTATGTATTCCAGTTGATGCTATAACAACAAATACTAAAAACAGAATAAAATCAATATTTAAGGAGGCTCACATACAAAAAAAGTGATATTTTTGCTCGTTTTTATAAATAATGGTACGGAACACTTCGTGCGCGAGTCCGACTCGCACTTGGCCGGTTTTATTTGTTTCGGTAATTGTCTAATGGGATCGTACTACCGGGATAAAAAGAACCCTATGTTACTATTCCAGACTATTATCTGTCCCTGTGCCAAATTTCATCCAGATCCATTCAGTGTTTTTTGCGTGAAAGAATAACAAACATCCATACATTCCTCACAAACTTCCGCATTTCTAATCTTTTCTTGGTTTTAGCGTGTCGATGACAATTTAAATTAAGTCAGTCCAAAATTCGGCAACGAATTTGTCACTTTCAGTAGCGTCCATCAGCTCCTGTGATGTGCAAGCAACAGGACAGGCAAGACACGAATCATATTCCTAATATTGGTTGGATAAACCATTTACAAAAACTTTTGAATTTTCAAGTAGATTTTTAGTCAAAATGTTGCTCATTGCAAAGTTAACCTTTTGAACGCCATTGTCACATATACGTGACAAGCAAGCGCATGCCCTGTACGCCAACGACACAAATAGGTGACAAAAAAAAGTGGTGCACTATTACACGAAATATGCAATTTAAATCATTACTTTAGTGTATGTTTATTTATAAATCTTTAAAATGTTATCTATATATCTTAAATATTAAATGTCTTATCAAGAAATAAGTTAACAATACTTGAGTATTTGCGGTGTATTTAAGGCTTGGCGTGGAGGGCACGAGCGTGCGTTTATGCTCTGGCGTTCAAAAGGTTAAGGACCTTTTACTGAACACTTGCACTTCTGATTATAAGAAAAACAAGACAAGCTTTACTGTAGTATGTTGATGCACTATGTTTTTTACATACTGTAAAGTGTCTATCCAAACTCTGCTTGCCGTTTTCATAACACAAATGCCAACACGTATGCTACTAAAAATACTTCCAAATATACCTAATTTATTAAGTATTCCTGTTTTATATAAGAACATCCCCAAGGAGAGGTCACGATTTGTATCAAAGAAATATGCATAATTATAGTTTTATATGTCCATGTAAAGTAAATTATTAAAGAATTCTACTCGATAATTATGAATAAAAGCTCCCCTTATGTATGCTGGAGAAATTCCTAGATTTCTCCTGTATCGTGGGTGCGTTAACAAACATTTAAACTCACATACACAAACAGCCAGACCCGGAACAACTGTCTGTAGGCCATACAAATATTTGTTCCGTGCGGGGATCGAACCCGCGACACGCAGCGCAGCACTCGGTCGCTCAACCACTGCGCCAACCGTGCCGTCTTTCTCTAATTAGTGTAAGTTCGATGGAATCTTCATTATCTTTAAGGTCCTTTTCGCCAGTTATTGTCAGAAACACTATCACAATCATTAACAAGTCATCAAAGCCAAAACTCACCAGTATGCAGCGCATTAGTATTAGTAGGCGTATGCGGCGGCGAGGGAGGACCGAGGAAGTCCTGCAGCCACTTCTGTAGCTCCGGGTGACGACACAGGAATGGAGCCGTCACGCACAGCAGCTCCGAGGATGAGATGATCTCGTTTGTGAATAGGAGGAGGCATCTGTGAAGAGGTTATATAGCTTAGTTTATAAGGTATGCTGTAAAAATGATTGTTTTCAGAAATATTTGTATGTGCTAGGAAAATTGGTGCTCAAATTTTAAGTGGTTCTAATTGTGTATTTATATTGACAGCACAGATGCAATGCATTGCTGCCGGCCTAGCATGACCGCCGTAGAAACGAGCTATGTCTACGGAAGAATCGACAATTTGACAGATATTTCTATCGTCCCAAGCATGGCGATATTAAGAATGTAGAAAAGAAATGATTCTTTTCTTCAGTCGACACAAGTCTACAACGTCGAGCATGACGACCATATTTTCTCTTCTTTTGACATTTGGGGGTAGAAACATTACTTCTGACAAATGTCAAACTAGTCTTAATAAAAACTAAATACGAGAAATACGTTTCGTGGTTGCGTTGAGTTATGTTCAAAAGGTTGAAATGTTATGTAAAATATTTAGGTTTAATTTCGCGAAAAAGATCCAGGCCTGGATGCAGGATGCAGCAACACCATCCCGCCCACGAAAAATGAAAAACTCGTGCAATTGGCAACTTTTTTTTGTTAACTAAACGTAACTTTTTAACTTTCCATAGCAACGTCCCCGTTGCTATGGAAAGATTTTCTGTCTATGTCTTCGTAGAAACGCGAGTCGACGGTGCGCGCCATGCTCGGGCAGAAGAAATGACAAGTTGTAAAGAAAAGATTTCTTGTCGTTTCTTGGTAGAATAGAGATAGAACGGTCATGCTAGGGGGGCAGCTGGCTTCAGATAAATCTTGAAAATCCTATCCTTCAAACAATGTACAACTAAACGTGACTTGCACTGCCACTTATGATTTACGGGGTTTCTTTTGTATCGGGAGCAATAATCACGGAAGATACCCTATGTGACAGTTTAAGTTAAGGAATTCTTCTTTCTATGGATTCCTGTAAAATGGACATGGTATTCTGTACACTATACTAAATGCCGACTAAAAGTTGAGCACCCATTTTGATTGTACTATTTTTTTTTTTTGTGAGACTATCAGTAGGAAGGCAGCATGCGTGTATCACCAAAGACATTCTGTCATTTGCACATCGCACGGTTTGTCATCATTGTCTCAATTTCTACAGATTTGACTGTTATCAGAGTATTTTTTGTAACAATTAAGGAAGATACGGCATTTCCTTAGGCCATTTTCCAAAAACTCACCTCAAAAAGTTATCATAAACGTGCTGCGAGCGCAGAGCCTTCCTGGCTCTGTCGAAGAAGTTGAACTCGTGCACGGTGGCCAGCTTGGAGGCCTCCGCGTAGGACACGTCGCGCACGGCGGCGCCCGAGAGCCCCGACGGGCGCGGCTTCTTGGCCGGCGGCGCGCCTACTGCTGCACGGACACAGACAAACATTACTTCACTTTTTCGTCTTAACGTGTCGATGTCAATCTCAAATGGAATCAGCCCAAATAAGCACTGTCCGATTCCACAATGTGCACAAAAGACAATTGAATGTTGAGTTCAGTTCAGTTCAAAAATAGCTTGCTAGATTATACCCTAAAATATGAAAGAAGAATCGTTTTATCTATAACTCCCAAACTAAAAGCATGTATTTAAAATAGACCCGTTACAGGCACTTTTGAATAGGGATGGTGCCTCATTTTTTTTATTTGTCTATCGGGTAGATTAAAGTATTTGAAACGTATTTTTCCTTTTTTCCCGTAATCGTAAAATTACGGAGATATTTTGAGTGGTAATGGCGCATGACGTCACGGCTCAGTTCATTTTATACCTAGTTGTGACGTAGTGAGCCCCCACTCTCCAACTTTAATGCGTTTTAACTAAGTATTTTTTTATTAACTTGATAAAACAAAAAATACGTATCTAATATTTTTGTATTACCTGATTGACGGACAAAATAGAATTTCGTTTTCTTTACCCAGTCATCATCCCTATTGTAAAAATCAAGATGAAGCTACAGTCCTACACACGGCATTATAACTGAAAAGATTATCAACTCCCCAAGGGCTCTAGTGTCCGGCCTACACACGTTAGATTAATGAGAGATACGAAACTATCATGTCTCTAAATAATTGAAATTGAAGTATGAAAGAAATATTTTTGTCAATATAGTCTTTATTTTAATCCATTTTTGTTTGGATATTAATTCTTAATTTTCTAGTTTAATTCGGAAACTTTTAGACCCGACTGATATTATACTGACCACAAAATGGACCAAAAAAGACAGTTAAATGGTGTCTTACCCATGGAGCTTGATGAAGTGAAGCTGGGAGATCTTTTGAGATGATGGTGAGGCTGCGGCGGAGCCGTCACTGTGCTGGACGCTGAGCTCGTGTGCTTGGGCAGCTGCTAAACAACAAGAGAAAAGAACTTATTATTATCTGATTTTTAAGAAGGTTATGAGCTAATGAGCTGAAATTAATGAATCCTATAAAAAAAAAACTTATAATAATCTAAATTAAGGAATAAGCTAATAGTTACAACAATTAAAAATAAAATCTATTGTTTTCTGCAAATGTCTAATTCCGAAAAGATTGAATAATTGATTCGCCCTCAGTTTTTTTTAACTGGCAACTCTCACCATTCTACTCTCGACTTCCTCGCATCGCTCAGGAGTTAAATCAAAGCCTCCTCCGTTGCGTTCGGGGTTCAAAATTGCATCCATGACGTAAGACAATGCTTTATCCCCAAGATGCGTAATGATCTACTATTATTTATCAGCAGCTTATTTACTGTATTCCATTAAGATTACAATAGACAGGCATTAAGGATTAGACATGCATACAACCCAAAAAATTATGGCCATTCAAAAAAAAAAAATATCCACTAACAATTATGTAGTGTTGATATTACAATATGAGTGGGGAGTAAACAATGTTATCATTGATCTAAAAAACTATATCACTGGTTCATTACATGTTAGTTTGTTTATCTGATTCGAGTGATAAGGACACTCGTGCCGTAATATAGAGTGAGGTATGTTGTCACGTAACGGCATTAAAAAATGTAATTTCCTAGTAAAAATATTGCTGGTCTTGTTAAAACGTGATTCTTCGATTTTATAGATTCCCAGATTACTGATGGTAAGTGGGTTCTGCTGTTTATAGATATCAAAAAGATTAACTAATACGTTATCCCCTTTTAGGTCCAAGTCTAACCTATTTATATCAGTAAAATTTCTTTTGAAGCTAGTGTTTTATTTAAATTAATCACTTTCAGTGCTAAGCACCCGGTACACGGGTCGAACAAAGTCATTCATTTGCGAACAACCTGCCTCCCGTTTCGTCGTTATACGTAGCATTGGATGATTTGTGAATTTTGAGCATGGAATTAAAAATTAATTACTTTAGCAGCGAAAGTCACACCACAAACACTACCTCAGAATCAAGTGGCAAGTATTTTATTATAGTCAACCGGTTCATTAGCTTCTTATTGTAGCGTTGGTTGAAGAAGATGTTATCGAAGTCTGGTATGGCCGGCCTTCTTAACAAAAAGACGCGACAAAGGCAAACTCCCTAACCTCCCACTCCCTAAGAAGGTATCTGGTGCTGACAGAGGGACACTGATGGGGCAGGAGTGTGGTTTTAGCCGGTTCGATCCCGGCACTACCTCGACTGTCTCACAACCTGTGAGCAGTCGAGGTGTCCTTGGGCATTTCACACACCTACCAAAACAAAAAAAAACAGTGCGTGGAGTCCCTCCGCGCGGAAGAAGTGAAACTTCGTAATACTACACCCATGCGTTCGAGTGCCACGCATTCACTCTCGGTATTTTATTGAGCTTCTAAATAAATTTTGTTGTTTTTTTGTTGTGTTATTTTTATTACATAAGTTTATCGAGGTTATTCTACTCATGGAAATTGAGCGAAGGCTGGTCACACCGAGTCGAATGTATGACTGTTTGCACGCCATCTTGCGTACCTAGTAGAACTACGTAGTCACAGATCTTGTAATACTGCCATCTCTTAGTGAGTTTTAGAAAATATTCCCCCTCCATGGTAGCGTTAAACTTGTTGAAAGTCGAATAAGAAGTTTCACTTCAAAAAGGAAAAAGAAGGACTGCTGACAGAAATGAAAACACAAAACAATGAAACTACGCGTCGCTAGTTTGGCGCATAACGTCACGAGCATGTGACGCTTTACCTCTACCGTTATAGCGATGGCAATGTAAGTGTGTGTGCGCGAGTACTCACGGGCGCATGGTGCTGCGCGAGCGGCGGCGCGGGCGGCGAGCTGTCCGCGCGCGCCGGCGGCGACAGCGAGTTGCTGCCCAGCTCTATGTACGCCTTGTATACCTACAACATCATACCATACACTTTAAAATGTGACCATACTTTCAGCCCAGAATCGTCCATTGTTAGGTATAGGCCTCCCCTTTCTTATGCCACTCTTCTCTATTCTGTGCTTTATAATCTATATCACAATCAAATATAGTTTTCTTCTAAGGAACTTTTTAAGTTGCTAAAATAAAAAATGCTTGAGATATCAGCCTAAAATAATTTACCTGATGATGTGTGGGCACAGGTGGAGACCTGACATGCGGGTAGTGTCGTTCCCTCACTTCTGGCACAGGCTTAGTCACCGCTTTAGCATCCGGGAGAAACTGACCGAACTCCGCTAGCAGGTCGTCTTGATTCTCGAACAACTTTGCCACCTGATGAGAAAAGAAAGAGATGAGAATAGGATGTTAATTATCAGTAAGCTCCAGGAATTTCCGGCTTCAATTATAAAATTCGACGACACGGTTGGCGCAGTGGCTGAGCGATGGACGGCTGCGCTGCGTGTCGCGGGTTCCATCTCCGCACTGAACAATATTTGTATGGCCTACAGATAGTTGTTCCGGGTCTACCTGTTTGTGTATGAGTTTAAATGTTGGTAAACACACCCGCGATACAAAGAAATTCCAAGTGTGGGACGAGGTTTTAAAAATAAAAAAATTAAGGATTAATGTCCAAACAAAATGGATTGAAATTTTTTACTGTACTTGGGATAACTAAGGAAAACTTTAATAATTTAGTGACAAAATAGTTTTGTTTCTCCGAATCTAACTTGGCCAGAAAATTTTGGATCTACCCAAGTAGAATAAAACAGGTTTTCAAAGTATAATTAAATGCCGAATCTCTCTTGCCAAAGTCGGTTCGAGGACGGCTGTTCATCCTCGACACCTCTAGAAGCACGTTAGACAGTTGATTCTATTCTTTATACAAGCTGTTGTTTTGCATCCTCGTCAAATTCAAAGTGGTAACTATGCTAATGATTCTCGACCCGAATCAATAATAAAATGGATTGGTAATTTTTAATTTTATTCCTATTTACGGAGATCGCTAAGTGTGACCGCGTGTTTTGAACGCGTCCAGTCTGATCCTTGCCTTATAACTGTGCTTTTACACATACAAACAAACCATCACAAACGTTTATTCGGTAATTTCTTGTTCCCTAAACCACGTTAAGGGGGCTATTCCGATATACTGTCATCATCATCGTCTGCCTAGCGTTTTCCCAAACTATCTTGGGGTCGGCTTCCAGTCTAACCGCATGCAGCTGAGTACCTGTATTTTACATGAAGCGACTGACTATCTGACCTCCACAACCCAGTAACTGGATACTACGATACCCCTTGGTAACACTGACTGTTAAAGATCTACAAATGACAGCCGGGACCAACGGCTTAACGTGCTTTCCAAGACACGGAGGAAACACGGTATGTAATTGTGGTCACCCATCCACGGACCAACCTCGGCTATACTGTCAAACAACCCAAAAATCAGTGTTTATTAATAATTTACTAGGTACCGTAATTTAAATAGATTGTCTTTTGTGAACCTCCTGAATTTTGACGAGGATGTAAAACAACACTTTGTATGGGCTAAAAACAATCAAATAATTTTGATAAAGCTCACATACCTGCGAATAAACCTCAGCTTCCGTCTGCAGCTTAGCTTGAGGCTCCTTCATCTCCCGATGCCCCCTCTGGTAAGCATGCAGAATCTCCAAGAACCTCTTGTACTTGTCCGGCTGTCTTGAGAACCGGGACTGTATGGGTGACAAGATGATGTTGGGTTAGAATTATGGTGGTAGGTTTTATGGGGTAATTGGGATTAGAGAGAAATCAGAACTCAAATAGAGCAGCCGCAAGTTTTTATCATTAGATTCGAACGGTAATTAATTTCATCATTTTAAATAGGATTAAAATTTGCATGTGTTCTGGCGAAAATTTTTAAGGTGTGTGATGAGCTGTGATCGGAGTAGGTAGATTGAATTGGGGCTATTGATCCGAAATGTATATATTAATATGGACATTCCTCCGGAATTGGTTGATTATTAAAAAAAACAGAACTTGGTAAGAATTGTATTAAAATTAGCAATATTATATTCTTCATAGAAATTAATTTAGTTTTGATACCTTCCCTTAAATTTTGAATTGAGTAGTAATAATATCACTACCATTATTAACAATATTAAATTGAATCCGGAAATACCGGAATTACTTTCCGGAAAAATTGCTTATCCATGTTATTCTTTCTGTGTGGATTTATGATACAAGTACCAAAAATCAATCTACCTACTCCGATCACTGCTGATGAGATGACAGGGGATGATAACTATTTTTTTTTTTCTTTGTCTGTCGGGTAGATTATTGAAAAGTATTGGACACGTATTTTTTTATTATAATTAATTACGGAGATATATTGTGTTGAAATGAAAAAAGTAATTTCTTGATATTTTGATAAAACAAAAAATAAGTGTCTAATACTTTTGTATTTACCTGTCTGACGGACAAAATAGAATGTCGTTTTCTTTACCCAGTCTTCACCCCTATTGGGATTAGGGCAGGAGAAAAATGAGTTGCAAAAAAGTAATAAGATTTCAACTTTTTTTACTTGACAATGGCAAAGCCCAAAGGACGTCTTATGATTTTTGTAAGGTTACGTATGTTTGTATTTTCTTTGTTTGAGCCAATTCAACAGTAACAAAAGAAAAGCAACAGTAAAATATGAATAATATATATGAAAATGAATAATCAAAAAGTAATTTGAAATGCAAACGATGTTTTTATTATTTTACTTGACGTAGGTACTGTGTCATGTAAAAATAAACCAGGTGCGAGTCGGACTCGCGCACGCAAGGGTTCCATACCATTAATAATAAAAACGAGCCAAAAAAACACTTTTTAGTATGGGAGCCCCCTTAAATATTTATTTTATTCTGTTTTAAGTATTTGTTGTTATAGCATTAACGTAAATATATAATCTGTAGAAATTTCAACTGGCTAACTATCACGGTTCTTGAGATACAGCCTGGTGACAGACGGACAGCGAAGTCTCAGTAATAAGGTCCCGTTTGACCTTTTGGGTACGGAACCCTAAAAAACATTGTAAAACACACAATAATTGAATTAAACAAAATTACTATTAATTTATTTTGTCCTTTTTTATGCTGTTTAAATAGTGTAATAAAACTATATTATATTTTTAACCGACAAAGCTAAACTCACCTTGATCTTATTAACATACTCAATGGCATGGTTAAATTCCACCGGTTGACTGGACGGCGCGGGCGCAGCGTGCGACGGGTTCGACGGCTGCCCGGACCCTGTGTGCAATAGCGTGAACATATACTACGCGTTGGAGTAGGTAGTGTGTAGTCTGGTGTTGAGTAGATAATCAGAACTCAAAAAGAGCAGCCGCAAGTTTTTATCATTAGATTCGAACGGTAATTAATTTCATCATTTTGAAGATTTGTATGTGTTTATGTTCGGATATAAGTAGGTTTGTTTATCATAACATCTTGAGATAATACTATTATTTAATTAAGCTGCAGTACAAGAAATAATAAAATACTGCAAAATATTTGTACTTGCAATATTGAAAAGCCAAACAAACTGTAGGAGGTAATATTATTTCATCATGTTTTATCAAAAACTTCAATGACGTGCGTTGCACAGATGAATTGGCTAGGGTCAAGATCTATACATCTACAGGGTGTAACGGAAAGGGTATCTACATACTTAAGGGTGTGCTACAGACTATTAAACTGAACAAGTTTCTCATCATACAACATGTTTTTCAGCAAAAAAAAAATATCTGCTGCCCCATAGAAAATTGCAATACCTATTCGACCCAAATGGCAGCTGATATTTTTTTTGCTGCAATTTTTTTTTTATGATGAGTAACATGTTCAGTTTGATGGTCTGTAGCACACCCTTAAGGATGTATATACCCTTTCCGTTACATCCTGTTTACGAATAAATACAATTAAAGTGTCTGTTTGTAATATGAAAATAACCACTTTTTACTACATGCATGTGAATGTATATGCAGTTCATATACGAAAATAATATTTTTTACGATTTTTATGTCTGTCGGTCTATCTGTTTGTTCCGGCTAATCTCTGGAACGGCTAGATCGACATTGACGGGACTTTCACTGGCAGATAGCTGATGTAGTAAGGAGTAACTTAGGCTACTTTTATTTACCTTCATATGCATGTAGTAAAAAGCGGTTATTTTAATATTACAAACAGACACTACAATTTTGTTTATTTGTAAAGATGTATAGATGAGTATTAACTTTTGTGAGCTCCCGATATTTCGACGCTGTCGCAAGCGCCATGATCGCGGAATGACTGACAGACATAAATAATAATCACAAAAACCCCGTAAGTGATAGTTTAAGTTTAGTATCATAGTATGTTATCTAATATTTATTATATATTTACAAGAAACATAAATCCTCTGACATCTGTGTAACTGTTGTGTGTAATATTTAGAACAGAGATATTTATAGCATGTGACATTTGTCATGTATTAAGTGTTATCCGAGTGTAAAAGTTTTCGCGTATTCCTTACCAGGAGCCGAGGCATGGTGTATAGCGGCCGCTTCAATCTGCTGATGAGCTTGAGAGATCTGATGCAGCGAGTTGGTGGGCGCTGCGTTCACTGACAGATTGTGGACAATCGCGTTGTTGACTGACCTGAGGGGATAAGGTTTGGGTAAGTTATGGAGCATGGAGGAATGGCATGGCATGGGCCATGATGGTCTAGTGGTGACTTAAGTTGCTGGTTATAAAGGGTGTAAAACACCTCTTAACGAAGCCGAAAGGCACTGGTTCTCCCTGTCATTGCAATCATTTTTTTGTTCTACACCATACCTGGGAACCTTCTATAGTTACGGAGATATTAGGGGTCAAAGTTCCAACTTTTTGAACAGTATTTTTTTAAATACAAGTTTTTAATGTAAGATTTTTACTTTACACACCTCCACGACCCCCGTACTATTCAATCCGTCCATCAGCACAATGTTTTGAGTGCGTTACATTGAGTTCTACCACAAAACATGATTTAAAACCCCCCAAAAAAAAGTAGTTTCCCAGCAATAATTTTTGCGTAATGTTACTAGTTTCATGTACAGAATGCTTGGTTGACGGCTTCGTGATGAGGTGATTTACACGATTTAGTTATAGATACGAACCCAAGCAGGCACCATTTTTAACTGACAAAAAAAGGAGGAGACTATTTATTCCACCAGCATCTGTTTTTTTTTTTTTTCAGAACAAACTTCTCTAACCAACTTCTAAAAAAAAGTGAGAAATAACTTTCGGATATCGGTGGCAATAAAGTCAATGAATGAAACAAACAAAGTCACCGACTCACACACGACGACTTTTTTTTTTTTGGAAAATATGTCGTCATTCATTTTATCACTATTTCTCAAAATGGTGGAAGAAAACATTAGGAAAATGGCACGCCTTCTCTATCTCTTTCTCTACCCATAGCTAAGTACAAGCTTCTCTTTTGTCCCATAAATGTTTCAATATTAAATCTTAAGATAATGCTTTGTCGTGTGGACCCGTGGCTCGGTTTTAGGCTCGTTGGGTCCAACTCGAAAGAAAATCAGATAAAAATGAAGTTTCAACAAAATATACTTACATTTCCATGTTAGAATAGTTAGCTCGACGCACTGCTTCTTTTTCCACCTCCCTATGAACAAGGACTTATGTTTAATACACGTACTACATCACTATCTCAGTTCCAGCTGAAAATCAGCGTCGGGCACTAGCTGCTCGGCAATTTGCTGAACTGGGCCTTTTTGGCGCAGCCGCACAGTGGAACGAATGTATGGGAGCGGTTGGACGTAGACATGTCCGAAAAAAAAGAGTAAAATTATGCCAAACTAATGATGCCATCTTATTCGATTACTTAATGCCTTCATAACTTGTGGTGATGAATTTCTTCATAACTCCCATATTTCGGGAGTAATTTGAGAAAATGTGAAATTTTACTATGAAAATGAGTGTATCGAGCTCTCTCCCTCCTGATTCCGGGCTTGTTTCAAGTAGCGGTCTCTAATATCATAATGCTAATACTAAGAGCTATATTTAATACTAAGACACATAGTGCGCCAAATGTGCACTTTCTGGGATAAAGAGTGATGTTTATTTTATAACACAATTTTTTTATTTTTTGTTTATTTTGTTGATTAAAACCGTTTTTCTAAAGGTTTACCTTATTACAATAACATTTCTGAGCAGCCAATTAGAGAAGATATAAGCTAATTAGGATATATAATTAGGGACTTAAGGTTTACATATAAAACTGATGCACTAATGATTACTGATAAGAACATTGCTATTATTTAATTACTAAATGGCTCTTAATACACTAATTTAGCATGCATCATTTACTAATTATCACAATAACTAATTACCTTGCAATATTTAACAAAGGATACCTGGGATACCTGGATTTTATATAAATAGGTCACTATTAGTAACTTTAAAATCAGTGTTGATTTACACCTCGTTGTATCCAAGCTAATCTCGCAATGTATTTTCCAAATTTTAATACAAATCTTGATATTCACGTTGCTTTATGCGCACGCGCACATAAAGATTTACGCGACTTTAACTATTTGTTCAGTGTTTTAAAAGATAACAGTTGTGTTCAGTTATGTGAAAGTGCTGAAACAAGTTTAAAAGACTGGTGTCGTCGATTTTGCTACCGCATTTATGCAAAATGGACACAGTCTGGAAGAAGCACAGATAAGTTTCGGAAGAAACATGAGATTTGGCTACAGGCTGCAATTCAATGGCCGGAATTACAGAATGAAAATATGGAACCTTCTACAGAAAATATAAGTGACGTCATCGAGCCCATAATTTCTCCTGCTAAATCTAATGCTTCAACTTGTACACATCCTAGTCCTCGTAAATCTTTTGAGGACCTTAGTAACCGGCAAAAAAGAAGACGCACTGAAGATGGTCTTTCATGCAGCAGTAGCAGCGCTGAAATTATGTTTTCGGCCGAAAGGGCGCTTCAAAAGGCAGGACAAAGCGATACAGCTTATGTTATGAAATACTTGACGGAGAATCCAGAAGAGGCCTCAAAAATCAAAGCCTTCATTGAAGGTAAATCAATTCAGGTACGGGAAATATCCCCTTTGAAGGCATTGGCTCTTTATGTATCGATGAACTTATCGAAATGGCGCTATAACACTCTTCGGGATTTCAACACTCAAGAAGGAGCTCTTCAATACCCGAGTTACTACATGTTGGTTAAAGAAAAAATTAAGTGCTATCCGGCCAAAGAAGATCTCACAGTTACAGAGAGCTCTGCAAAAATCAAATTACAAGCCTTGATGGATTTAACCTCAAGAAGACTTATTAGGTCGTTAGAAACCCCTGTTGATCCCAATCAACAGCTCGTATTGACCAGCAAATGGGGTTTTGACGGATCATCTAGCCAAAGCATTTATCATCAAAGGACGAGTGAAGATGAGCAAATCGATCTTGCTAGTAATTTTATGATTAGTCTTGTACCACTGCGGCTCGTCTCAAAAGGTGTAACAATTTGGGAAAACGAGCGACCATCTTCCACTTCATTTTGCCGGCCAATATTGTTTAAGTTTATAAAGGAAACCAAAGAAAATGTGCAGAGAGAGATGGCTGAAATCGAAGCAGAGATTGAAGCCTTAACTCCATCCACCATCACTGATGGAATTAGTGTCAAACACCAACTGCTGTTGACAATGATTGATGGTAAAATTCATTCCATTATATCCAATACAGCAGCTTCAGTGTGTGACATATGCAAGGCTTGTCCTAAAGAAATGAATAATTTAGAGTTAATCAAAGATAAACACGCAAACGAGGACATGTATAAATATAGCTTAAGCACCCTTCACGCTTGGATTCGCTCAATGGAATGCTTATTACACATTTCCTACAAATTAGACATAAAATCATGGCAAGTAAGGGGTGATATAGCAAAAAGGCAAGTTGATGACAGGAAGAAAAGAGTTCAAGAGGCTGTAAGAAGAGAAACGGGCTTACTTCTCGATGTTGTGAAACAAGGCAGTGGATCCACCAACAATGGCAACTCGGCAAGGAGATTTTTTGAAAACTACACTAAATCTGCTGAACTGACCGGAATAGATGCTATGCTTTTAAGAAAAATCTGTGTGATCTTGCAGTGTATTTCATCAGGAGAGAAGATCAACGTAACTAAATTCCGAGAGTTCTGCTTTGATACTGCTAAGCTTTACGTGGAGTTATACCCATGGTATTATATGCCTTCTTCACTTCATAAAATTTTAATGCATGGGCCAGACATAGTTCAGAACATGTCAATTGTGCCCATTGGTTTTCTATCCGAAGAGGCATCTGAGGCTAGAAATAAAGATTTTAGAAAATATAGAGAGGGGCATTCTCGAAAGCATAGCAGTATCTCATGCAATGAAGATATTATGCACAATCTTTTACTGTCTTCTGATCCACTTGTTACAAGTATCCGTCCAAAAGGAAATAAGTTTGTAAAAAAATCTTCTTTTAAGGAATTTTATGAGCTTACGGATTCTGAGAAAAGTGATATCGAATTTGTTAACATAAATGATTTAGCGGACATCGATTCTGAATTTGAATTAATTGATGATGATGATGATGACGAAGATAATTAAATGATGTTATTGTTTTAAAATGTGTAACTTAGTAAATTAGAGCTTACATCTTAATTATTTATTGTACTTTTAATGAAACTAGGTAATTTATTATCAACTTACTTAAAAGTCATACTCTCATCAGTTCTTGTGAATATTTTTGTTAATATATATTTCTGTATATATATAATATATTTATAGACCTCTTAATAAGTCTGTCTGCGGTTTAAAGTAAATACAAATGGGGAAAAAACGTTTTTTTTTTTTAAATTTTCATTTCCTTTTATCCCAGAAAGTGCACATTTGGCGCACTATGTGTCTTAGTATTAAATATAGCTCTTAGTAATAGCATTATGATATTAGAGACCGCTACTTGAAACAAGCCCGGAATCAGGAGGGAGAGAGCTCGATACACTCATTTTCATAGTAAAATTTCACATTTTCTCAAATTACTCCCGAAATATGGGAGTTATGAAGAAATTCATCACCACAATTTATGAAGGCATTAAGTAATCGAATAAGATGGCATCATTAGTTTGTCATAATTTTACTCTTATTTTTCGGACATGTCTACGTCCAACCGCTCCCATACATTCGTTCCACTGTGAGCCGTGAGACACACAATTATATTTTAATTTTCTATTTCGATATATTTTTAAGATTTTACATTGTATTGTGTGTACTTGTGGCATGGGCCAACCAATATTTTTTTAAGTGAAACTTTTATTACATCGTCTCAAACTTTTTCGTCTGTGTGTTGCATGTCGCGTGACGGTCGGCCGCGGAGAAGAGATAAAGTGAAAGGCGCTCGTCAGAGCGCCTTTTACTTTATCTCTTCTCTCTGAAGTTTTTTTTTTATATTTTTTTTTTCATGTTAACCTTTACTTTAAGTACCACACCATGACCCCAGCACCATTTAATGCATCCATCAGCCCATGTTTTGAGTGCGTTACATTGAGACCTAGCTTAAACGGTGATTTTTCACCCCCTCAAAAAAAGGCGTTTCCCAGCAATAATTTGTAGAGGTAAGTACTTAGTTTGATGTACAGAATGCCTGTCTTCTACTTTCCGCATTCCTCGACAAACACAGCGGGCCAATACCACTTCGGCTTCCTTACTCTGCTATGTGGCTCTTTTCGGAATAATTTTTCCTTCGCGATTGACTGAAGAAACAACCAAAATGAGGTTCAATTTACTTAGTCTTTTGTTTTTAAATATTTTGTGTAGTACACCACTGACAAACCCCATGTCCACAATGTCCACGCAAAGGTTGTCTAGAAGATATCGCTACCAGGTATAAGACTTGAAACCGTTTCAATTTTGGTATACAATAAAGTATATTCTATTCTAATGCACCTAAGGTTAATAACTATTTCTCGCCACGCAAGCAACTAATAATAACTCAATACAATTATGTAAAACGGGAACCTAGCTGTATGTAGTATGTTGGCGTGACGCAACAGCTGTTCGTTCAGAGTTCGTTCACCCTGCGCCGCGCGTACGAGTCAATATTTTTGTTGCCAACTTCGGTATTTTCGTTGGGCGCTATCTTTGTTTATTAATTGGTGTTATTGTGGTTAATTTTGAGTTATTTAAATTTTGCGTGATGATTTGGGACTCTTTCTCGTAGGATTGGCCTATAGTCGCACTAGATTGCGAAAATCAGAGGGAAGGGAAGCTTTTGCCCTGCAGATATAAGCTTATAATGATTTTAAGCTATGGGAATGTCACAGCTGAATATGCTAATCAACACCGAAACGATATATCTATACATCTTAAACTTTTGGATTTTTAAACCATATACTTAAACGTCTATAAAATTATCAGGAGAGATGGGCTAGCGTCGTCACACAATGGCGGCACTTTCTACTAAATATTTTGCCAGAAAATACAACACGTAGATATTGGAAAGCCATGGGAGATCTTTGCCTAATACAGGGAGTTATAGATATTAAATGAATGTAATTTATTACGGCCATATTTTCTTCTTCGTAGTTTTAAATCTGCTGAAAATAACATCCTAATTAAGTAACATTTAAGATTTCAGATTGATTTTTCCAGTCTGACAACATCATTCCTCGAATAGTACCTGACAATTTTCAATACAGACATGGCTACCAATAAAGAAGTACGGAAGACGAAGGCACGCTGCGCTGATCCCAAATAAATATGGCACATATTGTCAGATGACAATACAAAACCCAGCCCTTACTAGTTTAAAGGTCTACTTACTGCGCCTGCGGCAATAGATGCACCAGCTGCGGCTGAGGCGGGGGCGGTGGATGCTGAACGCCCAACACCACGCTGGAACCGCCCCCACCACTGCCGGGCGGGCCCGTGCCGCCGAACCCGGTAGGAGACGGCATGGATACTGACACCTGAGGAATGGAAGAAGGTTGTAGTGTTCTGTAGATCATCTTCAGCCTAGTATAAACGCCAGCACATGAAGCTAAAAAAAATATGCCAAATTACTTTAATAGATTTTTAACTTTATTGTTAAAGAATGTCTGTACATGGCAAGGTCTAAGAGTTTCCGGCTTGAACTATAAAATTAATGATTAATATCCAAACAGAAATATTGAATATTGAAATAATGGGGCTATATTGACCAAAAATATTACTGTGGGCAACTAAAGAAAACTTCTGTAATTTAGTGACATGGTAGTTTTGTACAAAACCACTACAAACTAAACACACTAATAAAGCCTCTTTTCGTATATCTATGTGTGACCGAGTAATTTGCGCATCCTTTGTATACAGGGTGTAACGGAAAGGGTATATACATCCTTAAGGGTGTGCTACAGACCATCAAACTGAACATGTTTCTCATCATAAAAATTTTTTTGCAGCAAAAAAAAATATCAGCTGCCTATACATTTGAGGCGAATAGGTATTGCAATTTTCTATGGGGAAGCACATATTTTTTTGCTCCAAAATTTTTTTTATGTTGAGAAACATGTTCAGTTTGATAGTCTGTAGCACACCCTTAAGGATGTATATACCCTTTCCGTTACACCCTGTATAATTCGGAGTTTCTTATGCCATTCTAATATCTAGAAAACTGGGCTGAAATATCTTATTAATCTTATGGGTAGGCCGGAAACTTTTGAACCCACGTGATAGTATTCGACAGTCATAAGCGAAAAGGGCACTACTGCAGAAATTATGTATAGAAAAATAACCCTTCATCATCTGCCTAGCCTTTTCCCAACTATCTTGGGGTCGGCTTCCAGTCTAACCGGATGCAGCTGAGTATCAGTATTTTACATGAAGTGAATGCCTATCTGACCTCCACAACCCAGTTAGTACTGGGTAATACGAGAAAAATATTCCTTAACAGGGTAAAATTCAACTTTTCTGAATTACGTTTTCTCAGTTGCCCCCTTTTAAGACAGCAGTATTTAGTCCAGACTTTTGTTATTCTTGCCCGAAACGTGACCAGTTCGAGAGTCAGTTGTCAATTCAGGACATAAATAGACTTTTCAGTGAATTTGTCTGTGAGAACTTACTAAGCTGAATCACATTTGCATAACGCACGGATCAGCGTTTTCGAGTATCTCTATCTCACTCTGTCGCGTAAAGGTGTTATTTGATGAAGCGAGAAGTCCAGCCATTCTTTTCTATTTGCATCGAAAGCACTAGCACGTCCGATTGGACCTCTCACTGAAGTGAGTTGCAATTGAAAGGGAATAATGCAAGAAAATGCTGATCTGTCCGTGTAAATGTGAAAACTAACTCGACATGACAGTGTGCCTGCACACACACTTGTACTTCGCTAAGATTGGTGGCTAAGATTGGTCGCTGAGATTGTGGCGTATCACAGGAAATCACTGTAATGCTACTGTATGGTTTTATGGTGCGGCGTTTGATCTGGAACTTAAGTGACCTCGTGTTGAGCGAGCTTGATGGCACAATAGTTATGGATTTTTCGCTCAAGACTATGGACTACTTGTATGAAAAATGTGTCGAAAATGCGGCTGCGTTTTTCTCAGATGTCCCCATGCACATGATCTAACAGCGAACCTTATAGCTAAGAGCTTACTAATCAAATTCTACTTCCCTTGAAGAGTTCTTTACTCGCTCTATTCTCTTTTTTTTTGCTCTTTATTTATTTACTATCTTTTATTCAGAATACAGTAGAATTCTCAAAAGCAACAAGGTTTAAGGGACCTTTAAATCTCACGCAGTTT
Organism: Cerastis leucographa; assembly: GCA_963082945.1. NCBI lineage: Eukaryota > Metazoa > Arthropoda > Insecta > Lepidoptera > Noctuidae > Cerastis > Cerastis leucographa. Next base: position 10,231,960 of record OY720373.1, on the reverse strand, counting down.
CTTTCACCTTAAGGTGTAAAGAAATAAAAGAGTTTTAAAGTGTGCCTGTGAGACCAGTGTCCCAGCAGTGGGAACATCATAGGCTGTATAATTATGTTAAATCATAGCCTATGTGGACATGACAGTGTGGTGGAATATTTAGATTTCTTTCAAAAACTGACAGCCAGTGTTTTGTTTCATTTGTTTTAACATTTTCGGCACACTGCAAGTCGTGTAGTACTGTGCAATGCTTCCAATGCTAACTTGATATACCCCCTTGTACGCAGTTGTCAAACCTATTGAGGTTAGCAACGGGATGGGGGGGATAACGAACTCACTTGTAGTCTTGTTTCTGACCAGAGAGTGAGAGAGAGTCCAAATTCCTTTTTTATAAAGGATGTAAAACACCTCCTAACGAAGCCGAAAGGCACTGGTTCTCCATTATTGCGATAATTTTTTGTTCTACACCATACCTGGGAACCTTCTAGTTACGGAGATATTAGGGGTCAAAGTTCCAACTTTTTGACAACAATTTTTTTAAATACAAGTTTTTAATGTAAGATTTTTACTTTAAACACCTTCACGACCCCCGTACTATTCAATCCGTCCATCAGCACAATGTTTTGAGTGCGTTACATTGAGTTCTACCACAAAACATGATTTTACACCCCCCAAAAAAAAGTCGTTTCCCAGCAATAATTTTTGCGTAAAGTTACTTAGTTTCATGTACAGAATGCTTGGTTGAAGGCTTCGTGATGAGGTGATTTACACGGTGTATAATTGTTGTACCTTTTCTTATGGTAAGGTATGATATGGTCTACGAAGATGTATGCTTGTATTGAAGGAACCTTGAATAGTCTAGTTTTCGAGATTTTAAGACATTTGGTAAAAAACTCACTTAGTTCCTCTAATTATTGTGTATTATTATAGTAAGGTTGAAAACATTTCTCTTAGAAAAATGTTATTATAGTGTACAGGAATTTATGGACGATGGGAAGCTAAAATAGAGCTCAAATTGTATGTTGTATGTGTGTAATTATAATATATTTTCTTTTATGTATGAAGAGGTGCTAGATATAAGTAAATTTTTAAATATATTTTTCATAGTGAAAGTTCCTAAATTAAGTGATAAAAGACTCGCTGCAATATTATTAAGTTAGTTTTAAGTTATTTTGTTGCGACTTAACAGGGTCATGTATTATCAGTTTTAAGCCCATAGCTTGTATCAGTGATTGTGTACATTTTGCATTAAATAAATAAATAATTAAGTAGTGTCGAGAATTTTGTAGACAAAATAACACAACCTGTCAATAATCAAACGCGTATCTGTATATCCAATGGTGTCGTATGTCCCTTGTAATAGTGGCGAGCCTATTGCCATCAATCAGACAAAAATCTGGACTAAAGATTTGCTAATAACAAAAACAACCCAGGGAATCAAACCCTGTACCTCTTACAAGTGCCACCATCCAGCCAATTCGTTCAATAATCAAATTATTTGCTTACCTGTCCATTGCTCTGAACTTCAATCTTATATCCAGGTGGCAAAAAAGTGTTGAAGCCAACTATCAGCTCGGGGTGCCCTTTAAACAGGTTCGATACCCGGGTGATGACGCCTGGGGTGTCAATACTGCAATATAAACTAAAATTAAGACGGACGATAATTGTTAGTAGTCAGTTCTATTAAATGAGGGTAGTCAGATACAATTAAAATTGCAGCCATTAATTTTTTCATTGTATTCAAACGGTAATTGTTTTCATCATTGTTATAGTTATGCTGGTTGAAAAGAAATCTTATTCAGTGAAGACTAAATGGTTTAATGAGAAGCTAAGTTTTTAATGGGAATATTAAGTGGAATAGTTCTCTAATGTCATGAATCTTTTAATTAAGCCAAAGTAGCGAACTATCGGAAAAGCAACATCAAGACAACACTCATTTATTTAAAAAAAAATACTTTAGCAATTCTTTAATTTATACAAGCTCTAAATTATGTTCACATCTAAAGGAAAAATAAAAAGAAACTACTTACAATATTATCACACAAACAAAATAAAAAGTCAAAATACTATAACCTCCTCCTTTTTTAGAAATCGGTTAAAATGAAACGTAAATACTTTAAAACTGTGAACAAACATGCATGAAATTATCACAATCATTTTTTTACATTAATGTCCTTACCCTAACTTAAGCTCTGATCAAACTAAAGCAAATCCCGTGAGGGGTGCGAGAAGTATGTTCGTGCCGTATGTCACATACGGTAAGTAAGTAAGGTAACACATACGGTATGTGTTACCTAACTTGTACAGAGGTCTTCAAACTTGCGCGAATATTCACGTGACCTAATTAAAAAGGGGGAAGCACTAGGTTGGGCCGCACACAACAATTTGCAGGACAGTGTCAGGTTGTATGATAAACTAAATATGATTGTTGACCGTAACACGTGCGTAGATACATAATTAAAGTCCATTTAACCTCTCGGTACTCGAGCGGCCCATTCAATGACGATTTCATGAAGTCATTCAATGGGATTAAATGAACTGACCTGCAAATTGCAAAAAACATAAGAAAATTTAAATTTCACTGCCTACCCTGGCGCTTACACCCTTATTAAGCCAACAGACGCACGCGTCCCGACGCGGGATTCGGGTAAGTCTGACCAGAGCTTTACTCGCCAGTGCAGCATGTAAAAAAAAAATGACAAAACAAAACTAAAATGACACTTACGTTTGACTCTTAAACTCCTTCATGATATCCAAGAAGTCGTTATAGACTTGAGGCTGCGTATTGAACTTGTATTTGACTTGGTCGAGGTAAGACAGTGCATCTTCCACTTTCAGGCGTTGGAACTGGCCGGCTGCCTGCTGCTGTGCGGCCCCGACGGGCCCCACGCCGGGGCCCACGCCTGGTGGTGTCGCCAGCGGCACGGGGGCCGGGGACTGGCGCCCTAGGGCTGCTGGTAGGGCGCTTAAGTTCGGCTGTTGTTGTGGTAAAGCCTGTTGGAGAAAAGGCTAGGTTATAAATAGTTCTAGGTGTGTGGGCTTAAGAAATGTGGCTGTTTATGAAAGTTCGAGTTGAAGGATTGATGAGAGTTATCATCTGTTTAGCCTTTTGTCAGATATGTTGGGGTTGGCTGCCAATCTAACCGGATCCATCTGTATACCAGTCATTTACATACATACTTATTATTATAAATACCACCTCCCAACCAACCAGCACGCGTAGCATGACCGCCGTAGAAACGGGCTAGGTCGACAGAAGAATCGACAAACTGACACATTTTCATTGTCTTTCTGTCATTATGTCAATTCTTCCGTAGGCAAAACTCGTAGACAATTCGAAGAAATATACAATGTAGCACTTGTGCAAGTCCTAGGGCAGCTATACCCATTACCAACCTCCTGATTTCCGGGCAAATATTTTACACCAAAAGGGGGCCATCCATAATTAACGTCACAAGTTAAAGGGGAGGGAGGGGGTCGACGAAGTGTGACATTGTGTGACAAGGCGGTGGGAGGGGTCCTAAATTTCGTGACGTCTCATTTCAAAATCTATTATAATCTAAGTGTTAAAACATGAACTTTAAACTATTACTTAACGAAAACCTCAAAAATATATACAACTATATTATAATGTATTATCATCTTCCTGCCCTTGTCAGACGTCATTCATCATTTACTCCTTTCTCTTTCATACGATTCCTCACACAGTACATCCATCGTTTCTTTGGCCTTCCAATCTCTCTCCGTCCCGAAACATGACATATCCATCCCCCTTGTAGTCAAATGCTTCCTTATTCGTTATATGTCCATCCCACCATATTTTTCCTCTAAACAAGGTGTAATTCTTGGTTAACTGCTTTGAAGGGTTCCTACCCTTCAAAGCAGTTAACCAAGGATTCTATACAACAGGCTAAGTGAGCCTACACAAAAATTATTGCTAGGAAACCACTTTCTTTTTTTGGGCTGATAAATCACGTTTTACGGTGAAACTCAATGTAACACACACAAATTGTGCTGATTGATGCATTGGATAGTAAACGGGTCATGGAGGTATTTAAAGTAAAGTTATAAAAACTAGTAATTAAAAAAATACTTTTGAAAAATTGGGATTTTGGCCTCCAATATCTCCGTAACTAGAAGGTATGGTCCAGAACCATAAAATAAATCGCAATGACGCGTGACGGAGAGAACAAGTGCCTTTAGGCTTAAGTGCCTATAAACTTTGTTAAGGGTATTTATACACCCATTCGATTCGAAAGAGATACCGTGGCCCTGGAACACAAAGGGCTAAGAAGGAACATGGATGGGTTTTAGTCAGTACAAGTCTGACACTCCCGCTCCGCCCAGAGCGGGGGAGTAATTTGATGATTTCCCATCCGTTAAAAAAAAAAGGTTTCGTTAAGTAAAGGCCTATTTACACACATTACAAAGCTTACTTTACAGATAACAAATCTAACATTTTCACATACTACTATTACATAACAAAACCAAGTCCATAACAATTACATAAACATAACAAACAGCCAATAAGTATATTTACTGTTTACTCGTTAGATAACACAGGTCATGGATAAGCTATCTATTATCAAAGTAATTATGCAGAGTATTGCTAAGGACTAATACAATGTTTGTATTGTTTCTTAGGCAGGCATCTTCATTATCTGCCTGTCTTTTCCCAAATATGTTGGGGTCGGCTTCCAGTCTAACCGGATGCAGCTGAATACCAGTAGATTTATTTGGAGCGAAGACCACTTAGAGAGCAGCAGTGGCCCAGTGGTGGCAGCCCCGATTTGCATACTTGGTTACATGAATGATGTAACCAAGATTTTGTAACATATTTAGATTTAAAAAAGTGTCCATGGATTTTTTTGCCCATTCTTCTCCATAGAGATCTACGCTTTGGAATGGGCAACTACAGTACTTACACAAGTTATTATGCCTCGTGACTGGTACTGTAGCTTCGCGTTTTGTTTTGTATTTTTGACTTTCAAAAGTGCCTGTAATGGTCTAATTGAAATAAATGCTTTGAGTTTTACGAGCAGTAAGCCGTGGGTTCGATCACAGGCAGGCGCATTACTTTGTGTAATTTCATAACCGCAGCCCTCAAAAATGGTGAAGAAAAACATCGTGAGGAAACCGGCATGTCCTAAAACTAAAAATTCGAAGACATGTGATATCTACCAACTCGCACTGGGCCTGCGTGGTGGATTACAGCCCACTCCCTCTCATAGAGAGGAGGCCTGTGTCCTAGCAGTGGGAACATTATAGGCTGATGATGATGATGATGAAGACCACTCAGGCAGGGATCTAATCATCATCTGCCTGCCTTTTCTCAACTATATTGCTGTCTGCTTCTTCTAAACAGATACAAATGCAGGAACAAAGACCATAAGGCAAGGATCTAAAGTTATTTAGCAAGTTATTCCAGTCAGTATCGCACAACAGTTCAACTACAATTTCATGATAGATAGGCTTAGCTAAGCTGAAGCAATTTTAACGTAATTAGTCAAGTATGCTTGTAGCTAAGTAATAACACCTGCACGGGTCGTTAAGTTACGCTTACAGAGGTCGGGCCGTGGATGGCTCAAGCCACTGTTCTTGGTTTTTTAGGAGAAGGAAGCAGTCTGAGACGCTGACAATAAGGCTCACGACAGTGTTTTGGTATAAGTCAGTAACTGGTTTGTAAAGGTCAGATTGTCAGTCGATTAATAACATAACATCACGACTGTAATCACCCTAGGGTTAGACAGAAGGGTACCTAATAGTACACGCAAATTTCGCCCGTTATGTTTAAGTCCCATGTAATAGGGGGCGAACCTATTGCCATCAACCGGGCACAAATCTAGACTTCGTGGCTGCTACCGAGACATTTCTAATGGAAACTCGTTCTCACATATTTGTAATTCTTAACATGAATGATGTAACCAAGATCTTGTAACATATATTGATTTAAAAGAGATTCCATGGAGTTTCTTGCCCATTCTTCTCCATAGAGATGTAGGTACGCTTTGGAATGGGCAACAAGAGTACTTTCACAAGTTATTATGCCTAGTGACGCGTTTTATTTTGTATTTTTGACTTCAAAAGTGCCTGTAATGGTCTACGTGAAATAAATGCTTTGAGTTTGAATTTGAAAAAACCCCATTAACACTACCAGACCTGGGAATCGAACTCAGGACCTCATGCTCAGCAGTAGCACTTGCGGCCACTAGACCAACGAAGCAGTCGATGTCCATGTGTAAAAAAAACTGGTATTCGGCTGCATCCAGTTAGACTGAAACTCTATCTCATCGCATCGTTAGAAAAGGCTAGACAGATGACACTTCAGAGTTTCGGAAGGATAAATAAAAACAAAACCACAAATACATAACCCACTGTTGACCTACAACTAAGATAAGCATAGCATAACACAGAACTTCTCAAACAATAATATTAATAAAAATGTCTACAATAATATTCTCACGAAAGAAAAACAACAACTCTATAGAATAGGGGATAATCCAATTTTTTTTTTCTTTGTCCGTCGGGTAGTTTATTGACATACAATGTGTTGTTTTGCATCTTTGTCAAAATTCAAGTGGTGTTCAGAAAAGACATAAATAATCAATATAAATTACGATTCTAGTTAATCCTAAGTTTGTTTGTTACCTTTTCACGACTAAACGGCTGATCGAATCTTAATGAAATTTGGCAAGAAAATAGATTTCAACCTGGGGAAGGACATAGGCTATATATCATCACGCTACGACCAATAGGAGCGGAGCAGCAATGAAAAATGTTGCGAAAACGGGGAAAATGTGACGCAGACGAAGTTGCGCGGGACAGCTAGTTTCCTATAAAATTATAATAAATAAACTCAACAGCAACAACTAAATAACCTAGACTACTAGTAACTAAAATGTCTTAATTGGACTGTCTAAAACAGATTAAATTGTAAAAATCTAATGCGTTATTTGCGTGTTTGTTTGCAAAATATGAAAGTTGGTCTGTCCATGATAGTTTCTCGTTCATAACAAAAAAGCGGTAGATTTTATATTTTTATTAATAGTTCTATGATCTTGTTTAGTATCGGCACCAACTGTGTGATGTAGCGAAGCCACGGTACATTAGGGCTAAATGCCCTAGTCCTAAATTGTTTCGCTTATCCTTGCTCAGTTTCCTCCGTGCCTCGGAAAGCACGTTAATTCGTTGGTCCCGGCTGTCATTTGCAGATCTTTGACAGTCGTTACAGGTAGTCAGTGGCCTGAAAGTCTGACAACCAGTCTTACCAAGTGGTATCGTATTATCCAGAACTAACTGTATCGTGTAGCTCAGATAGGCAGTCGCTCCATGTAAAACTCTGGTATTCAGCTGCATCCGGTAAGACTGGAAGCCGACCCCAACATACTTGGGAAAAGACTAGGCAGATGATGACCCTTCGGGCATTATAGACGTGAATATGGTCAGTAAATCTTACCTTAAGCCTCTGCGGCACCTGTTGGGGCTGCTGCTGCTTAGCTGCATACTGAACAGCGCTGGTCTTCAGATAGTTGATGACGGGCCCGCCGCCTGTAGCCCTGGGAGCCGTGCGGGCGAAGCTCCCGCTGCCGACTGAGAGTAGGGTCGTCGGACCGGCTGGGGAGCGGATATCTGTTGAGAGAAGGTTCTATATGTGATAATGCGCACAGTGCATAGGAGAGAAGCGGTTGCCTAGTTGTGGCAGCCCCGGCTTATAAGACAGCCAGGCCATTACTTTATTTCATCACCGCTGCTCTCAGAACGGTGAACGAAAACATCGTGAGAAAACCGGTAGTTTAAGGACATCTTAGAACTAAAAATTTGAAGACTTTTGACATCTACAACCTCGCCCTGGGCACGACTAGTACATTACAGCCCACAACCTTTCATAGGGAGGAGGTCTGTTCCCCAGCAGAGAGGACATTATAGGCTGATTATTCTATGCTTGGTGTATCCTTCGTGGTCCTACTTCTTAAGCTCGAGTTCGCTGTTCTTCTTCTTCGTTGTATTGAATATTATTCCATTCGCCTGTCACCCACGCATGGTTAATAATAGGCTCGCCCCCATAAAGTGGTACTTATTATAAACATAACTGGCGAAATGCGAGTGTGCTATTAAGTACACCTCTGCCTAACCAATCTAGGATTACAGGCGTGATGTTATGTTTTGTGTAGTCACTGAGCAATCCACCAGGCATGGAGGTCTCAATAATTATGCTATAGCACTATTATGCACTTTTCACCTTCCTCGGTTCGCGTCATTATTATAGACTGAATAAAAAATTGTTTTTGTAGATCGTTATAACGACCTACTAAAATGAATTTTCTGGTGGAAATTTAAGCAAAAGCAACAAATTGATCGAAACTCACCTAAAATCTGCGGTGGTTGGGCCGACTGGGCCAAAGTGTGCATGTTGCTTGCACCTGCTTGTTGAATCTGAAACAATGAACGGTTTTACTTTAACAACTGTTTAAAAATAAAGTACTGTAAGATGGCTTCAATACGGGGGTGAATCTGGAGTACGGAACGAAACTTTAAAGGGCATTTTCACGTTATATAAATATTATAATTGGTAGACTAAAAAGACTTTATTTACTATCAGATTAAAACAGAAATAATCCCATAAAAGTAATGGAGTGAATTTTAATGCTACACCAAGGAAATTCCAATAGAAAAATTATGAGGAATGAGGAATACTTTGAGTATGAAAGTAGATGGCTACAAGAGTAGAGGAAGACCAAAGAAACGATGGATGGACTGTGTGAAGGTTGATATGGCTGATGACGAGCAATAGAGAAGAAGAAGACATGCTGCGCTGATCCCAGACTCCTTTGTTCTTCTCTTCTTCGTATTTAGTAGACGTGCTTCTGACCATTAGCTAGACCAAAGAGGCACTATACCGACTACATTTGTGAATTAAAAATATAACAATTGAACAGTAGTTTTCGAGAAATTACGGCCATACACACTTTCATTAACCCCCGACCAAAAAAGAAGGGGTGTTATAAGTTTGACGTGTGTATCTGTGTGTCTGTGTATCTGTGTGTCTGTCTGTGGCATCGTAGCTCCTAAACGGATGAACCGATTTTGATAAAATTGGTTTCGTTTGATAGGTGTTTTAATCGAGAGATCGAGAGTGTTCTTAGCTATGTCTCGAGAAAATCTGCTCTTCCGTTTGAACGTCATCACCTCTTTTCTAGTTGAAGGGATATAAACAACTTCTACGGGTCTAGTCGATTCGAAATTTAGAATTTCGAAAGTAGACCGCTTAGCACAAGCACAAAACAAAGCGGAACCCCGACGCTACGACGCTTGGATTCAGTTATTTTTGGTTTTTTAGATGGCTTTTCTGTCGGGCGTTTAACACATAATCTTCTTATTTTGAAGTCGGTTGAAAAATTCGACGCATATCACCTTACTGCCTATTATAAACAAACGCATTATAAATAGGTGTGTTTACTTCTACAGGTAGGTAGGTAGGCAGATATATCCAAGGCCGATACGGAATAACAAATGTTTTGAAGCGAGCGTTGGCGTTTTAGTTATTTTTAACTCGGTGACTCATTTTCAGTTAGTCGTATTGGCAGATATCTAGATTTCTCATGTTTTCGTCGAGATTTTGTTTACGTGAAAGTTTCAAATGATTTTGAGTATTCTGTCTTAAGCTCGGACACAAGAAACTTAAAACTATTTGTGTTCATCCCAACTGCCTGTAAGTTTTTATTTAGTAAATTGCTTTCATTCCAACTTGTTTGGATAATACACGCAAAATCTTTACAATACGGGGCCATGTTATAATTTATTTTTAGACCGGTTAAGCAGAAGCCAGCCTCAGAGGCTAAACTGCGAGACGCAATTAAAAAAAAAAAATGTTTTTGATGTGTAGAGTGTAGAAAATGTGTTATTTTTCCAAAGGTCAAACGAAAGAAAATATTTATAGAAAAATCACGACTTTTATTCTCCTAACCTACCAAATCCATACTAATGATATAAATCTGTTATCATTTCACGCAATCACGGTTGAACTTATAAAGATGACAATAGGGATGATGACTGGGTAAAGAAAACGACATTCTATTTTGTCCGTCAGACAGGTAATACAAAAATATTAGACACGTATTTTTTGTTTTATCAAAATATCAAAAAATTACTTAGTTAGAAGTCATTAAAGTTGGAGAGTGGGGGCTCACTACGTCACAAGTAGGTATAAAACTTACCTACATGTGACGTCATGCGCCATTTCAACTCAATATATCTCCGTAATTTTTGACCACGTGAAAAAAGAAAAAATACGTGTCCATTACTTTTCAATAAACTACCCGACGGACAAAAAAAAAAATAGGATTATCCCCTATTGGCACAAAGGTAGACCGTGACCTGGGTTAACATAGAGGTTAAATTTTATCCCAGTAGTAAGTTTCTATAGGATCTTTGACAGTCGTTACAGGTAGTCAGTGGCCCGAAAGTCGGACAACCTGTTTTACCAAAGGAGTATCGTATTACTCAGTACTAACTGGGTTGTGGAGGTCAGACAGGCAGTCGCTCCATGTAAAATACTGGTATTCAGCTGCATCCGGTTAAACTGGAAGCCGATCCCAACATAGTTTGGAAAAGGCTAGGCAGATGGGTAAGTTTTCTGTAGGATAACTTGCGAACTGCAAAAGGGCGAAGCCGCAGGCAAAGCTAGTCATGAAAACAAAGGTCACCCCACCCGCCCTACAAGGAAAACGGACTTTTTCACGTTATGTCGTGTCAATGAATGTATCACAACAAACCACAGGGAAAACCAGCAAGTCTGCGAGTCATAATGAAATATTTTGGCACTTTGACACGTTTTCATTATAGTTAAAGAATCTGTGCCAATTTAAAACGACGGTATCTGGGTCAAACTGAGTAACGTTATATTTATGACGAAGAAGAACTTGACTTTAGTTATTTACAAACGTCAATTTTGGGAGATAAATTGATTAGTCATCGGCGTTATGTCTTGTTAAGGTAGAAGCGACGATTCTTTCGTTTTTAATTATTTTTGAAGTACCGATTTCATCTTTTACTCTGGACGCTCTTAACTTGCCCGTATTGCTACTTCGTTCTCACATATTTGTAATTCTTAACATAAACGATGTAACCAAGATTTTGTAACATATTTTGATTTAAAAGAGTGTTCATGGAGTTTCTTGCCCATTCTTCTCCATAGAGATCTACGCTACGGAATGGGAATGAATGAAATTGTGACTGGGACTGTAGTTTCGCGTTTTTGTTTTTTGACTTTCAAAAGTGCCTGTATTGGTCTAATTGAAATAAATGCTTTGAGTTTTTTTGCAATTAGAATAAAATATGATACGCGGCAATATGAGCAGCGGTGGCCCAGTGGTAGCACCCCGACTTACGAGCAGTAAGTCGTAGGTTCGAACCCAGGCAGGCCGCATTACTTTGTGTAATTTATTTCATCACCGCTGCTCTCAAAACTGTGAAGGAAAACATCGCGAGGAAACCGGCATGTCCTAGAACTAAAAATTCGAAGACATGTGACATCTACCAACCCGCACTGGGCCCGCGTGGTGGATTACAGCCCATTCCCTCTCATAGAGAGGAGGCCTGCGTCCCAGCAGTGGGAACAATATAGACTCATGATGATGATGATACGCGGCCGTAACTAAATTTGAATTTCGCGGTCGACCCCGTCGCTATCAACTTAACTTTCACTTCTGTTAATAGGCCTTTTAACCATAATTATCCTCCCGCCCTTGTCCCATGTTATTTTTCTTGTCCCACTGTCATTCGTCACGATATCGTTTACTTATTTTTCTTTCATATCGTTTCTCACACAATCCATCCATCTTTTCTTTGGTCTGCCTCTCCATCATCTTCCTGCCCTTGTCCCATTTTATTTGGGGTCGGCGCAACACTTCTCTTTCCTCCATTCTCCTCTGTCATTCGTCATGCTATCATTAACGCCTTTTTCCTTCATATAATGATTTACACAATCCATCCATCTTTTCTTTGGTCTTCCTCTCCCTCTCCATCCATCCACATTTATATTCATCACTCTTTTAGTCACATGTGTTCCATCCCTCCTCATCACATGTCCATACCAAGACAGACGACTTCCTTTCATCTTTTCTGTAACAGGCGCCACTTTCCAACACCCTCGTATATACTCATTTCTAACTTTATCCATTTCAGTCACTCCACACATCCATCTCAACATTCTCATCTCTGCTTCATGCAATCTTTTTTCATCCGTCTTCTTCACTGCCCAGCATTTCGATCCATACAGTACGACAGGTCGTATCACGGACTTGTATATTTTCCCCTTTAACTTGAGGGGCATCCGTGGGTCGCAAGTTGTTCCAGTGACCTGTCGCCATTTCATCCATCCTGAGTTGATCCGGTGCGTTACGTCCTGGTCTACATCACCATCTCCTCGGACAAGCGACTCGAGGTACCCTCTCCATCCATCAAAATTAATATCTAACACTTTCATGGAGTAAAATACCACGTTGACATAATCACCATGCCTTTCAGATGGTAATTCGCACGACCCATTTTTTTTGTCCTTTAAGAAAAACTAAATCACTAACACAAAGGCATTGACTAGGAAACTTTTTCAACCGATAAATGAAGGGCTTAGGTTTTTTTTTTTGTTTTTTTACAAGCTGTTCTTGTAAGTTTCTTTTAATTGTTTTTTAAAGTGAAACTTTTATTACATCGTCTCAAACTTTTTCGTCTGTGTGTTACATGTCGCGTGACGCTCGGCCGCGGAGTATTTTGTACGTTTTTATACGTTTTATAGCCTTAATGGAATATTGTTCAAAAAATTTTTAGTTAAATGTCTATAGTGTGAAAAAAAGTTTCACTTTTACCGTGGTTTCATAAAACCACACAATCCTTTTTTTTTCTAATTGTGTCTGGATTGAATGAACTTATTTTATTTATCTCAGTGCAGAGTAAGAAGTATTCTCTTCACTGCATTTGTTTTTTTTTTATTGTCTATTGGACAGGGTGTTCGGTGCATAGTTTGCCAAATTAAGAGCGTTTATACCCTACGGAATTTCATACAAACTTTCAAGTCGTTATTTTCCGAAATGACTGAACAGATTTTAATGAAACTTCCTACGCATAAGCAGTATATAAGTCCAAAAAGTTAATAAAACATTTTCGAAATGTCTTTTAAAAATGAAGATAATTGGAAATTTCTGATTCTATAGATAATTAATAATCGGTCTAATTTAAGCTGTAACATTATTTTTCGAAAATGTATTTTAGTAACTTTTTAGACCTATGTATACTGCTTATGCGTAGGAAGTTTCATTAAAATCTGTTCAGTAGTTTCGGAAAATAACGACTTGAAAGTTTGTATGAAATGCCGTAAGGTATAAACGCTCTTAAAGGGTAATTGAAGGGGTAATTAACTGTCTCTTCAGCAATAACTCATCATTAGAGCCAAGTCTTTTTTTCAAATTCACGATTTAAAACATTAAAGAGCAAGTCTCATGCCACAGATTACCTAACGACATCCGATGTAAATATTTTATATCCACACACCCACCAAATCGTACACAAAATCATAAGTGCAAAATTCTACACGGTCCTACGTTCAATTAGCTCCTACGCCGTCCATGATAAGGCAGCACAAACAAGATGTTTACACCTCTAGGTCGATACTTTGATAGCGTGTCGATGACCCCGCCTTGTTTACAGTTTTATGCACATCACTATCTTGTGTGCAGTGTTATGTTTTAGTTTTGCATCTTAGTATGGTACTGTTAGGGATGTAGTGTGGACGTAGCTCTTGTAAGATTTTATAGTTTACAACCAAGCTTTCGGATTCGCAAAGGATTATGAATCTAGAGTAATTTAGGAAAAGGATAAATGTTTGTGATAGCACTGATTGTCGGTTGAGTTTTATCCATACTTCCATACTAATATTATAAATGCGAATGTCTCTGTTTGTTTGTTTGTAACCTTTTCACGACTAAACGGCTGATCGAATCTTAATGAAATTTGGCAATAAGATAGATTTCAACCTGGGGAAGGACATAGGCTATATATCATTACGCTACGACCAATACGAGCGGAGCAGCAATGAAAAATGCTGCGAAAACGGGGAAAATGTGTCGCAGACGAAGTTGCGCGGGACAGCTAGTTTCTTATAAATGTGCGATACGTTTTATAAAATTCGGGGTTTAAGGGACACCGATGCGAGAACGATTACAGCGTACTTAAGTCGATGAAAGCCCATTTATTTGAAGTACCTGGTGCTGAACCTGGTTACCACCAGGTCTCCAGGTCCGGCTGGTATCTTAGTTCTTTCAGAGTTTAGGGTCCCGTACTAGGATGCCAAAGGGACCTATCGTAAGCCTACGTACCACGGCTGTATCATTATAATCATAAGCCAAGTGCATTTGGGTCAAACAAGCAGACGATCTGCTTGAAAGGTGTGACAGCTGCCTATAACCATCTGAAATACCAGAGGCATAGCAGGTGCAAAGCCATGTCATTGAAAAGACCTGGGTGTCAGAGTTTTATGCCGCCCATGACCCTCTGACTTGGCTTTACATGCCGTCGAGAAATATCTCTCAGGCATGCTGGTTTCCTCACGATGTTTTCCTTCACCGAAGCAAGTGATAATTATACAATACGCACATGAATCCGAAAATCAGAGGTGCGTGTCTTGGGTTCGAACTTTGAGACCTACGACTAGGCAGTCCGATGATCACACTACAAGGCTGTCACAGCAGGTGCCAAGCCATGTACAGACGGCAAAGACCAGTGAAGCAAGCGGCTATCGTTACCTAGACACCTGCAATATTAAGGACATTGTTATAACTGATGCGCAGATGTTTCCACTGTGCCAATACGCATTAAGCAATAGTGCTGTTCAAATGAAAGCATTTACTTTTTTTATATTAAAACAGGCTTGGCTGGTATTGTGATTTTGTAACATTATAAAATCGGAAAAGTTTTAATATTTATTTTGTATTAACATTTTCGGCACACTGCAAGTCGTGTAGTACTGTGCAATGCTTCCAATGCTAACTTGATATACCCCCTTGTACGCAGTTGTCAAACCTATTGAGGTTAGCAACGGGATGGGGGGGTTAAAAAGCATAAAAAGTATTATTTCTTTAATGCTCAGGAGTATATAGAATCGTGGTTTTAGCTACAGCTATTTTTTTATTAAATTTATCTGAATTATTTCTGATTCCTAGCGTAAAATGGTTATAAATATCAATTCTTTTTTCACTATTGCATATACACTACATAATACAATTAACGTGATAATTCATAATATTACCTGTGTGTGCGATTATTTTACAAATTGTAACGTAATTCAAATTATTATGACTCTGCGAAAGCGGCCATTTTAGGGCCCCTGTACTCACTAAGAACTGTGCTAAGTTGTGCCGATCTATTTCAAAAGCCTTAGTAACTCGAGTCGTTACATAAAACCCTTACATAGAAGTTTTAATTTCGTTTATTCAACAAATTAAGTCGCTTTGCTATTACGTCAAACAAATTCAGACAATACATAACTTTTGTTACATAAAAAAGTAAATAGAAATATCAAGTTACCGTTTCTTTGTAATCGTGGAACTTATGATGCTTCAAATGGTAAGCAGTAATTGACATAAAATGATTAAATTATTGCCAAGTGAGATGATTATGGCAATACTAGCATATGCCTGCAGCTTCGTCCGCATGGATTTCGATAAATGGTCTTAGAAAGAGAAAACAAAGAATTTATAAACTCATATAGGATTGGTATCGATCAAGTTTTGAACAGGGTGACTGGTAATAAGTGACCGATACTTAAACACGTGATTTACTCATGATAATAAACAACTTTCCCAAAGAAACATTTTTTATACTCATTCTTTTTTATCAGAAGAACACAACAGCCGTACGAAATTCGCGCCTACGCCTTTGACCTATCAGCTGTTAGCCGCGTGACGCGGTTCTGTCTCATTACTATTGTACCGTGCAACAGTGAGAAGGCAGAGCAACCGCGCAGCTCGCATACCGCGCCAATTTCATACGGCTGTTGGGTTATTGTGATAAAAGTGAATGAGTTTAATAAAATGTTTCTTTGGGAAAGTTGTTTGTTATCATGAGTATGATCAAGTCATCATCATCATCATCTGCCTAGCCTTTTCCCAAACTCTCTTGGGGTCGGCTTCCAGTCTAACCGGATGCAGCTGAGTACCAGTATTTTATATGAAGCGACTGCCTATCTGACCTCCACAACCCAGTAACTGGGTAATACGATACCCCTTGGTAAGACTGGATGTCAGACTTTTTTTGGCTTCTGACTACTCGTAACGACTGTCAAAGATCTACAAATGACAGCCGGGACCAACGGCTTAACGTGCTTTCCGAGGCACGGAGGAAACTCGGTATGTAATGATGGTCACCCATCCACGGACCAACCTCGGCAAGCACGGCTTAACCTTAAAGATCGTCCCGGGCGGCTGTTATTATTTAGCCACGAGCTCCTCATGAGTATGATCAAGTATCGGATACTAATTACCTATCACCCTATTTATGTAAAAAAAGTTTCAATTGTAATAAAAGGCCACATACCACAGGGACGTTAATTGCATGACAACATTTTTTTTTTTTAATTAAAATAACTACGACATAATGTTATTTAAATTACAGCGTCGTCGTTGAGTAACAACGCTAATTACTAACATAACTTATTAACCCGTACACATCTACTGTTGGACTTAATTATTATGTTCAATACAAATATAGGGGACTAGAGACCCGCGAAACTTCGCCGTTTTTGCAAAATTTTTCATTGACGCTCCGCTCCTGTTGGTCGTAGCGTGATAGTATATAGCTTATAGCCTTCCTCGATAAATGAACAAAACACAAAATATTTTCTTCAATTTGAACCAGTAGTTCCCGAGATTAGCACGTTCAACCTAACAAACAAACTCTTCAGCTTTATATTATAGAAATAAATATATTAGTAAAGATATTTGACTAAATCATGCAGCAGATGTATTCATCATTTTCTTGTTATAAGCAAACAGGGCGATGCAGCTGCATATGATCATAGAAAATTAAGAAAAGCATTGGCGTACAGTGCAAGAAGTTATCGTGAAAAAATCTTTGCTTCATGTCTGTCGCTAAAACCAAATAAGTCTGGTGATCAATCCTCGTTCCTATATTGAAGAAGTCAGGAGAAGCGGCCTTCCCCCGTATAATAGGGGACCGGACTGGGTAAAGAAAACGACATTCTATTTTGTCCGTCAGACAGGTAATACAAAAATATTACACACGTATTTTTTGTTTTATCAAAATATCAAAAAATTACTTAGTTAAAACTCATTAAAGTTGGAGAGTGGGGGCTTACTACGTCACAAGTAGGTATAAAACTTACCCACATGTGACGTCATGCGCCATTTCAACTCAATATATCTCCGTAATTTTATGACCACGTGAAAAAAGAAAAAATACGTGTCCAATACTTTTTAATAAACTACCCGACGGACAAAGAAAAAAAAAGTTGGATTATCCCCTATTAGCTTATATGGAGACCGCCAAAAGCCCAGGCTAGAAGATGAAGCTACGATCTTCGCAGTCACTGGTGGCTTCTGGGTGGGAGTGGCCGAGGATCGAGAAAAATGGTTTGCGTTAAGAAGCCTATGTCTAGCAGTGAAAAGCTGCAGGATGATTTTCACGAGAATGTCTATGACTAGTCCCATGCATCATTCTGCTGTCCTTATTCTAATTTATTTGGGGTCTGCGCAGCATGTCTTCATCCATACTTCTCTATTACTTGCTATTTCATCAGATACCTCCTTTCTTGCCATATCATCCTTCACACAGTCCATCCATCGTCTCGCGCAACTTCGTCTGCGTCACATTTTCCCCGTTTTCGCAACATTGTTGCTCCGCTCCTTTTGGTCGTAGCGTGATGATATATAGCGTATGTCCTTCCCCAGGTTGGAATCTATCTTCTTGTCAAATTTCATTAATATCCGATCAGCCGTTTAGTCGTGAAAAGGTAACAAACATACATACAAACAAAGAAACAGAGTCACTTTCGCATTTATAATATTAGTATGGATTCACACTCAAAAGTTTCCTTACTAGTCACACGCTTAGTCCCGGCTTTTACAAATACACTGTCAGTTTCTGTCAGTGTCATTGCACTCCAGTGAGTGGACGCCAAGGATAGCTCCGATACGGTGCCGACAGAATAGACAACGTTTTGGTACGATTCCAATTTAGATACTCACGGAAAATGAGGTTTGTTGCTTTTAGGTTTACTGACGCGTTTAGATTTAAATGGAAGTGTCGTTGAGCTCCTCACTTTAAATACAACCTAACATAACATCTCGCCTGAAATCCCCGAACGGTTAGGCAGAGTACTTAATAGTACATTTCGTCAGATATGTTTTTTTATAAGTCCCATGGAACCTATGAGCCTACAACATGTAGCCTATTGCCATCAACCGGGCTCAAATCTAGACTCCATGGCTGCTACTGAGGAATTCCGGATGGAAAAACCCAATAACACTACCCAACGCGGGAATCGAACCCAGGACTCATGCTCGGAAGTCGCGCAAGCCACCACTCGACCTACGAGGCTAGGGGTTACTTGTAATATTTTAGAGACTATTGTGATCAGTTAGTTTGTTTTTAATGAAGACTAAAAAACTAACAAATACATAGCATGCTGGTTTCCTGTGTCCTCAGATATTGGTATTATTGGCCGAAATTTTGGGAAGCAGAGAAGGCTGTTCGCAATGGAGGTTGGCTACTCTTCAAATTGATAGACTTTCGTCTTTGAGACTAAATCTGAGAAGTGACTATCACAGTAAGATTCACTGGTTGAAGGCTGGATGAACTTTGAAGAGGCTTACGTTGAACGTCCTGGTAATGACACACACACACAGCGCGATATTTGTATTAACATAAGAATAAATTATACTTAATTTTTTTTCATACTTTTAATTCCTTTTGTTTTTTTTTTTTATTGTTATTATTGTTTTATTTTGTTATAACACTTCTTCTAAAATTGTTTTTTGTAGCACATTTGTTTGGCTATTCCTATGTTGACATTAGTATTTAGGCCAAATAAAATGGGAGAGGGCGCTGACTCCTGACATACAGGTACACCTAGTTCAGGAGTCAGAGGCTTCAAACAAGTTTCTGTAACCTATTATGTCAATAAAGAATTTGAATGACCTGATTCGCTTCAGCGCCTAACAATTGTTTTTTTAACATAAAGATCCTTACAGAAACCTTCTACTTTTCGTCATAAGGTCGGATGTTATTTCTCTACTACATCTCCTGTGAGCCAAAGAATCCACGCCGGAAAAACCAGTCTTCCTTTCATCAAATAGGCAGATACACCGCCCGATAACATTCAAAGGAGCGTTAAACTTATACAAAACGCCGATTACTATCGAAATAGGTACGGCTATTAGCATTTTACTGATAAAATGTATACACACAACAATACAAAAAACATTAAAAGAAAGATTATTATCATCATCAAAATCATGATTAAGTTTGTATTTCTAAAAATAAAATAAAAAAAAACGATATGTTTATAATCTTGATAATAATACAAATTTGGTTTTAAGTTTTTGCGGGTAGTTAGGACGTAGAAGGGGTAACGTGTTACGCAGTTTCTGGGTTCTGAAAGTCAGATAGCAGTCACTCCAAGACAAATAAAGAAATTCAGCTGCATCTGGTAAGATTGGAAGCCGATCCCAACATAGTTGTGGAAAAGCTAAGCAGATGAGAAGCATTGCCATTCCAGGGACAAAGCTTTATTCCATTTTGTTTTTGTCATCCACTGCTGGTGCAGTGAAGATTTTAGAAGATAGAAATAAATAGCGGATAATACTCAACAATCTGACTAGACGTGAAGATAGGCGTCTACAAGCTCGTTGGGATGAAAATATCGTCAAAATTGCGGAAAACACCTACACTGGTCAGCAAATAAACCGAGCCACCCGCTACCTAGGAACTCTGATTCGATTTTATCAAAAAGTATAAAACTTACAACTATCAAAGTTATACCTACAAAAAGTGCGTTTCATGGTGATTAAAATGACTACAAATTAATTCGAAAGTACCCTCAACTCACATTGTAATCAAGCAACAAACACAATGCTAACGATTTGCTCTGTTTTCACCAGAGTTTGAAATTAGCGTTCTTTTTCTCTACAATGAAGGTAGTCGGATATTTCTTATCATTTCTTTAGTTTTTGTCCATCATTTGCTCAGACGCGTGTGTTTTTGCTACTTTTTTCGATTAATAATGGATACAACACCTCAGGAAGCAGCTCAAGCTGTAGGATTACTTCAAGCAGGCATTGCGCAACGTGAAGTCGCTCGAAGGCTTCGAATCAGCAGATCTTCGGTGCAACGAGTTTACAGACGATACCTAGAGACTGGAGCATTCGATCGCCGTCCAGGTACGGGCAGACCTAGGGCTACATCAGCAGCAGATGATCGTTATATCCACCTTACTGTTCTGCGAAATCGCCACCTCAACGCAGTTCAAGTCCAACAAAGTCTGCGTGACGAACGCCAAGTGGTCATAAGTTCAGATACCGTCAGAAGGAGACTTGCTGAACGGAACCTGACCCCAAAAAGAGCTGCAACAGGCCCAGCATTAACGGTAGCACACCGTCGAGCACGACTTGAATTTGCTCGAGAGCATAGGGATTGGACATTAGAGCAGTGGAGTAATGTACTCTTCACTGATGAGACCAGGGTGAGTCTACATGGAAGTGATCGACGTCAGAGAGTATATCGTCGCCCTGGAGAACGTTATTCTCAGTGTTGCATCGAGGAAACTGTTGCTTATGGAGGAGGATCTGTAATGGTCTGGGGCGGCATCTCGTTAACAGCACATACAGCGTTAGTTTTCATCGAACCGACGGGCCGTACACGTGGACTGACTTCTCATCGCTACATTACTGAAATCCTCGCAGACCATGTGGTACCTTACGCAGGATATATCGGACAGGATATGCAATTGATGCATGATAATGCACGGCCTCATGTTGCTCATGTGGTGACCCAGTATCTACGCGACGTCAGCATTCGTACGATGGACTGGCCAGCTCGAAGCCCGGACTTGAATCCGATAGAACACTTATGGGATGAGCTGAAACGTCGGGTTCGAGCCCGAGTACCTGCTCCAACAAGGCTTCCAGAGCTGCGAATCGCAATTGAAGAGGAGTGGAATACAATTCCTCAAGATTTTATCGTCAGGCTCGTAAGGTCGATGAATAAAAGGATGCTGGCAGTTATCCGAGCAAGGGGAGGGAATACGGAATATTGATCAAAAACTTTTTTTGATTTTATCTTTGTTTTTGGCTTTAATTTTTTTTTCACTTTATCATTACTAACGATTGTCACGACTGGAAAACGACTCTTCTTTGTAAAATCCTTAATAAACACTGAAATATTGATTAAACCCAATGAGTTTCCTTTCATTTTAATCACCATGAAACGCACTTTCTGTAGGTACAACTTTGATAATTGTAGGTTTTTTAGTTTTTGAGAAAATCGAATTAGAGTGCCTAGGTAGCGGGTGGCTCGGTTTATTTGCTGTCCAGTGTAGATGAGGGAAGCATACAACCGGAAAGTGCGGCAGAAGAATGGAGAAGGCTGTACCTAGCTATGGGCGATCCAGGGCTGATAATTAAAACGAGGATAGAATATTATAAAGCTGGAGAGTTTGTTTGGTTGAACGCGCTAATATCAAGAACTACAGGTTCGATTTGATAAATTCTTTTAGTGTTGGATAGCCCATTTATCGAGGCAGGCTTTAGGCTTTATAACATCACGCTACGACCAACAGTAGCGGATCATCTATGAAAAATGTTGAAGAAACGGGCAAAATATGACGCAGATAAAGTTACGCGGGTCAGCTATATTGAAATAAACAAGAAATCTCTCTTCCATAACTCATTTTTCGTTTGTACACTATTAATACGCGACCTAGTTCCTACCAACCGTTACAAACAACTGTAAAACATAAATCAAAGTATTTTAAACGTCACGTTAATGATGAGCGATTCCTGTAACTAACTGATGTTCGATTGTACAGAAGGAAAATCTTCGAGAATCTTTATGCATCTTTCTTACTGAATAAGCTTGTGTTTGGCCGCAACTCGGCTGATGTGAAGCGATGATGCGGTCTAGGGTGGAGCACGCTTGCCTAGAAGAAACCGATTTACTCGAACTTTGAAGGGATCCAGATAATAATGATCAGGGAACAGAGAAGCAGGCAGAGAATTCCACAGACTGGCGGTTCGCACCAGAAATTTAAAAATGTCTATGGAAGCTAAACGCTTTGTTCGGGGTGTACGTTACCCCAGCAAGAAAGTATCTCCTAGAGTTATATGAGTTGAACGTATAGTTGGTGCCTTATCTGCTGTAAATGTGCCCCCACTTAAAAAATGTGTGCCCCCTGTCGTTTTGAAAAAAAAAGGGAAAAACGATTCTTGCTGGGGTAACGTTTTTCTAGCAGGAAAATTCTAAACGAATGATCGGAGAGAGAAAAATTGTGCATGGCCAGAGAGCTTGTATGTGTGCCAAAATGTGCCCCCAAAAATAAAATCTGTGCCCCTTCAGATTTTCGAGATATTGCATTTCCTGCTGGAGTAACGTTTTGATGAATCGTATATCTCTTAAACCATTGCATGTGCCCCTGTAGAATAAACATACACGAGTAGCTCTTAATGTGTGCCCCTATGTGCCCCAATTTAGATTTAAGAAAATATTTATAGTTTTCAAGTTATCGCGGTTTTATGAAAACCCGAAAAAACATCGCAGCGCTTAAATGAGACAAGGTATAAGTTCGCTGAAAACTGTATTCGGTCTTTCATGACGCTAATAATAACCATACAAAGTTTCAAAACTGTTCATGCATGCGTTTTTGAATAATCTTGCTAAAAGTCAAAACGATGGTGTCATAACTTTGACGGCAAAATACAAGGAACTGGCTCAATCCCAGATGTGTCGGTGTAAACCAAAATAGTGTGCCCTTAGTAAAAAATGTATGGTGAAAATATTGAGCTTGGAATGTTTCGCATTAAGTAAATATAAACAAAAAACAAAATATGTAAACAACGGCTGGTTATCCGACCAAATTCCAATGACTACTAAAAAGCGACAGTTTCATACATATCGATGACCTTCTTTACTTTACACACGTGTTGTTGTGCCTGAGTACACTGAAGTAGAAAAGTAATAAGAAATAAAATAAAGTTGTTATTGAATTATATTCTACTAGCTGTTTCTATGACCTTACACATGATTAAGTACATTGTAAATAGTAGCCTAAGTGCTATTCCAAGGTAAGCTATCTTCTCTATTCTAAATTTCATTAAAATACATCCAGTAATTTGCCAAGTCTTTGACCCAAAATTGATTGGTCCCGAAGTTTAAAAAAAAAATTGTTCATGAAATGGGTGATGCTACTAATAAAAAGAGGTAGCTCTTTTTTTGTATATAAATAAAAAAACCATATATATATGTGGCATAATATTATATTTCCTACGTCGTTGGATTTTACCATATAAGTAATCATAACATTCAAATAAATTAATTTATATAGCCAGCAGATGATTTGTGCACATTCGATGTTTTCTGTTATATCTTTATGCGGTTTACTATACTAACACACTTTGTCTGAATCTATGTATAAGCAAATTACTCGTAAAAAAATTATTTATGTGATTTCAAATTTAATATTTTTTTTACACAATATTATACTTAATACTGATCTGTGATTTTTTGTGATGCGAATTTACTAATTATATATTAGACTTAGATGAAAAACTGATCTGTGATTAAAATGACTACACAACGTGCAAATAATTTCTAATATTTCTAGGTAGGAAATTTGATCTGTGATTTGATGCAATAATCACTTTAAGAATTAAAATTAAGGGAATAAAAATAATAATTTCCACATCAACAAGCTGTTCCATTACTATAGTCACAAGGTGCATTTAATATATTTTTTAATTAGCCCCCAAAACTTTTGAACGCGACTGTACGGACAACAAGTTAGGTATAATACGTCCAATGAAGAAGGTCATTGACATGTATGAAACCGTCGCTTTTTAGTAGTCATTGGAATTTGGTCGGGTAAACAGCCGTTGTTTACATATTTTGGTTTTTTGTTTATATTTACTTAATGCGAAACATTCCAAGCTCAATATTTTCACCATATATTTTTGACTAAGGGCACACTATTTTGGTTTACACCGACACGTCTGGGATTGAGCCAGTTCCTTGTATTTTGCCGTCAAAGTTATGACACCATCGTTTTGACTTTTAGCAAGGTTATTCAAAAACGCATGCATGAACAGTTTTGAAACTTTGTATGGCTATTATTAGCGTCAAGAAGGACCGAATACAGTTTTCAGCGAACTTATACCTTGTTTCATTTAAGCGCTGCGATGTTTTTTCGGGTTTTCATAAAACCGCGATAACTTGAAAACTATAAATATTTTCTTAAATCTAAATTGGGGCACATAGGGGCACACATTAAGAGCTACTCGTGTATGTTTATTCTACAGGGGCACATGCAATGGTTTTAGAGATATACGATTCATCAAAACGTTACTCCAGCAGGAAATGCAATATCTCGAAAATCTGAAGGGGCACAGATTTTATTTTTGGGGGCACATTTTGGCACACATATAAGCTCTCTGGCCATGCACAATTTTTCTCTCTCCGATCATTCGTTTAGAATTTTCCTGCTAGAAAAACGTTACCCCAGCAAGAATCGTTTTTCCGTTTTTTTTCCAAAACGACAGGGGGCACACATTTTTTAAGTGGGGGCACATTTACAGCAGATAAGGCACCAACTATACGTTCTACTCATATAACTCTAGGAGATACTTTCTTGCTGGGGTAACGTACACTTGTTCGGGTGCGTGGGTCCAACTTCAACCTATTAGAGATATGGCATCTCTATGGTAACCTAACCTCTTTAGTTTTTGGTAGGTTAAATGATCCGTTTTCAGACATAAGGGCTAAGTAAGCATAATATCTTACTGCGTGTGTCACATTTTATCTATAAGAAACAAAAGATAGTGAAGGGCGAAGAAGTAAGACTTTTGGAACTGGTATCAGGCTGTTGAGATGCTGCATAGACCACAAAGATGCAGGTTAGAGCAAAGAGGAAGAGTTGGTTCTGATTTTACATGCAATAGGCTAACTTTACTGTAGTTATATTTAAGTTAGACTAAAACCCTATCTTCTTCCGACGTTTAATATTAAAAGGAAACATTACATTTACGACGCAAAGGAAGCAAAAAATTATACTCCGTTCTAAACATCCGCCATTTTGTTTTTTCCATTGTAGCGGTGAAGAAAAAATATAATTAAAGTGTTTACGTAGTTTTTTTGTTGTTATACATTAGATACGCATATGATTATAGGTAAAGCAATAAAAGAGCAAAACCTTTTCTCTATATTTGGAATATTCCGATATATATTGAAGGTATATATTTATTTTTTGATATGTGATATACTTGTATGTTATATATTTATGTTATACATATTTTTGTTTTAATTAAAAAAATCTGTTTTATCTTTTTTCAGTACACAGTGTCTACATTTTACTTTCTTCTCACAGGTCTGCTGGAAGAAATTTCTTATGAAATAAGCACTACGTTAAGTATTTCGTGTGTACATAAATAAATAAATAAAATAACATGGGCAAAATATTCTGAATAAAATTAAATAAAGGACTAAATAAGGTGCAGAGCAAATGTGCAGAGTTTGACACATTTTTGACATTTGAATGCCGCCATATTGGAAAAAATTACTACCCCTCGCTTTTGGTTCACTTGAAAAATGATATGTATTATACTGACCACTGTGTATTGTATAGCGGGATCTATTTAGGGATTTTTGCTACGACTTCAACAGCAATGCATATTGGTTTCAACCATTTTGAGTATAAAGTGGCCATGGTAAGATCAAGAAAAGGCCATAGTGTTCCAATCATCACCATCTGCTATCATTCTTGTCTAATTGGATGCAGCTGAATACCAGTATTTAACATAGAGCGCCTGCCTATCTGACCTCCAAGTTAGTACTGGGTAATATGACATACCTATCAGTAAAGGATAATTATGAGTTTTAATTCTTTTAAATTCCGAGAAAGAATCCAGATACAAACTGAAGTATTTGGAAACTCTACAGAATAAGAAACTTAAAGACTCCAACAAGAGACATCTTCAATTAACGTTGATTGTGTCAATAATCCTAGCCCAGAATGAAAAAACTGAGGACTGGGATGGGACCTGCAGACCTAAGGATCAAGATATTTTTGGATCACTTTAAGAGTCCTTAGCTTGTGAAGCCAAGCGACTGACACCATGATCATTTTTTATTTTAGTTACATTTGAAGATTATTGTATTGTATAGCGGGCTGGTTTCCGCAACTCCACGTCTAAAGCGCGTATTTTGAGTACGGTTGAAGATATTATTAACTAACTGTCCCGCGCAACTTCGTCTGGGTCACATTTTCCGTGTTTTCGCAACATTCTTCATTGCTGCTCCGCTCCTATTGGTCGTAGCGTGATGATATATAGCCTATGTCCTTCCTCAGGTTGAAATATATCTTCTTGCCAAATTTCATTAAGATCCGATCAGCCGTTTAGTCATGAAAAGGTAACAAACAAACTTACTTTCGCATTTATAATATTAGTTAGGATTTCAATCCAATCTTACCTGCAATTGATTCTGGGAAGTCATGGGCGAGGGTTCATCAGGCCCGAGCCTCGGGACACCTGTCCGTTTCATCATCTTTGATGATCAGAGGTTTCCCATCACACGTTCAACTGGAATTACAGAAAGTTATATTTTTAGTATGGTTTTATCTACCAACATATAATTATTATAAAATTAATATGCAAGTAAATTTTAAACAATGTTATTGGAATCTATGTGCAGTTATTTGCAGTTTTAGATAAATGAGAGAGTAGTTGGGTTTTTTCACAATATTTTCTAGTAGATTTTACCAATTAAATCTGAAGGTGTGTGAAAGTGGGAGAGTAACCATGGGAGTTTCTTGCCGGTTCTTCTCCATAGGATACAAACCAAACCGAGCACCTTTTTGTTGATATTTTATAAGTGCCCATGTAGTCCTATGTGAAATAAAATATTTTAACTTTGCTAAAGAGGAATGTGAGGACTTTTTTTAGATATCCAAATAACAGAAACATTGTAGTGTATGGTGAGTCCAGTATAGATTTATTATCTGTAATGGCAAAAGAACCATGCGTGTTTTTTTTTATTTTATTTATCATCTTTAACCTATCTAAACATAATTTATGACCATCTGGCATAACCACATGTCAATAAGAACACGTTCATAACTTAAAAACATGTTAATCTCATTAATGGTTCCACTTATCTATAGGAATACCTACACAAATGCCTTCCGGCTGATAATAAAATCAATAGAATTATAACCTCACCTAACATGCTTTCAGATAATCGGACCAAGTAGTTAGTAGTCCTTTTTGTAACGCAAATGCAACCATATTTAAATCACATTGATGTAAAATCAGAGGTATTAAAGCTGTGGAAGGAGTGTTTCTTAGGACATGCTTACTGAAAGGTTAGATAACTCAAAAAGTATCAAAGGGACTGTCAAACTTACTTAAGTCAAATTTATTGATTGGCGTTTGTTATTTCTGACAGAAAAATTTACAGCTGCTAAGGCTCAGAGCAGTGATCACCCAGTAAGCTGTCAGTTCAAACGCACAGGTGTATTACTGAAGAGTTTGACACACTGCTCTCAAATGGGTAAAGGAATATATTGTGGCATCCAGCATTTTCTAGAGTAATCTAGTGCATGAAAATTTCTAGACATGTTACTAGAAATCATGTGTGTCTTTGAATTATCAATCTCCCACTAACAAAGGGGAGGTTTGTGTGATCTGTGTTCCACCAGTGGTAACATCATAGGCTGATTATGTTAAATCATAGACAATGTGGACTTGACAGTGTGGTGGAATATTTAGATTTCTTTCAAAAACTGACAGCCAGTGTTTTGATTCTGAATTTGTTTTAACATTTTCGGCACACTGCAAGTCGTGTAGTACTGTGCAATGCTTCCAATGTTAACTTGATATACCCCCTTGTACGCAGTTGTCAAACCTATTGAGGTTAGCAACGGGATGGGGGGGATTATGGGAAAAACCAACTTGGGTAGTGAAATACCCAACAGATCAGATGTAGTTAAGATTTATGCTAGGTTAGTTCTGTGTAAGTATGTAGTTTACGAGACCATACGTTTCTTGAAAGCAGCCAGCCATCTTAGTCCACTGTTCTTATTTCAAATACTTATTTCCCTTAGTGACTTTTTGTGACAGAAACCAAGGTTGAGCTTTTCGTATATCGGGCACGAGTAACCAAAATGGCTGATAAACTAATGACACTTGATAAACTTCCGCGCCCAGTCCATTTTGACGAAGACAAAACATTGCTTTGTAATTTTACTACAAAAACCGTAAATTAGGAACTGTTTTGGCCGAAAACGTGGAAACGAATGTTTAATTTACAGTTTTGAACGCGGAAACTGTGCACGCGTCATGAAACACTGATAAAATTAATGAAAAACGCGTCCGTATAGGTTAGGCTCATTACCCGCATGTGAAATAACGATTTTTCAGATTATTTCTTCTTTCAATAGGCACGTAAACTATCTTCAACAATACTCAGGTAGTCTCAGCTCACTTAAAGTAATATAGTTCATCGATCCGTTACTTAATTGCTGAATAAAATAACAAGTAATGATAACCGCGCCCGCCATTTTCACATGCGGAGTTGTTTTGTTTCAAATTATTTATTTTAACTGCATTACTGTCAGCGTATGTAATTAGTAGTAGTAGCTGTTGTAGATGAAAGGATTATGTAACTCACCACCTGATTTTATTTTGTAACTGTATTCTTTTATTTATTTACGTTCTTCGTATTTGCGGTTATTTAAATTTTGACAAGACACTGGATAAAGTCACACACGCATCTACAGTTACCATACCATACCACAGTATAATTCGAAATTGAAAAAAAATGACGTCATGTCCTGAATTTAAATCATTCAACATCGTTCCACTTTCTTACAACTTTAGCTTTTTTAGCATGTCGTTCAGGGTCACAGTAATATAATGACACAGATAATTTAGCAAGTAACACGAATTCATCGAATAACTTTATTGAATAACAAAAGCCAATAAAAAAAAAAATGCAACGTGACTATCACAACGTCCTACAGTGAATGTATATAGCTTTTATAAACATATTACGCAACTAAAATACGAACATAAAGGTACTCGAAAGCTAGAAGGCGAGGCGCATTCGAATTTGGAATTTCGAATCTCCGGTCACAGCACCCACACAGGTTTCGTTCAGAAACCGGTCCGGCAGCAACGACGATGACACAAACTCGTACTTATTTATAGCGGAAAACGTACACAAATCGATAACACCCTAGCTAGCTGCACAACAGCGACCGGGGCCGGCGCAAAATACCTACTCGCTCAACTTTCAAGTCTGTAGCGCAGGCCACTAAACAATATCGAGTACAAGAGAATTACATTTTAACAAGTCCCGCCTTTTTTACATGGCCACGTTCTGATATCTTCCATTTAGATATCGGACTCGCCTCTTTTACGGTACAGTCACTCACGAAAATCTTTAGGTATTATTATTTCTACAATGAATCATAGCGAGCGGATCTCGTTTGAAGAAAAAATTAAAGGTGGCTAAGGATAATCATCTTTCAGAATAGAGCGGTAAAGTCCGGTTTGCATTGGGCCGGGGTAAACGAGGACGGCGCGGCGGTATTCGTCACTGACGTAGAAAATGGCGACTAAATACCAACAATTACACAGCGCGACTCACCGAACGTCAATGCGAATCAATGTTACACGAAGGAGAACAGAAGTCAACCCAGTTAACTGGACGAGGAGATGCGAGCTCGTATTATCTGTTGCAATTCAGATAACGATTGGCCTCGAACGCACCGATGTCAAAAACTAACAAAACGAGTACATACCGTTGAATATTAAATGCTGACACGTCGCTATCTTCAATTGTATGTAGAAAACGCCTTTTATAACTCAAAAAACAGTTTCGAGACAATGAATAAAGATAATAGCGCGTCACGGCTTGCTCCGAGCGAGCACATTCGTGCGCCTCCAAATAGCGCAACGGCGCAACTTTTTCGAGCGCGGCGTCAACACGGTCAGGTGGGCGAGGTTGCGACACTGCCATAGCGCTATCTCGCTCGCACTGTACGCTATCTCTTTCGCACCCGCGACACTGTCTCGCTGGGACTGGAGGGACGCAAGCGGAGCCCTTCCTCGGACAAACGTCGCGCACCGAGCTGCGCGGCCGACTGACTGCTCCACAGCGCCTCTAACCGCGGCGGCCCGAGCGAGAATCGAGCCCGCGCAACCAGACGAAACGGCAACGTCGCCATAGAAATAATAGCGAGCGAAACGGACTTGCAACGATACGAAATGCCACGAACCACCGCCGCGGCACTGGCGGACCAAAACAAAATCTCCTTTCTCTAAAATTATACAACAGTCGGTATTGAGAGCACACCCGGGCCACTTCGCGGCTATTTCCCGCCAAAATCAATACACTGATTTAATCAAAAATTGTTGGAGGAAATGCACAAAGGATTAGAATTAGTTGGACATTGATTCTGATCAATTTCATAGACATAGCCTTTTGAAGTATGGATTTTTTCTATCGACATACATAGTTACGTGGATGGATGTTTGAATACGTATGTATTGCCTTGACTACAAGCTGGGGGTGTGCGGGTAAGGGGAATATTAAAATCACTGCAAAGAATCAGAAAATGGAAACGAGTGAATTAGATACATTTGTAATGTGAAGACGTACGTTTCTTGATTGTTATGCTAAAATGTAATAAAACAAGAGAAGGCTGATTAATGAAAGTATATATATAATGCGAGGACGTGCGTAGAATTTCAATTGCTTGGCATGAAATGAATTCTGCTTGTTACAAAGGTAACAAACAACTAAGACCTGTCTCAAATGGAACACATAAAAAAGAATTGCTGCTCCTGATTGATTGATTCATAGGAAAACATAACATAACGTCTATTTAATTACATAAGGAGGTGTTTATAAGGGGCATTTAGGTAAAAACAGAAAAACAAATTCAAATATGTTGTTTTATTTTTATTAGGATACTATGATGGTTTCTATTTTAGCTGCCTGTCCTATGGTTCAGCAAAACCTAAAAATATTTGGTCAAAGTGTATTAAAAATATTCCAACAAAAAAAATGTATCTACACAACTAAATATTTAACTACAATTAATAATACTACACTAATTACAGAATAATAAAAAATAAGCAAATGTAGAAAAAATCGTAAGCTATTTGAACTGTTTATTTAAACAAAAGTATTGTCTCCTAATGATTTAAAATTATTTAACCGAGGATGAAATAAGTTCAACAGACAAATCTTGATGAATGACCATGTCAAAAACCAAATTTAGGTCATAAAATACGTAGGATTTTAACTAAATCGAGGTGAACCAATTAAAATTACAAGCTGTGCAACTTGAAAGTGGTTATAAGATTGAAAATACGAGAAATACTGCTTATCAACCTGTAAATTCTAAGTAATTATGGAAATATGGAATTTAGTTGTTAGAATTGTTACATTTGAATTACTATTGAGCTAAATCTGATTCAAAACTACCTAAGGCTGCATTGAAAGTCCATACGGACAAACTAAAATAAGCAATAATTATCAGACTCATCATTTCAGGCCTTCTTATAATTTTTTTCTAAACTTGTCCATATTTTGCACGATTTCTAAAATTCACGATGACTGCTGCAAATTGTTTTGGCAAGTCATGTCATGTTTTAAACAGAATATAAAGGACGGAAGGTTCTTTGCCAAGAACATTTCAGGTGATTTTGAGGTAAAATATATAGACTGGAATAATAATTAGCTGCAAGTTTTCTCAGAACCAGATTAGGACACAATTTGTCAAATTACACTGTGTTGTCTTTGTTTCTTTCTGATCAACTATCATTACGTTTTGATAGCCTATGAAGCCTATTTATTATGCAAAATATCGATTAATTAGAAACGCAACATAAACCGTTATGATTATGACTACCAGTTCTGAAACCTACAATAAGTAAGTGCATTGAAAACAGGTTCTTAACAGTTTTCAAAGTACCCTAGAGACTCTGCAAGATTTTCATATAGGAAGTTCTTTATCCATCAATATCTTTTGAGGAAGTATAAATACTGAATACTGGTCGTCAAGACCCTATTTCATTTTCAGTCCCATCTATTAGTCCGGATATATTTATCTTATCTTAAAAAGGATAAACAACTATTATCTTTTACTATCGTTTTCCCCCTCTTTTCCATGAAGAACTGTGCCCATGATTTTCCATTTAACTAAAAAGGTACTTACAAAATCGTTGAGGAATGGTATAAAAGAGAGAGGAGTAAATGATGCCATGACGTCTGACAGGGTAGAATGGAAAAAGAAAACGTGTTGCGCCGACCCCAAGTAGAATGCGACAAGGGCAGGAAGATCATGATAAAAGGTACAAAACATGTATACATATTTCAGATGATTGAAACGAGAATCAAAAGATCTTTTCGCCCTTAAAATTCTTGGATAGGTTATTTTGATTAAGTATTGATTTTGATTGGTAAGTTTCTTAAATTGTATATTATATTTTAAATAGTTATTTACTTTATATTTTATGTATTCCATTTTCTCTTCTTTTACACACTATATCTACATCTTTTTCTTTAGTATCTCCTTGCGCAGGTATGCTGGAAGAGATTCCTTTAGATATAAGCATCAGCTTTGTAACTATTTTCTGTTCATTTCTACTTTTCTGTTTAAAGTGTGTAAATACAATATATCCTTCCATATGTTTGCCTTTTTTATCCATAAGTGCAAACAAAGGTGCAAAACATGACCCCATCAAAACCCCTTCCAAACTTCGTATTGACCTATTTACGTCAGCTACTCATTTGAGTCCTTGGGAATATCTGAATAGCTCCATTGTGCTAACTTCAACGTCCATCATTGTCACATGGGGCACCCTAAACATATTCATAGAAAGGAGAGACCAAAGTAGTTTTTATTCCACTAACGGAAGAAATAAGAATAATATCAGTCAGCAATTAAATAAGCCGTATTCCTTGAATTCAAGATAGCTGCATTGAAATTGAGCATTTATTTAAATGTCAAAGACCGACATCAAGATCAGTTAAAGGAAAATAAACTGATTTTAATCGAAACGAAAGTTTTGCACGTCATTATCACCTTCAGTTGTAAGCCAAGGGGAATGTAGTCGACAAAGGAATTCGAAAATGGTTTAGAATATTAAAACAAACAACCAAAAACCTGGCGAAAAGTGTCGAAAAGTTAATCAAAGGAAAGAAGCATGTTATTTTAATTTTTATTTAGAAGCAAAGGAAGTAGAAGAAAGGAGATTGACTAAGATTTCTTGAAATTTTTATTGAATTTGTAAGATGACATTGATGATTCTGGCAGGGCAAGGCAAAGCTGATACATGACGCCTGATGTCCATATCAAGACCTTTCCCAATGTGTAAAGGCAACACATACAACACCCAAATCTATTTATCAACGCACATGTTTATTTTTAAATTCAGAACATTTCTCGACTCTATTTCAAGTCATGAATGCAATTACAGTTCAAGGACCTCAATTTGGAATTCCTTTCGTTCTAATAGATAACAATTAGCTGATCAAACAAGCTGATGATGAAACAGCACGCAGAAATATGAAGAAAACATAACCATTTCCCAATTTTTATAAATCCTTCATGAATACGCAATATTTATAATCAATTGAGGCCCGGAGTGATGTAAACATATATGTATACAGATTATGACCGCACCATTATTCTATCTAAGGCTCTCGTCCACTCAATAACAACCTAGTTTGTTTGTTGGTTTATGTGTATGTGTGCGCAGTAAACAGGTATCAACAGACAACGCAGGCACGCCAAGTATTAACCTCAATTAGCTCATCCGTGTGTGAGTGCCTCACACCAACTTAAGTTATTACTAAAATTTAATTACAACACCAATACGCTGGCATTAAGTATTAAACTTGTTTATCGTTTGCATTAAATTTATCCCATTGTTAAGCAGAGGATACAAAACGTATAGCCTTGAAACTTCTTATCGAACAAGTGAGTCGACTACACACAATTACGACCTGTGAAGCGCGACGTTGCCAACATTCAGCGCGCTACTGCGTCTTAATTTTACAAGTCCGCCGCCATTTTGTTTCCATTTATCAGATGCAACTTTGCGAATGACGAGACTCGATTTATTCTCTTTTTGTTAAGGCCAATAGATTCATAGATCAAACACATTCAAAGAAAGCTAGTTAGCTAGTAACCACACTTTCCCGCATTAAGAAACACGCGTGTTACGTAACTTTAGGAAGTTGCCTGACGATGTTAAATGCATGAGGTTAACTCTCGCATGAGTACACTGCAGGCTAAAAGTTCAAGATATCTCAATAGCGAATATCAGATATGCTGTAGATGTCTAGATCATCGAGATTGCAAGCGTACCCTAGCCATACCTAGGTATTTATGTAGGGGGCAAAGTGTCGGCGCAATATGGATGACATACGTACTTTGAGAGGTTCGTGAGCCAGTGCCGGGTGCGGGGCGTCCGCCCCGTGCTGCCAGGGTAGCCCTCCGGCCGACTCACAACCACATACATCACAAATACGGTCATTTTCAACGCAAATTCCACGGTATCGATCACGCACAGACGCCATTTTGAACCGACACTGAGCTCGGACGAGCGCGCGACGTTGCCACGTCGCACGTTTCCAATCCGCACTTCTATTTCTGTCGCCCTCCCCCCGCGCACCGTGACGCCGGAGGTCGCCAAACAGCGCTCGACAAAACATTCACGATTTCAATTTATACATCAACTTCGCGGGTTCTTATTTGAAAAACTCATGATCTAGTAGGCCTTCGGGTCCGGCAGGCGAGGGAGAAGAGCGGGGGGAGCGGCGGAGTGAAGGGGAAGGGGGGTGTTTTAAGAGCGTTTCCAATGATAAGATAGTACTTATAGACATCGTATAGATGTGTACATGAATTGTAATATATCGTCCAAGCGCGCCCGGCTTTCACCAAAGAGCGGAGCGAGGCGCGGCCGCGCAGGACCGCGCCGACATGTGCCATTGGCCACCGCAGAGATCGATAGACAAACACCGACGAGGACGCCGACCTACATACGATACTGAGCCTTACCGCTGTAATAATACATGTCGTATTCGTCCGGTAGTGACTATAAACAAACTACCGCACGAGCACACTGACGTCGTCCACGTAGATACGCACGAACACAGGCGTTGTGAAAACGACGCGAGCAAGCGACGAGCTGCGCGACCTACCAATGTATACCATCATTGTATTATGGCACTTTTCTAGAGTCGAAATTCCTGTGCCGCGACGCACCCAGCGCGCCCTACCGAAGGACAAAGGGACGATTTCACACGGAAAACAAAGGGAAACGCCGGTCCACGGATAATAACACATTTTTTGTTTGATAAATTAACTTTTTAACAAGTTTTAATCGAGTGGCAGCGCGTTGCCAAGTCGTCAGGTTGCGCCGACCGCGCGCTCTCTCATTATGAAATTGGGATTTTCTAACTGCACATGACGCAGTCGATTGATAAGATGATTATTTTTGAAAGGTTACATAAAATATGCAATACATTGGACTGATTGTGTAGCGTATGGTAATGGCACAGGTGCGCCGGACAAGTTGTAACAGGCAATATGGCATTAGCCATCATATCTCTATTTCACCACTACACGTATTACACAAATGAAAGCAATCAAAATCAACTAAAAAGACCAGTTAATAAGCTCAGAATAGGAAAAGACGCAATCTGTCAAGCAGTCACTTACCTGAATTTTTACACGAAACGTGCGTATTTCTTCACAAAACTCACTGGAACGTCACTCCGAGACGATGCAATAGTAATATTCAAGGTATTTTAAGGTTTTTAAACAATTTGATGTGCATAAAAAAATTATACATGCCGTTGAGCAAACGTCCCGCGCGCATAGAGACCGAATGCGAACTGTTGGTAAGTTTGGTTTGGTTGGGTCGGTTGATGGGTGGGGGGCGGCGGGCGGAAAACCGGAGAACGGGCAACCGAGGGAGTCAGAAAGGACAAAATTGTAATAAATTTTAACTGATTTACTTGGTTTAACTAATAAGAAGCAACCAGTTAAAAATTATATTTTTTTTTTCTGAAACTTTACATTCAGTAATAATATCAGCTCATGTGATAAAAATGTGATAAGTGATTCTCTTGACATTGATGTTTTTCCTGTTTCGCTCCACACACATAGACAAAAACCAAAAACACAATGATTTATGGCCACAGTGTTGTCGATTGTAAAAATATTGTTGTATTAACAG
The DNA here is from genome assembly GCA_963082945.1 of Cerastis leucographa. Taxonomy (NCBI): domain Eukaryota; kingdom Metazoa; phylum Arthropoda; class Insecta; order Lepidoptera; family Noctuidae; genus Cerastis; species Cerastis leucographa. The sequence continues at coordinate 10,195,448 of OY720373.1, read as the reverse complement.
AGTCTTAATTTCTTTTCGCCGGATCTAAAAATCAAGTAAAGGAAATAATTCAGAATGAACTAAGAATTTTTAAACAAACCTTCAAAGATAGAATTTCAAAAAGGTTCATCAACATCTTCCTGTCCTTGTCCCATTTTATTTGGGGTCGGCGCAACACGTCTTTTTGCGCCATTCTCCTCAGTCATTCGTCATGTTATCATTTGCTCCTTTTTCCTTCATATCATTTTTCACACAATCCATCCTTCCTTTGGTCTTCCTCTCCCTCTCCATCCATCCATATTTATATTCATCGCTCTTTTAGTTTAGTCACATGTGTTCCATCCCTCCTCATCACATGTCCATACCAAGACAGACGACTCCCTTTCATCTTTTCTGTAACAGGCACCACTATCAAACTTCCTCTTATAAGCTCATTTATAACTTTATCCATTTTGGTCACTCCTCACATCCATCTCAACATTCTCATCTCTGCTGCTTGTAATCTTTATTCGTCTTCTTCTCACCCAGCATTCCGAATAATTACGATCCATACAGTACGACAGGTCGTTTCACTGACTTATATATTTTCCCCTTTAACTTGAGGGGCATCCGTGTTTCTCCATTTGTTCCAGTGACCTGTCGCTATTTCATCCATTCTTAGTTGATCCGATGCGTTACGTCCCGGTCTACATCGCCATCCCCTTGGACAAACGACCCGAGGTACCGTAAATCGGAGCAGATCGGTATGGCATTCCGGCACAGGACTAGAGAGACAGCCGAAATCATAAAACAACGGTAGTGCCCGATGTAGACCGTAGTTGAGTTCTACATTGACTGTACATCGCTCGGATCAACTGCACATTCTTCCCAGACACACCTTTCTCCTTAAGAGCCCAGCATCACAAAACCTCACGGGAAACCCGATCGTATGCCTTTTCGTGGTCAATGAACATCATTTTCAAGTTTTTATGCGCACCTCTGTATTTTTCGCGTAACTGACGAATGGCATTAGCTTTATTCCTCTATAGTTATTGCACTCCAGCACATCACCTTGTTTTTGAAGATGGGCACCAGCGAACTGTTACACCATTATCTTATGACCTTATATTATGACCTCCTCCAGCCACAACTTATTGAAGAATAAAGCTAACTACGCCCAACCATCCGCCCGAACTTCCACACTTCAACTGGTATTCCCTCTGGTCCTAATGCTTTACCATTCTTCATCTTATTCACTGCCATTCTGACTTCATCCTTAACTAAAAACCTTTCTCACTAACCCCTCATTCACTGGTTTATTGATGGTTTATTCCAACACACCATTCAAGTCTCTCATTCATCAGTTTTTCAAAGTATCCTTTCCACCTATCTTAATTTTCTCATAATAATCCGAAATAACCATTCCCCCTTCATCTTTTACGCTTTTAATCTGACACACATGCCTCGCTATTCTTTCATTAAAAAAAAGTTGAACCTTTGGCTTTTTAAATTTACAATAAGCCAACAAAGGTTAAAAGCCGTATCAAGCAAGTGCAATGCCACCGCTGGCTGTGCTATTATGTTTAGTTGACTTATCGCTGTCATGACTTATCCAATGAAAATGAAGTATTTCATTAAAAAAAAAACATCACTTATAGTCGGCCAATCAAAACAGAGATCGTGTATGACAGAAAAAAGATAAACTTCTTCAACACGTATTGAAAATTTCCCGACATTTATCTGCGTTTTCTTGTAAATTAAACACTTATTAGTTCTAGAAAGATAATTAGGAGTTAAAGATGCGTGTAGAAACCATTTTCTTTACGTTTACTATTTTGTTTGTAGCGGTCACTGCGAGAATAGACCCCAGAAACTTGAAGTGTTTAGGTGTGTATTTTCCGAAATGTTTTAAACTTATTTTTGATAGATCTGATGTTTAATTATAGTAATCTTGTAATTTCAGTGTGCCGGACGACCTTCGAGGAGCTTAACGATGTGATAAAAAAAGTAGATAAATGGAAAAAAGTCGATGTAAGTAAATATTTTCGGTATGTCAACTTCAGTTCAAAATTTTTATTACTATTTTATTAATGAACTCATCAATAACTTGTCTAAGATTCAATCACTTATAGTTCTTCTACCATTAAAAATACTTTAAATACAATAACCATGTATTGTATGTCATAAAATGACTTTTTAATTACATCTTGCTTGACTATTAGTAAATTCCTCTGACTCTGTTAGCTGACAAAAACCACGAGAATTTTCACACAATAACTCCATTTATAACTTATTTTACACTTGCATGGTCTCTTGCAGCTAGCCATGGATATATTTCATTCATTATGGTATTTTTTTAAGTTAGCAATAAAAAGAGTACTTTTAAGCACAGTGATGGCGTTATCCACTCGTAATTTGTTATTACTCAAACCAAAAAAATAAAGCTAAATTAAATTTGTATTTGAGCTGCTGAGTAGTATTTCAAAGTTACATGGCAAATGGAAATTATAATTGGACAAGAAAACCTATTAACGGACACAAAACAAGACAAGCCAAACTTGATTAGTAAAGCTCATGATGTAGGGAAAATAATAACAAGGTTACAGCAATACTGAGTCTCAAACTAATTTCTAATTAGACCAGCCCCCATATTCACAAATGCTCAGATTCGATTCGATAAGTCTATCTTGTTTTGGCATTACTGTCTGTAACCTAGTAACACTAGAATTTAAGTACAATTGTTACCAACCCTATGGACTCTGGTCTGAAATAAAAAAAAACTATTCTATTACGAAAGCGAGCGAGATAGACATACGACTTATTGAATTGAAATTGAATTTGAGCGTTTGTGAATTTTGAACAGGTTGTGAACAGGTTCATTTTTGAGGCGTTGCAGGTGCATCCTCATTCATCCGGAATCACCCACTGCTGCCCTTTTCTTCCGACACACTGTCAGGTTCTGTAGGTCCCTCATCCTGGTGTTTCCCAGAAATTTTACAATATTGTCAACCCAAGGTTTTGGGTAGCATTGCTTTTTTGGCTTAACCTTGACCACTATACCATCACCCATCTAGCCAGGTGTCCTGCTGAATTGCACTTGAGGCATACAGCTGATGTTAGGCACTCGAATCTAGAATGATTATGCTGAGCTTGGATTGGTCAATAGCCCTTTGTGCCACTTGTACTCGGTGGACAGTCTCAAGTAGTATGCATGCATCATCATAAGCCTATAATGTTACCTCTGCTGGGACACAGGCCTACTCTCTATGAGAGGGAGTCATTTCAGAAAATAAGGACTTGTAAGTTTGTATGAAATGCTGTAATGCGTAAACACTCTTAGGTTGGAGTTTTATTTAAGTTAAGATTACAGCCAAATCAATACAGTTATGTATGTGCCATTAACTCATGTAGATTAATAACTCCTTATCTCTCTCTGTAAGCCGTGTATAAATAAAATGATTACTTACCATAATCATTTTATTTTACAGAAGTGGGTTTTTTATGAATGGTTGTTTTATCAGCAGGTAGGTATTTCAGTGGTCGATAGAAATACTTGTTATTTTGATTCTGTAAAGAAGTAATTTAAAAAAATTAAACCAACAAAAAGTTTAGTCTTTAAAATACTTTAATATGCCTTTTTTTTCTTTTTGAGGTAGCCAACTGTAATATTTGGGACTAGCTGTGCCCAGCGTAGCTTACCTGTAGCCGTCCTCCGTCCGAACCGACCTCACAAAAAAAGGCATATTTAGGTATTTTAGCTTATTCCAAAGACTAAACTTTTATTTCTCCCTTTTTTTTTGTTTTTTGAAGACAGTTTAATTTTTTTAAATTACTTTTTATTTCCTTATATTTTAATTTAGAATTACGTTGTTAAGCCAACTACCCATTTCTCCAGTGAGCTATACAAGCTTTAATCCCCGCACAGAACAAATATTTGTATGACCTACAGGAAGTTGGTGTCTGGATGTTTGTGTGCGTATTTAAATGTTTGTAAACGCACCCACGATACAGTAGAAATTCCTAGTATGGGGCAATGTTTAAAAAAAAAACTATGTAGTTTTTGAAAATTTTCGTCAATCTGTTGAGACGATAATATTAACTATTAACATCTCATTTAGGGGGTTGGGCGCTAATGATAAGATTAAATGACACTGACGTTTCCTATCTAATCAAGAATAATCAACACAATTAATTACTCATTACCCATTAGAAAATGTGATATATAACATAGTGATACTGATCATCCATTTGGGACAATCATCATCATTCTCTTGCACTTATCCCAATTCTCTTGTGGTCAGCGCAGCATGTCTTCTTCTTCCATACTTCTCTATTGCTTGTCATCTCATCAGACACTTCCTTTCTTGCCACATCATCCTTCACACAGTCCATCCATCGTTTCTTTGGTCTTCCTCTACTCTTATACCCATCCACATTCATACTCAAAACAATCCTCACGATATTTTCCTCATTCCTCCGCATCACATGCCCATACCACGACAACCGATTACCAAACGTCTTTTAAGTCATCACGAATGAAATAAAAAAATAATAGACAAAGAATATTAATTGTTTATTTCAGGTTGGCAACTTCAGGATGGACGCGAAAGGCAACACCATGCAAGACAAGGTTCCCGCCCACCGCTCAGCAGTCTACATATCTGAAGTAATTGATGAGATTTGTGAGTATAACAGTTATATTACCGGTGTTATTAACATGGGCCGCAGGCAGGCATGATGCCTCAGTAAGATTGCTTCTGTGGTTGTTACTCTGCTATTAGCAGTGATTCGAACCCAAGACCTCTGATTTTACGGATTCATGCGCGTTTTGTATAATTATCACTTGCTTCGGTGATGGAAAATATCGTGCGGAAATCAGCATCATCATCATCATCATCATCATCCTATTATGTTCCCACTGCTGGGACACAGGCCTCCTCTCTATGAGAGGGAGTGGGCTGTAATCCACCACGCGGGCCCAGTGCGGGTTGGTAGATGTCACATGTCTTCGAATTTTTAGTTCTAGGACATGTCGGTTTCCTCATGATGTTTTCCTTCACCGTTTTTGAGGGCAGCGGTGATGAAATAAATTACACAAAGTAATGCGCCTCCTTGGGCTCGAACCCATGGCTTAGTGCTCGTAAGTCGGGGCTGCCACCACTGGGTCACCGCTGCTCTCAATCAGCATGCCTGAGAGATATTTCTCGACGGCATGTAAAGCCAAGTCAGAGGTCCGTGGACGGCATTAGAACAGTGACACCAGGTTAGGGGCTAACCACACGATAAAAAAGGAAGACCAGTTTTATCTACATGGATCTAACCCTTGATCTGGGGGGTTACTATGACGCTTAAAACATTATTGTTCCATTCCTATTCCAGAGTGGGAAAGAGATGGAGCTAGACGACCTGTATAGCTCCGTCTCTTTTTCACTCTGGAATAAGAATGGAACAATAATGTTTTAAGACGTCATGGTACGCCACCAGGAGCCTCATTAAGATTGCTTCTGAGGTTGTTACTCTGCTTTTTTTGAAAAGTATTGTTCAAAACCTGACTCGTGTGTGTATGTCAATAATAAACTCTCCTTCTTGATTATAAACTATAACATTTTCATAATTATTCCATTCAAAGTTCTAACTATACCATTGTATGAGAAATAATACTACTGCGCCTAAATGTACACTTTTTGTAATACTTTTAAAATAAATTTATTTATTTATTTTTTATTCCGAACTATTTCCAGGCAAGAAAATGGACGACTACGTCCGCGTATATTACAAGGCTACCAACAAGCTCGCTATCATGCAGCTCATCACAAAGAGCGGCGGCATGAACCCTGAGTTCTCCAAAACCAAGTTCGTTACCGACGACGATCTGAACAAGAGTCTTGAGTACTACGTAAGTACAAGTATAAGACTATTGTAATTTTAAAACTGGTCACGAGCTAAGTCAAGGTTCAGCAGCGCTTGCCAAGGTCAGTCCGTGGATGGGTGACCATCCATTATATAGGGTGACTGTTAATTAGTGACCGATACTTAAACACATGATTGTACTCATGATAACAAACAGCTTTCCCAAAGATTTTTTTTTTCACTCAATCATAATAACAACAGCTGTATGAAATTCGCGCGCGCGCACGCCTATGACCTATCAGCTGTTAGCCGAGTGGCGCCGTTTTGTCTCATTACTATCGTACTGTGCCACAGTGGGTAGTCAGAGACACGGCTCGCAACCCTGAATTTCATATGGCTGTTGTGTTATTGTGATAAACATGAATGAGTATAACAAAAAAATTTTCTTTGGGAAAGTTGATTGTTATCATGAGTACATTCACGTGCTTAAGTATTGGTCACTAATTACCAGTCACACTATACAGTATGTTAGTTTAAACGAGGGACATATTCAAACCCATAATAGTACATGCTAACATGATACTAATAAAAATATAAACAAAAAAAAAACACTGATAAATAACAGACAAAACCATACCAAAATTTTCGCAAATATCACGTAACGTGTATACACCCTTGCGCTAGCGACTTAATACTATCCCAGAACTTGTGAGCGGGTCAATGACTCTTAGGTATAATCCATTTTCCCTTCATACTTTAAACTTACCTGGCTTAGGACAGTCCAAAGTCAAAGTCAAAGCATTTATTTCAATTAGACCATTACATTTGACTTTGACTTTGACAAAATATCTAGGCACTAAACAAAACATTAAAAATTCTTCTATATACGTTATAGGTTTTTTTACATATTTGGGACGAGAATCGAATACTGAATACCCTCCCTCAATATGTCCCTCGTTTAACCTAACATACTGTATATGGTTTCGACGACGGTCTGAGCAAGGTTTAATTTTCGTTTGTTAAGTTACTACAGAAACGGGGGTACTCGTGGTGAGACACTAAATTAACAGAACTTGGGATTCGTGGGGCTTTGGAGGACAATCTTTAACTGTCGAGAAATTCCAATTTTTTTACCTTTTTTTTTTATTTGTTTGTTACGGTTTAATTCAAAAACTCCTCGACCGATTTTGAAAATTCTTTCACCATTAGAAAGCTACATCTTTACCGAGTAACATAGGTTGTATTATATCACAATTTTTGCGGACGAAGTCGCGAGAGAAGTGCTAGTTGATTATAATTCTGTAAATATAGGTTACGGTTGTGATTCCTATTTTAATCATCATACAACCTGACATTGACATGCAAATTGCACAAAACGCAAGAAAATTTGAATATCGCCTAAGATAGTTGGGAGTTATAAAAAATCTTATTCTCACCCTAATTTTAATCAAATTGCTATTGAATTCTTCCTTATTTGAATCCTTATTTGAACACCTAGTATATTGGTAATATAATTTTTAATGTCAATTCCAGTGTGAGCGCATGTTCGAGGAAAATGAAGACGAGATCACATCGCTGTACAAGAACAGACCTGATGATGACATCATGCCTGATGCCGAGAGAGAGGTAACTTATCTATCACCCTATTTATCACGATATTTCACCATTCCGCCGATATGATCTAAGTACAGCACTTGTCCTGGATTAGAACGAGATGAGAGGTCGCTCTAGGTGCCAGGTGGCAAAAGATACCAAAATTTTAAATGAGATGAACAATCGCCAGCAAAAAAAACTGTGTACTCAAAATCAAAATATTTTATTTCACATAGGCCTACATGGGCACTTATAAAACCTAGACAAAAAGGTGCTCGGTTCGGGTTGATCGTTTCCTATCGAGAAGAACCGGCATGAAACTCCATGGTTACTCTTTTAAAATCATTTGGTTTTACAATATATTTATGTTACAGCGGTAGTACTTAAGTATGGGAGGACATAGTAGGCCCGACAATAAGTCGTTGCTTACTACAAAACGTAGAAAAAGTTGACAAGGATCTAGGAATCTATAAGGCCTACAATGTCCACACATTCACAAACAATCGGCAAATAAAAAAAAAACTGGAGTAGGACTGGAGTTTACTCCTAATTAAAGCGTTAAATCATTTAAACTACACAAAGCATTGTGATAACAAAGTAATATCTAAAGATACCTACTTGTTTACGAAAATATCGCAACCAGCATATCCTAGAATCAAGAATTCACAGACATTTGTGACATCTACCAACCTGCACTAGTGGATGGCCCAATCCCTCTAGCGTTCGTTTAGTGGTCGCAAGCGCTTCTGCTAAGCATGGAAGTCTTGGGTTTGATTCCCAGGTCGGGCTAAGAATTGTTGAGGAATTTTTCAGTAACAGCCACGCAATACACATTTGTATCCGGTTGATGGCAATAGTATTATAGTCAGTGGCCCGAAAGTCTGACAACCAGTCTTACCAATGGGTATGAGTACTATGTACCGTAAAACCACCATTTACTGAGTACCTACATCTTTCATTGACACGAATTTACCCTGTTGGTTGAGTGAATGACATGCTCACTGAAATGTCACGCTGATGGTGGCGGGTGTGTCGGGTCATTTAGTTCCCTTCAAAATGGTTGAGTTGAGTGATGGCTGATACATGCGTCATGTTCGTGAACGCTTTCAGTTGTGACTGGTCATCTCTTAGCTGCCACGGTTTATTTTTAACCCCCGACCAAAAAAGAGGGGTGTTATAAGTTTGACGTGTGTATCTGTGTATCTGTGTGTCTGTCTGTGGTATCGTAACTCCTAAACGGATGAACCGATTTGTGTGTTTTAAGTGTTTTAATCGAGTGTTCTTAGCTATGTTTCGATAAAATCTGATCAGCCGTCTAAAGGCCATCACCTATTTTCTAGTTGAAGGGAAATTAACAATTTCCACAGGTCTGATCGATTCGAAATTTGAAATCTTGTCGCTTGTCACCATGAGCATTGCCAGGGGGATGGGTGCTAACCCCCCCCTCCCCCCAGAAAGCCCCTCCCCCCTTTTTTTTTTAAATTTTGCTGTTTTCGTCAATTGGCGAGATGACACGCAACACCGAGAAAAGTGGAAGCAATGGGGGAGGCCTATGCCCAGTATTGGGACAGTCAAGGCTAAGATAAAACAATACAAGTTTAAAAAGCATGAAATAAAAATTAAATTAAAAATTTAAAAAACCCCCGACACAAAAAACCTCTAAAAAACCAAAAATAAAATAATCCAAGCGTCTTAGCGTCGGGGGTCCGCTTTGTTATGTGCTTGTACTAAGCGGTCTACTTAGCGGTCCTTTATTTTTTTATTTTATTTTTGGTTTTTTAGAGGTTTTTTGTGTCAGGGGTTTTTTTAAATTTTTAATTTAATTTTTAATTACTTTAATTTCGAATTACTGATTAAATCTTTTACTCTGGACGCTCTTAACTCGCACGTATTTCTACATCGTTCTCACATATTTGTAATTCTCAACATGAATGATGTAACCAAGATTTTGTAAGATGTTTTGATTTAAAAGAGTGTCCATGGAGTTTCTTGCCCATTCTTCTCCATAGAGATCAACACTTTGGAATGGACAACTACAGTACTTTCACAAGTTATTATGCCTTGCGACTGGGAATGTAGCTTCGTGTTTATTTTTTGTTTTTTGACATTCTAAAGTGCCTGTAATGGCCTAATTGAAATAAATGCTTTGAGTTTGAGTTATCGTATTACCCAGTACTAACTGGGTTGTGGAGGTCAGATAGGCAGTCGCCCCATGTAAAATACTGGTATTCAGCTGTATCCGGTTAGACAGGATGCCGACCCCAACATAGTTTTTTTTTAAAAGGCAGGTATGACGTGTTAGGTACTAATATATTATGTCCGTTCACAGATTTGTTTCAAGCACGCAGACTACTGCGAAGAATGGATGCTGCCGGATGATGAGGACACCACCTGGACCCAGGAGATGGAAGCCGAATACACGAGGGTAAGCTTGATCAATAAGATTATTGTGCTGGATTTTTTAATGTGTTGGGTTACCAGCGGCTTCGTTCTTTACCTTAAGTGACTGTGAGGTTTTGAAGGTGGAAATGAAAAGAGTTTTGAATATATTTTTATGTGGACTACATAACTAAAATGGAGGAGGTTCATAATTCGTTTTTTTTTAAATGTTTGTTACCTCATAACTCCGTCATTTATGAATCGATTTGAAAAAATCTTTTTTTTTATGTGAAAGGATTGATTTCTTCTTTCCGATTGTTGCATAGAATTTTAACTAAAATCAGGACAGAAGTTTGGTTTTTAAATCAAAGTACTTGCAAAAAATATGTTATCCAAGTAAACAAAATTGCGTATTTTGCTTTCCTGTGACTTTTTTCTTCTTGGCCTATGTGGATGACGTATGAATATTTTTTTAGTTACAATGTAAAATTGATACTTGATAAGGATTTGTGTGAGATACCACAACTAAAAAGGTTAAAAAAAAATTGTGCGTGGAGGCCCTCCGCGCGGAGGAAGTGAAACTTCGTGATGTTGTTGCTAATTCTCGCGCTGGCCTGTAACAGGTATACTACACGCATGCGTTCGAGTGCCACGCATTCACTCTCGCTCTGTCTCTTTCTATTCCCCCTCCCCAGGAGCGTTGAACGTTTAATGCAACAGTGCTTTCATACCCCCTCCATGGTAGCGTTAAACGTTTAACGCAACCTTGTTGGAAGTCGCATTAGAAGTTTCACTTCAATAACCGTACTTTTGTTTAATGTTGTGTGCACTTGTGGAATGTGCCAAAATAACCTATTTTCTATCTTTCTTTCTATAATTTGTAATATGCTTGTTTGAAAAGTGGACTGTCTGAAACTTCTTTCCTTAGGGTGAATTTCACCATCCAAACTTAACATAATCAGCACGTTTAAAACTTTCGCTGCTAAGTTCAAATAATTCATTTTTGCTTGTATGCACAAGTCATCTATAGCTACGTGTAACAAGACTCGGGAGGCGAGTTGTGCGCACATGAATGTAGTATTGTTCGAGCTATATGCTGGGTACTTTCCGAAAGTGTTAAACCGCGATCAAGAGCTGTGTCACTGACAACTTTAAACGCGGTGTACAGTCTTCACAGTTTTTTTTTACAGCTAGTCCAAGAAAATTTGTCAAATGAGGGAAAGTATCTCGGAATGAGAGATAGTCAGCTATAAACTTGTTTAAACCTTTATTTTAACACCCTAAAACTTGTCTCAAAACCTACTTATCATAGGGTGTCGCGACTACAGATATTTCAAGGTCAAAGGAAAAAAAAACACGATTTTTACACATTTATTGCAAATATCTCGTTTCCTATGGGTTTTATGCTATTTATCCTAACTAATATGTTTGTTTGTTACGCTTTCACGCGAAAACTAAACCGATCATCATGAAACTTTGTACACATATTCTTGGAGGTATTAGAAGTAACATAGGCTATATATCATCACGCTACAACTAATAGGAGCGGAGCAGCAATGAAAAATGTTGCGAAAACGGGGAAAATGTGACGCAGACGAAGTTGCGCGGGACAGCTAGTATTTAAAATAATTATTGTAGAGAATTAAATTATCTACAACTTTTGTTTAAACATTTTTAAAGTGAAACTTTTATTACGTCGTCTCAAACTTTTTCGTCCGTGTGTTGCATGTCGCGTGACGGTCGGCCGCGGAGAAGGGATAAAGTGAAAGGCGCTCCTAAATTTTTTTAGTTAAATGTCTATAGTGTGAAAAAAAGTTTCACTTTTACCGTGGTTTCATAAAACCACACAATCCTTTTTTTAAAGTGAAACTTTTATTACATCGTCTCAAACTTTTTCGTCTGTGTGTTGCATGTCGCGTGACGCTCGGCCGCGGAGTAGGGATAAAGTGAAAGGCACTCGCCAGAGCGCCTTTCACTTTTTGGTAAATGTCTATAGTGTGAAAAAAAGTTTCACTTTTACCGTGGTTTCATAAAACCACACAATCTTTTTTTTATATCTTGAACCATTTTCGAGATAGAGGGCAGAGCGCCTGCAGTGTTTAACTATTTAGAGTAACATTCGAGGTGGTATAGCTGACTATCTCTCATTCCGAGGTGAAACCCCTAATATTCCTGGACTAAGCTGTTTTTACCAAAATCTTAATTCTCGCCACTATAAGATTGCTGTTGTATATATATAAGTAACTGTTTCTGATCTTGATCGCATTCGATGGTGAAATCTGCCCGTAGTTATAAAATATCACAAGTTATTTATTATTTTTTTATAACTTCATTGGTCTCTGTGTCTGTAATAAAGAATATTTTATTGCTTATATCATTTCCTTTATTTGAATTAAGTATGTAAATTATTTACAAGACATTTGTGACATCTACCAACCTGCACTATTGGATGGCCCACTCCCTCGCGTTGGCTTAGGGTCAGTTCACACCGAGACGCGACGCGACGCGACTTTACTTGAAGAGGGCGCGTCTCGGTGTGAGCTGACCCTTAGTGGTCGCAAGGACTACTGCTGAGCACTGGGTTCGATTCCCAGGTGGGGCTTAGAATTGTTGTGGAGGTCAGATAGGCAGTCGTTTCATGTAAAATACTAGTACTCAGCTGCATCCGATTAGACTGGAAGCCGATCCCAAGATAGTTTGGGAATAGGCTAGGCAGGTCATGATAGTATGACAACTGTGAATCCAGAATAGGAATAGCGACCTATTTTTGTTATGCATGAGCAAACGAGGTGACCAACGAGGAAACGAGGTCTTTGACAGACGCTACAGGCAGTCAGTGACCCGAAAGTCTGACAACCAGTCTTACCAAGAGATATCTTATTACCCAGTACTACATAGGTTGTGGAGGTCAGATAGGCAGTCGCTCCATGTACAATACTGGTACTCAGCTGCATCCGGTTAGACTGGAAGCCGACCCCAACGTAGTAGGGAAAGGATAGGCAGATGATGATGAGCAAACGAGGTAAGCGTGGTCTAAGTTCGAGCGGCATGATCCGTTTTACTTTGGACGGCCATCTTACCCGTCGACGTAGTGGCATACTGGCATTGTATGCAGATTGCAGGGGGAATAGGAATACTCGTGTGCCTGTGGACGGTGAGTAATGGGCTAGCTCACCGTTCGTCCGTCTTATGACGACAGGCCTTGTCGACGCGCGCCTCAAGGAGATGTCAGCAAATCGGAAGGGTTCCGGGAGGGCCGATGCCTGCCAGGGCTGCGGGACTGAGAGAAAGTGATACCGTGACCCTGGAACACAAAGGGCTAAGAAGGAACATGGATGGGTTTTAGTCAGTACAAGTCTGACACTCTCTCCCGCTCCGCCCAGAGCGGGGGGGTTCATTTGATGATTTTCCATCCGTAAAAAAAAATGGGGAATATTCGTTACTCTCGCTCGAAGAATTTGTCAAGGCCGTTGTCATAGCACTCACGATGAGGCTAGGTCCCGGGAGCGGCGAGGTGGATTTGAGAGAGGCTTGAATATGACCTACTCGCGTGTTTCAACAGCAACTGTAGATAAAAAAATGAAAGAAATCTATACTTTATTAATAATATTATAAAGCTGAAGATTTTGTTTGTTTGTTTGCTTGAACGCGCTAATCTCAGGAACTATAGATCCGATTTGAAAAATTCTTTCATTGTTAGATAGCCCATTTATCGAGGAAGGCTATCGGCTATATATCATCACGCTACGACCAATAGGAGCGGAGCAGCAATGAAAAATGTTGCACGGGGAAAATGTGACGCAGACGAAGTTGCGCGGGACAGCTAGTGTATGTATATTAACCAATTATTCTCTCTCCAGGTCCACGGCCCCGACCCGTACGGCTTCGGCGGCCTGCCTCCCCAAGCGCAGATGCCAGACTTCGGTGGTGAAGAGGACAACGAAGAGTTTGACCTCCATGCTGACTCTGGCAAGGAGGAGCTGTAAATCGTCACAGAAATTTAGTGGTAGTGCAATAGCTGGTCACAATATAAAGCGATGTTTTTTCATAAGATTGATTCCCAATGTCCACCAACCGGTGCGCCAGTGGTGGACAGCGAAACAATTATTAGAAATAATTCTCAGTGTCCACCAGATGGTGGATAGGCGGTGTGTGTGTACACGAAAGGATAAAGTAAGACAAGAGGAAATAGGAAGAATTATTTTTGAAAATTGTGTCATTGTCCTCCACTGGTGGACATCGGGAATCTACCAATCATAAATGCTGATCAAAGTTATGATGTTTTAACGTCAACACTTTCGGTGCTTAAAGCACCCAAGTTTATAGCTGACTATCTCTCATTCCGAGATACTTGCCCTCATTTGACTAATATTCTTGGACTAGCTGTGAAAAAATATGTGAAGACTGTAAACCGCGTTCAAGTTGTCAGTGTCACAGCTCTTGATCGCGATTTAACACTTTCGGTGTTAAGCACACATATGCTGGGATATATGTCGAACAATAATTCGTTCGTGTGCACACAATCCGCCTCCCCAGTCGTTGTTATACGTAGCTATAGATGACGCGCATGCTAGTAAAAATGGATTACTTGACCTAAACAGCGAAAGTGTTAAAAAAAATGGTTAAAGAAAACCATCAAGCAATCGTCTCCACTCTTGTTAGAGTTCCAAGGTTTCAACTATTATATTTTATCGTCGTTTTGAGTTCATTTTCCTTGTACAAATTTTTTGTACATAAGACATTAGTCGAGTTAGGCCCGGCGCCCACTATCGGCATCGGCACGGCTGAGGATTTTAACGACTCTCTCGACTACGATCATATATCATGGAAAGTAGAAATTTCCATGATATATGATCGTAGTAACAAAAATACCGCTTCGGTATGCTTGATGGAAATTTCTACTTTATTGCCATGAAGTTAATGTATAATGCTTTTTATCACCTAAAATTCTCAGCCGTGCCGATGCCGATATTGGGCGCCGGGCCTTAAGCAGACGTTAAAAGATTACTTAGCTTTGAACAGCGTTTACGTATAAATTCCACAAATTTTCAGATCATCAGATATTACTGAACATTGTTTCCGATACAACCGTTATCTGCTAGTTAAAATGTCTTCCAAAAGATTGAAAATATTTACTTGATAAGTTCCAAAAGTTTTCGGCCTACACACTAATCAGAGAAACATAACTATCATGTCACTAAATAACTGAAGGGTAATCATAAAGGGTGTAAAACACCTCTTAACGAAGCCGAAGGCACTGGTTCTTCCTATCATTGCGATCATTTTTTTGTTCTGCACCATACCTGGGAACCTTCTAGTTACGGAGATATTAGGGGTCAAAGTTCCAACTTTTTGACAAGTATTTTTTTTTAATAAAAGTTTTTAATGTAAGATTTTTACTTTACACACCTCCACGACCCCCGTACTATTCAATCCGTCCATCAGCACAATGTTTTGAGTGCGTTACATTGAGTTCTACCACAAAACATGATTTTACACCCCCAAAAATAAAGTCGTTTCCCAACAATAATTTTTGCATAAAGTTACTTCGTTTCATGTACAGAATGCTTGGTTGACGGCTTCGTGATGAGGTAATTTACACCGTGTATTTTCAATATAATCTCTCTTTATTTCTTCAATTAATTTCTATTCGGATATTAATCATTAATTTTATAGCTGAAAGCCGGAAACTTTTCGATCTTACTAATACCAAAATACCAAACTATTCCACGTTTTTGTCTGCTTTACGCAGGTTTGTGGTATTAAGATTTCGACCAATACTTGCTCATTATACCTTAGATAGTTTCGCATCTATTTTTAAAGAAAAATATTAAAATATACATACAGTAATTTTTCGTAAAAGTACTTATATAATGAGTATTTTTAAAGAAGCGTGTTCAAAATTTTTGAATAGTTTATAAACCATATTTGGCATGAGTACTTATTTTTAATATATGTGCAGTATGTACGAAGTACGTAGAAAAAAATGCATTTATATCATAAAATATACAAGTTTGAGAGCTATAAAATCCATTTCTACATGTTCTACCATAGAAATTATTGTGCAATGATAATAAAATACTTACTTTAAATTATAAGAGTTTAATAATTCATAAATATTAGGTTTTTACTATAAAGTGCCTTATTAAGCCTAAAACTAAGTGCCTCCTAAGATCGCTAGCGACAAGTCTCTTGTAGATTTTAGCGACGAAACATGGCCATAGACGAGAGCAATGCAAGTAAACTACTAAAGACCAAAACTTGTATCTATAGTCAAGTTAAAGTAAATACTTGGGTTTCAGTTATTTCTTATGCAATTTTTGTTATTCAATAGACAAGAGTTTGAAATAGGGACAATATTTTCTCTATTAAGGCACTCTCACTTCTAATTTTAACTCAACGGGGACAACGGGCATAATTTGAAAAGCATATATTACAAGAAATTAACGGGGACAGCGAACGGGGACAACGGGAAGTAATTTTAATCATTTTATTAAATTCCCTTTGTCCCCGTTAACGGGGACATGGCCTACGGGGACAACGGGAATACACGGAAATAAGTAAGAACCAACAAAGAAAGCCAATAATAAGCGGGTTTATTGTAATTACTTTATTTTTTAAATTCTTGATTTAATCTTTTAGTCTGGACGCTCTTAACTTGCCCGTATTTCTACATTGTTCTCACATATTTGTAATTCTCAATATGAATGATTTACATCATTCATATTGAGAATTACAAATATGAAGTACAAGTCAAACTTATAACACCCCTCTTTTTTGATCGGGGGTTAAAAAGAGTGTCCATGGAGTTTCTTGCCCATTCTTCTCCATAGAGATCTACGCTTTGGAATGGGCAACTACAGTACTTTCACAAGTTATTATGCCTTGTGACTGGGACTGTAGCTTCGCGATTTTTTTTTTGAGTTTCAAAAGTGCCTGTAATGGTCTAATTGAAATAAATGGTTTGAGTTTGA
Source organism: Cerastis leucographa (assembly GCA_963082945.1). Lineage (NCBI taxonomy): Eukaryota > Metazoa > Arthropoda > Insecta > Lepidoptera > Noctuidae > Cerastis > Cerastis leucographa. The sequence goes on along the minus strand of OY720373.1, from coordinate 10,178,694 downwards.
AGAATTGTAAGTTTTGACAGTTCTAACTTCAAGTAATTATTAAACTACAGAATAAAAAAATGTGATTACTTTTACTCAAGTATTCACTATGACTTATTTATAGATAAAGCTGTAAGATTTAAATCGTCAAATGTGCCCATCATCGTACGCTTGTGTTTCAAAAACCCATGGAATTAATACGATTTTACAGTATGTGTGAGTGAGATATAATTATTTAAGTGTCATAGTACTGTCAATGATATTTTAAATATTTGATGAAATTTTATTTCGTTTAGTAACTGAGTTGTGTTAAATTGACTAATGGAGTCAAATGTGAGAATTTAATTTATTATATTTCTTTTTCTGTCCATATGTTTTAATTTATAATATTATAAATACTTCTATTATTATATAATTACTGAAGATATCCTGTAAGGGAGACAGTGTAAGTTTACTCTATAATTAATTATTTTTTGCATTCCATTATGTACGTAGATGTTATAACCAAGTATAAGATTAATATGGGCCCTGTCTGGCTCAGCAAAAACTATTTCTGTTATCTCGAGTTTTGTTTATATAGATAAAGAAAATGAAGCATTTTCTTGAAACAGCTACCTACAATGAGTTTATGTTTAATTAATTTTGTTATGTATGTTGTGATTATATGACTGATTTATAAATGGGTATCAAATATTTTGTTTGAATAAATTGTGTATTTTTTCGTTTCAATTCAATTCTTTAGCGTTGCAATGCACTTTTTCCTACCTACCTACCTACCTACCCTACCCTACCTACCTACCCTACCCTACCCAATCTTTCAAACCTTCCCTGGACTACGACAAACATTTCAAAACCAAAATCAGCTAAATCGGCCCAGCCGTTCTAGAGTTTTAGCGAGACAAACGAACCACAATTGATTTTTAGATAGATCACATGTGTTTTACAAGATCTTAAATAATAATAAAGATCACATGGACCCTCTCGGCCATAATTTTTTTAGATGATTAGATTCAGATAGTAGCATTAAAAATAAAATGATTAACAAAGAAATTAAATATAGATTAATTAATTCACAATAATTTGAAATAGGCAATTCGTTCAAAAAAGCAAATAGTGTCACAAGTAAAAAAATTAATAAAAATAGAAAATATCAATTATCAAATGTGGAATAAAATAATAATCAAATTCATAAAATAATAATGAATAAATAAGTGTTAGGATTGGCGCTCACTCACGGCGTGGCACGGCAGGTTGTGCAGTGTGTCATCCCACGGCGTGCAGTGGCATCCCGCGGCGTGCAGCGGCATGCCGTGGCATCCTGCTGAAACCCTAGCCACTCTGGCATCCATCAGTTTTGCTCCGCGCGTATTCGAAGTTGGTTATAAGTTGGTTGTGTCGCATAGAGAACATTTGTTGTGTCTCTCCCTCCCTTGCCCCCGCGCACCGACCGGAACGCGCCCCACCGAAATGCTGCACAAGTTTCAACCTTATTTCAACTAGCTAGCAATCATAATTCCTCGACCCCAAAGTGACCCATACGTCTCGCGGGATGCAATGGAGCGCCGCGGCATTCGAAGTATAATAGTATGACATGTTGCAGATTCTAACATAAGGGCATATGTCCGATCGGCGTCCTGTACTCCTGTATATAAAAATCCATGGTATTGTTAAGAAGACACCCGCCGCGCGCACACGACATGCTGCCCGCGACACGAGGCGGGCGCATCCGGAGCGGCACCACTCAGATGTGGTAAAACCTCTGTTGGTCTGTTAAACACAGGACATTGCTTATAAATTGTTTTCTATTTCATTAAGAGCGTTTACGCCTTACGGAATTTCATACAAATTTTCAAGTTTTATTTTCCGAAAAGACTGAACCGATTTGAATGAAACTTCATACGCATAAGCAGGATACATAGGTCAAAAAAGTCATAAGAACTCCCGGCAGAACTGAAAACTAGAAAAAATGGAATTTGTGATCTTTTTTTTTAATTGCGTCGCTAGTCGGGCGCAAAATGTCACGAGCATGTCGGACTGTCGGTGACGCGAACTTCGCGTTGAGTGATTTTTCCACTAACAAAAATCGCTCAACGCGGCTAAAGAATTTTTCAATTAAAAGAAAACTGGATAAAGTCAGGAGAGAAGATTATCATCAAATAATTAAACTAGCAATAACATTATCCATAAATTTATTTATTCATAAACTTAATACAAAATTGTCTGTACACATTAATTTCATACCATCCAATGTTTTTTATTCATAAAAAATTGTGATAATTATCAAAAATATATATAAATGTCTTTTAAAAATACTGTCTTAAATCTAAATTATTTAGTAAATCTTGGTTATTTTTGCCGTGAACAATGTCTCAACACCCTGTTTCTAGCGTTAACTATAGTTATAATAATATAATACCTAGATTGAGCATTTGTGATAATATAAGGCAAGAAAGGTGCGAATAAAAAAAAATAGTGCGTGGAGTCCCTCCGCGCGCGGAAGAAGTGAAACTTCGTAATACTAGACGCATGCGTTCGAGTGCCACGCATTCACTCTCGTTGTTTTATTGAGCTTCTAAATAATATTCTATTGTTTTATAGTTGTACTCTTTTTATTACATAAGTTTATCGAGGTTATTCTACTCATGGAAATTGAGCGAAGGCTGGTCACACCGAAGAGTCGAATGCATGACTGTTTGCACGCCATCTTGCGTACTTAGTAGAACTACGAAGTCACAAATCTTGTAATAGCGCCATCTCTTAGTGGGTAATAGAAAATATTCCCCCTCCATAAAAACGTTTAACTTGTTGGAAGTCGCATAAGAAGTTTCACTTCAAAAAGATACTTAAAACGAAGACCCAAGAGGAAACGCCAATAAAATTTGCAGGTCACTGTCAGGACGTATGTGGAACAAAAATATGATTGATGACTATTTCATGAAATAGAACTAAGAGGGTCTTTTTTTTAATTGGAACAAGCCCACCACACTTCCCAAACCACGATTCCTAAAGCACTGCAACTCCTGTGCGCCGGAATCAAAAGTGGCAACCTCCAGAAAAACGCAGATACAATGAAGCTCAACGAAGTCCCAGAGAAGCAATTAACTGTCTTGGATCCCGCAAGAAAATTAATCAGAACTAAGAGGGTTGTATTAATAATTATAATTCTGTTACGATCAGCCATATTTGTTTCGTTTAATCAACATTTTTGCCGGCACGGTTGGCGCAGTGGCTGGGCGATCGGCTGCTGCACTGCGTGTCGCTGGTTAGAACCCCGCACGGAACAAATATTTGTATGGCTTACAGATAGTTGTTCGGGGTCTGGCTGTTTGTGTATTTATTAAATGTTTGTAAGCACACCCACGATACAGGAGAAATGCATAGCATGGGGCAAAGTTAAAAAAAAAAAACAAAAACTGACACTGACAAGCAAACCTGCAAAAAAACTCTGTCGCGAGCATATTTGACAGTTTTATGCCACGTTGCCAACTTATAAAATGCACTCTCTCTAATGTATCTCTTAATCATGTTTTTTTTTAAAAACGATTGTCTGAAAAACAAATACTTTGATTTCATTTTGGCAAACGTTTTCATTAAAATTCTAAGCTAGTAAAATGTGAAAACTTAAGTTAGATTTAATATTTTAGCTTAAAATAACTAATATAATACAGACCTGTGTCCTTACAACTAAAAATATTGGAATGTATTTGTGATGTAGCAGAACAAAACGATAATTTATGTCGTAAACAAACTTTAAAATGTAACAATTCTTCCTTTTTATCGTTTGGTTGGTTACTGCCTAAACGTGTCAGAGATATTAAATGCCTCCTTTGGGCCTCTAGAGCAGCGGTGCCCCAGTGGTGGCAGCCCCAACTTACGAGCAGTAAGTCTTAGGTGCGATCCCAGGCAGGCGCATTACTTTGTGTAATTTATGTCATCACCGCTGCTCTCAAAACGGTGAAGGAAAACATCGTGAGGAAACCGGCATGTCCTAGAACAAAAAAATCGAAGACATGTTACATCTGCCAACCCGCACTGGGCCCGCGTGGTGGAATAAAGCCCACACCCTCTCATTGAGAGGAGGCCTGTGTCCCAGCAGTGGGAACATTATAGGCTGATGATGATGGGCCTCTGACTTGGCTTTACATGCCGTCGAGAAATATCTCTCAGGCATGCTGGTTTCCTCACGATGTTTTCCTTCACCGAAGCAAGTGATAATTATACAATACGCACATGAATTCTAAAAATCAGAGGTGCGTGTCTTGGGTTCGAACTCGTGATCTATGACTTGGCAGTCCGACGGTCACACCACTAGGCTATAACTGCTACTAATGTTACACTTTTTTTTTTCAGTTGAGAAATCATCATAATAACTCCTCCTGCTCTGGGCGGAGCGGAAGGGAGTGTCAGTCTTGTACTGACTAATTTAAAACCCATCCATGTTCCTTCTTAGCCCTTTGTGTTCCAGAGCCACGGCATATCTTTCGAACAGTCCCGCAGCCCTGACTAATGTAACATTTTAACCTTTTGAACGCCATTGTCACATATACGTGACAAGCAAGTGCGAGCCCTGTACGCCAACGACACAAATATGTGACAAAAATGTGGTGTACTATAACACGAAATAAGCAATTTAAAGGGTGCGCCAAAGTTCACCTAAATTTTCAACTCCGATAATTGGAAATCCGAAAATGTTCATCCTAACATTTTTCATCCTAACAATCGCAATTCCTAACTACTCTGTCTCTAATGTTCTAATTTCGAAGCATTCAACTTCATAATGTCAGTAGCAATAATCATCTATTATACTTTTATTTGTTTTCCTATATTTTCTCAACATAACCATCTTTTACACTATTAATCAAAGTCATATCTTTTTTGTTTAGATTTTTTTTTATTAATTAAAGCGTCTTCTTTAATTTTATTTAAAACGGTGTATACCCTATACCCGCAAAGATATCCATAGGTTAGGTTAGGTTAGAACTGTAACCAACTACGCGCGAGCCGAGCGAGCGTAGCGAGCGGTGCCGCGGCAGCGGCCGGCGAGCGCTACCTCGAAATTGGTCGCGAAATTTTTCTAAGTATTTTTTTCATGGTGGGGGCACTATAAATATCATCTTCTACTCACATATATTATTTATTACACTTGGTAAATGGTTCTTTCTGAGTATGAGTGAAAATATTATGGTAATTATGTTTAGGGATAATAGCGTTATGATAAAAAACAGTAGGAGTTGAAATATATTTACAATAATGATATTATTAATTACAATTTTCGGAAACATGAGTTTTATGAACATCGCCGGTAGCACTACAAATAGTATGAATGAAAACTATAGGATGACAAATTTTAGGAAGAGTGATCATTCGGATTACAAATCATTAGGAAGAACAATTTCGGGTAAAGAACTTTAGGTGAGCCAATATGGACCCCAATTTAAATCATTGCTTTTGTGTGTGTTTATTTATATATCTTTAAGATGTGATCTATATTTCTTAAATATTAAATGTCTTATCAAGAAATAAGTAAACAATACTTTTGAAATCTCTTTTTTTATTAGGGTTCCGTACCCGAAGGGTCAAACGGGACCCTATTACTGAGACTTCGCTGTCCGTCCGTCCGTCTGTCGCCAGGCTGTATCTCATGAACCGTGATAGGTAGCCAGTTGAAATTGCTACAGATTATGTATTACTGTTGATGCTATAACAACAAATACTAAAAACAGAATAAAGTAAATATTAAGGGGGGCTTCCATACAAAAAAGTGTTTTTTTTTGCTCGTTTTTATAAATAATGGTACGGATCCCTTAATGGGCGAGTCTAACTCGCACTTGGCCGGTTTTTTGTAAGTATTTGCTGTGAATTTGTGGCTTTGCGTGGAGGGCACGCGAGTGCGTTTATGCTCTGGCGTTCAAAACGTTAAAGTATGTTTTAGAAATAGAGTAAATACCCTGGCAAGAATAATCCATTCACTTATAATTTTCATAACTAAAAGTTTCATAATAGGGATGGTGACTCATTTTTTTTTATTTGTTTATCGGGTAGATTATTAAAAAGTATTTGACAAGTATTTTTTCTTTTTTCACGTAATCGTAAAATTACGGAGATATTTTGAGTTGAAATGGCGCATGACGTCACGGCTCAGTACATTTTATACCTAGTTATGACGTAGTGAGCCCCCACTGTCCAACTTTAATGCGTTTTAACTAAGTATTTTTTGTTAACTTGATAAAACAAAAAATACATACTTATCTAATATTTTTGTATTACCTGATTGACGGACAAAATAGAATTTCGTTTTCTTTACCCAGTCATTATCCCTATTATTGTAAATTCTTTAACAATTGGCAAAATAAGGCATCATGGACTACCACTTACTAGATAAAAAAATTAATGCCACAAAATGTTTTCGCTACCCACTACTCATCTGCCTAGCCTTTTTCCAAACTATCTTGGGGTCGGCTTCCAGTCTAACCGCATGCAGCTGAGTACCAGTATTTTACATAGAGCGACTGCCTATCTGACCTCCACAACCCTGGGTACCACCAACTGGTAAGACTGGTCGGCAGACTTTCGGGCCACTGACTACTGGTAACGACTGTCAAGGATCTACAAATAACAGCCGGGACCAACGGCTTAAAGTGCTTTCCGAGGCACAGAGGAAACTCGGTTTGTAATAAGTGGTCACCCATCCGCGGACCTACCTAGGCAAGCACGGCTTAAGCTGAAGATCGACGCGTGCGGCTGTTATTATTTAGCTACTACCCACTACAAATAATAAATTATCAGTTGAAGAACTAACCTGACACCAACAAAACCGGTGTCGTGAATATAACATTCGTCGATTAAAATTATCAAATTAAAAAATAACTTTGGCTTGAAGAGGCTTTTTCTAGGTCAACCTATAAGAAATTATAGTGCAAAAAAATAGAATAGTTATACCAAACGGTTATTATAAAAGTCAAACAAATCTTGCTCCTATTACTATGCTCTATGGCTTGCTCACTTGCTGAAATCCATGACATTGACAGTGACAATATTCTTTTATTGCATTGGATAAGGGTATTTTTAGGAGTCGTGGCTAAATATTAACAGCCGCACGGGTCGATCTTTAATGTTAAGTCGTGCTTGCCGGGGTTGGTCCGTGGATGGGTGACCAAAATTACATACCGAGTTTCCTCCGTGCCTCGGAAAGCACGTTAAGCCGTTGGTCCTGCACCTGATCGCTCTCCAGTCGTGTCAGATTGCCGTTCCTTCGGACTATGAGAGTGAAGAAACAGATAGTGCACCTGTGCCATCGCACACACTTGTGCACTATATCCCGTGCCGATGGCTAATCCCCGCCATGATTGTCCGCCGACTCAAATTTTTGGAATAATATTCCATTAAGGGTATAAAACGTATAACGTATAAACGAGCGTCACGCGACATGCAACACACAGACGAAAAAGTTTGAGACGAATGTCATAAAAGTTTCACTTTAAAAGTTCTCATTGTCCGATCGATCGGACAAAGTGTTCTAAAATGACGACAGACTACGTGGTCCGACTCCTTAATCGAACCAAAAGGAAAAGAAAAGTTCGCGTTGTCCGATCGATCGGACCAAGTGTTCTAAAATGACGACAGACCACGTGGTCCGACTCTTTAATCGGACCAAGAGGAAAAAAAAGTTCACGTGGTCCGATTGATTGGACTGAGCAGTCGGACCAAGTGTTCTCAGGGGAAAAAACGATCAGGAAGACTATTATATTATGGAGTTTTATAAACTGAAGTGAATAGTCACGTGGCTACCTAATGATCAAAACAATCGAGTAGTAAGAATCCCCTGTTTTTAACCCCTGACCAAAAAAGAGGGGTGTTATAAGTTTGACGTGTGTATCTGTCTGTAGCATCGTAGCTTCTAAACGGATGAACCGATTTTGATAAGATTGGATTCGTTTGAAAGGTGTTTTAATCGAGAGTGTTCTTAGCTATGTTTCGAGAAATTCTGCTCAGCCATTTAAAGGTCGTCACCTCTTTTCTAGTTGATGAAGGGATATAAACAACTTCTACGGGTCTGACCCCTATTCACAAACGCTCTGATTCGATTTCGATAAGTTGTAGGTCTATTTTGTTTTGGCATTACGAAAACGAGCGAGATAGACATACGACTTTCCGATTCGAAATCGAATCCGAGCGTTTGTGAATACGGGGGCTGGTCGATTCCAAATTTGAAATCTGTTTACTTGTCACCAAGGGCATCGCCGTGGGGGGGAGGCACACGCCCCTCCCCCCTAAAACCTCGAGATTTTTAAAATTTATAACATTTCCTTGTTTTCGTTAATAGGGGATCGGACTGGGTAAAGAAAACGACATTCTATTTTGCCCGTCAGAGAGGTAATACAAGAATATTAGACACGTATTTTTTGTTTTAACAAAATATCAAAAAATTACTTAGTTGGAACTCATTAAAGTTGGAGAGTGGGGGCTTACTACGTCACAAGTAGGTATAAAACTTACCTACATGTGACGTCATGCGTCATTTCAACTCGATATATCTCCGTAATTTTATGACCACGTGAAAAAAGAAAAAATACGTGTCCAATACTTTTCAATAAACTACCCGACGGACAAAGAAAAAAAAATTGGATTATCCACTATTAGCGAGAAGAGGCGCAAAACCGAGAAAAGTGGTAAGTAGGTATGGGAGGAGACCTTAATAGACCGCTTAGCACAAGCACGAAACAAAACGGAACCGCGACGCTACGACGCTTGAATTAATTTATTTAGAGTTTTTCTGTAGGGGATTTTTTTAGTGTACTCTTTTGCGTAGAGTTGCTTCGTCAGTTTCAAAGTGTGTGTGACTTATTGAACCTTAGTAACATTCTGTGCACGCGTCCGAGTTGGTCGCGCCGCCAAATTGGTTGTGCAACCAAACGGACACCAAGTGAGTAACTCTCTATAGAGTTGTATACATTTTGTTGGTAGCGGCGACTGGTTGCGCCGCCATGGTGTCCCGGTGAAATATAGCCCTTAGTCCATGCGAGCTTAGCCGCGGAGAAAACTAAGTTATAAAAAAACTAATACATTCATCAACAACACATGTTCTTTTGTACATCCCCGTGAGCGATGCTGTCTATACTCCACGCTGGCAGTTCTACCTTCCCTGTGTGCGTTGCATCTTCTTCTGTGGGCGTCCCTGAAAGTAAGAGAAACAATTTATGAGTAAAAACGAAGCATAGATGTGTGAAGAAGGAGGAGCTAGAAGCTAAATAATAACAGCCGCACGGGTCGAAAGTTAAGCCGTGCTTGGTACGTTGATTAGTGACCATAATTACATATCGAGTTTCCTCCCTGCCTCGGAAAGCACGTTAAGCCGTTGGTCCCGGCTGTTATTTGTAGATCTTTGACAGTCGTTACGAGTAGTCAGAAGCCAAGTATGACATCCAGTCTTACCAAGGGGTATCGTATTACCCAGTTACTGCGTTGTGGAGGTCAGATAGGCAGTCGCTCCATGTAAAATACTAGTACTCAGCTGCATCCGGTTAGACTGGAAGCCGACCCCAAGATAGTTTGGGAAAAGGCTAGGCAGATGATGAAGTGTGAGGAAGAGGTTGAAAAGTTCCATATCTTCCATAGAAAAAAAGGGATTCTCAAAATCTAAATATTTTTATTTCACATAGTCCTACATGGGCACTTGTAAAACGTCGACAAAAAAGTGCACGGTTCGGGTTGGTCGTTTCCTATGGAGAAGAACCGGCAAGAAACTCCATGGTTACTCTTTTAAAATCATTTGGCGTTACAGGTCTCCGTCAGGTAAAAAGGATTCGACCTGCTGTCTGGTGTGGATGAATGTAAGACCTGATTGAAAAGCATTTGCATGTGGCTGAGATGAGAATGCTAAAGGTACGCGCGAATGTATTAGTTAAGAAATGAGTATATAAGACGAAGTCCGAAAGTGACGCGCGCCGGTGACTGCAAAGTTGTGTGGTAATCGGTTGTCGTGATATGGGCATGTGATGCGGAGGAATGAGGAAATGTTGAGTATGAATGTAGCTGGCTAAAAGAGTAGAGGAAGACCAAAGAAACGATGGATGGACTGTGTGAAGGATGACATAGCAAGAAAGGAGGTGTCTGATGAGATGACGAGTGATATAGAAGTATGGAAGAAGATGACATGCTGCGCCGACCCCAAATGAATTGAGGTAAGGACAAGAGAAAATTCAAACACTATAGGCTCACTAAGCTACCAGACCAGAGACCAGCTGGCGTACCATGACGTCTTAAAACATTATTGTTCCATTCTTATCCCAGAGTGAAAAAGAGACGGAGCTATACAGGTCGTCTAGCTCCATCTCTTTCCCACTCTGGAATAGGAATGGAACAATAATGTTTTAAGCGTCATAGTAACCCCCCTGGTATGAGCCCGGTTGATGACAATGTTATATAGCAAGGTATAGAATAGTTGGTACCTGTGGGTATTCTAGTATTATCCACATCGGCGGAGTCGTAGGACCTCAGAGATGACACCAAGTTTGAGCTGGACAGCTGCAGGAGAGCTGCCGCCGTGTTCAGGAATACTTGGTCGATACCCTGCTGGATTATACAAAAAATTTAATGTATTTTTTATGTACCTATTTTGGAAACCTTTTGGCCGCAACTTGAGGATTCTGTCATTGATAAATTGGACAAAGGAGTGTCAGCGTCTTCTTGGACCTAGCCAAAGCTTTTGATACATTTGCCCAGCCGATACTGCTGAAAAAAACTAGAGCGGTTCGGTATAAGGAGCTTAGGCTTTGGCTTAAGTTCTGCCTAGAGGAGCGAACACATCGCATCCGTCTTGGCGAGCACACCAGTAATTTTGCATTGTGTTAATTGCGGCGTACCACAAGGCAGTGGTTTGGGCGCCACGTTGTTCCTGATCTATGTATATTAAATGACACTGCTACTATGATTATAGTTACCTGATCGTGTAAGGCAGATGTCTCGCAGTACTGCGCGCCTATGGACGCCGCGAACTGAGCTGCTTCGCTAGACTGTACTGCGCGCAAATCTTCGAGGTCACTTTTGTTGCCTACTACTGACAGGACCATTGCTTCTGGGACGTTGCTGGAATGGTAGAAAATACTAAGTGTTAAGATCAAGAAATAAAACACAATGGTGTCTGAAAACCTGGTGATGAGTTGGCGGATCTTGTATAAAACCTTAGGTGTTTTGATTTCGCATTCGTATTTACAAAAGGATCACAATCATCATGTGTATAGGCTTGAGGTACTGTCGCCGAGTCCAAGGTTCAACATAGAAAGCGATAGTTTCAGACTCTAGCTAGCAGCTGCTTTTATCCTGCCCTTGATCAATAATACCTTTGTGGATCTGTATCCACAAAGATATTACAAAAAAAAAAAAAGTAATAGGGTACTATACTAGCGTAACATTCTACCGCGCTCACTGACGGCCGACCAGTTTTTACCCTTTTATTCCATGAGTAACAAAGTTGGTATGCAGTGAACCACGATCAACAGATCATGAAACTTATAGATATTTCGTAGTGACAAAAATATTTCAATCTCACTAAAATACCCAGAATGCACAAAATTATATTTTGCTCTTGACTCTAGTCTAGGTCAGAGATGATAGAGACAAAGTTGACGATGGTACGAGCTTACCCAGAAGAAGCCTGTTCACTCTAACTTTGAAGAGATAAGGGTTGTAAGCGTTCGGAAACACAGACGTAGGCAGAGAGTTCCACTCCTTTGCTGTGCGCATTATGAAAGTTAATTTAATTATTTAGTTTGCATTCAATATGTTTATGACATACCTCTGCAACTCCTTCACCCATCCCTTAATAGCCGCAAAGCTGTTGACACTAGTAATATCAAATACTAGTAGGGCAGCGTTAGCGTTCCTGTAATACATGGGCGCCATTGAACGAAACCGTTCTTGCCCAGCAGTGTCCCAAACCTGGAATAATATGAAAGACAGTATTATATGAGTGTCATGTTCGTGAACGGGCGCTGTCAGTTGTGACTGTTCATCTCTTAGCTGCCACGGTTTATTTTAATTAATTTATTTTTGAATTACTGATTTAATCTTTTACTCTGACGCTTTTAACTTGCCCGTATTTCGAGTTTACGACATCGTTCTAACATATTTATAATTCTTAACATGAATGATATAACCAAGATTTTGTAACATATTTTGATTTAAAAGAGGGTCCATGGAATTTCTTGGCCTATTCTTCTCCATAGAGATCTACGCTTTGGAATGGACAACTATAGTCCTTTCACAAATTATTATGCCTTGTGACTGGGACTGTAGCTTCGCGTTTTATTTTATTTTTTGACTTTCCAAAGTGCCTGTAATGGTCTAATTGAAATAAATGCTTTGAGTTTGAGTTTATACCAAAATGCCAAGCTGTATTCTTTTTAGATAAGCTTCGCGTTTTTTTTTTGTATTATGACTTTCAAAAGTGCCTGTAATGGTCTAACTATAATAAATTCTTTAAGTTTTGAGTAGTTATTGGTTTCCTCACGATGTTTTCCTCTTCCTCGCAGTCTTGCCTACATCTAACTTCTGTTTCATTTAAAATGTGCTTGGTTTTTTTGCTTTTCAGTCGGGTTTTCTTTTTAATACCTGTATTTTTTATTTCCATTTTTTTTTAGTTTATTTACGTGACAAAATTTCGCAAACGATTTTATTTTTTTATTTTATAATTTTTTATTTTTTATACTTTTTGTAATTTCGAAATTACCTTTAAATATATAAGTAGCTTATGATTTAATCACCTTTCAAACGCCTTCATTTTCAAACCCGACTGGAATTGGATGAAAAATAAATTAGAACTCCACAATATGGCAAAATCCGCCATTTGAGTTTGTTTTTTAATTTAAATTATTTATTTTAAACAAAGAAACGAACATAAATACACACACATACATACATAACCTCCCTTTTGGGTTTCGCCGCCGTCGGGTAAAAATAGTCTCTAAAGATAAATAAGTCGATTTAACACTGGAACCACAATAACGGCTTCTATTGTGGGATTTATTATCTACAGAGTTAATGCCAATGTGCCAAGTCAAGTGAGTATAATAGGATTATCGGATTCACAGCACTTATTTATTGAATGCCTACCGCAGTAAGTAGTCATTCTACTGTTCTATAGATTTGAACTTAGAACATTTTATTCGAATCAATATTTTTAAACAAGGTGTATTTTTGCATCCTCGTCAAATTCAAGGAGGTAACTATGCTAACGATTCTCGTCCCAAATCAATTATAAAATGGGTAGGTAATTTTTTTTTTTTTCTTATTTACGGAAATCGGTAAGTGTGAACCACCCGTGTTTTAAACGCGGCCCGTCTGTTTCTTGCCCTATAACCTCGCTTATGCACAAACAAACAATCTCAAACCTTTATTCGATAATTTCTCATTACCTAAACCACGTTTAGGGGGTTATTCTGAAATATTGACAAACTTAAACAACCAAAAAACTCTGCGTTTATTCATAATTTACTAGGTACCGTAATTTTAATTGATTATTTATGTCTTTTGTGACAATCTCCTGAAATTTGACGAGGATGCAAAACAACACCTTGTATAATCACCTGCATAACTTCTTCCCAACTATTTTGGTGTCAGCTTCCAGTCTTACCGGATGCAGCTGAATACAAGTACTTTACCCTCAAAAACCCAGTTAGTACTGGGTAAAACGATACCCCTTTGTGAGACTGGTTGTAAGTCTTCGGGCTACTAACTTCTTGTAACATCTCCAAATGACAGCCGGGACCAACGGCTTATGAGGGATCTCTAGTCGGCCTTTCTCCATATAAACGTATTCTGCTGTTTTCTTCGTGGATAATGCGTCTAGAGCAATGATTTTGAATACAAGCCCCTATCATTTCCTTTTTTTTTTCAAAACATAAACTAAAAGAATTATGACAATCCAAAAACCCGAAAAAAGCGCCATTTTACCGCCATGATCAGACGACTATCAGGCAAATTAGACAAGTTTTTAACAAAAAAAGAAAATAATTGAAGCATAGATTACTTTTCCTCTAAATTTTGATTGGTTTTTGGTTTGTCATAATTCTTTTAGTGATTATGTTTTGAAAAAAAAAAGGATATGATAGGGGCATGTATTAATAAGACCTAGATTATTTTGGGATAAAATCATTGCTCTAGACGCATTATCCACGAAGAAAACAGCGGAATACGTTGTATGGCGAGAGGCCCACTAGAGATCTAAACCAGCGAGCCTTTAAAAAAAATATTAAAAAAAAAGTGTATTACCTGTAGTTTGACCCTGGCATTCTCCAGGTTAATATTACAGGTGAAGAAAGAAGCTCCTATCGTCGGCGATATGTGCTTGGAGAACATCTTGCCTATGTACCGGACTACTAGGCTGGTCTTGCCTACTCCTGTAACAGAGAAAATAAACGAATTAGGCTACTCCTTGAAAAAAAAAATGAGCCCATGTGCGAATCGGAATCGCGAACGAAGGGTTCCATTATTTATAAAAACGAGCAGAGGGAGAGGAGAACCCCCTTAAATATTTATTTCATTCTGTTTTTAGTATTTGTTGTTATAGCATCAACAGAAATACAGAATCTGTAGAAATTTCAACTGGCTAACTATCACGGTTCATGAGATACAGCCTGGTGACAGACGGACGGACGGACAGCGAAGTCTCAGTAATAGAGTCCCGTTTGACCCTTTGGGTACGGAACCCTAAAAATGTAAATAAGAAAAAAAAACATTTTTATTTGGCACATGCCAAAAGAGCTCACAACTAAAAAAAAAACACTTTAAACAGATAATGATAATATTGTGTATCTCACGGCTGCGCCAAATAGGCCCAGTTCAGCAAACTGCCGAGCAGCTAGTGCCCGACGCTGATTTTCAGCTGGGCCTGAGATAACTAATAACTAAGAAACACAAGACTTAGATAAAAAGTGGGTCATCGTTTCAACAGCTTAACGACCAAAACGTTGAGAGCAACCAGTTTTTACTATTAATAATACAAACGATTTAAATAATGACAAAAAAAAAATAAAACTGGTTTGGCTTATCTTTGGTGAGTAACGCATATTTTATGGTACTATTTTAGTTGGCCATTATATTTTGGTATAGGCTGAATTATTGTGTCATGCTCCCTGGCGGAACCACCTTTGCTGTAACAAGTATAAGTTACATGAACAATTCTATGAAATGTCTATAAAATTCTAGTGCTATTAAAAAAAAGTCTATATCTCTAGTTTTGACGTAAACTTTTATTTAAAGTGGTTGCGCTGCGGAATATCCTTCCCGGCGAAACCACCATGATATTTCTATTACTATACATAGTACAAGCAAATATGTAGTATCAAATAATTCTATAACAATTCTATATTGAACTAGCACCCCCAAATCTTCTGTCTAATTTAAATATACGAACAAAACGGTGCCTCAAACTTTGTTTTCGAAAGGGTATCATTTAAGCTATCACCAATTTAATTAGTTTTGTGTTTCTTAAATAATAGGGTTTGTCCTGAAAATAGTAGATCTGTCACCAAAATGTAGTCACCAAACAATGCAAAATCAGTTCCACAATGAATCACCTAAAATCCTGAGATGTAAGGTCTAGTACCAAATAAATGTTTTTGTATGTATTATAATAGGTGTGTCCTAATAAGTATTTAAGCAAACTAATTTAAAGAGATCACCAATAAACCACAGGTCCAAACTAAGGCGTAGTCGACGGAGCCCCGCTACGCGGGGCTCCTATTTCTCTCTGCAGGGTTTAAAGTAACCTAACACGAAGGGGATGTCGGGGTCTTAGTTCGCTCGCTCCGCTCGCTCACTAGACCCCGCCATCCCCTTCGAACCTAACCTGTCCGAGTTGATGTGCCCTATGTCTCGTATTAACTGATCTATTTATTTGGTGACAGATCTACCATTCTGAGCACAGAGCTATTATTTAAGTAACAAAACTGTTATTATAAGAACGAAGTTTATATTCATGTAATGCAATATAATTTTATTGGTTATCGATCTCTTATTTTACACATATATTAACATTAATTTGATAATTCATACCTGGGAACAATTTTTGTTTATCTGAGAACGAAAATATTTCGTGGCGATAGATCTATTTATTAGGTGATACAAATTGATGACAAATATAAATTTTGGTGATAGAAAATATAGTTCCCTTTTCGAAATAGTAGCTAAGTGCCTAGATTAAAGTTCTTAGCAAATAAAGTTTACGTCAATTGTTGACTGCAGCTGTAATGTTACCAGAATTTTTGAGGGACTACTACATTATTATTTCGCTTCATTGTTTAAAAAAAAATAAGCAAAATTTCAGCTCTTTATTTTTATATGTAAACTTTATTTGCTAAGAACTTTAACCTAGGCACTTAGCTACTTTTTCGAAAACAAAGTTTGTGGCACCGTTTTGTTCGTATATTTAAATTACACAGAGGATTTGGGGGTGCTAGTTCATTATAGAATTGTTATAGAATTATTTGATACTACATATTTGCTTGTACTATGTATAGTAATAGAAATATCATGGTGGTTTCGCCGGGAAGGATATTCCGCAGCGCAACCACTTTAAATAAAAGTTTACGTCATAACTAGAGATATAGACTTTTTTTTAATAGGACTAGAATTTTATAGACATTTCATAGAATTGTTCATGTAACTTATACTTGTTACAGCAAAGGTGGTTCCGCCAGGGAGCATGACGTGAATTATTACACAATATGAGCTAGGCACAATATTATGTAGGGCCACAAAAGCGATGAATGAAAGATATTTGCATGTGGCTGTGATGAGAATGCTAAAGGGGATGTGTGGTGTTACGCGAATGGATTAAATAAGAAATGAGTACATTATGTACATAAGAGAAAGTATGAAAGTGGCGCCGGCGACTGAAAATTGTGTGGTAATCTATTGGCTTGCTAAGGGCATGTGATGCGGAGCAATGAGGAAAATGTCGTGAGGAAAGTTTTGAGTATGAATGTAGATGAATCAAACCTAATGTCACATGTCAGCTAGCACACACCAATTATAAAATTAAATATTAAAAAATATACTCAAGAACGTGCATACAGACGAAAAAAAATAATTAAAGCAAAATAAAAAAAATTAAACTAGTCTCTAATAATAAAAAGAGGAAAGTCTAAAAGTACTCGAAGAAGACCAAAAAAACGTTGGATGGACTGTTCATTTATTTATTTAATTTTTAGGAAAACTTACAGCTAAGCAGACATTTAGCAATAGTTTAAACAGAATATGGCCAATTACAAGTTTCCACATGTAGTAAATGGAATATATGAAACAGAAAATTGATAAAATACATAAGGATCAAAACAAAAAAAAAAAGGATGATATTGCAAGAAAGGAGGTGTCTGATGAGATGACGAGTAATAGAGAAGTAAGGAAGAAGAAAACATGCTGCGCCGACCCCAAATAAATTGGGCTAGAGAATGATGATGAATGGTCTAATTGAAATTATATGGTTTGTCTTAAACTTTAAAATATTTTTGTAAAATGTTCATAATTAAACAAATTGTTGTGTAGAAATTCTATTCCAAATTGCCCCAACATTCTACTCGATATCAGAAGAAGGAAGTCACAAGACGAACCGAAAATGCCTGGAAGAGCTACTGGTCCATGAAGGAGCTTATGAAGGGAAACCTTCCTTTATCGCTAAAGCGCAAAATCATGGACATGTGCATTCTTCCCATTTTGACCTATGGATCCCAGACTTGGTCTTTGACAAATATTCAAAAGTCCAAACTCAAGGTCTGCCAACGTGCCATGGAGCGCAGCATTCTAGGCGTCAAACTAACCGACCGGGTACGCAATAGTACGACACTGCGCTCCAAAACACAAATTACTGATGTTGCTCAAAAAGCCGCTAAGCTGAAGTGGGACTGGACAGGCCACGTCTGCCGCATGCCCAATGATCTGTGGGCCAAAATAACCACTTTCTGGAGCCTTGACACAGCCAGAAGGCGTCGCGGTAGACCTCGTAAAAGATGGCGGGACGAGTTGGACAAGACCTGCAAACCAGTGGTCCACATTGACCCTGGATCGAGATAATTGGAAGTCATGGGGAGAGGCCTTTGCCCAGCAGTGGGATGACGCAGGCTAGCAGTATCAGTATCAGTATCAGACCAGGCACCCTATTCACAAACGCTCGGATTCGATTACGATTCGATAAGTTGTATGTCTATCTTGTTTTGGCATTACGAAAGCGAGCGAGATAGACATACGACTTTCCGAATCGAAATCGAATCCGAGCGTTTGTGAATACGTGGGCAGTTAATTGTAAAATCCTGTTCGATCATCTAGACCTGTATTTAACATGTATTAATTATAGTAATTACCCATATTTTTTGTATGTTGTCTATAATATTATTGTTAGAGAGAATCTTATCTGATTTCTGACCGGTTTATTAAAGGGAACTATATTTTCTATCACCAAAATGTATATTTGTCATCAAGTTGTATCACCTAATAAATAGATCTCTATCGCCACGAAATATTTTCGTTCTCAGATAAACAAAAATTGTTCCCAGGTATGAATTATCAAATTAATGTTAATATATGTGTAAAATAAGAGATCGATAACCAATAAAATTATATTGCATTACATGAATATAAACTTCGTTCTTATAATAACAGTTTTGTTACTTAAATAATAGCTCTGTGCTCAGAATGGTAGATCTGTCACCAAAGAGACATAGGGCACATCAACTCGGACAGGTTAGGTTCGAAGGGGATGGCGGGGTCTAGTGAGCGAGCGGAGCGAGCGAACTAAGACCCCGACATCCCCTTCGTGTTAGGTTACTTTAAACCCTGCAGAGAGAAATAGGAGCCCCGCGTAGCGGGGCTCCGTCGACTACGCCTTAGTTTGGACCTGTGGTTTGGAGTTTTATGTAAACATTTTTACATTGTTTGATGATTCAATTTTAGTGACACTTCTATTATTTTGAAACCTAATAAAATTACTTGATGATTGATATTATTTCCAAGTAATTCTTAATTAATATTTAGGTTAGCGTTTTGATATTATTTGATGATTCCATTTAGGTGACAGATCTACTATTTTGAGGACAAACCCTATTATTTAAGAAACACAAAACTAATTAAATTGGTGATAGCTTAAATGATACCCTTTATTAAACGTGCTGGCTCAGTTGCGCTTGCGATGAAGCCTATTTAAATAGTGTACTTAGTTTGCGAAGGAGCTCGTGGCTAAATAATAACAGCCGCTCCGATCAATATTCAGGTAACTTTCGTCTCTAAACACCCAGCACATGAGTCGAACAATAATTCGTTTGTGTGATCATAAATAACCCGCCTTCCGATGTCTCTATAGATTTACGCGCATACTAGTAATAAAAACCGTCCAAGTGCGAGTAGGACTCGTGCACGAAGGGTCCCGTACCATTATTTATAAAAATCACTTTTTTGTATGGGTGCCTCCTTAAATGTTTATTTTATTCTGTTCTTAGTATTTGCTGTTATAGCGGCAACAGAAATACATAATCTGTAGAAATTTCAACTGGCTAACTATTACGGTTCATGAGATACATACAGCCTGGTGACAGACGGACGGACGGACGGGCAGCGAAGTCTCAGTAATATGATAATTAAAATGGGCATGACGTCACATGTAGGTAAGTTTATACCCACATGTGACGTAGTAAGCCCCCACTCTTCAACTTTAATGAGTTCTAACTAAGTAATTTTTTGATATTTTGATAAAACAAAAAATACGTGACTAATATTTTTGTATTACCTGTCTGACGGACAAAATAGAATGTCGTTTTCTTTACCCAGTCCGATCCCCTATTTATGTTTTTAAAAGCTTTTTGTTTCTACATACTGTTTTTCAGCTGTTTATGTCTTGGAAAGATGTATAGAATGTGTGAGTAATTAATGCCAAGTCATCATCATCTGCTTAGCCTTTTCCCAACTATTTTGGGGTCAGCTTCCAGTCTAACCGGATGAAGCTCAAATTCAGTATTTTACATGAAGCGACTGCCTACCTGACCTCCACAACCTAATTTGTACTGGGTTATACGATACCCCTTGGTAAGACTGGTTGTCAGACTTTCGGGCCACCTGTAACGACTGTCTCATCTACAAATGACAGCCGGGACTAAGGCGCAGGCCAAGCGCATTTTAGAACGCGTAGGCGAGTCATAACCACATCCGAGCCACTACATAATGTGTCCTAAATTATGCTTTATTTCAATGCATTTTGTATGGAATAGGAAGCCGCCCGCGCCCGGGTCATGTCCGCGCCTGACGCCATTTAGGGTCAGCTCACAACGAAACGCGACGCGAGGATAAAGCAGAAAACGTTAGCCATTAAGATCTTAACACTATGATTACCAAAGAAAGTTCTCAATTCCAAGTGAAACAGACTTACTTTCTGATTTATGATATTACCTAGATACGAGTCTTAGAAATCAGACCGCCAGAGCGTTAAACCATGACGAACAAACCTAGCTATCCGATACCTTTTTACTTACGAATGTGGGTCAAGGGAAGTATTGAGAATCTAGCTGAAGACTTGGTGCAATATTGTAATGAATACCTGTGGGATGAACGTGGGCTGGTCTGCTAAATTATGCCGTCGAGAGTCTCAGGCAAGCTGGTTCCCTCACGATGTTTTTGAAGTGAAAACGTTTTAAGGGTATTACCTTGCTCGACGACCTTGAAGATTTTACCTCTGTACTAGTATTTGTTACTTTTGCGCCCTCTACAGACAAACGAACATACTAAAATAAAAACGAACTGAAGATTAGGTAAGAACACAGATGTGTCGCAGAGTTGTCAACGTTTTTGCCTTATTTTATTCGCTCTTTTATGAGTCTCGAATTTATAATAAATTATTTTATAGTAAACAATTTATTTTTCCTGCTGACCTAGCATTCATTCTACTACATGATACATTCTGAAGGTCTGATGATGACCAGGTACTGCTTGTCGGTTCTGCGGCGTTTTGCACTTTTGTGATGGGTAAAAAATGTTAAACTCGCGTCAGGACACGTGACCGTCAGGTTACATTAGGTTACGAAGGAATTTGAACTTTAAGACATCAGTCATTGAGTTTGGATTTCCAAAACTGGATAATTATCTTATGCACAAACAAAACCTTCGGTTTCTCCAAAGAGGTAAAATTCGTAAGACGGATTGTAATAGTTCTGAAGTGTTAAATTTTTAATGTAAGTAATATAAATTGTCATGTTTGTGTACGATAGCGCAATAAATGAAAATTGTATTTCACCACATAAATGATAGTACTTTTATACTGATAAGCAATTCGTGCAAAATGATTCCCTCACCATTCTAAAATATCAAAAATACTATTCAAGTTTTCACTTCTGCCGACTCTTCCGGAGTGCAACCCGTTTTTTTCCTTCACCGAAGCAAGCGATAATTATACAATAAGCACATAAATCCGAAAAATCAGAGGTGCGTATATCATACAACTCGCCGCATGTCATGGACAAATGAATTCGGGAGATCGATCTTCGATCAAATCAAATGCAATGCAAAGTTTAGGGTTCCATGTTCCTTAGGTACCACAAAAATGAAAACACGGAAAGCCCAGGAACCCTAACTTTTTTATACTTAAAAGGCGTTTAATCCGTGTTGGAACCCTATCTCAATTAAACGAAGGTGCAGTCGAAGACAGTGCACGCTGAAAGACAAAAGATGAAGAACAAAAATATTTATAAAAATGCCAAAGAGTTCCACTCCTTAAATAGACACAGTGGCGTGCCTAGTGGACAACAATATGGCAAGCCCCTAAAACAAACAGACTGTTTAGAAACCTTATCACTAACATCATGAAGAGAAGTAGGTTATAAGAGCCAAGCTTTTAGGCTTGTATGAAGGTACCGCCCCTAGCTAGACCCAAAACATTTATAATGTATTTGGTACAGAATGGTAGACTCTAGCAACTGCTGTTCAAATCCACCTGCACGTTGAGGGACCTTTCCAAAAACAACGCCATCGAAGCAGCAGAGTTCTGATTCTGGCCGAGTCATAGGCCTCCAAATAGTCTATCCATCATGTAGACAGATCCCTTTAGAAGCAGCGAACCTATTGGCTAATGGCCATGAGGAGGCAATGAGGAATAGCTCCTTAGTACCGCGGGACCCGTTCTTGCATTCATTTCAGGTAGACATGATAGAATAGGGGATAATCCATTTTTTTTTTCTTTGTCCTTCGGGTAGTTTATTGAAACATATTGGACACGTATTTTTTCTTTTTTCACGTGGTCATGAAGTTACGGAGATATATTGAGTTGAAATGGCGCATGACGTCACATGTAGGTAAGTTTTATACCTACTTGTGACGTAGTAAGCCTCCACTCTCCAACTTTAATGAGTTTTAACTATTTGATATTTTGATAAAACAAAAAATACGTGTCTAATATTTTTGTATTACCTGTCTGACGGACAAAATAGAATGTCGTTTTCTTTACCCAGTCCGCACCCCTATTGTCGTCGATATCTTTGGTAATTTAAGCTGTCAAAATGAATAATCACCTGCCTAGGCTTTTCCCAACGATGTTAGGATCGGCTTCCAGTCTAACCGGATGCAGCTGACTACCAGTATTTTACATGGAGTGACTGCCTATCTGACCTCCACAACCCAGATAGTACTGGGTGATACGATATCCCTTAGTAAGACCGTCAGACTTTCATGCCACTGACTACCTGTTCTGGTCTTATAATTTGAATGAGAATTATCTACACAAAACAGTAGAACGTCGTCCAGAGTTGAAAAGAGCTTGAAAGAACCATTCTTTCATTTTTTTTATCAAACAATATCCGTCTAGCTCTGTCTACCCTCTCTCTAATCTAATCTGATAACAGATAACATACAGTAGTCAACTCACAAGCACAACACAGTAGGCTAAACCCTGTTGATTATCATGTCAATAAGTTTTATCATACAGTATTGCATGCTTGCTGAATAGCATCAGGAACTTGTCCATTCTTCTCCATAGAGATCTACGCTTTGGAATGGGCAACTACAGTACTTTCACAGTTATTATGTCTTGTGACTGGGACTGTAGCTTCATTTTTATTGTTGTTTCACTATTCAAAAGTGCCTGTAATTGGCTTACTTGAAATAAATGATTTTGATTTGATTTGAACTCGGGATCGACCGGGTACCCGAGTAGTGTGAGGTTATTAGGTGATAAGATAGGCTGTATAACTTTCAATTTCAGATGTCATCATCTGTCTAGCCTTTTCTCAAGTTCATGTTGGGGTCGGCTGGTGGCGTTAGGCGCAGGCCACATATAAGGGTCAGTTCATACTGAGACGCGACGCTGCGCGCACATTTTTACCGAGCGCATAATAGCGCAACGTATTCTGAATTACCACAACGAAATGTGTATCTTTTCGTGTAGAAAATAAAGTTATATTTTGAATCGCTCTTTAAAAGTGTGCGCGCAGCGTCGCGTCTCAGTATGAACTGACCCTTATATGTGGCCTGCGCCTAACGCCACCAGCCGACCCCAACATGAACTTGAGAAAAGGCTAGACAGATGATGACATCTGAAATTGAAAGTTATACAGCCTATCTTATCACCTAATAACCTCACACTACTCGGGTACCCGGTCGATCCCGAGTTCAAATCAAATCAAAATCATTTATTTCAAGTAAGCCAATTACAGGCACTTTTGAATAGTGAAACAACAATAAAAATGAAGCTACAGTCCCAGTCACAAGACATAATAACTGTGAAAGTACTGTAGTTGCCCATTCCAAAGCGTAGATCTCTATGGAGAAGAATGGACAAGTTCCTGATGCTATTCAGCAAGCATGCAATACTGTATGATAAAACTTATTGACATGATAATCAACAGGGTTTAGCCTACTGTGTTGTGCTTGTGAGTTGACTACTGTATGTTATCTGTTATCAGATTAGATTAGAGAGAGGGTAGACAGAGCTAGACGGATATTGTTTGATAAAAAAAATGAAAGAATGGTTCTTTCAAGCTCTTTTCAACTCTGGACGACGTTCTACTGTTTTGTGTAGATAATTCTCATTCAAATTATAAGACCAGAACAGGTAGTCAGTGGCATGAAAGTCTGACGGTCTTACTAAGGGATATCGTATCACCCAGTACTATCTGGGTTGTGGAGGTCAGATAGGCAGTCACTCCATGTAAAATACTGGTAGTCAGCTGCATCCGGTTAGACTGGAAGCCGATCCTAACATCGTTGGGAAAAGCCTAGGCAGGTGATTATTCATTTTGACAGCTTAAATTACCAAAGATATCGACGACAATAGGGGTGCGGACTGGGTAAAGAAAACGACATTCTATTTTGTCCGTCAGACAGGTAATACAAAAATATTAGACACGTATTTTTTGTTTTATCAAAATATCAAATAGTTAAAACTCATTAAAGTTGGAGAGTGGAGGCTTACTACGTCACAAGTAGGTATAAAACTTACCTACATGTGACGTCATGCGCCATTTCAACTCAATATATCTCCGTAACTTCATGACCACGTGAAAAAAGAAAAAATACGTGTCCAATATGTTTCAATAAACTACCCGAAGGACAAAGAAAAAAAAAATGGATTATCCCCTATTCTATCATGTCTACCTGAAATGAATGCAAGAACGGGTCCCGCGGTACTAAGGAGCTATTCCTCATTGCCTCCTCATGGCCATTAGCCAATAGGTTCGCTGCTTCTAAAGGGATCTGTCTACATGATGGATAGACTATTTGGAGGCCTATGACTCGGCCAGAATCAGAACTCTGCTGCTTCGATGGCGTTGTTTTTGGAAAGGTCCCTCAACGTGCAGGTGGATTTGAACAGCAGTTGCTAGAGTCTACCATTCTGTACCAAATACATTATAAATGTTTTGGGTCTAGCTAGGGGCGGTACCTTCATACAAGCCTAAAAGCTTGGCTCTTATAACCTACTTCTCTTCATGATGTTAGTGATAAGGTTTCTAAACAGTCTGTTTGTTTTAGGGGCTTGCCATATTGTTGTCCACTAGGCACGCCACTGTGTCTATTTAAGGAGTGGAACTCTTTGGCATTTTTATAAATATTTTTGTTCTTCATCTTTTGTCTTTCAGCGTGCACTGTCTTCGACTGCACCTTCGTTTAATTGAGATAGGGTTCCAACACGGATTAAACGCCTTTTAAGTATAAAAAAGTTAGGGTTCCTGGGCTTTCCGTGTTTTCATTTTTGTGGTACCTAAGGAACATGGAACCCTAAACTTTGCATTGCATTTGATTTGATCGAAGATCGATCTCCCGAATTCATTTGTCCATGACATGCGGCGAGTTGTATGATATACGCACCTCTGATTTTTCGGATTTATGTGCTTATTGTATAATTATCGCTTGCTTCGGTGAAGGAAAAAAACGGGTTGCACTCCGGAAGAGTCGGCAGAAGTGAAAACTTGAATAGTATTTTTGATATTTTAGAATGGTGAGGGAATCATTTTGCACGAATTGCTTATCAGTATAAAAGTACTATCATTTATGTGGTGAAATACAATTTTCATTTATTGCGCTATCGTACACAAACATGACAATTTATATTACTTACATTAAAAATTTAACACTTCAGAACTATTACAATCCGTCTTACGAATTTTACCTCTTTGGAGAAACCGAAGGTTTTGTTTGTGCATAAGATAATTATCCAGTTTTGGAAATCCAAACTCAATGACTGATGTCTTAAAGTTCAAATTCCTTCGTAACCTAATGTAACCTGACGGTCACGTGTCCTGACGCGAGTTTAACATTTTTTACCCATCACAAAAGTGCAAAACGCCGCAGAACCGACAAGCAGTACCTGGTCATCATCAGACCTTCAGAATGTATCATGTAGTAGAATGAATGCTAGGTCAGCAGGAAAAATAAATTGTTTACTATAAAATAATTTATTATAAATTCGAGACTCATAAAAGAGCGAATAAAATAAGGCAAAAACGTTGACAACTCTGCGACACATCTGTGTTCTTACCTAATCTTCAGTTCGTTTTTATTTTAGTATGTTCGTTTGTCTGTAGAGGGCGCAAAAGTAACAAATACTAGTACAGAGGTAAAATCTTCAAGGTCGTCGAGCAAGGTAATACCCTTAAAACGTTTTCACTTCAAAAACATCGTGAGGGAACCAGCTTGCCTGAGACTCTCGACGGCATAATTTAGCAGACCAGCCCACGTTCATCCCACAGGTATTCATTACAATATTGCACCAAGTCTTCAGCTAGATTCTCAATACTTCCCTTGACCCACATTCGTAAGTAAAAAGGTATCGGATAGCTAGGTTTGTTCGTCATGGTTTAACGCTCTGGCGGTCTGATTTCTAAGACTCGTATCTAGGTAATATCATAAATCAGAAAGTAAGTCTGTTTCACTTGGAATTGAGAACTTTCTTTGGTAATCATAGTGTTAAGATCTTAATGGCTAACGTTTTCTGCTTTATCCTACTGATATTATACACCGTGTAAATCACCTCATCACGAAGCCATCAACCAAGCATTCTGTACATGAAACTAAGTAACTTTACGCAAAAATTATTGCTGGGAAACGACTTTTTTTTGGGGGGTGTAAAATCATGTTTTGTGGTAGAACTCAATGTAACGCACTCAACACATTGTGCTGATGGACGGATTGAATTGTACGGGGGTCGTGGAGGTGTTTAAAGTAAAAATTTTACATTAAAAACTTGTATTTAAAAAAATACTTGTCAAAAAGTTGGAACTTTGACCCCTAATATCTCCGTAACTAGAAGGTTCCCAGGTATGGTGTAGAACAAAAAAATGATCGCAATGACAGGGAGAACCAGTGCCTTTCGGCTTCGTTAAGAGGTGTTTTACACCCTTTATATGCAAAAGTTTGTGAGGATGTATGGAGGTTTATTACTCTTTCACGCAAAAACTACTGAATGGATTTGGACGAAATTTGGCACACGGGTAGATTATAACCTGGATTAACACTCAGGATACTTTTTATCCCGGTAGTACAATCCCGTGGGACAGTGACCAAACTCCACGCGTGCATTATGATATTAATTTTATTATTCATCTTTACAGTAGCAGTCAGAGTAGAGAGGATCTCGTGGCTAAATAATAACAGCCGCACGGGTCGATCTTTAAGGTTAAGCCGTGCTTCCCGAGGTGAGACCGTGGATGGGTGACCATAATTATATACTGAATTTCCTCCGTGCCTCGGAAAGCACGTTAAGCCGTTGGTCCCGGCTGTCATTTGTAGATCTTTGACAGTCGTAGTGAGAAGCCAAAAGTCTGACATCCAGTCTTATCAAGGGGGTATTACCCAGTTACTGGGTTGTGGAGGTCAGATAGGCAGTCGCTTCATATAAAATACTGGAACTCAGCTGCATTCGGTTAGAATGGAAGCCGACCCCAAGATAGTTTGGGAAAAGGCTAGGCAGATGATGACAGTAGCAGTCAGTTTAGTCCTTAAGTCTGGATATGTACCAGGTTGATGGCAACAGGCTCGCGCCCTATAATCCTAACTAATATTATAAACTAGCTGTCCCGCGCAACTTCGTCTGCGTCACATTTTCCCCGTTTTCACAACATTTTTTATTGCTGCTCCGCTCCCATTGGTCGTAGCGTGATGATATATAGCCTATGTCCTTCCCCAGGTTGAAATCTATCTTCTTGACAAATTTCATTAAGATCTGATCAGCCGTTTAGTCGTGAAAAGGTAACAAACAAACATACAAACAGAGTGACTTTCGCATTTATAATACTCCTATATTAGTATTGAAGTATTGATGCGAAAGTTAGTTTGTTTGTTACCTTTTCACGACTAAACGGCTGATCGGGTCTTAATGAAATTTGGCAAGAAGATAGATTTCAACCTGAGGAAGGACATAGGCTATATATCATCACGCTACGACCAATAGGACCGGAGCAGCAATGAAATATATTGCGAAAACGGGGAAAATGTGACGCAGACGAGGTTGCGCTGGACAGCTAGTAATTACATAACATAAAATCACGCCTGTAATCCCCAAAGGATTAGGCAGAGATGTACTTAATAGTACACCATGGAGTAACCATGGAGTTTCTTGCCGGATCTTCTCCATAGGAAACGACCAACCCGAACCGTGCACCTTTTGTCGACGTTTTATAAGTGCCCATGTAGGCTTAGGTAAAATAAAATATTTTGATTTTGGCAGCCACGTTTCGCTAGTTATATGTAATAGGCATAAATCCAGACTCCGTGGCAGCTACTGAGAAATTTCTGATGAAAAAACTCAATAACCATTTGCCTGACCCGGGAATCGAACCCAGGACCATATACTCAGCAGTCCGACTTGCGACCACTAGACCAAAGGGGCAGTCAGAGATCAGCAGAAATAATAGGTAAAAAAAAAAATATTTCTCAAGTAATATATTTATTCAAGTTTATTGTAAGTAATTCAATCATTTTCTCTGTCGAGTCGACCTTGCCATGTGTTCATTATAAACATTTGTGATAACAATCAGCTGTTTATCAGATAAAATTCTCCACTTATCAAAAAAATTGTCATAGTAGGTACAGAAACCGGTCAAGTGCGAGTCGGACTCGGAAGGAATGGGAGGAGACCTATGCCCAGGAGTGGTACAGTCAAGGCTAAAAAAAAAACAAGTTTAAAAAGCATGAAATAATAATTAAATTAAAAATTTAAAAACGGGGGACCGCTAAGTAGACCGCTTAGTACTAACACTAAACAAAGCTGACCCCCGACGCTACGACGCTTAGATTAATTTTATTTTTGGTTTTTTAGAGGTTTTTCTGTCGGATTTTTTTTTAATTTTTAGTTAAATATTTATTTTAAATCAGAATCTTGTTACAAAAACCTATAATAATGAGTGCGAGTGCGTACTAGGTAATATTACTAGTATTATCAATTAAGTCATTCTTATCAGTGTGGAAATGTTTATTAACACACTTAGGCCTGTCAATGACCTGTTACACTTAACATTTTATTGGAAGTTAGTCATCTGCCTAGCCTTTTTTCCAATTATTTTGAGATCGGCTTCAAGTCTAACCAAATGCAGCTGAATAGGTACCAAGTATACTTCTAGGACATAGGCCTTCTCCCAATGAGAGGGAGTGGCGTTTAATCCACCACGCGGACCCAGTGTGGGTTGGTAGATGACAAATGAGTTCGAATTTCTAGGACATGCCGCTTTCCTTACGATGTTTTCCTTCACCGTTTTGAGAGCAGCGGTGATGAAATAAATTACACTAAGTAATGCGCCTGCCTAGGTTCGAACCTACGACTTACTGCTCGTAAGTCGGGGCTGCCACCACTGGGCCACCGCTGGCGCTGCTCTCAGTTGACTATAGAAGCAGCTTACTGATGAGAAGCTCGTGCTAAATAATAACAGCATATCGGGGTCGTTCTTAAAGTTAAGCAGCGCTTGCCTAGGTTGATCCGTGGATGGGTGACGACCTATTACATACCGAGTTTACTCCGTGCCTCGGAAAGCACGTTAAGCTGTTGGCCATGTGAAATACTAAGTACTCCAGGCACTCCAGCCATACTATGCTGAATGTACATTTTTTATCGACTTAAAAAAAAGGAGAAGGTTCTCAAATCGGTAGCATGTTTTTTTTTTAAGTCTCAACATACAAAATAATATCAATACAATAAAACAAAGCTCCATCCATATCTTCAGAAGGAAGTAAAAGTATTATTATTTTGATAAAACAATTAATATTAATTATGAACAAAAAATAATCACCGAGATTAAGATCAAATAGGTGTCAAACTAATCATTATGATAAGATAATTATTTAAATATTCGACTTTACTGCATAATTACCTACGGCATCAATCCATCATAAAGTGATTAATTTAAATGAAGTAAATATTGTTAAGAGTGGAAAAATTCAATGTCGGGGTCGGCTTCCAGTCTGACCGGATGCAGCTGAATACCAGTATTGTACATGGAGCAACTTCCTATCTGCCCTCTACAACCAGTTTTTTAACTGTTTTGTAGATATCAACAAAAACATGACAGGAACTGCCCCATAAAACTTGATTATCTATTGATTTTAACAACCTATGAATCACTAGTTTAATTATAATGGCTATTCCGAGAGTTAAAATAATCAATAATAAGTAAGAGAGTAACAAGTCTGACATCCAGTCTTACCAAGGGGTATCGTATTACCCAGTTACTGGGTTGTGGAGGTCAGATAGGCAGTCGCTTCATGTAAAATACTGGTACTCAGCTGTATCCGGTTAGACTGGAAGCCGACCCCAAGAGAGTTTGGGAAAAGGCTAGGCAGATGATGAAGTAAGAGAGTAACCATGGAGTTTCTTGCCATTTCTTCTCTATACGAAACAACCAAATAGAACCGTGCACCTTTTGTCGACGTTTAATAAGTGCCCATGTAGGCCTATGTGAAATAAAAATATTTTGATTTTGATTGCATCATATTGTATTGTACAGCTTGGAGACCCTGGGGACACCAAGATCCTTTGCGGATACCCTGAGAAGACCGGGAAGTGTGATCTGCTTCTGGAGGGAGGAGGGCTGGTCGGAGTAACGGCCACTATGGCTCACGCGCAATGGTCCACATAAAGGACTAAGTGTGGAAACCTAAACCCCATAAAGAAGAAGAAGATTGTACAGCTTTTGCCCAGTGTGGTGTAGACCGGTATAGAAGATGGAAGGGACCGATGTTAAAACGTTAACCACATATTGAGTATATTATTGTGAACCCCTCCACCATTTAGAAAATTTTTCATTTTGTAAGTTTTTTAGAAATATGCTGTTCCATACATTTTGACCGAGTAGTTATTGCCGTATTGTAGAAAATTGTTGTTTTTTTTTTTATAACCAGCGAACAATGTGTATATGGGGGAATGATATACTGATGTGGTTTGGCATCAGTGTCTTTTCCACCTTAAATAATATTTCTAAATTAAATGATGTTCATTCGTTAAGTTTAGCTAAAGGCTTCTTGTGTAAAGGTTTGTGACATATGATAGCTATTGTATAGGCACAAATTGATGTAGAGGTGGTAATATCTTAATCCCGTCAAGCAACATCTTAAAACCTCCCCACATAATAAAAGCTCCATGGTTTTAACAACTACATACTACTACATAAATATTAGTTTTTGTTTTGGGTATGTTTTTCTTTTGCTTGTTCATGGCAATTTTAGGGTAAATGTGGTCTAGTTTTATAATGATGTTTACAAGTTAACAGTAATAATAATTAAGCATGTAACAAATATATTATATTATCATATCACGCCTGCTAATCCCGAAAGTTTAGGCTGAGGTGCACTTATTGGACACATCATAGCAAAAAGTCAGATTTAATTATTACAGGATAAGTTTTCAGCTTATCCTTAATCAGATCATTTTACAGGAAATAATCAATAATAAATTAATTTACTCGTAATCGATCGAACTTGGTGTTTCATTTGATGTAACATTTCATACGCGAAAAATAAACTTTTAGACATTTATAAAAGTTTTCGAAGTCAAAAATCGCGCTGCGTTGAACTATAATTTGAACACTACGGTTTTTTGTGAATACTGACTTGATAGTTGTAAAAACACAAGTTAGTTATTAATTAGAACAATGATCTAGAAGTTAAATGCCTATATAATCGCTATAAAACAATAAACATAGTCGGTAGAGTCGATACTCGGACTTACAAGAAGTTAAAAACTATCAAGACAAGCTATTGTTTAAATTTATTTCTTCATAACCCAGAAATTATGACGAAATAACTGATAGCAGTAGCGATATCCGCATTAATTGAAGTACAAATTACGACATCACAAGAAAAAAACTTGAAAGAATTCAAAATGTTTTCAACTCACCTTGTGAGCCTAAAACTACAATTTTAGCTTCGATAACTTTCATTTTGTACACAAACACAACAACATAACAGATACACTATATATATCACACTTTACATTGATTTCATAACAATAAAACATGTAAATAAACAATAAATTAATAAAAGACGCGATACATGTTTCCTTCTCGCAGGAGTGATTTGTTTGTGTAGATGACTGTTTTAATTCGGCCGGGTAATACCACGGGTTGTGCCAGTTACATTTGTGGCGTTTGCAGCGACATCTATGAGTTTTATTCTAAATTATTAAGCAATGTATGTCGTAGTTATTATTTGAATATCAAAGTAGATGGCGCTTTCATTTGGTAGAGGTAGGCAGTAATAATAAAGATGGCACTGATTGTCAGTTTTCCAAAGTTTCGTAGGCGCTGGCCTATTGGGATCTGGGATTTAGTCCCCCAGTCCCCGTACACAAACACTTCGATTCGATTTCGATTCAGCAAGTAGTACGTCTATATCTCTAAGTTTCACTATACCAAAAAAATAATAATGAATAAATAAAAAAATAAAAAAACAATAAATTTAAATTGAGAATAATGTGATTAACAAAAAAAAAATCTTTCATTGTAGAAAGCGTGGGGCACTTTTTAATATTATAACAATTGACGTCACGATTTTTCTTAAATTTACTTACCGAAAATTTGTTTTCTACGTTTTAGTTTGCTTTTCTAGTAAAGCGTGTTTTTTTAGGGTTCCGTACCCAAAGGGTCAAACGGGACCCTATTACCGAGACTTCGCTGTCCGTCCGTCAGTCACCAGGCTGTATCTCATGAACCTTGATAGGTAGCCAGTTGAAATTTCTACAAATTATGTATTTCTGTTGATGCAACAACAAATACTAAAAACAGAATAAAATAAATATTTATGGGGGGGCCCATACAATCTTTTTGCTCGTTTTTATAAATAATGGTAAGGAACCCATCGTGCGCGAGTCCGACTCGCACTTGGCCGGTTGTTTAACTATTATTTGTATGTACTGATAATTTTAGCAGGCGGTGTAATGTATATCCACCGACCAATCGTGCTACTCCAGTGGGGGCACCGACTTTTACTACTGGATTTCAATAACATCGGATGACATGATTTATCAAAAAAAAATGTTTTTCCGGTGCCCGCTCCACCAATACCAAAAAGCTCTCGTTTTTTATCCCCATTAAGTTGGTTCCTAATGCTCTCTGTGATATGAATGAATAATTGTTTTTGTTGTCATATGACGTAAAAAACTCCCTGACCACGGGTATCATATTTGGAAAATCGCTAATCCTGAAGGTCCTGATCAGTATAATGGGGCAAACTATTTAAATTATTGCATTGTCATTGTTCCTTGATAACTGTGCAAAGTTTCAATTTAATCCGAAGTTTTTAAGTAAGTTAAAATCACGTTCAGAGATTCCGTAACATAGACAAAGTGACGTCTAATAATATGTATACACTTAGCAAAACTGAAAAGTGATTTTCTCGAGTTTAAGTTGTAAATTACGGTTTCTACGTTCGTAATAGTATGGCTTCCAAAATTCCATGTTCGTTAAACCTTAATCAATACAGTAGGAGAAAAACACTTTTAAAAGTTGCTGCGTGTATACATATTATTAGACGTGACTGTTATATTGTTAAAAATGTAGACATACTACATTCCGAATAGAAATCGAATCGAAGCGTTTGTGAATGAGGGGGCTGGTTTGATTTTCTAAAGTTCCTATCCAGTTCGGGCCATAATTGAGATGCCCTATTTCACACAGGGAGATTATTTCAGGGGGTCAAAAATGGCTGCTTTAGCAGAATCTATATTACTATACTCTTTGGCAGAATCATAATAGGATGATAATATGAATACCGTTATAATTCGTGAAATGGTCACAGTCGCTGTCTCTTTTTTTTTTTTTGCAAAAAACACACCTACATTTTTGCTAAAGCGGCCATTTTTGCCCCTAGGTAGATATTTCACCCATAATCAAGAGATCATAATAACTGATTAAGGGCTAACTATAATGGCTATAAAACGCGAAGTTAATAGGAACAGTCTTTTCCAAATAAAAGCAATGATTGTCCATTTAATAACACAGCTTTTATAGCGATCTCCAGTTAATACTTTACGAGCTATATTTTATAGTGATTGCCATAAGATGAGAAATGGCACTGAGATTGGTGTCATAAAATATAATTTTATACACTGCAAGAAAAGACGAGAGTAGTTTATAATTTACGAGGTACTATCAAATTGGTCTTTAATCCATCTTTTATGCAGGCTGTTCCATTTATCTATGTATAGGCAGATTCTTCTTCTTATCTTATGGCAGCGTATCTTCTAGCGGAGTTTGTTAAATTCAGAGTAGATAAAAACCGGCCAAGTGCGAGTCGGACTCGCGCACGAAAGGGTCCGTACCATTATCCATACTTCCATACTAATATTATAAATGCGAATGTCACTCTGTTTGTTTGTTTGTATGATTGTTTGTTTGCTACCTTTTCACTACTAAACGGCTGATCAGATCTTAATGAAATTTGGCAAGACGATAGATTTCAACCTGGGAAAGGACATTGGCTATATATCATCACGCTATGACCAATAGGCGCAGAGCAGCAATGAAAAAAGTTGCGAAAACGGGGAAAATGTGACGCAGACGAAGTTGCGCGGGACAGCTAGTTATTTATAAAAACGAACAAAAAAAATCTTTTCTGTATGGGAGCTCTTAAATATTAATTTTATTCTGTTTTTAGTATTTGTTGTTGTAGCGGCAACAGAAATGCATAATCTGTATAACTTTCAGCTAACTATCGCGGTTCATGAGATACAGCCTGGTGACAGACGGATGGACGGACGGACGGACTGACAGCGAAGTCTCAGCAATAGGGTCCCGTTTGACCCTTTGGGTACGGAACCCTAAAAACTACGTTAGCTACATGCTTTCCAAGACCCAGGGCAAGGCCTAAATAGCCTATAAGGCGTATGCAATATTATACGGTCACAAATAATGTTTTTCTAACCAGATTAAGAAATTTCGAGTAGCCTACATCAATAGTCTCTTGCCCTTATCAAAATATCATTCGGGTTCGGCGCAGTATGGTCTTCTTCGGTTCTTCTCTATTAATGACTCGTCATCTCATGAGACACTTCCTTTTTTGCCATATCATCCTTCACACTGTCCATCCATCGTTTCTTTGGTCTATCTCCACCGAATTAATTCAAAGAAAATCAGTGAAAATAACAAGATAACGAATTCAAATCAATACAAAAGAAGAGGGAAAACCAATCCAATATGGCCGATTTGCGAGCGCTTTCGACCGCCATTAAAATATTTGAGAAAGATCGTTTACAATCTTTTATTTTCATAGAGCACATAAAAAATGTACCAATCAGGACAGAAATAAGGTCTAATTTGGCTTGTCTTGATGGTAAAAACAGATTTGCTGTATGTAAGTGCCTGCTACAAGTCAAGTCGGAAATCGGAAAACATTATACAGATTAAATTTGGCCGGAAGTTTATAGAGTTATTGAAAAGTCTAGTAAGTAAGTAGTCTATGAAAAATGCTTTCAGTTGATAATCTAAGGGTATCATTTAAGCTATCACCAATTTAATTAGTTTTGTGTTTCTTAAATAATAGGGTTTGTCCTCAAAATAGTAGATCTGTCACCAAAATGTAGTCACCAAACAATGCAAAATCAGTTCCACAATAAATCACCTAAAATCCTGAGATATAAGGTCTAGTACAAAATAAAAATGTTTTTGTATGTATTATAATAGGTGTGTCCTAATAAGTATTTAAGCAAACTAATTTAAAGAGATCACCAATAAATCATATTATGTTACTAGATAATTGCATTTAAGTTCAAATAGTAGTCGACGGAGCCCCGCTACGCGGGGCTCCTATTTGTCTCTGCAGGGTTTAAAGTAACCTAACACGAAGGGGATGTCGGGGTCTTAGTTCGCTCGCTCCGCTCGCTCACTAGACCCCGCCATCCCCTTCGAACCTAACCTGTCCGAGTTGATGTGCCCTATGTCTCTAAGGAACTCGTTATTATAAGAACGAAGTTTATATTCATGTAATGCAATATAATTTTATTGGTTATCGATCTCTTATTTTACTGATAATTCATACCTGGGAACAATTTTTGTTTATCTGAGAACGAAAATATTTCGTGGCGATAGATCTATTTATTAGGTGATACAACTTGATGACAAATATAAATTTTGGTGATAGAAAATATAGTTCCCATAATCTAATTATTAATTTCTTCTTCTACTTTCTTAAGAGAAAGACTGAACGAATTTAAGCTTCCACATTATAACAAGAAATGTCCATGTGAGTTTATAGAGTTTCGTAAACAAGTACTTATTTTTAGATATTATTTTGTACCCTATCACAATGTTTTTCTATTTAACCGAAAGGTTGACTGGTAGAAGTGGTAGAGAATACTTTGTGGTATTATACTTACAATAACTCGAAAGAAATCTCCCTAAAAATTGACAAAGCTCGTTTTAACATCTCTATAAAATCTCCAAATACACTTAATTCAGTGGCTAAAGAATCCGTATCCACCGCCGCACTCGTACAATGGCAGATTTACATAAAAATACCATACCATCACCATATGGGCCGGTTGAAAGTTTGTCAAATTGTCTGTGCTCGGGATTAACTGAGTAGGTTGCCCGTTCAATTAAATGTTAGTGATAATTACTTAATGTTAGTGTTAGCCTGCTTTATCCCACTGCTGGGCAAAAGCCTATACCTATTACTTTCCAGTTCTTTTGATCCAGGTGTAATGTGGATCACTGGTCGTTGGCTTTATCCAGCTCGTCCTGCCATGTTCTTCTGCCAAAACACAATACATAAAAAAATCGATCTTGTTGGTTTACTTGGTTTATGGATTCTGGACACGTACTCATATCAATGTCATGGGCTGTAATATATTGTTATCAAAACGGGTACTTATTTGTATTAAGTAATTATTTAAGCTAAGAACTCTTTTCGCTTGCAGACAATAATATTGACATTACAATTCAAGCAGATGCTGGGATTCCCGCTGTAATCAGCTCGAGAAACTTCAACTTTGATTTCTCATATAAAATAATATCGAAGAACTCACATAATTCAATTATTTGTTACCTTTCAAGCGTCAAAGCTCATAAGTTTGCTTTACCCCCACAAATTACGCGCTTTGAATATCAACGAATAGCATAAACAAAGGGTATATTTTCTTCCGCGCCGCCAGGCAACGGTAACTGCCCACTCAGCCTAGTGAAACAAATGAAGCAAAAATGTTTATGATACATTAGCCAAATTACGACGGCAAATGTTATCTGTACGATTTGTTTGTGTTTATCGCGTGGATTTTGTGATTTCTAGCCGCTGAAGCGATGTGTTAGCGTCAGCGATGATTATGGACGCCACATTCGGGTAGTTTTGAGAGGTTTTGTAAAGTTATGAAGATCAGATTGATTACGTCTTTGGCACAAAATTAGCTACTAAACACCTATGGTGTCTTTGGAGAGAGCTTTATAAGATAATATTTTTGATGTAAAAGAATAGTTTGACACTATCGGTGATGTTGTTTAGAAACATGAGGAGCATAGTATTCGCAAAGGTGGCATTCTAAAAAAAAAACCAAGAGTAAATTATGTTTCTGTGTAAAATATGAAATATGTGGAACCCTGTTCTTCTATTTAGGTATAATAATTTATAGTAAGCGTGTCAGTCTCTTTGAACGATACTACTTTGCTCAGTTTTTAGCGAAATTTTCTTCTCTCTACAAAAAATATAAGACAAAGTAAAATAGTGCTAAAATCGCTGCACAGAACACAAACAGCAATATGTTAACGTAGTATGTAAGTAATGAGAGTAATTTAGCTAAAAGCCCGCGAAACGCGGCCAAAGTGGTCGTAACAATAAAAGTGGCGATAAATTTGTAACACCGCCATCTAGCAGTCACTAGTTCATGTTGTATTCATGAGGGACGACGCTAGATGGCGTTAGTCGTGATTTAATTCTGTCCAGCCTTTTTATGTGAAATGGAGCGAGGAATTAATTTATTGTTGTGTTTTGTTTAGTGCTTGTAGTTATTTTTTATAGCTTTATTTTACAAGTTGTTTATGTTATAAGGAGTGTATTTCAGAATAATCATGCATGAATGAGACATACACTATGGTACCTAAGTTAAAGTATGTTATAATTAAGTTTGGGAAATTATGTCTGTTTTCACAAATATACCGAGTGACACCTAAATATTGCATTGTTAAAACTTCAGTTTTAAGTAACTTCCAACAGTACTTCCTTACCTAATGTTAAAAATCTAGGTCCCAACATTATTCTCGGCAATGACGAGCTTAAAACGGTTGACTCAGCTGTGTTTCTGGGTATAACAATAGATTCAAAATTACAATGGGGTCCTCACATATCAAGCCTAGCGGGGAGACTTAGCTCGGCCGCATACGCCGTCAGAAAAGTTAGACAATATACTGACGTTGATACAGCACGGTTAGTCTATTTTAGTTACTTTCACAGTGTTATGACCTATGGTATTCTGCTGTGGGGCAAAGCCGCTGATATCCAAAATATATTCGTTCTTCAAAAACGAGTGGTTCGTGCAATTTACCAGCTGGGTGCACGAGTATCTCTGAGAGATTTTTTTAAAGAGATTGGTATTCTCACGGTGGCTTCACAATTTATTTTAGCTAACATTTTATATATTAGACAAAATATCCATTTGTACTGTAAAAACAGTGATATTCACAACATAAACACTCGAAATAAGCATAAACTACGTGCTCCCTTTCACCGGCTTCATAAGGTTCATAATTCATTCGTAGGGCTTGGTATAACATTTTACAACAAGCTACCATCTTCCTTTTTAGACTTGCCATTTAATGTGTTTAAAGCTAAAGTGAAATCTAACCTTTGTTCAAAAGCCTACTATTCCATTAACGACTACTTAAACGATAAGAATAGTTGGTCGCTGGGTTGAACTCAAGACAATGTTTATGTTCTTTCTCTAATTAGCTTATGGTATTATATAACTTCACGGGTAGTTTTTTTTTTTTACTTTATATTTTATTTAATTTATTTTATTTTATTTTATTTTATTTTATTTTACTTTATCTTTATTTTTATTTTATTTGTCTGTATGCACGTGTAAGCGGGCACGCCCTTTATGTCTGGAGGCTTTATTTATTCTTGAGTATATTTTTTAATATTTTATTTTATTATTGGTGTGTGCTAGCTGACATGTGACATTAATTTGATATAATGGATTCCTTGTTTATATAAACTTGAACACTTTTGTATAGAATCTGGTTCTTCTAACCTAACAGACAGATGTGTTGCTGGGGAGTTTGTTCCGCCACTTCTTCTTCCCAGCTAAAACACTAGGAAGTGGCGAAGGGCGGGCGTTTTGGGGGACTGTCTCTTGTAATTTTGACGTTCAAAAAGTGCTGATTATCAGCCTAGTTTGAATAAATGACTTTTGATTTTGATTTTGAGTGTGTTTGTAGTAACCATATAAGATGTCTTGATGTGTTTGTGTTAGTAAAAACGAGGATTCTTGAAAA
The DNA here is from genome assembly GCA_963082945.1 of Cerastis leucographa. Classification (NCBI taxonomy): domain Eukaryota; kingdom Metazoa; phylum Arthropoda; class Insecta; order Lepidoptera; family Noctuidae; genus Cerastis; species Cerastis leucographa. The sequence continues at coordinate 10,139,287 of OY720373.1, read as the reverse complement.
CCATTTTTTTGGCTCGATCGAGTCTCGAATTAAAAGTAATTAGTTCGAATTAGGACTAAAATTAGGAATTAGGAAAATCAGCATCTTTTCCAACGTCGTCAAAAACGCTAGCCCTTCACCACTTTCAAGTAGAGTTATTATTTTCCTTATTCATTCGTTGATCTCATTTTGTCAATTTTAACATATTAATTAAAAAAAAAAAAAACCTAGCGATAACTATAAGCGATAAGACCGCCGTTGTAACCATAACATTATCAGTTTTGTAAACCCGTTATGTTTGATTTTTGGTGTACAATAAAGTTTTATTCTATTCTATTCTAGGTAGTAAAAAACAAAACATTGTAAAGTAGGTAAACAAGAGTGTTATTTAATGTTAATGGTATCTCCTTTCCTCTCACCTAGGAGGTGGTCGTCTGCTTAATAGGACTATCCTGTGGGTGCCTTGAGTGAAAGGCCCAAAGGCCTCCAGCCATGGACTTACTACTAAACTTAAAAAGAACGCGAATGTTTTCCAAAAGCGCCAATGTTATTCTAGGGCTATGCCTAGAATCGATTACATAACCAAGCTCCACTAAAGCTGGTGCCATTTCTTATACTCCTACTACAAAGGCCTTTGTTCAGTAGGTATTTCAAGCTCACATAACATACCATAGACCACTGAAGTGTGAATGTTGAACGCTTGGAACAGAGTATAGACATGCACGAGGGCACAGCTCAATATCATAATGGAGACATTCCTGCATTGTCAGTATTTTTACTCGTTTTTTTTTCACTTCTCTAATTGGTCTTGTGGTCGTTAGTGTTCTAGCTGAGCATGTGATCCTAGGTCCGGTTCGTTTTCCATTAAGTAGCCTGGATTATGGATGTTGAGACGGATGTGTGGAGTGACTAAAATGGATAAAGTTAGAAATGAGTATATAAGAGGAAGTTTGAAAGTGGCGCCTGTTACAGAAAAGATGAAAGGGAGTGTGATGGGAGTGAGAGACAGACAGACGACTGTCTGTCTTGGTATGGACATGTGATGAGGAGGAATGGAACACATGTGACTAAAAGAGTGATGAATATAAATGTGGATGGATGGAGAGGGAGAGGAAGACCAAAGAAAAGAAGGTTGGATTGTGTGAAAAATGATATGAAGGAAAAAGGAGTAAATGATAGCATAACCAATGACACAGGAGAATGGTGGAAAGAGATGTGTCGCGCCGACCCCAAATAAAATGGGACAAGGGCAGGAAGATGATGATGATGAGCCTAGATTCTGGAATTTTACATAGGAACTTTTTTTTTATTTTTTATTATTATTTAAAAAAAAACGTAGCCCCACACTAGGAATTTTTCCTGCATCGTGGGTGCGTTAACAAACATTTAAACTCACTTACACAAACAGCCAGACCCGGAACAACTATTTGTAGGCCATACAAATATTTGTTCCGAGCGGGGATCGAACCCGCGACACGCAGCGCAGCAGTCGATCGCTCAACCACTGTGCGAACCATGCCGTCAAAGGACTTAATGTCATCATCATCTGCTTTGCTTTTTCAAACTATGTTGGGGTCGGCTTCCAGTTTAACCGTATACTGCTGAATACATGGGACTTAACATAACTGGCTTTTTGGCGTAGACATCTGTAGGCCTTTCAGTTGCCAGCTACAAAAAAACTATTTGCGCTACAAATGTCGTAGCGGGTAAGTATAGTTTCTAATTTTGGCCAGTAAATTACGACTCTTGATCGATGTACATGATCAGTTAATTAAAAAAACATATTTCCTGCATTCATTCCTCAAGACAATTAAGTTTGGTAACAATTATTCACTACCTATTCAAAATCTCCAAACAATATATTGAAAACAATGCGTCCTATCCACACTTCGCTAGTCGCACCGCAAACGGGCAATCAGCGAACGATCGCCAACACGACAACACCCCTCCCCCTTCCCCTCTCACCCGCCGGCGCTCCTTGATTCCAAATTCAATTTGCACCAATCAACGGCCGCCGTCTTCCCGCCTCCGTACGACGTGACGAGCTGTTGTTTTTTTAAAAATATAGGGACGCTATTGTCTCTGATTGTTTGCGGTTGGTGTAATGTCTTTTGTCTCTTGTTTGTGGATGAATGTTTTTTTTATGATTGCGGTTTATGGTGAGTTGTTTTTTTTTGTTTTGGCGGATAATGTTTCGAGGAAAATAGTTTCCTGATAAAAATAAATAGGCTTTGTTATGTTTAGTCAAACTACTGTCATTATATATGTATAGGTAGGTAATTAAAGAAAAAATCTGGCATTGTAACTTTTTAAGCATTAATAAACAAATCTTTCTTTCGCTTTTTTTCTCTTTTTCTTTGTGAAAATTAGTGAATAAAGCTGATCGTGCGAGTTAATGATGATCTGTTAAGCAAAAGGGGGTGGCAAGGAGGAAAAAGATGTTTTATTTATTTATTTATTTATTGGTTCACCAACAATTGGTTACACTGGTATTATGCTAAAGGTAACATGCAATATAATAGAGTACAATAGTGTAACAATCACTTATAGGTAAACTCCGCATGCTTTAAGTATAAGTTGCAAATGAGAGAGAAAAAGAAAAAAGCAAACTTAAGTAAACTAATCTAAAATTATTATTCTAAAATTATTATTGAAAACACGCGACTTCATAAATGTCTAATCCAAATCGAGATGATATTTACAAATATTGGCTTAAAGAGTTAAAGTGCAGATCGATTATGTCGCTACAACCATTAACCACCTTGCAAAATCTCGCGAAAGGAGAATTGGAGCCTAAAACCGTTCTTCTTTGCGGTGGGCGCAGAGGTGTTATCTGGCTGCGAGGAATTCTTGAAGGTGCACGGAAATTGAAAGTGCTCAGTATTTGTGGACAGTCAATCCTGTGAGCCATAACTTTACACACAAACGTCGCGTCATTTAGACGTCGGCGCTTTTCTAGGGGAAATCATTTTGAAATGTCTTAATCTATTGTTATAAGAACGTATTTTCTTAGCTATACCCCTAGAAAACGAAAATGTTTAAAACATAACCCTCCTTTTGGGCTCCACCGCGGTCGGGTAAAAAGAATACAGCTGCAGAACCTACATGATGTAGTCTTCAATGATTGAAAAACGTGAAACGAAGAAATTTTGGCATTTCAATACTACCGCGGCACTACGCGGCCCGGCCTACGTTGCATTTTGAGTAGCTTCAATGAGTGCATAAATAAAAAAAAAATTGCGAGTGTAAAAGTGTAGGTAATTTGCAATTCAGGAATCGTGAAACAGTACCAACCGGCCAGATGAACACACGTTTTTCTCGATTGCAGCGTCTGCAGCACAAAAATATTTAAATAAAGTCTGACTTCATAACAAGCGAAAATCTGAAGATATTCTTCAATGTGCGTTTAACTTGCGAAACATTCGCAAAAAACAGGTTCAATCTCAATTTCTCCTTTCTTGATTGTTATCTTTATTTTCATCAGACAACATAATTATATTAATGTGTGCCAATGAAATCGTTTAGTATTTTTAGACCACAAATATAAATTAAGCAAAGACGGGAATTACCTACACGTAAGTAAGCAAGTAGTTAAAAGACTGAAAAACATAAACAAATAAAAGCTGTCCTATTATTTTAAATATTCATGCTGTGCCCGACAGGGTCCAAAATTATTTCATAAAATTGTAAGTTACAACCGTAAGTACACATTGTGCCAGTCCAATAAATAGTGGAGTATTGGGCTTTCCAAGGAGCTTAAATGTATTATTTATATCTACTTAGTACTTAATAGTTATATGAAAATACCGAATTGAACAAAAAATAACATTTGGTAGCAAAAAAAAGTCAATTGTCATCATTGAACTGTCAAAAAGCGCGCGAACGCGCGCCGAAAATGGTCGCTACCGAGAGTTGGGTGTCGTTACAATACCAAATATCAAATATTGATATTCCCTCCTCGATTTTGTATTCTGTTTGAATTCGTAGATACTATTTGCACTTCTACTTGCTACAGTTTTGCGTCTGTCATCATTGTTTGGCGTTCTATAGATCTGTGGGTGCCACAGATTATGGAGGTGTAGGTATAGATAAGATAGAGATATTTTGGTTAGTGTTTGTTGTTAGAAAAGGATATTTTAAGGACTTATTTTGTACCTGGGTTATCTCCATGGCATCGCCCGTGTGGTGATCAATTCCCACAGGACTACTAGGATAAAAATTATCAAACAATAATGTCCTAAAACAGGTCTATGTGTTACAACGATTCCAGTATAAAGTCCTACGGGAAATTGTAAATGCACTCTGGTAATTGTAATACGAAATGATGACCTCCATCAGGACCTAAAAGTTGAGTTCATCGAAAAGGTGATACAAAATCTGCAGAAGCTTACGAACAGCGACTTCATCAGCATGTGACCGTCGAGGCGATCCACCTTCTCGACCACACGGACATAGTGAGAAGACTAAAAAGAACAAAACCGTTCGAGTTAGTGTTTGTGAAAGTGTAATGTAGTGTAGCATAAGTGTTACCAAAAAAATACAAAGACGAAGTGTATTCGCCTTAATAGAGACAATAAGAAAACTGCCATTGGACCCATTCTTAGCAAAGACAATATAGCAGGTTAGGTTTTAATTAATTACCGAATTAAAAAAAAAAAAAACCTTCGCCACGAAAGCACCATATCAGACAAAGTCAAAATTAAAGTTTATGTTCAGAAATTAGTCATCGTTGTACTTACGTTCTTCAACAATCAACACAAGATTTGTCCCATAAACCGAAACAGATTTCAAATGTTTTTCGTAATTTTGAAACATTTTTCGAACATTAGATATGCTCTTCTCTGACTGTCTCTCGCTGTATTCGTTTGCCCAGACCAGACTAGGTCAGCCGACATTTAGAGCTAACCGGAGAAAGCGGAGCGGAGAGATGTGCAAGATTCGACCAATCCCAGGAGAGACGCGAGACGCGATGTAAATTTCAAACAATGTGATTGGTCAGTTTCTGCTCGTCTTCTTTCCGCTCCAATCGTCTCCGCTTTGGTGGAGTTCTGGTCTGACTTAAAGCCATAGACTATTGTCTTAGACGAGAGACTATGACTTTAAGGGTGCGGAATGGGTAAAGAAAACGACATTCGAATCTATTTTGTCCGTCAGACAGGTAATACAAAAAATATTAGACACGTATTTTTTGTTTAACAAAATATCAAAAAATATCTTAGTTAAAACTCATTAAAGTTGGAGAGTGGGGGCTTACTACGTCACATGTAGGTATAAAACTTACCTACATGTGACGTCATGCGCCATTTCAACTCAATATATCTCCGTAATTATATGACCACGTGAAAAAAGAAAAAATACGTGTCCAATACTTTTCAATAAACTACCAGACGGACAAAGAAAAAAAAAAGGATTATCCCCTATTCACAGACAAGTCAGGCTTACGACTACTCGGCATCGAACTGCATTATTTCTTGTAGTGACAGCTTGGGACACGACATTTTCATACAGCATTTGTTTTCGACCACACTTTTGTCCGTTGAACGATATGAAGAAAGCCGCGCTTGGCTAGGTTGTTCCGTGCTGGGTGTCCACCAATTACATACCAAGTTTCCTCCGTGTCTCGGAAAGCACGTTAAGCCGTTGGTTCCGGTTGTTATTGGTAGATCTTTGATAGTCGTTAGACAGTCGCCCGAAAGTCCGACAACCAGTCTTTCCAAGAGTACCCAATACTAGAAAGACACAGTAGTTATTACAGTTGTGGAGGTCAGATAAGCAGTCGCTCCATCCATACTTCCATACTAATCCATACTTCCATACTATCCATACTCCCATACTAATATTATAAATGTGAATGTCACTCTGCTTGTTTGTATGTTTGTTTGTTTGTTACCTTTTTACGACTAAACGGCTGATCGGATCTTAATGTAATTTGGCAAGAAGATAGATTTCAAACTGGGGAAGGACATAGGCTTTACATTATCACACTACGACCAATAGGAGCGGAGCACCAATGAAAATGTTGCGAAAACGGGGAAAATGTGACGCAGACGAAGTTGCGCGGGACAGCCAGTTTAAAATAAAGTTATTAAACTGCATCCGGTGGAAGCCGACCTCAACATATTTGGGAATTTTGTGTTTTTTTTCCTTGCTTTGCTTCATGTTTAGCGGGAACAAGTCTTTTTACTTTTTTTTTTCAATCTTTGTTTTAACACGGCCTATATCTACGTATAATCAACCATTCTAATAAAAGTCAAAAAGCCTTAAAAATTGCCCTGAAACAGTCTCAAGTTATCGACGTCGGTATCGGTGGCGCAAACAGTCGGTAACTTGTTTAAATAAAAGGCATCAATCACGGGAGACACGCCCCCTGGCGGGAGCCATAGTCTGGGTCACAAGTTGAGAAGAGGGAAATATTTTTTAAAGTGAAACTTTTATTACATCGTCTCAAACTTTTTCGTCTGTGTGTTGCATGTCGCGCGACGCTCGGCCGCGGAGTGGCCGCGTGAAAGGCGATCGTCAGAGCGCCTTTCACGCGGCCATTATCCCTACTCCGCGTTTTATACGTTTTATACCCTTAATGGAATATTATTCCAAAAATTTTTAGTTAAATGTCTATAGTGTGAAAAAAAGTTTCACTTTTACCGTGGTTTCATAAAACCAGACAATTGTTTTTCTTTTTTGTTTTTCATTTACGACTTACACCAATTTATTTTTAGGAAAAGCTTTTACCGGAACAAAATCACATTTTTCCATCAAGTTAAAACAAAATGTTTTTTTTTTGAGAAAACGTCTTTAGCCGCGTTGAGCTATTTTTGGTAAGGGAAAAAACTTTGAGTTTGCGTCGCCGATGACCTCGACATGCTCGTGATGTATTTCGCCAGACTAGCGACGCTTAGTAACTATAGCAGCCTGTGTGGCTGTGGCCTGTGACTGTGTATATGTGGATTTAAAAATTCATATACACATCACACGTTACGCGCTATGCACAGCGAGCTACGTGACACGTGCTACATTTATTTTGTGAAAGGTAGTTTCACAGCTGACAGTACATTAACATAAAATTATTACACTAAACATTACACCAATTACGAAGTACACAGAAGAATGTTAAAACCTAGCTGTCCCACGCAACTTCGTCTGCGTCACATTTTCCCCGTTTTCGCAACATTTTTCATTGCTGGTCCGCTCCTATTGGTTGTAGCGTGATGATATATCCTAGAGCCTTCCTCAATAAATGAGCTATTTAACACTGAAAGAATTTTTCAAATCGGATCAGTAGTTCCTGAGATTAGCGTGTTCAAGCAAACAAACAAACAAACAAACTCTTCAGCTTTATTATTAGTGTTAGATTAGATAACTAAAGATAGTAAGCAGAGAAATCTCGAATTCATTGACTTTACAAGGTGTCGTGCTACAGCTACGCAGCTGCGAGCCCAGCCTGCCTGGTCTCAAGTTCGAACGCACCTCTGATTTTTCGGATTCATGTGCGTATTGTATAATTATCACTTGTTTTGGTGAAGGAAAACATCGTGAGGAAACCAGCATGCCTGAGAGATATGTCTCGACGGTAAAGGCATGTAAAGCCAGGTCAGCGACCCATGGGCGGTTTAATAACTCTGACATCAGGTTAGGCACTAACCACACGCTAATGGCTATCTATTTGCGAAGGAACAGCTAGTGAATATACTCGCACTAAGTGCTACGAGATACACGCTACCTGCTACGAGATACAAGTCACGTGCTACGAGATACCAGTCACATGCTACGAGATACTAGTCACGTGCTACGAGATACACGCTACCTGCTACGAGATACACGCTACCTGCTACGAGATACACGCTACCTGCTACGTGATACACGCCACGTGCTACGAGATATACGCTACGTGCTACGCAGCTTGTGCTACGAGCTGTTCTACTCAGTACTTGCTAGAAGCAACGTGGTACGTGATTTACATCTCTTTTTTTGACATACACATATAACTCAACAGCACATTTCCAAGGGCAGACACTACAAAACACCGTGTACAACAATCTATCAAACTTCTTTAATAGATTTTCAACTTTATAGTTAATAAATTAGGTTCAAGGTTGATTGGGAAAATTTGACAGTTTCGGGTAGCTTGACCTGCTGGCGTGTGTATATTCTTTGCTTCGTCTAGAAAACAAAACCCATAAATTTCTTTCAACCCAAAAACCATTCCCCTAAAATCCCTTATTCCACCGCACTATGAATGCCGCACGCTATCCATAACAGGCACCGCTAGAGCGAGACCGCACTACTTCCCTCTCTTTCACCGACGAGCACAGAATACTGAGCGGCGGAGTTTTTCCACACCAATTTATACTGCCAACATCACTTCAGAATATAGGGTGGGTATGGGTTAGGAAAATGTAGGATAGTCTTGAATCTTTTAGTGAATGTTTTTTTTTTTGCAAAAGGACTATGTGTGCAACGTAGCAGGTGGCGTTTTGTAGTTTCTGCCTACTAAATGCATGTAGGTTTTACCATTTATGTAAACACAGGAAAGAACCTAAAATATTTAAGCACAAAGGTAGGTACTGCTTATTTCATACGAAATGTCTGCCAGCAGACCTGCGAAAGGAGAAATGAAAAAGAAATGTACCTATACGATAGCGTGTGTGAGAGAATGATGAGAAAAAAAGAGAGGTATTTTATTTTTAGAGGTTTTTTTACTGTGTGAACTTTGAAAGTTGGTCGAGTGGTTGTGAAGCTCAACCACTGAGCTTGCATGTGCTTAAATCCCTGGGTCTGACTTCAATTAGTGCACATTGTTCTGAATTTACCGCCCATACAGGTTAGGTACATCTGAATGAACGCCAATTTTGACCAGCTTGGCGAATACTGGCCTCACTCGAGGCGACTGACCCCATAAATCCCTGGGTCAAATAAATAGTTATCGGGGTGTTTTCGTAGGAAATTCATATTAGTAGTCTGGATATGTGCCACGTTTCTGGCAATGAGCGTTTACCTTGCTACCTGTGAAATCCCATCTCTGATAGTAACGTTGAGAGAGTTGAGAGTCTAATGTTTCAAGTAGTTTTTTTCTATCTCATTCTCAATTTCACTTTTCTCATCACACTTTTCCATCCAAAATATGTTATCCTGCCTTTTTCCGTAACTTCACAGTCACCCTGACCCTCCCCCCTCCCCCTCGGCTTAATTTAGTGTTGTAAGCGAACCGTTACCAGTCGCATGTTATTTAACTGTTTCTGCTGCTAACAGTATTATATACATACATAGTTTATACAGTTATCTAGATAGGTAGGTTTGGAGAAGAAGCCAGTCGTTTAGGAACGATCAATCCACTAGTTATAACATGATTCTGCTTATTGAATTGTAGTTATACTATGTTTTTAATCAATATTAACACATCACATATAGCATGACGCCAGGCTCCTCAAAAGGATAGGCAGAAGTGAACCTATTATGGATGTAAATGAAGCAATTTGTTCTCTCCGTCATTGCTATCATTAATTTGTTTTTAGGAGCTCGTGGCTAAATAATAACATCCGGGTCGATCTTTAAGGTTAAGCCGTGCTTGCCGAGGTTGGTCCGTGGGTGGGTGACCATAATTACATACCGAGTTTCCTCTGTGCCTCGGAAAGCACGTTATTTGTAGATCTTTGACAGTCGTTACGAGTAGTCACAAGCCAAAAGTCTGATATCCAGTCTTACCAAGAGGTATCGTACTACCCAGTTATTGGGTTGTGGAGGTCAGAGAGGCAGCCGCTCCATGTAAAATACTAAAATACTGGTACTCAGCTGCATCCGGTTAGACTAGAGGCTTACCCCAAGATAGAGATAGTTTTTAGTGGAAAAGGCTAGGCAGATGATGATTTTGTTTTAGACGATACCTGGGAACCTTCTAGTTACAGAAATATTGGAGGTGGAAGTTACAACTCTTTAATAGTTTTTTTTTATGTTATAACTTGATCTCAAATGTGTTCACTTACAATGGGCCTTATCAGAAGGCTCAAAGTCACCCAAAGGGCAATGGAGAGGGCTATGCTCGGAGTTTCCTTGAGTGATCAAATCAGAAATGAGGACATCCGCAAGAGAACCGAGGTTACCGACGTAGCCCGAAGAATTGTCAAATATAAGTGGCAGTGGGCATGGCACATTGCTCGCAGAACGGATGGCCGATGATGCCGTAAAGTTCTGGAATGGTGACCGCGAACCGGAAGACGATGCGTTGGAAGGCCTCCCACTAGGTGGACCGATGACCTGGTGAAGGTTGCGGGGAGTCGCACGGGACCGGTCAATGTGGCGACACTTGGGGGAGGCCTATGTCCAGCAGTGGACGTCTTTCGGCTGAAATGATGATGATCACTGTACTATTCAAATATTCAATGTATCCATCAGCACAATGTTTTGAGTGCGATACATTGAGTCCTAGCGTAAAAAGTGATTTTTAACCCCAAAAAAAGTCATTTCCCAGCAACAATTTTTCCGTAGAATTACTTAGTTTGATGTACAGAATGCATCGTTGACGGCTTCGGAAGAGTCTGTGTACACCTTGTATAGGTCAAATCAAGACAGGGGGGGTACTATGACGCTTAAAACATTATTGTTCCATTCCTATTCCAGAGTGGAGCTAGACGACCTGTATAGCTCCGTCTCTTTTTCACTCTGGAATAAGAATGGAACAATAATGTTTTAAGACGTCATGGTCTTCCCCATGATTTTCTCTAGATGTTCTACCTATCTGGTTGTTGGTCTGCCAACGCTCTACCATGCTGATGGAGGTAGACGGGAATCATCATCAGCCTATTATGTTCCCACTGCTGGGACGCACGCCTCCTCTCTATGAGAGGGAGTGGGCTGTAATCCACCACGCGGGCCCAGTGCGGGTTGGTAGATGTCACATGTCTTCGAATTTTTAGTTCTAGGATATGCCGGTTTCCTCACAATGTTTTCCTTCACCGTTTTTGAGAGCAGCGGTGATGAAATAAATTACTCAAAGTAATGTGCCTGGCTGGGTTCCAACCGGCTTACTGCTCGTAAGTCGGGGCTGCCACCACTGGGCCACCGCTGCTCTCAGACGGGAATAGTCAGACGCAACCACCACCAGTGGTAGTAGATGCGAAATATAGTTGCAACTTCCACCAGTGGTGGCAGACCGGTGGGGGCAGACGGGAATGAACCTCGGAACCGTTAGGGGTACCAGGCTGTGCTCGACCTGGTATTACGGCTTAACATGAGCTACCATTGACTGCCTCGCTGGTCTAGTTCACAAGTGCGACTGCTGAGCAAGAGGTCTTGGGTTCGATTCCCGTGTTGGGCAAAGTGTTATGGGGTTTTTCCGTCAAGAATTTCTCGGTAGCAGCCACGGATTCTGGATCTGCGCACGGTTGACGGCAATAGTCTCGCCCATTATTACATGGGGCTCTAACATAGCTGGAGACATGTGGGTGTTGTTTAAGATACACCTCTGCCTAACCTTTCGGGAATTAGAGGCGTGATGTTGTGTTTTGAGCTACTATTCTATTTTTGACATCTATTCTCATTATAGTTTTTTTTTCAACTTACATGGGTTCGTAATGTTTTTTTTTTTTTTTAAGTTTAAGATTTTTTTTTCTTTTTGTCACAACGTTACAACCATTGAAATAATGACTCAGTAATATTCATTTAGAATTCAAATTGCTAGCTTTTGCTATACCTAGTCAAAAATTGCGCCGTCGCCGTCGTTCGGGAAGCGACCCGCACACATAATTCGACATTTCTACATTACCTTTTAAAGACGATAGAAACGTCAAAATTGTATTAGATTGACCAAAACACTTAGATAGAATCCTATTTATTATTGTTGAGGAGGTGCAAAAAGTAGAGTATTTATTTGTATTACTTATTTCCTTTATTCATATATACATATATACAAATTTAATACATTATAAATAATAATAATAAAAAAAACATTTAAAAATATAAAAAATAATATAATAAAAAAAATATAATATATATAATATTTTTTTACTTATTTTATTATTATTGTATTACTTAAAATAAGGACTTGAAAGTTTGCATGAAATGTCGTAAGGTGTAAACCTTATAAAGTTAGAACATTAAAAAGATGCATTAAAAAACTGTTGTGAAAAAGTTGAAACTTCTGACCTCCAATTCCTCCGTAATTAGAAGGTTCTCAGGTATGGTCCAGAACATAAAAAAATATCGTAATGATTGGGAAATTAAATGACTTTCGGCTTCGTTGAGGGTATTTCTTTCTACATCCATTATAAAATTGCTAAATACATATTTACGATCGACTTTTCTCTTTGCAAAATTTTTCGCTTTTTTTTTTGGAAACTTCGTCTAGAATCAGACTTATAAAAAAAAAACACTAAAGTCAAAGTCAAGTCAAAGTCAAAGCATTTATTTCAATTAGACCATTACAGGCACTTTTGAAAGTCAAAAAAAAAAACAAAATAAAACGCGAAGCTACAGTCCCAGTCACAAGGCATAATAACTTATGAAAGTACTGTAGTTGCCCATTCCGTAGCGTAGATCTCTATGGAGAAGAACGGGCAAGAAACTCCATGGACACTCTTTTAAATCAAAATATGTTACAAAATCTTGGTTACATCATTCATGTTAAGACTTACAAATATGTGAGAACAATGTAGAAATACGGGCAAGTTAAGAGCGTCCAGAGTAAAAGATTAAATCAGTAATTAAAAATAAAGTAATTAAAATAAACCGTGGCAGCTAAGAGATGACCAGTCACAACTGACAGCGCCCGTTCACGAACATGACGCATGTATCAGCCATCATTCAACTCAACCATTTTGAAGGGAACTAAACGACCCGACACACCCGCCACCATCAGCGTGACATTTAAGTGAGCATGACATTCAACTCAACCACCAGGGTAATTTCGCGTCAATGAAAGATGTAGGTACTCATTAAATGGTGGCTTTACAGTACATAGTACTCACACATGTGCTATGCAATTATATAATACTAAGAGATTGAATCTATACAATGCAAATATATTTTTACAATCTTCTGCAGCTTTCACAATAACTTCACTTTGTAATTCAGATGATTCCGATTGCCCCTATGGTTGTGGAGCAGGACCAGCATTGAGCCAAGCATTTTTATCATCAATATAATCCCCCAACTTATAATATGCTTGCCTACATAGTGTGCGTTTTATGCAAGATTTAAATTTCGTTTCATTCAGTTGCAGAATGGGGGGAGGTATTTTATTGTAACATTTTAAACAATACCCCATGAAAGATGAGTCTACTTTAGCTAACCTGAAACCTGGCTGAACTAGTTGGTCCCTGTTTCTAGTATTATAGTGGTGCCGGTCACCTCTTCTACTAAATAAATGCAGATTTTTCCTAACGTACATGATGTTTTCATAGATGTATTGACAAGGTACCGTCATGATGTTAATTTCCTTAAACAGTTCTCTTAGAGAATCGCGCCTACGTAGATTATATATGGCTCTGATAGCTCTTTTCTGCAGAATAAATATAGACTCGATGTCTGCAGCCCGTCCCCATAGTAAAATACCGTATGACATAATACTATGAAAATAACTAAAATACACTATCCTCGCGGTATCTACATCAGTAAATTGACGGATTTTTCTGACAGCATATGCTGCTGAACTCAGCCGTCCTGCAAGAGATGTTAAATGAGGACCCCATTGTAGCCTTGAGTCGAGCGTGATCCCCAAGAAAACAGTTTCATCGACAAATTCAAGTTTCTCTTCATTCACTCAGTAGGAAATAAAACGACAACTTCCAACATATCAACTATATCTTTATTTATAATTTGCATATAATTTATTTTATTATTTACGATTATTATGGTACAGGACTCCACGTAGAAACATATACAGTTTTATTATATTAAATGTGACAGATGTACAATTCAGGACAGAATAAAAAACTCTTGTGTGTTACAAAAAAAATCATATCCGTGGCTGTAGGATTTCTTCGTATGTTGAAGTAATTACTTTTTATGCAAACATTTTAATGCAATAGACAAGAATTTAAACGAAGGAAGAACCGTCAAAGAAACCGGGTAAGAATTATTCTAACTTTTGACAGTTCTAAGTTACAGCAATGACTAAACTACAGAATAAAAATTGTATTTTAAATAATGACTTTTACTAAAGTAAACACTTTGAGTTGTTTATAGTTAAGATTGTTAATGGCAGCTCTTGGTACTAAGCTCCCTGATTGATAAAAGTAATAAGTATTTGGATTATTAATAGACGGTATCAGAATGCTGACTTTTAGGGAAAATTGAATTGGAAAACTTGAATAGGGTCGATTTCAGTCAGGGTTAGTAAAATAGCAATATTAATTGCTACATACTTATTTTGCCTTTTTTTTACAGATCAAATCAAATGACCCCTCCCGCTCTGGGCGGAGCGGAAGGGAGTGTCAGATTTGTACTGACTAAAACCCATCCTTTTTCCTTCTTAGCCCATTGTGTTCCAGGGCCACGGTATCTCTTTCTCCTTGAGGTGCGCGTGGAACACGAACGCGCCGGCAACACGGCCTGTTGTCATGAGACGGACGGACGGTGAGCTAGCCCATTACTCACCGTCCACAGGCCCGCGCCTACGGTTGCCGGCGTCTCCCGCGGCGGCTGGGACGTGAGGTTCTATCCCTCTCACGTTCCGTCACATCTTTGGCTAGCATGACTTACTTATTTTGCCCTGAAATGTACTTCTTGTCGCTGGTTAAATTACTGTTAATGCTACTTTTATATTTAGTTGTAAATTAACGTTGGCCACACTAGTACAGTTTCTTTGCATGATGTTATATAGGGTGAAAAGGATATCGACGCTTAAACAGGTAGTACCAATTATTTTGTATATCTACATTTATGAAATAGTTTTTAAAAAAATGTACCTGTGAACATTTTTGATTTGGGCGTCCAGAATGATGTAAGTACTGAAAACTGACTGATTAAAAAAAAACATGCAAAACTAAAAAAAGTTGTTTCTAGATCAATAAATTCGTGTTAAGCACTGAACACGTGGTCACCGTTTTAGCGTCGGTCGTCGGCCATCTTTGTATTATATTTTATTTTTACATAACATTCGATTCGACTTATTAAAGAAACATTTTAAATAAACAGCTTCCAGTTCAATTTAACTTTTATTTTTGATCAATTAATTTTAAAAAATAGTAGTTAAAATATTGCGGCAAAAATTCTCATGACCTTATCCCAATGGGGGTAGGCAGACACCACAGAACGCCACCTGATAGGATCCCCTTTTGCCTCATCTCCATATTGCAAAAAAGCATGGCCATTTATTTAATCTTAAAACTAACTATAATTACATTTTTACAAGATGGCGTAATTGTTAGTAACTTATAAACAATAATACTGGTTTGAAAGATGTCTTATTTGTTAATATTTTTACATTTACATTAATAATAACTAAATACTGACTTGTTTCCTTACGACTATGAAATAAATTCGTTAAATTAAAGTATTTTATTAGGAAATAAAACTTTTATTACAAATAACGTTAATCGGGCAGTTTGAATAGGACAGTCTAAATTTTATATATTTAATTATAAAATATATAATTACATATTTAAATTAAACAAATTATATTCTAGATATCTAATTTTTTTTTTTTGATAATTATTTATTTTCAGTCGGAGTTTATTTTCACGAAAGTAAGTAACATGATTGGTCAAGTTGCCAATTGCTTTGAGTGCTTCTACGATTATCTATAATTATTAAATACGGTGCCAATGCCAAATTACTGTGAAATAACAAACTGTTTATTTTGTTATTTTATGTAGAAATTATCGTGATAGAATTTATTCATGAATAAAAATTCGGAATAAAAAAAGGATGCAAAAAAATACATTGACCAATCTGCCAATTACCATAATCTGCACCAACCCTAACACTTAAAATAAATTTGGCCTGCATCAGTCCTTATAATAATGTTAAAATAGTGTGTAATCTAATAGGACACATTTATAGAAAAATCATTGCGTGGAATCCCTCCGCGCGGAAGAAGTGAAACTTTGTAATACTACTCTCGTTATTTTATTGAGCTTCTAAATACAATTTGGTTGTTTTCTTGTTGTATTATTTTTATTACATAATTATTACATAAGTTTATCGAGGTTATTCTACTCATTGAAATGAGCGAAGGCTGGTCACACCGAAGAGTCGAATGCATGACTGTTTGCACGCTATCTTGCGTACCTAGTAAATATCTTGTAATAGTGCCACCTCTTAGGGAGTTAGAAAATATTACCCCTCCATGGTAGCGTTAAACTTGTTGGAAGTCGCATAAGAAGTTTCAGTTCAATAAAATAAAAGTTTGCTTAACTGTGAAACAAAAAAAATAGTGATTTCACAGATTTTTGAAATCATACGTAACATAACATCACGCCTGTAATCTCGGAAGGGTTGGCAGAGTTTTTTAATATGTATTGTTTTAAACACAATCTCAGGCTCTGTTAATGATACCAGATGTTTGACCACAGTTTTTTTTTTTTCATTTACGACACCAAGGGACTCGGCAAAAAACAGATGCTGCGATGCTATTGGTAGTTGAGCGTTAATAAGCGCTTCTATAGTGGCCGGACGCCGCAAGTAACGATAGTCCTTACCGTGGTCAGATACGCAGTTTGGTGATAGTACCTAATAGCACACCCTCATTTCACCAATTAGTTCTAAGTCCCACGTAATATGGGGCGAGCCTATTGCCATCACCCAGGCACAAATCTAGACTCCGTGGCTGCTACTGAAAAAATTCTCCAAGTCCATTTTTTCATAAAATTTGGCTCTTTTAAGTCAACAGGCAATAAACTACGAAGGTTCACACACGGTTAGGTTAAAATAATACTACTATGTGATGGTTGGACCTCTGGCTTGGCTTCAGTTTTTTAGACAGAAATCCTTTGAAGGTCAAAAGAAAATCTTTGTTCCCAACAGAAATGCAACATTATTAGATTACACATTACATTAATTATTATTTACATTATTACCTAATTATTATTTAACAATTAATGTAGAAATATACACTATGCTTGACTAGGAAGTTCAAGGGTATTCTAAATTAATTTTAGGTAATAGTATACGTATTCACCATTTTACTTTCTTCCAATAGCTTAAAAAAAAACCTTTTTTTATAATCTGTGCAAATAAAGTGTTTTTAAGTTAAAGAATAAAACAATTGTCTATTGCTTACAAAAGTCCTAAAAAGATAAAAACTTATTATGACTCACTTTTGAAAACTCATACCAAATATGAATAAATTAATAAAAAACTAAAAGTTAATTTACTCTCATACCACGTACGGCCTAAACATATCCATAGGCCGACCTCCATCTTGATTCATAACTACCAAACCGCGCCTATTTTCCATATTCGAATTAAAATTCGCGGCAGCCATCGCCCTTTCTCTCTCTAGCGCGATAATTCTATCCCTGTCTAACATAGGCTTGACAGCTGTCAAATCTCCCGCTATTGGAGAGGGCTTTTCTTGTTCATTTTGTATTTCTTTTGGTTTTTTTTCTTCAGTCTGTTGCGAGTCCTTGTTTTTGGAGTCTTGTTGTGCTTTTTTTGAACGTTTCCATTTCATTCTTCTGTTTTGGAACCAGATTTTTACCTGGGGACAAAGAAAATTTCGATTAAATTAGGACTAGTATACGGATCATTGTCTTATATAGGTTTGCAGTTTATTTCTAGATGTATTCTAAAAATTAAAACATAGAATACTGTTGCTGAAAGTTACAAAATGATGATATAAATAAAAGGTATGCAATTTTACCCCATATTTTCCACCCCTTACCCTATAAAACCATACAAGTACCTACTCATATAAATCCAAACAGGTGTAAATATCGTATAAATGTCTCAGACACCCCCAGGGTGTGAGATTAATCTTTAAACCTGGGTAAAGCCGTAACGTTTACGATGCCACCCTTGTAATCTTAACATACATTTGTAAGCACAAATCCGCCATGTTGACAGGTGTTTCGCGCCAAAGTAAATGTCAAAATTGGGCTGTTTGTAAAGTCTGTGAGTTGGGTTTGATAATGAAATATGGTTCAGGGTGTGTAGTTTTTGTTTTGTGAATGTTTAATTGATTTTATAATTTAATTTAACAATTTGATGAAATTGTACAAATAATGGCCTAATTGTTAAATGAGTGTTCATGGAGAGTCGAGATCTACGTTTTAGAATAGGCCACTACATTCGATATTTTAGTGACTTATCCTTTGGCTG
This sequence comes from Cerastis leucographa, assembly GCA_963082945.1. Lineage (NCBI taxonomy): Eukaryota > Metazoa > Arthropoda > Insecta > Lepidoptera > Noctuidae > Cerastis > Cerastis leucographa. The sequence continues at coordinate 10,121,056 of OY720373.1, read as the reverse complement.
TAAACGATTTATTTGAAAGAAGTGCTACTCATATAGTGAGTGTATAACGTGAGGTCGACACACGGAAGCGCGATTAACGCTTGTGCGACAAAACTGTACTGCGACTCACTATAGGTCGAATGCACGCTTGTGCGACAAACTGTAGCTCGACATCTCCCTAGTGCGACAAACTGAAGATCGACATCACGGTAGTGCGACAAACGCTTGTGCGACATTAGTTCGACACTACTCAAGTGCGACACTACTCAAGTGCGACACTACTCAAGTGCGACAAACGCTTATGCGACACTATCGCCTGAACAGGGTGTAAAAGGCAGCATCACTCAAAAAATGTTAAGAAATTTTAATATCATGGATGGGTGACCAATCATTACATACCAAGTTTCCTTCATGTATCGGATAGCACATTAAGCCGTTGGTCCCGGCTATCATATGTAGTTCTTTAACAGTTGTTACAGGTAGTCAGTAGCCTGAAAGCCTGACAACCAGTCTTACTAAGGGGTATCGTATTACTCAAGGCTAACTTTGCTGTGGAGGTCAGATTGGTCCTCCATGGAAAATACTGATTTTCAGCGGCAGCCGGATTGACTGGAAGCGGACTCCAAAACAGTTGAGTAAAGGCTAGGCTGATGATGATGAACCATTAGCAAATATTTATGTAATATTTTATAAATTAAATGTATATATTATTTTTCCTCAAGGTAATCCCAAAATACATATTATAATCTAGAACGCGCGAAAAGAAGCATAATTAAAAGCTTTTATTGTTATAAAGAAAATAATCAATCTATATATATAAATAACCTTTTTTTTTAATTATTTCTTAGTACTTTTTACTTCCATGATTATTTTACATTTGACTACTCTGGTCATCCACTGACAAATGACATACAGGTAATAAGTCAACAAAATGACCAAGCGTGTGTCGCACCTCGTACAATGCAGGGTTCCATAGTCGGAATGAATATTTACGCATTTTATTAATGCAGTGGCATTAATTTAATCACAGCAAAATTATTTTGTATTTCAGTGTGCACGGTGCACAGAATACAAGGAGTATTCTGTGCACCTCAAATTTTCATAGATGTGGTGCCAATTGTCACCGAATATACCGGCTAGGCTGTGTGCAATCCCGATTTCAGTTTTTGATACGGCTAAGGAACCCAAAAAAAGCGACAATATTTCGTTTTCTTTCATTCCTTTTCCTTTTACTATATTCCTTATAAGTCGATTCCTTGATTGCCAAATCTCACAAAAGTTTCAGTGAGAACTTGTTATCATGACCACTCTCAAATAAGCAGACTTTGATTTAGTTATCACTAGATTCATGTCGCACCACCGTGATGTCGATGTTCAGTGTGTCGCACTAGGGAGATGTCGAGCTACAGTTTGTCGCACAAGCGTGCATTCGACCTATAGTGAGTCGCAGTACAGTTTTGTCGCACAAGCGTTAATCGCGCTTCCGTGTGTCGACCTCACGTTATACACTCCTATATAGTATACAAAATACCTAGACTATTACACCAATCAGAATAAAATTGGTGATCTGTGCTTGTCATAAATAAAGTGAGCTAATAATTGTAAAAGAATACTTTACAATTTATTTGTAGAGATAAAAAGTCGTTACATTACGCAGTATTTCATGGAATGCATTTGAATTATGATACGAGTATCAATATTGCAGTGTCAATAGTAATGACACATGTCACTTAGTAAGTACTTATACTTAGTGATTGTTGAATTCAAATGTATTCATTTGTAATAATAATAAAACTGCAATTTTTTTTCAAGTTTTTAAACGATAAAATAATTTTACGTGCTGTATTTTGTTTATTTTATGACGGATTGTGATTGGCGATAGCCATGTATCCATTATTAATTCGATTATATTGACATTGTAAGTATAATAGTAAATATAGTAAAGTTATTAATTTGACAAATCAACGGTATTCATTGCGTGATTTTACGCTATCAAGTAGACAAATTTTTAAAACACTTGAAGCATGGTTCACTAAAATCCTTCAATTCAGGTCTTCCAATTGAGGTCGAACGTTTTTCTACGAGTAGGCACCATCGCTTGACATCAGGCGAGTTACGGCCAAACGCAAGCCTTTTTAATATTTAAAAATAATGTCTCTATGATTGCTTAGCAACATTTTTTTTTTTTAAATTTTTCTTTTTTAATAGTAGCCCCCTGATTGTAGGGTCTAGTATTATGACATAAAATGATGCATGAATTTTCCCAAAACATTTTATTATATCTCCAAAAACATTTTCCCCTCACCTGGGTCTCCGTAAGCATCAAACTAGTGGCGACCTCGAACCTCTTAGGCCTGGAGAGGTATTTGTTCATCCTGAACTGTTTCTCCAACTCCAGAAGTTGCTGCGACGTGAAGGCCGTGCGTGGTCTTCTAGTCTTACCGAGGAGTGCGTGGGGAGCGCCTGAGGAAGGAAGATTTGAGGTTAGTGGTGGTTTGATAATGAGTATTTTTTCTTTTATATTTAACTAGTTTGTGCCCGCGGCTTCGCTCGGATATTCTCATGAGAACGTTTTAACAGCGTCTGACACATTTGGGACAATATGATTTCGCATTCGTAAAAGAAATTTCGGAGTTGGGCCAGTCTTTCGAAGATTACCCCTACATCAAAACATACAATCTTTAGCTCTTTATAATAATATATTAGTATAGTTTTTAGATATTAGTAGACTTGTGGTCTAAGCTGTTTGGGTTTGCTTCAGTGAGTCAATAATTGGGTCAATATCGCCATGACCGGGCCTTGACTAGGTGGCCAATAATAAAGGTAGAGGCGAGAAGAAGACACTTTTTTTTAATCTTTTGGCAAGTTATTTTTAGTACTTATGTTGGAAATCAAGCCAATACCTATCAAATCTTATTTTTTCATTTGTTTTGTTTATTATAGACGTTTATAATAATATAAGGCGACAACAGCCAACCAAACCTGTCGATCGCCCACCTTTTTTTTGGTATAGGAAAAAAAAGTAATTTAGCAAATATTACAACACTAAAAGGATTACTGATAATGTAACGCGTAGGATACACGTAATTGAACCAATCGTATTCCTAGCCAATCTCAATTAATCAAATCAATAATAAAAACACGGACCACTTATCCACTATTTATTTAACAGAACGTTAATATAACTAATTTATCGCATCAAAGTTTCGCCGCTAAGCTTATAAAAATGATAATTAACAATTACTCTAACACGAATGCGACATTTGGCGTTGTTTGCCCAACACGATAATGTCATGAACGCATCTGTCAAATTTTGGCGCGAATAGAGAACGGCCATGTTTTTTTTCGGTTGTTTGTTTATGGTATTATTTTTATTGGTGGGGTTGAGGGTGAATGGGATTAGAAGTGGTGGTAATTTAATGGTTTTTGCCACTTAGTTCTAGTAATAAAAAAAAAAGCTTTTCAACTATACAGGATACCATGAAAAGGACAACGGTTACCACTTATTCAGTATCTTCATCATTCTGAGAGCCTCCCCACGAAGAAAATTTCCACGGTTATGTAGCTAATACATACAAAAGTGATACCTATTTGCCTAAACCCTCAACATGTAGCAGATTTTGTTCACCCTGTATCTTTGGTTGTTCACTTATTCGTTATGTGTAATGGACCAAATTCTTTGCCAAAATTATTCGAAATTTATTATTACAAAGAGTTATCATTCTTTTGTTGAACTTCAATAACATTGATTGTTTGTATTTTAGATAAAAACATAATAAGATAGCTTTTAACGTCGACTATAAAACCCTGAAATTTGCATTGACCAAGATCTGATGAAGCATAAAACAGGAATACAATAGATAGTAGCTTAGGAAAATTTTAATATAGATAGTAAAAAAAATTATAAATCACATAATAACCTATTCCCATTCTGTGAGACCATTATACGCCCACACAACGTTCAACCGAAAAGAACCCTTTCAACTTTTTCTTATCCCACACAAAGGGCAAAAGTCAACACTCCTCCAGCCAAAATTAAACTTCAATAACTTATAAATGCATTAAAAACTACATGTAGGTACAGAAAATAAATAGAAAATCGTGCTCAAGTGTCCATTTTGATAAATAAATAGTTTAGTCATGTTGGCTGTACGTGACTTTCCTGTGTCCAGCTTTGGTTTAAGTTTAAAAATAATGTTTGGGCCCATCCTGTTAAATATATTTGTTTAAGCGTCATAAAGATCTAACGACTTCTTCTATTTGTTATGTATTTATAATTGGAATTGTAAATTACTATAATTTATTGGTTTGTTGACGGGGATTTTCAATAGTGGTTCTTGTTTGTGGTACTTCAAGAATGAATAACTTTTATCCGAATGAGACTTTTCTTTCCGGAAAGTAGAGATTCTCTCATTGTTTCTCTGTTTTTCTTTGTCTCTGATTGCACTACACGATTAGAAAAATAGTTTGATATTTCTGATTTCTAGTTTGGATTTTTTAAACCTTTAGTTACACGCGGATCAAATTTTCGATCATGTTATTCGTTGACCAACACGAAAGGATTCAAATATTGCCAAGAGACTAATGACTCAAATTATAAGCATGTATTTTCAAGAATAATTAATTGCGTTAGACAAGAACAAATATACATCTCATATTCTGAATTTTAGTGACCCCAAACCTAGAGAAACCTGTACAATAGACATAGCACCCCTAACAAACATCATCCAACTCCACAGTAAGAAGCTAGTAGAAAATAAATCCGTATATTTTGTCGTCCGACATCCCCCACAATCCTACATACTACCAAACGGCTTCTGTTATTTATACCAAAAGTTGGTACTGAGCTGAATGGTTAACTGCTCTACTTTGTATTTATTGGTATTACCAGTACCCGTTGGCCTTTCTTCTTAATCGTGTCGTTAGTTAGCCTAAGCTGGGGTCAGAATTTTTATGCCATACATGAGCGTCTGACTTGGCTTTAAATGCCGTCGAGAAACATCTCTCAGTCATGTACCTAAAATCAGTAATAATTTTGGCGACCGAACGCTTGATAGAAGAGTACCATACCTTCTCAACCGATTGCCTGCTGATATAAGAAGTCAGAAAATGAAAAGTAAGTTTGCCAAATCGCTTAAACTGTTCTTCCTCAGGAGTTTGTAAACCATATTTTTAGGAAGGAGGTTTGCAGATTGTTGGGGGAGGGTAAATAAGTAGTTGCTATGATTTATTGATTGTTAGCTACATGTAATATTAATATTAATTAAGTGTCCGCACTATTAAAATTTTGTATTAACCTTGTTTTTAATAAATAAATAAAATAATAAATAAATACTGGTAAGCAGTGATAGCCTAGTGTTGTAGCAGTCGGACTGCCACGTCAAAGGTCTCGAGTTCGAACCCAAAATATGCAATAGGGGATAATCCAATTTTTTTTTTCTTTGTCCGTCGGGTAGTTTATTGAAAAGTTTTGGACACGTATTTTTTCTTTTTTCACGTGGTCATAAAATTACGGAGATATATTGAGTTGAAATGGCGCATGACGTCACATGTAGGTAAGTTTTATACCTACTTGTGACGTAGTAAGCCCCCACTCTCCAACTTTAATGAGTTTTAACTAAGTAATTTTTTGATATTTTGATAAAACAAAAAATACGTGTGTAATATTTTTGTATTACCTGTCTGACGGACGAAATAGAATGTCGTTTTCTTTACCCAGTCCGCACCCCTATTATGCACCTCTATCTAATAGGTAGTGTCGATAATTTTTTCCGAGTCCAATAACCGTCATGTGGTTCATGGCGATTGATTAACTGTTATGTAAATCAAATAACGAGAATGAATCTATGAATGGAAACAATACTGATGCCAAAGTGTAGGAGTAATATCTTCATACATTGCACATTACATTGCATAATAAATTACAGGTATTGTGTGCTTTGTACCGCCTACAAACCTATTGACATCAATGTTAAACATCATCTGCTTAACCTTTATCCAGCTATGTTTGGGTCGGCTTCCAGTCTAACCGGATGCAGCTGAGCACCAGAATTATACATGGAACGACTGCCTTATCTGACCTCCACAACCCAGTTAGTACTGGGTAATACGATATCCCTTGGTAATTGACTGGTTGTCCAACTTTCGGGATACTGACGACCTGCAACGACTGTCAAAGATCTAAAAATGACAGCTGGGAACCGTAATCACTACTTGAACTAAATGTCGACCCGAGCTGCTTTTATTATTTAGCCACGACCTACTCTCTTGACCTCATCATTTGCCTAGCCTTTTCCCAAACTATCTTGGGGTCGGCTTCCAGTTTAACCGGATCCAGCTGAGTACCAGTATTTTACATGAAGCCACTGCCTATCTGAGCTCCACAACCCAGTAACTGGTGAATACGATACGCCTTGTTAAGACTGTATATCAGACATGTTTTGGCTTCTGACTACTCATATCGACTGTCAAATATTTACAAATGACAGCCGGGACCAACGGCTTAACGTGCTTTCCGAGGCACGGAGGAAACTCGGTATGTACTTATGGTCACCCATCCACGGACCAACTACGGTAAGCACAGCTATACCTTAAGGATCGATCCGTGCGGCTGTTATTATTTAGCCACGAGCTCCTAATGTTAAACAATTTTGACAACAATGTGAAAAAAAAAAACTTTAAAAAATACTATAGTCATTTTATTATTGGTTTTATGATGCAATAACCACCAGAAAAAGCGGTGTAGCGGTTCAGTCAGTGAATTTAATTGAAATACATACATAATTAGCTTTACAATAAGATCATGAAAATGAGTTCATTTATTGTTGACTAAATACTCATTTTATGAAATCTCATAGTACTCAATACTGAGTGTAGTAAGTAGTATTGGTGGCTTCACTTTAGGCCCTATCAGAATATCAGTGCTGTGACTTGCACCATGAGATTGGCGCCTTTTGACCTCGTACAGGACCATTATCATCATCCTGTCTTTGTCCCATTTTATTTGGGGTCGTTTTGTCAAGCCTCATACAAGACCAGTCTTATTTTTAATTTTTTCTTATAACAATTTTGTTTAATCATTTTGTTTTGTCCTTTGCGAGACTAATAAACACTTTTTCTTTCATTATTTTTATAGCAACACATTCCCAAGCTGAATCCGTCTGTGAACTCCAGCTAAAGCTTCCAAATTCAAAACTACACACGAAACAGAATAAAATAAATCGTATATCTTAAGTAGAGTAACTTTCCCAGTGCAATGCTCCCTTGGCAGATTTATAGCCGGAACATTGAATACGTGTGCTCCTAATCTTACGGGAGGAGGTTACATTCATTGTCTATGGGGTCGGTGCTGGTTTGTTCTCTTAGCAAAAGATGGCGGGTTTTGAATTTTTGGGGTAAAAATTTTGGAACAGGTTAGAAACTGTGTAGGTACTGGGTTTAAAAAAAAAAAAAGAATTATATCCACTCATTAAAAGACGCACAGCCGTTTCTAGAAGAATAGGGGTGAAGACAGGGTAAAGAAAACAAAATTCTATTTTGTCCGTCAGACAGGTAATACAAAAATTAGACACGTGTTTTTTGTTTTATCATAATATCAAAAAATTACTTAGTTAAAACTCATTAAAGTTGGAGAGTGGGGGCTCACTACGTCACAAGTAGGTATAAAAATTACCTACACGTGACGTCATGCGCCATTTCAACTCAATATATCTCCGTAATTTTATGAACACGTGAAAAAAGAAAAAATACGTGTCCAATACTTTTCAATAATCTACCCGACAGACAAAGAAAAAAAATGTGATCATCCCATAATAAGTAAGTAACATTTTATAACGAAAGTTATCATTACAGATTTAAAAATAAAGGAAATGAAAGTTTGTATGGAAATCATAGCGGTTTATGTATGAATAAAATTATAAGTTGACATAACAATTCTATTAAAGCTTAAGCTGGAATTTCTACACAAATTGCCGTAATTTTTAGCGTCATTAATTCAATCAAACGTGTAAAAAGCCCCTTAACGAAGCCATACATGGAAACCTTCTTGTTACGGAGATTTGAAGGGCTTGAACCTTCAATATCTCCGAAAATAAATTTCAATTTCAATAATTTCCAATTTCTTCATACTATAAAAAAAAGCAAGTTTTAAATGTTAAAACTTTACTTTCATATACCTCCATGAACCATGTACTACAATTTAATGCATCGATCAGCACAATGTTTTGTATGCGTTACATTGAGTCCTACCATAAAACGTGATATTTCACCCAAAAATAAAAAGTAATTTCAACAATTTTACTCTGTATGATATACAGAAATCACTATACAGAGTATAATATAATATATACAGAGTATAATATACAGAATTCACGGCTTCGAGAAGGGTCTGCATGTTTTAAACATCTTGTATGTTCTTGCCAGTTCATCTCGCCTATTTAACCGACTTCTAAAAAAGGTTATGCATTCGGCCAGCATCATTTTTCTTTTTTTTCACCTGATTACACCGATTCCTCCGTGATTACTGGTCTGATTTAAGTGATTTTTTATTTATTTGGTAGAGAAAGTTCGCGCGATGTTTTCATATTAATTTTATTCACTTTGCTTCAGTAACTATTTTATAATTTATTCTCTATAATATGTATCTTCTTCTTCATCTATATCTAGTTATAATGTAAAATTGATACTTGCCAACTATTTTTGAGAGATACTAGGTACAAATAGAAAGTAAAGTTATTTTACTCTTATTTTGAATGCGTTTTCAAGAACCTAATCCCAAGCATCTAGGAAGATGTCTAAATCCCCGTCAAAATGTCTCCAAAACAAAGCCACTCCTCCAAAACACAATAGCAAACGTTCGTCAAATCGCGTTGTCTAGCACAATTTGGGTATCAGCACAATAGCGTTAACTCGCTTCGTCGAGCGCAAGACGCCAATCAACGTAATTTGATTCTTACCCCCCGGGCAATGGCGGGTGTCGCTATATGTATGTATGTGTAGCTATGGTATATCTCCTGAGTAAATAATTTTAGGGGCGAGTGTAAAATATTATGGTGTTTGAGATTGAGAGATTTGTCAGGTTTTGGAGTGAAGTGAACATTTTCGAAAAATAGTGTTACAGCTAAATTAGACCGATTATAAAATATCGATCTTTTTTTTAAAAGACATTTCGAAAATGTTTTTAATAACTTTTTAGACCTATTTATCCTGCTTATGCGTATTAAGTTTCATTAAAATCGGTTCAGTCTTAAGATGATAACTGCACAAGATTCATGTTTGGTGCGTGTCTAAAATCTCACATCTTGTATTTTATTTTTTGGAACGAAGTTCCTTTTCGCGCGTTGTGAAAGGGGGCTAGACGGAAAAAAATCTTACGAAAAGTTGTCACGACACTTTTTGCTATAGTAAGCTATTGTAAGCTTTATTTCTTTAACATAAAGTTGAAATTTCCTTAAATTACGTACAATTGGGGTGTGTAAGGATAGATTTATTTTGAGTGACCGAACTACAAAGTACAAATTCGGTTGTGCAGTTAAGTAAGACGTATTGCTTCGAATTAAGGATTAATCTTCCTTAAATTAAATATTTTATTTTTCGCACACTAACTTAAATCTAAAATGTATTGATATTATGTACGTGAAAGGAACTTCGTTCCATCCGGGTGTCCCTTGACACCTCTCAAGTTTTTTTCTACATATTTTTTACCCTTAGACAAATCTTCACTTACCTAACAATTTAACAGACCATGGTCCTCAAAACCCCGTAACATACGATTTCAATGTTCCACTTTACTTTTATGGGGCACCCCATCAAAATAATAGGGTCGATCATATCACCGGCATGTGGAGTCCTTGTCGACCCTAATTTAGTACCAAATTGATCCTATTATTGTTGTTATTTTGGCACTTTCGCGCTTGGGCAAGTGACAATAGGGGTGCGGACTGGGTAAAGAAAACGTCTTTCTATTTAGTCCGTCAGACAGGTAATACAAAAATATTAGACACGTATTTTTTGTTTTATCAAAATATCAAAAAATTACTTAGTTAAAACTCATTAAAGTTGGAGAGTGGGGGCTCACTACGTCACAAGTAGGTATAAAACTTACCTACATGTGACGTCATGCGCCATTTCAACTCAATATATCTCCGTAATTTTTTGACCACGTGAAAAAAGAAAAAATATGTGTCAAATACTTTTCAATAAACTACCCGACAGACAAAGAAAAAAAAATGTGATCATCCCCTATTATTATTGTGGGGTTTGGATGAAAAAGTAAGCGTTTTTTTTGTTTTTTTTTTTTTTTTTAAATAAAGATTTAAGAGTATTGATTTGTCTAAATCACCTGCCTAGCCTTCTACCAACTATGGTGGAGCTTCCAGTCTAATCGGAGTCAGCTGAATACCAGTATTTCAGATGGAGCGGCCGCCTATCTGACCTTCACAACCCTAGTTAGTATTGGATAATACGATACCCCTTGGTAAGACTGGTTGTCAGACTTTCGGGCCACTGACTACCTGTAACGACTGTCAATGATCTAAAAGTGTTAGCCGGGACCAACGGCTTAACGTGCTTTCCGAGGCATGGCAAAGTCTGAATTGTCTTCATATCATTTAGAAAGTACTTACAATTGCAATAATCACAGTTGTATTGTAATTTTATTCAAGACTAATTAATCCAATTCCTCTTCCCACCCCCCAAATTAAAACAAACATAAATAAAATTAATTGCAACAAACTTATCATATGTCACCACTTATTTTTCCATTACTAAACACTGACCCTTATCTTTAACGAGATAAAGTTAATTTTACCGTGACAAGATTTAACTTAAACTACCCCAATGTTACTTCAAGGAATTTTGAATCCTATTTGGGAAACTTTAAGGTTGAATTTATATTAGCAACGTTGAACTAAGGGTGAATATATGGGGTGATTATAATTAGTTCTATTGTAATTTAATTTGTTTATTTTTATACTCACAATCACAAATGGTGATATTTTGGTGATTGTTAATCTGGTGATTACTGATTTAAATGTGTTGAGTTTTAAATTGTTAGTGGGGTGATAATTATTTTGTTTATAGCTTAGAGGCAGAGGAAATAATTTTCACACTCTGTCATTTCATTCAGTCAAAATTTGTCACCATCTAGTTTTAAAAACTCGAACTTAAAGCATTTATTTCAATTAGACCATTACAGACATTTTTGAAAGTCAAAAAAACTAAAAAAAAAACTTTTTTTTGCCATTTAATGTCAAACACACAAATATCTAAATATATTTATTTATGCATTATATTTATATTATACATGTATACACCGTCTAAATCTCCTCATCACGAAGCCGTCAACCAAGCATTCTGTACATGAAACTAAGCAACTTCACGCAAAAATTATTGCTGGGAAACGACTTTTTATTGGGGGGTGTAAAATCATGTTTTGTGGTAGAACTCAATGTGACGCACTCAAAACATTGTGATGATGGACGGATTAAATAGTACGGGGGTCGTGGAGGTGTTTAAAGTAAAAATCTTTTTTTCTTTATTTATTTAGAGAGGGTTTTAATCTAGACCGATTATGCCACCCTCATTGTTACAAGTTAACTTATAATACTAAACAAAAAATCAAAATCACCTTAAACTACTTCTGCGATTAATGCCACAAGCTACAAGCCTATACAGCATCCTGGCTGCTTCTGAAGCGGGGGCAGCCAGGACGCTGTTACACACCCCAGTCTCGCAAATATTATCATATACAATTAACAGCTCTTTTCTCTCCAGCTCGTTCCGAACACACTCCATGATAATATGGTAAACATCTTCAATCACGTTGCATTCTACACAATTTGGCGACTCAACTTTACCCATTAAGAATGCGAATTTGTTTAAGGGTATGTGTCCGGAACGAAGTCGAAGAGCTATAATTATTGTCTGCCTTCCCATATTGGCACTGTCTATCCACGTTCTTTTAGACACAGTTGGTTGAATAGTGGCGTACCATATACCTTTACTGCGGCTCCTTTCATTAAAATATTCTTGCCAGTTATTATAGCACATGTGTTTTATTCTAAAATAAAGCTCGGTATAATAAGGCACACACGAATATTGTTCGCCGTCGTCTGATGCTTCCTTAGCAAGCTGGTCGACCGTTTCATTACCTTGAATACCAATATGAGAAGGCACCCATTGTATAATCACATTTTTATTGTTACTCTTCAGCTTACAGATCAGTTCCAATATCTCATAGGCAATGGGTATCCCATTTTTGGGTGAGGTGCATTTTCTTAATAACTGTAAAGCACTACGACAATCACTTACAATCAAAAACCTAGAACATGCAATTGAGTCACTATATGACAAAGCCTCCAAGATTGCTATTAATTCAGCATGCATTATTGAGATCACAGAATCAACTTTTAGTTTGATCGAGGCGTTTGTTACTGAGTCAAAGAACGCCAAGCCGATTTCATTATTAGTTATTGACGCATCGGTATAAATTGTATAATAATCAGTATAGTTTAATTGTAAATATCTTTCGCAAATAATTTTTAACTGACACGGATCGTAATCTTTTTTGGCCTGGTCAATACCCTCAATCGTTGGAATTATACTGCTGTCTAAATCCACGTTGCTGACCCATGTGGGTAAGCTAAACATTTCTAAGTTATCACTACAGAAGATACGTTCGTGTTTTAGTGAGTCATGTATCGAGACTAAAACCGGTTTTTGTTTGTATCTCCAGTAGCGCCGCGAGCTCAGTGCCGACAGATTTTCGATTATATCAATAGTGACATTATTTTTAAACGATTTGCATTTTAGCCAAAATTTACTTCCCAGATACTGCCGACGGATATGCAGGGGCGCAATACACAATTCATTTTCCATGATATGTATAGGTGTGCTTTTAATAAACCCACCTATTGTACGTAAACATAGGTTCTGTATTCTCCCCAGTTTAAGTAAGTTTGTGCGACTGCCATTACCATAAAGAACACTACCATAATCCAATCGACTTCTTACGGTAGCTATGTATACGCGCCTAAGTTGTGTAGGGTGAATTCCCCACCCAGAACCTGCCAGCATTTTAAAGATATTAATAAACTTGAGGAGTTTTTCTCTTAATTCATTTATGTGCTTCCTCCAGTTTAGTCTAAAGTCAAACCATAGTCCCAAATACTTTATATTATCAACTACTTCCAAGGGTGACTCATTAACATAAAGACTAACATTTTCTCTTTTATATCCTCTTTTGAACACGCATACTTTGCTTTTCGACGGAGATATGTCCAGACCTAAACCTACAATGATATTATTAAATTTATTCAAAGCCGTTTGTAACTTTAGCGAACCCGAGTGGCAGTTATGGCATGTAGTATACAAGACGAAATCATCTGCATATTGAGCTACATGAACTTCATTTATAGTTTTACAAATAGGGATTGTAGCCACGTTAAACAATAATGGTGATAGGGGATCACCTTGAGCCAGGCCACGCCCTGTGTTTCTGTTAATTGAAACCTTATCATCCAAACAAATACTCAATCGCCTGTCTTGGAGAAAGTTCCACAAATATAAACATATATGTGAACCAATCTGTAATGATTCATTAATGTACTGCAGTAGGGGAATAATCTCGATGTTATTATACGCATTTTGTATATCAATGAAGCAACCTATTGTGTAATGGCCCTCCGAAAAACCGGTCTGTATTCTGGAAGTTAGGTTGGAAAGACTATCTAAACTAGAACGGCATTTTCTAAAACCCACCGTGCAATCAGAGAATATTTTATTATATTCTAAGTACCATTCAATTCTGTTCAGTAACATATAGTGAAACGTCTTACAAATACAGGAAATCATCGAAATAGGTCGAAAACTTACTGATTCCGAGGGATTTTGAGTATGTTTAGGTATAGGTACAATATTTATTTGTCGCCACTGTCTAGGGACAAACCCGTGGAGGAAACATCGGTTGAATAACGTTAGTAGAACATTTTTGGCATTGTCGGGTAGATGCCAAATCATACTATATGATATTTTGTCTTCGCCGGGCGTGTTGTTCCTAAGTTTTATTGACCTTAAAAGTTCTTGTTTAGAAAAGGGCGCTTCAAGCTTAGGGTTACATGACGTAAAATGAGGGGTAGCCGATGCCACAAAATCTGGCGTCAAAGACGTGAGAAGATTCTCGGCGTTACTTTTATTAATGTAGGTTCTACGGGAGGCGTATCCTTTCATCCAACGTAGTTTATGCCACATTTCTGAAGCATTAATCTGGTGATCTAAACTCGAGCAAAATTTACGAAAGGATGAACGCCTAGCTGAGCTAATTTGTTTTTCTGACTCATTGATTCTCATTTTTAATTCGTCATAGTTCGCGGCAATAGGATTACGACGGAAGCTAGCGAGTGCGCAACGGCGTACCGCTACTGATTTGGATAATGAAGGGTTCCAATATGGTTTCGGACGAAAGTTGGAGGTAGGCCCACTATATATTTTATAGTATGGAATGTTTGTATCTGCCGCTGTGTTAATGAGTTTTTCAAATGAGTCATATGACACTTGTAGATCATCTGAGTGTGTGAAGTGATCAAATAAAGTCTGTGCCGTCTCTGTGTATAACTTCCAGTCGGCAGCTTTATAGTTACGTCGTTTCGATTGACATCGTCGTGATTCTGAACCCAAAGCGTACCCAATTTTTATCATTAAATGATCGCTGCCTAATGATTCGTTTAACACCTTCCAGTCAAATTTAATAGCTACATCTGATGATGCCAGAGATAAGTCTGGTGAGGATTTTTGAACCACATCATTTACTAATCTTATTCTTGTTGGATTTCCGTCATTTAATACTATAAAATTATTGTCTGACAAAGCATCGAATATTTGACTGCCGCGATGGTCTGTTTTATAAGACCAGTTACTATGGTGTCCGTTAACATCGCCCAGTATTAGAGTGTTATTGTTGTCTTGAGCTAAAATAAAGTCCCAGTCGCTTGTTTCAGTCGACACCGAAGAAGGACAATAAATGGCTATAATGGTTTTGATGTCGTTACAATTAAACAATTTAATTTTAAGTACTTGTATCCCCGAATTTTGGCAATTAACTACACTAATACTAGAATTTAAGGAATTATGAACTACCAATGCTACCCCTCCATAGCCATCGGATCGGTCGTTGCGGTAAACATTATAATTCTTCAATCGAAGTTCGGAGTCGGGATTTAACCAAGTTTCACTAAGGGCAGCAACGTGGATTTTTTCCATTATGAGTAGGTTTTCAAAACTAAGCAATTTAGGTTTAAGACTCTGACAGTTCCACTGAATAATATTTATGCACTTATCTTTAAGTTGACGATTCATTATCTGCGGCCAGCGAAAAATCGAATAAACTCTTACATAATGACCACTGTGATATATTCCCTACTACCCAAATAATAAGCCACTCAATACATAGTTTAACAATATTTTGAATTTTACCAGAAAATGTGTCTCGTTTGCTGAAGATAACTTGTTTAATTTTACCAACTAGTTCACTTATTGTTACATTACTATCCGGGGACCGTTTTGCGGACGGCTTCCTGTGTTTACTGGTATTTTCTGCATCGCTACCTTCAGATTCGCCGTCGGAGCGAGTAAATTCCCAATTTTTAAAATTAAATTTGTTTTCCGTATTTTCCGACTTGGTTATTCGTTTTTTCTTAGTAGCACTCTTCGGTTTACATTGCTGCACCTGGACTGCAACTTCTTCCATGACATCAACGAAATTGGGGGTTACCGGGTATTTTTGTAGTGGTTTATCTGTTGATGTTTGTGTCGGTACACGGGTTGTTGGGGGTGGTGAGTCAGTTTGGGACTCTGTAGGGTACATTGTCAGAGCCTTACGATACGTACAGTTGAACTCGGACATGATTAGACGGATTTTCCTTTCTTTCATATAGGCGGGGCATTCCTTGGACAGCGCCATGTGTTCTCCAGAGCAGTTAGGGCACTTCAGCTTCTCCGTATCACAATTTGGGTGATTTCCACTACATTTCGGACACACTACCTTGCTAACACATTTTTTTGTGGGGTGGCCTAGTTTCCAGCAGCGGGAACATTGAGTCACTGGGAACACATATTTCTCAACGTTGATTTTGAGGTTGCCCACAAAAACGTATGCCGGCAGAAATTGACCCTTAAAACACAATCGGACCGTTTCGCATGGTATCCATCCATCACCATTTTCGTGTCGCCGGTTAAGACGTTTCAGAGAAACTAGTTCCGCAGGGCTTGGACACACAATATCTTCAAGTATTTGGTCCTCACTCAGATCCAGATCGACGTTTTTCATTATCCCGTAAGAGTGTCCAACTTCCATGGATTTAAAAGTTCTCCATCCCAAAGATAAGAATTTACCACCATTCATGAATTTCTCAGCACTTAAATCATTGTTAAATTCTATTCTCATTCTGTATGGGTTTATGTATCTAATTTTTATTGTATCACATATGCCCTCCTCCTTAAATAGCTTTGCTAAACTAAACTGTTTAGGCAACTTTTCTGTGCTCGATACGTAGACCTCAATTTTATTTGTTTCATCTTTGGGTTTTTTCTCTTTCCGACCGACCACAGTCCACTCCATATCGTCTTCTTCTCGCCCGCGTTTATTAGGTATCGAAACTTCAAACTCCTTTGTTTGTACATCTATTATGTTTTGTTCTTGTGTATTGCTACATTGGGATACGTCTAACAACATGTTGTCTTCTCCAAAGTTACAGTCGCTTGTATTTGAATGCGGTTCTTCCCTCTTGCTATCAGACATCATACAAACAGATCATTTGTCGGTTATTAAGAAAGCGCAACGAGCGCCACGCGCGGTGCGCGTGCCCGCTATATCGTATTGTGCACGGAAAGATTGTTCGTTAACAAAACGACGCGAACACATTCACTCCGTACGAGTGACGCCTCGGTACTGAAGTAAAAATCTTACATTAAAAACTTGTATTTAAAAAAATACTTGTCAAAAAGTTGGAACTTTGACCCCTAATATCTCCGTAACCAGAAGGTTCCCAGGTATGGTGTAGAACAAAAAAATGATCGCAATGACAGGGAGAACCAGTGCCTTTCGGCTTCGTTAAGAGGTGTTTTACACCCTTTATGTACACATACTCGTATGTAGTAGATAACTTTACTTTTGTTTTTTTAAATTTTTGTGTAGTAATACACCACTGACTACCCCCTTTTTTATTTCAATTCCATAATGTCCATCCAAAGGTTTTCTGGAAGATATCGCTATAAGCGATAAGAGCGCCGTTGTAACCATAAGATTAGCAGTTTTGTAAACCAGTATTGTAACGTTATGTTTGATTTTTGGTGTACAATGAAGTTTTATTCTATTCTATTCTATTCTTACAGGTAGTTTGGCTAAATTCGGTGTTAGGAGTCCTAAGTTTCATGCAACCGGGAATGGATAAACCCAAGTTCACTTCAGTTTAATTTCTCTTGATTTTTAGGGACTCGTTGCTGAAAAGGAAAAAGGAACCCTTATACGACGACGACTTTGTTGTCCGTCTGTCTGTGAAGACCCTTTTTCTCAGGAACGTGTAGAGGTATCAAGTTGAATTTATATAAAACTAGCTGTCCCGCGCAACTTCGTCTGCGTCTCATTTTCCCCGTTTTCGCAACATTTTTCATTGCTGCTCCGCTCCTATTGGTCGTAGCGTGATGATATATAGCCTATGTCCTTCCCCAGGTTGTAATCTATCTTCTTGCCAAATTTCATTAAGATCCGATCAGCGGTTTAGCCGTGAAAAGGTAACAAACAAACAAACATACAAACAAACAAACAAACAGAGTGACATTCGCATTTATAATATTAGTATGGATACATATCAAAATACTCGGGTCTCTTTCAGTTGTGAAATAACTTGTAAGTTAACACGATCAAAAGATATGACTTTCACCTTTATGTCAAAATTTTGTGATTTCTCAAGGGAATCAAAACCTGTAGGAAACAGTTTTCCGTTGATTATGTTCAGTTATGTTTTAAGTCCCATGTATTAGGGGGCAATCCTATTGCCATCAACCGTTCAAAAATCCAGACTCTTTGCTGCTGCAGAGAATATTTCTGATGGAAAAACCCAATAACACTTTGCTTGACCTGGGAATCGAATTCAGGACCTCATGCTCAACAATCGCGCTTGTAACCACTAGACCAGCGAAGCAGTCAGTCAGTTTGATTGTAACCCCAAAAAGGTAAGAATAAGACATCAAGATATACACTCTGTTTTTTTTTTTATGTCCCATAACTCTAGGGTTATATTCTGTAGGTAAAAATAATACTAAAACTCCTAGAATAGGTGGTCCAAAAATGCATAGTTTCCGAGATATCGTCAATCATAATTAAATTAGGTCAAAAATTGTCACCAGTATGACGAATCTTTACTTTTGCGAGGTTGCCAAACTTCGCAGTAGTGAAGTGAAATAGTAGTAGTTTCATTGAAAAATACGAGTAATTCTTTTTATTCATATTTAAAGCTAATAAAAATTCATTAAAAAAAAAACAAAAAAGTATGATTGAAACATAATTCTTAAGCCAGTTGATTCTTTGATTCGGTCTCAATCATATCGTAGAGTTATAGGATATAAAAAAAAACAGGTTGTAAATTACATTTCAAATACATAAAGACGTCTTTAAATCAATTCACAACCTTTTACAACGTCTCAAAACACACAATAAACCATAAAAAAGAACCTATCAAAAAATCAAAGACCACATAAAATAATTTACATGATATAAAAACTGCTCTAACAAAAGGTTTTCTCAAGAGTAGGTTACGACGCTACTGCGCAGGCGCGAAGTGGCCACGCCTACTTAATATCCACCCTCTGTATGTTAATGCAAAAATGTAGCATTGTCCTTTCTTAAAAAATAGGGGTAAGTTGAAATAAAATTTAAAAAAAAATATGTAGAAAAAAATATTATGGATTTTAAAAGTGATTTTCAGAGGCCTGAATAATTGTTAAGCTCTAGACAGACGGACTGCATTTTAACTGCACTCCGTCTGAAACCTACGACAATCTGTCAAATTTCTTTAATAGATTTTCAACTTTATGATTAAAGAATTAGGTTCAAGGTTGTTTGAAATTTACAGACGGAGTGCAGTTGAAATGCATCTGACAGAGCCTTACATTTCAGGGCCTCTTTCGCATTTATTCAGCACTAGCTGTCCCGCGCAACTTCGTCTGCGTCACATTTTCTCCGTTTTCGCAACATTTTTCATTGCTGCTCCGCTCCTATTGATCGTAGCGTAATGATATATAGCCTATGTCCTTCCCCGGGTTAAAATCTATCTTCTTGCCAAATTTCACTAAGAACCGATCAGCCGTTTAGTCATGAAAAGGTAACAAACAAACAAACATACAAACAAACAAACAAACAGAGTGACATTCGCATTTATAATATTAGTATGGAATAGTATGGAATTAGTATGGATACATAACAACAAAGTTATTTCAGCTTTCGGCCATTCCATTTCAATAACTACAAAATCTCGTTACCTACTAACATTATGCAAACCTTACAGTTAAAACCCTGCTCCAATACGCCGACTATCAAAAGACCCGTCTAAATAGATTCTTTACTGAAATTGTGAATTTTACCCCAGAGCCGCTCGACTGGTTGTGCTAGAGATGTGAATAAACTTGTGTCGATAACACAGATTTTTTGAAAAATCTCATTTATGTAGTTTTGAGTATTAATGTTGATGGGTATAAGAGTAGAGGAAGACCAAAGAAACGATGGATGGACTGTGTGAAGGATGATATGACAAGAAAGGAGGTGTCTGATGAGATGACGAGTAATAGAGAAGTATGGAAGAAGAAGACATGCTGCTGCCGACTCCTAATAAATTGGGGTAAGGGCAAGAGAATGATGATAATGTAAAAACGAAAAACCGGTTAGTGCGAGTCGGACTCGCGCACGAAGGGTTCCGTGACATTATTTATAAAAACGAGCAAAAAAATCACCTTTAAGAATGGGTTTTTAGTATTTTTTGTTATAGCGGCAACAGAAATACATAATCTGTAGAAATTTCAACTGGCTATAAGTATCATGGTTCATGAGATACAGCCTGGTGACAGACGGACGGATGGACAGCGAAGTCTCAGTAATAGGGTCCCGTTTGAACCTTTATGAAATATGATTTAATTTAAATATATAAATTAATTATGATTTTTGAAATATGGCAATATTTGTTAATAGAGTAGTAAAAACTAAGGTCAGGTATATCGTCGCAGCTACGGTACGCTACTTTCCAGTATAGCCTGTCCGTTTATCTAGAAAGGGTGTAAAATTGTTTGACAGGTCTGATTAAATTGTGATAAAGGCAGGGCGAAAGAATGATAATATGATGCTGATAGCGATGGTGATATTTAAAGTACTGAACCCGAAGCTAGCTTAATTGAAAAGTGTGTTACAACACTTTACAACCGAGTTGCATTATAGACGTATTAGCAAGGCGAGGTTTGCGTAAAATAACAAAAACGTATATGTAGGTGTACGGTGCAAACATAATGAGGTTTTATTTTGTTTGTTTTGTGGGTATAAAAACGTGATTTGCTGCTGTATATAATTAAAATGTTTATAGATGTCATAATGCAAATAGAAAGCCTCGAGAGGCCAGAATGTTTTAACATAAATTGTTATTGATTAAAATTTTAAGTACTAGAGGCTATGTTAGTCAAGGCAATTTTTTCGTTTAAGAGCGTTTATTCCTTACCGCTTTTCATACAAACTTTCAAGTAGTTTTTTTCCGAAATGACTGAACCGATTTAAGTTTGTATGAAATGTCGTAAGGCGTAAACGCTCTTAAACGAATAAAATAACTATTGAAAACAAAATCTATCGATAGGCCCACATATCGATACCGTCCTCGTCCCTCACACGGGGATCTAATTTGGCAAGGGCTGAGCTTTGTTTGTGAGAACAAATTGGTGCCAGATAATTGGCTTAACCCCCCCTCCCCGGGGGAATGGGGGAGGGTACTGAGTGGCGGCGAGGGACACGCTTGTGATGATTAGTTGGGTGTTTTAAAAGATATTTAAGTTTAAATGTAATCTTCGTTAGATTTTTGGGGGTAGAAAAGTAGGTAAGGTATACGAGTAGTGTAAGACCAAAGAATCGTATGTAGACTGTGTGAAGGATGATATGGTTAAAAATAGTGCGTGGAGTCCCTCCGCGCGGAACAAGTGAAACTTCGTGATACTACACGCATGCGTTCGAGTACCACGCATGCGTTCGAGTACCACGCATGCGTTCGAGTACCACGCATTCAATCTCGCTCCGTCTCTTTCTATTTCCCCTCCATGGTAGCGTTAAACGTTTAAGGCAATTTTTTTGGAAGTCGCATAAGAAGTTTCACTTCATAAAGAGGTGTCTGCTGACATGAGGAGTATATTAGAGAAGTATGGAAGAAGAAGACATGCTGCGCCGACCCTAAATAAATTGGGAAAAGGGCAAGACAGTGCTGATGATGAGAAAAACAGGCCTAAGTGCTTAAGACCCCAACTATATTACAGCCGGCTTCAATCTTACTTGGTATTAGACAGAGTGATGGGTCTAGATCGTACAGTGCTCTCCGCGTTCAGTATAATAACGCGTTTAGGATGCTGGTGGGGCTGCCCCGTTACTGTAGTGCGTCGGGGATGTTCGCAGATGCGCATGTGGATTGTTTTTACACGATATTGCGTAAAAGGTGCGCGGTGCGTTGGGTGTGGGGCAGCACCAACAGTATCCTAAGCGTGATAGCAAGTCGCCTAGACTCTGTTTATGTGGGTCATTGTTGTGCGATTTCTCATGGGTTGGCGCAGCGGTGATCCATTGTGTTGTTTGTTTTATTAGTGCTTACTAACATATATAGTCTTAAGTTTTACAAACAGTTTTTGAGGTTCTCTATGAGAGGTGGTCTGTAATCCACCACGCGGGCCCAGTGCGGGTTGGTAGATGTCACATATATTCGAATTTTTTTTAGTTCTTTTTCTGAAGTGACGTGCGATGGAGAGGAGTATGTTCAGCAGTGGACTGCTGGAGGCTGACGATGAAGCAGGCCTTACGCAACGCGTGCTTTATTAGCGTTGCTATTCGTTGGTGAAATTCGCGCTACTTGATGTTAGGTTGTAATCAGTATTCTGATCTCTCTCAGGCATGTTGGTTTTCTCACGATATGTTCCATCACCGATGCAAGTGATAATTATACAATACGCATATGAATCAGAAAAATCAGAGGTGCGTGTCTTGGGTTGGAACTTTAGACCATTAGACTTGGTAGTCCGACGGTAACACACTAGGCTATCACTGCTGATCCCTACGGCTAATTTAAGTGCAATATTGTGTCTTACCTGAAGAAAATTACGAAGAGAATAAAACACAAAATGCTCGCTACAAGTGGAACCGCACACCATCAACAAATTACGTTCTAGCGGAGTACCAGGGACTTTTTTGATTTTTAAATAAACTTCTAAAGCGGCCATGTTAAGATTTATCTACTAATTGTATAATCACATAATCAGGGAGTTAATTAAACTATGCGTTGTGTACGCTGTGAGCGTTTATGTGATTATTTTATTTAATGGAGTTTTATGAGACGGATTTGCTTATTTAACTTGCTTTTAACGAAGAGAGGTGGAGCATTGAAGGAGCTTTTATACAGCCTATTTAATTTTATTGTAGTCCAATAGGAATTCTTTCTGCATTATAAGATTCAAAACCTCAAACAAGTGACATCTTTACAAATGAATAAAATTGAAGTGTCTGTTTTTAAACAGGTTTTTATTGAGTGCAACGGAAAGTATATATGTATGGCACTTATAATAGGGGTGAAGACTGGATAAAGAAAACGACATTCTATTTTGTCCGTCAGACAGGTAATACAAAATATTAGACACGTATTTTTTGTTTTCATTAAAATATCAAAAAATTACTTGGTAAAAACTCATTAAAGTTGGAGAGTGGGGGCTCACTACGTCACAAGTAGGTATAAAAATTACCTACATGTGACGTCATGCGCCATTTCAACTCAATATCCATACCACGTGAAAAAAGAAAAAATACGTGTCCAATACTTTTCAATAACCTACCCGACGGACAAAGAAAAAAAAATGTGATCATCCCCTTTTAAAATTCTTTTTTAGTGTTCCGTACCCAAAGGGTCAAACGGGAGCCTATTACTGAGACTTCGCTGTCTGTCCGTTTGTACCAGGCTGTATCTCATGAACCGTGATATAGTTAGCCAGTTGAAATTTCTACAGATTATATATAACAACAAATACTAAAATCAGAATAAAATAAATATTTAAGGGGGCTCCCATACAAAAAAGTGTTTTTTTTTGTACGGAACCCTTCGTTCGCGAGTCCGACTCGCACTTGGCCGTATTTTTTTTTTACTTTTGGAAATTTGGATCTCTTACCCCCCAATAACTCCGTAACTAGAAGGTATCCAGGTATGGTGTAGACGTCCACCAAAAAAATGATCTCAGTGACGATAACAGGGAGAATAAGTGCCTTTCGGGATTTTTAAGGCTACTCTAAGATCCATCATTAATTCATTTTTATATTATTGATTTGATTTTTGGGGATAAAATCAAATTTGTATCCCCACAAATCAAATCAAATCAAAATCATTTATTTCAAGTAGGCCAGTTACAGGCACTTTTGAACAGTCGAACAACAATAAAAATGAAGCTACAGTCGCAGTCACAAGGCATAATAACTGTGAAAGTACTGTAGTTGCCCATTCCAAAGCGTAGATCTCTATGGAGAAGAATGGGCAAGAAACTCCATGGGCACTCTTTAAAGTAAATAAAAAAAAATGTATTTTGTGCATTAAACGTGGGTAGGCGTATGTTATGAAGTTAGTTATAATTTATTATTTAAGTACGTAAAACCTAAAGAGCGTACCTAGCGGCTGCAATCACAAGCCTCTATTACCATATGACAAGTCTTGCAAATGACAGATTACCCTAAAAAATCACACATTACTGCTAAAAAGATAATAATCTATCTCAATTTATCTTTTCAACTAAAAAGGTTAGGGGTGACCCCAACTAAGTAGGGTGGGTAGTTTATTGCCGCCCCATATGTCGACTAGGGTAGCGGCACCTGTTAGCAATCACATAATTGAATGATTTTTATTGCTGGGCAAAGTTGGAATGTTGGACTAATCTTGCGTTAAATGTACGGTTTAAATTGTGGGGGCTGCCCAGTGTTGGGACTTGAATATTGTAATTGGAAATTCGTAATGGTGTGTTAGATTTAAAATATTTTTATGTGTGATTAAAATGTTATTCTCCGTTATGTTTATGATATACATGATTCCAGATATCGATCTTAAGAGGGGACTCTAGTGGGCCTTTTTCCATACAAACGTATTCCGCTGTTTTCTTCGTGGATAATGCGTCTGGACCAATGCTCTTTTTCCAAAAATCTAGGTCTTATTTAATACATGCCCCTATCATTTCCTTTTTTTTCAAAACATAATAACTTTAAGAATTATGACAATCCAAAAATCCGAAAAAAAGTTTTTACCGCTATGTTCAGACGACTATCAGACAAATTAGACAAGTTTTTAACAAAATAAATAAATAAAATGAAGCATAGATATACTTTTCCTCTAAATTTTGATATAAGAATTTAGAAGAATTTATTTAGATCAGTTTAGTTTTGAAGAAGAAAACAGCGCTATACTAAACGTCTTTTGGTCAAGATTTTTGTAGGTAAAATCAGCCTGAGGTGCAGTTGTCTCTTTCGCACTTTACGGGGGCTTGGTCGGGTGCAGCGCGACGGCAATAGTTTTTTCAAATACCTATTCTTCAAATTCCTTGGGGCTAAAATCCCCTCTTAAAACAAAAATCAGAACAGAATACTACATTTTTTTTGTTTTTACACCACAATTTTTTTTCCGACCAGTTTTTATCAAAAGGGGTTGGCACAAAGGGTAGGTGTCGTTCACAGGTGGCAATGTTGACGACAAATAGTGAGGGTAGTACGCAAACAGGGGTTGATTGACTATAGTGTAGTTAAGCTGACATGTCGGTAGGTTCGGATTTTGATGGGTTGGCAGGTTGGTATAAGAGAATAGGTTAGATCTAAGATGTGGTGCTGATGGTGGTGGCTGCGTTGAGTGTTTAATTGATATGTCTTGGAGAATGGCTTTTAGTATGTATTATACAAAATTTTGTTGGACTACTATTCTTTAGTTTATTCCTTCTTTAACATTTCTTTTATACAAGGTGTTGTTTTGCATCCTCGTCAAATTGAAGGAGGTAACTATGCTAATGGTTCTCGTCCCGAATCAATAATAAAATGGGTAAGTAATTTTTATTTTTTTTCTCATTTACGGAAATCGATAAGTGTGAATCACCCGTGTTTTAATCGCTGGCCGTCTGATTCTCGCCCTGTAACCGCGCTTCCACAAATACAAACAATTTCAAACGTTTATTCGATAATTTCTTATTCCCTAAACCACGTTAAGGGGGTTATTCTGAAATACTGTCAAACATAAACATCCAAAAAACTCGGCATTTATTAATAACTAGCGAGGTGCCGTAATTTTAATTGATTATTTATGTCTTGTGTGCCAACCTCCTGAATTTTGACGAGGTTGCAAAACAACATCTTGTATTTAACATATTTCTTTAAAAAAAAACATTTAAAAAATGTGTCAGGACCAGGTTTCAAGCTATCAGTGGTTAGGGCTCTAGAGACAGGAACCTCTTCACAATACGAGCCGTGTCAAAGAGTACCGCTTTCTGGATGAAACCCTTGATCCAGCTGCCTCGGGAGAGCCTGATAAAGTTTTTTTTTAAATAAAAAAAAGTTTCCCCAATCTAGGAATTTCTCCTGTATCGTGGGTGCGTTAACAAACATTTAAACTAACACACACAATCAGCCAGACCCGGAACAACTATCTGTAGGCCATACAAATATTTGTTCCGTGCGGGATCGAAACCGCGACACGCGGCGCAGCAGTCGATCGCTCAACCAATGCGCCAACCGTGCCATCATATATTAGTCATCAATAGTATGGCCATACTACTTGTATTATATAACAAGTCATGTCCTTAATGTCTCAATAGAAATCTACGTTTTGGAAAGGATAGTTTCTACTCTCGACTATACACGGTGTAAATCACCTCATCACGAAGCCGTCAACCAAGCATTCTGTACATGAAACTAAGTAACTTTACGCAAAAATTATTGCTGGGAAATGACTTTTTTTTGGGGGGTGTAAAATCATGTTTTGTCGTAGAACTCAATGTAACGCACTCAAAACATTGTGCTGATGGACGGATTGAATAGTACGGGGATCGTGGAAGTGTTGAAAGTAAAAATCGTACATTAAAAACTTGTATTTAAAAAAATACTTGTGAAAAAGTTGGAATTTTTACCCCTAATATCTCCGTAACTAGAAGGTTCCCAGTTATGGTGTAGAACAAAAAAATGATCGCACCAGTGCCTTTCGGCTTCGTTAAGAAGTGTTTTACACCCTTTATTACTACTACGATCATTGAGGTTGTTGGTTAATAATTGAAGTTGTAGTTCAGTTCCAACGTTGACCACGTGCAAAAAGATTCGTGTAAGTACTTCACTAATGCAAATTTTAGATACATGTAATTAAATCTAGGCGTGTATAACCGCGGAAACTTGTAAATGACCTTCAAATCCGTATCGTGTGGGAACGTTGTTTTTATTAGCTGTAAGTTTCCCGAACAGCATAAAATAAAAATTAAATTAATAATTTAAGGAACCCCTGACACAAAAAACCTTTAATAAATTAATCCAAGAGTCGTAGCGTCGGGGTCCGCTTTGTTTTGTGCTTGTGCTAAGCGGTCTACCTAGCGGTCCCCCGACGCTACATCTTCTTCAACAACAGTAGCTTCATCAACTAGAAAAGAGGTGATGATCTTCAAACGGCTGAGCGAATTTTCTCAAAACATAACTAAGAACACTCTTGATTAAAATACCTTTCAAAGGAAACCAATTTTATCAAAATCGGTTCACCCGTATAGGAGCTACGATGCCACAGACAGAGACACAGATACACGTCAAACTTATAACACCCCTCTTTTTTGGTCGGGGGTTAAAAATAAAAAATTACACCCACATTTTGCCAGTGTTATTGGGTTTTCCCATCAGGATCTCCTCAGCAGCCACGGAGTCTGGATTTGTGCCCGGTTGATGGCATTAGGGTTGACCCTATTACTCGTACATGGGACTTAAACATAACTGGCGAAACTGGCGTTACTGGTCATACTATAAGTTAATGTCCAATTCAGAGCAAAGACAATAGTACAACAATCCCAATATTATGCAAGCTATACTCCCGTCCCGATGTGTAATTAGGTACTAATTAACAATCAACAAACAAACTATCATGAATTATTATCACGCAATTATCATAGTTCCCAAATCATTAGCATAGGTACATGTAAATAAGCTGTTACGAAATTGAAATTCTGATCAAATAAATCGCTTAATAAAAACTGAAATTCAGTCTTTTGTCGTTTGTGTAATGAAGTTATTTTATCGTTTTTAGGGTTCCGTACTCAAACGGTTCCTCACAGGGCCTCAAAGGGTCAAACGGGACCCTATTACTGAGACTTCGCGTCCGTCTGTAACCAGGCTGTATCTCATCAATCGTGATAGTTAGCCAGTAGAAATTTCCACAGATTATGTATTTCTGTTGCTGCTATAACAACAAATACTAAAAACAGAATAAAATAAATATTTAAGGGGGCTCCCATAAAAAAAAAGGGATTTTTTTGCTCGTTTTTATAAATAATGGTACGGACTACGGAGCCCTTTGTGCGCGAGTCCGACTCGCACTTGGCCGGATTTTTACTCTCGGACACGAAAGACGGGACAAGGCGATGAAAATCGGAATCCAAAACTTGTTACTACTTAGTAACAAATCGTTCTGTCTAGTGTCATACGCTTGTCAGGTAACATTTGTGTATCAATATCGAAAATGATCAGAATCGAATTTTTTGAATGAAAATATTCCCAATGTCCACTCTTTACGTCTTTAAAATCTCTTTGCTCCGATAGAACATATATTTCTTATACAACGTGTTTTTTAATTTTTTTACTAGGTGGAACCTAAATCAGTGCCTAAACAAACGCACACTGTTAGATTTTCGTTTGTGTCGCGCTGAAATTCACACAGTAACATTTAGGATTTAGACATTCACTTAGGTATCCCTTAGTCTTCGTGAAAACGCATATAATTCATAGAAATGACTTCAAATATACCATTAAACACAAATGACGCCATAAAAATAAGTACCAGCTAATTTATTTAATTTTATTTACCCATAACTAATGTTACCCCCTGATAACTTTACCCCCCGCATAACACTATTTACCCTAGGGGTCGTTTAATACGGCTAATCATGTTTGACACATATGTCATCGTTTTTACAAAATAATCGATAAGAATTAGATTATGCGAGTGTTTTTTTTTTTGGGCTGGCAAGTGACGAAATTGGCATATGGTCCACCTGATGTTATGCAGTAATCTTAATCACTGCCATGGCAGGGATTCTCAGTTATTTTACACTTTAGGATCAGGAATATTTTTTATTATTGTTGAATTAAGTAAATTATATTGTTATAAATTGCATTGATATAAATTGAATTATAGTAATATTGTGTTTGTAATGTGTCTG
Source organism: Cerastis leucographa (assembly GCA_963082945.1). Taxonomy (NCBI): domain Eukaryota; kingdom Metazoa; phylum Arthropoda; class Insecta; order Lepidoptera; family Noctuidae; genus Cerastis; species Cerastis leucographa. The sequence goes on along the minus strand of OY720373.1, from coordinate 10,092,382 downwards.
CATGAGTGTATTTCTCTTATTTCTTTTATGAGTTAGGGATACTCGAATTAAAGTGTCTGTATTCACAAACTACATACATACACATTGATATAAAATAAAGTATGTACAAGTATAAAAATTACAGGGCATCAAAAAATTTGTTTATTTTATTTATTTATTAATTATATATACTTACTAATATTATAAAGCAGAAGAGTTTGTTTGTTTGTATGTTTGTTTGTTTGCTGGAACGCGCTAATCTCAGGAACTACAGATCTGATTTGAAAAATTCTTTCAGTGTTAGATAGCCCATTTATCGAGAAAGACTATAGGTTATATATCATCACGCTACGACCAATAGGAGCGGAGCAGCTATGAAAAATGTTGCTAAAACGGGGAAAATGTGACGCAGACGAAGTTGCGCTGGACAGCTAGTTAATTATAAGACCAACCCTAGTGGCTGTGTGAGCCAAAATCTTTAATTTGTATGACAAAGAAAAAAAAGAAACGGTGCTTCCTTTTTTGACAGTTGATAAAAACAATCTATCTAACTGCATTATAAGATAAAAATAATATTTGTTTCAACATCATTACTCCTTATCAATAGAATGACATGTTATTTGTCAAATAAGGTCTCTGATTGTGGAGATGAAGTGATAAGAATTGTATTTTTCTTATAAGTGTGACAATATGATTAATATACGTATGTTATTATAGTTTTATTCGTGGATATGCCTGTAGGAGTATTTTATTTTTATTATACAGTGTTATTTGTAAAACACCGACACTTTTGTTCAATGACTTTAAAAAAATTGTCATTGTTCGGTTCATCAGATTTTTATCCAAAAAAAAAATTGAAAGCTTTATATGTTACGACTATGCTCCCCTCGCTATTGCACTACCGCTTTCAACGCTCGAGCTATGAGGCAGACTTGAATATCATCATCTGCCTAGCCTTTTCCCATACTATCTTGGAGTCTACCGCATGCAGCTGAGTACCAGTATTTTACATGAAGCGACTACCTATCTGACCATCACAACCCAGTAACTGGGTAATACGATATCCCTTGGTACGACTGGATGTCAGAATTTTTTTGGCTTCTGAGTACTCATATCGACTGTCAAAGATTTACAAATGACGGCTGGGAGCAACGGCTTAACGTGCTTTCCGAGGCATGGAGGAAAGTCGGTATGTAATTATGGGCACCCATCCACAGGCCTCGGCTAGCTAGACTTAACCTTAAAGATCGACTCATGCGGCTGTTATTATTTAGCCACGAGCTAACGTAGTGAGGCAGACTTGACTATACAGTATGTTAGGTTAAACGGTATTCGATTCTCGTCCCAAATATAACCTATAACTTATATAGAAGAATTTTTAATGTTTTGTTTAGTGCCTAGATATTTTGGACTGTCCTAAGCCAGGTAAGTTTAAAGTATGAAGGGAAAATGGATTATAACTAAGAGTCATTGACCCGCTCACATGTTCTGCGATAGTATTAAGTCGCTAGCGCAAGGGTGTATACACGTTGCGTGACATTTGCGAAAATTTTGGTTTAGTTCTGTCTGTTATTTATCAGTGTTTTTTTTTTTTGTTTATATTTTTATTAGTATCATGTTAGCATGTACTATTATGGGTTAGAATATGTCCCTCGTTTAAACTAACATACTGTATAAGTACTTAAATTATATAGATAGACAGTCCAACTAACAAACCTATTATTAAAAAAAAATATAAGGACTGTATTACCGTTCCATCCCAGAGTTGATCGATGACATTTATCTTTGATAACAGATTAAGTCTAACTCGCCCACAGATCACACATTGTAAGTAATTCCATTTGTTGGCTGAATGATAAGATTGGCTAGATAGATGAATGGTGTGACTGTTACCTACTTACTCTTTGTTATCTGTTATCTTAAGTTTTCTATGAGTTTTTTTTAAAGTAGTGAAGCATTTTTAACCCCCCGACCAAAAAAGAAGGGTGTTATAAGTTTGACGAGTGTATCTGTGTGTCTGTCTATGGCATCGTAGCTCCTAAACGGATGAACCGATTATGATAAAATTGGTTTAGTTTGAATGGAATTTTAATCGAGAGTGTCCTTATTTATGTTGTGAGAAAATCTGCTCAGCCGTTTGAAGGTCATCACTTCTTTTCTAGGTGATGAAGGGATGTAAACAACTTCTACGGGTCTGTTCGTATTGAAATTTGGTATTTTTTTCATTTGACACCATGGGCATTGCCAGGGGCAACAACCTCCCCCCTAAAAGATCGGGTTTTCAGTAAATTTATAACTTTCCTTGTTTTAGTCAATTAGCAAGAAGAGGCGCAATACCAAGAAAAGTGGAAGGAATGGGGCTGTTAAGGCTAAGAAATGATAGTTCTAGTTTAATAAACATAAAATAAAAATTAAATTTAAAATTTGAAATAAAACTGACAATCGTTTCATATTTTTCACAAGTTCAAGTTTTACGCTTGTACACCCGTAGGTAATATTTTTCTACAGAAGGTTTTATCCCATTTTAGGGTCGGAACCCTGGAGATACCCAAATTGTCAAACGGAGCCCTATTACTAAGACTTTGTTGTCCGTCCGTCCGTCTGTCACCAGGCTGTATCTCATGAACCGTGATAGTTAGCCAGTTGAAATTTCTACAGATTATGTATTTCTGTTGCGGCTATAACAAAAAATACTAAAAACAGAATAAAATAAATATTTAAGGGGGCTCCCATACAAAGAAGATTTTCGCTTGTTTTTATAAATAATGGTACGGAACCCTTCGTGCGCGAGTCCGACTCGCATTTGGCTGGTTTTTTTTTATTGGGCAAATCCTTATGGACTCCGTTTGGGGTGAGTGGAGGGTTATATCGGAATCTAACCGACTAAAGCCCACAGTACCTGCCCCGGCACATGCTACTACCATGTGCCGGGGGCCCGGTAGTCACGAGTACATTCACACGTACCCCCGACAAGTGTCAGGGCCCCATCACCAAGTGTGGTCTATATAACGACCGCACGTTCTCCATAACGGATATTTCAAAATACACACAAAATCGTCACAAAAAATAACAATAATTCCACATACATAACCCCATACCTCCAAGTTCAGGTATCCTATGATAGAACATGCCGGTCCTGGCCAGCCACTCCAGCTGCATATGATGCAGGACCCTGTCCCCAGGGTGGTGGAACGCGGAAGGCATCGGAGCTCCCGGGGGCAGAGCCCCCGGTTGAGACAGCTGCGGGTAGTTGAATAGGGCTGCTGATTGCGCTGCGACCAGGGCTGGGTTTTGAGGGAGGAGGCCTGGTTTTGGGATTATGCCTGTGGAGGAGAAAAGGTGGTTTAGTTATTGTTAACTTGTATTAATGAGTAGAAATAAACAGCTCATCTGCTTAGACTTATTCCAAACTTGGTTGGGGTCGGTTTTCATTCTAACCAGATGAAGCTAAGTACCAGTATTTTACATGAAGTGACTGCCTATCTGACCTCCACAACCCAGTGACTGGGTAATACGATACCCCTTAGTAAGACTGATGTCAGACTTTCGGCTTCTAACTACTCGCAACGACTGTCAAAGATCTACAAATGTCAGCCGGGACCAACGGCTTATCGTGCTTTCCGAGGCACGGAGGCAATTCAGTATGTAATGATGGCCACTCATCTCCGACCAACTTCAGCAAGCACGGCTTAATCTTGAAGATGGAACCGTGCGGCTGTTATTATGTAGCCACGAGCTCCGTACTCCTCGCTCCACCGATTAATATTAAGGACAATTTTATGCGTGGTGCTTGGCAACTGGGCGCATCCCAGTTGTGAACGTCCCTTTATGCCTATTAGCCTTGTTTCGTTCTGTCTCCTGCTGATATGGAGGGAAGTGATAATTATGTTTTCCTACTCCTCCGCTATTCTTTGCTGATTAATTTCGTTGCGAGATCTAAGACAGTTAAATTGTTTCTCTGGGACTTCGTCGAGCTTCATTGTCTTCGCTTTTCTGGTGGTCGCCACTGTTGATTATGGCTTTCAAGAGTTACAGTGGTTTGGAAAGTAGTAATAGATGAAGTAATGGTTCTTTCAAATCGATGTACATCCACATTGGTAATTGGTAGTGGACTCATCTGCCGAGCCTTCTCCAAACTACTTTGGGGTCAGCTTCCAGTCTAACCGGATGCAGGTGATTACCAGGATTTTATATGGAGCGACTGCCTATCTGACCCGTTGTGGCCTGTACAGTGACATAAACCCTGTAATCCCGGAAGGGTTGGGCAGAGGGGTACCTAATAGAACCACGTCCACATTTTGCCAGTTATGATTTTCAAGCTCCATGAAATAGGGGGCGAGCTTACTTCCATCAAACGGGTACTAATTGAGACTGAGAAACTCCTGATGGGAAAACCCAAAAACACTTTGCTCAACCCGGGAATCAGACCCAGGAGTTCATGCTCAGCAGTAGCGCTGGTACTTATCTATAAGCTAATTATCTAATTATGTAACTGCAACTCAAAATCAAGATATTTTATTTCACATAGGCCTACATGGGCAATTGGGCACTTATAAAACGTCGACAAAAAGGTGCACGGTTCGGGTTGGTCGTTTTCTATGGACAAGAACCGGCAAGAAACTCTATGGTTACTCTTTTAAAATCATTTGGTTCTACAATATTTGAATGTTACAGCGTTAGTACTTAAGTATGAGAGCAGCGGTGGCCCAGTGGGAGAGCAGCGGTGGCCCAGTGGGAGAGCAGCGGTGGCCCAGTGGTGGAAGCCCCGACTTACGAGCAGTAAGCCGTAGGTTCGAACCCAGCCAGGCGCATTACTTTGTGTAATTTATTTCATTACCGCTGCCCTCAAAACGGTGAAGGAAAACATCGTGAGGAAACCGGCATGTCGTAGAACTAAAAATTCGAAGACATGTGACATCTACCAACTCACACTGGGCCCGCGTGGTGGATTACAGCCCACTCCCTCTCATAGAGAGGAGGCCTCTGTCCCAGCCGTGGCAACATTATAGGCTGATGATGATGGGAGGACAGCGTAGCCCGAACTGAAGTTAGAACTAGCTGAATTCTTTTAAATCAAACACAAATTAACACAACACAAAGAAACAATAATCCTCAACTCACCAGGTCTATAAGTCTCATATTCCTCATTCCCTCCCTCGACTCCTGGCGAAATGGGAGGACTATAACTGCCAGATCGGTTCCCATCATCAGACCCTGGGCTAGCAGACCGGCTGCTTTGTCCAGATCTGGGACTCCTCTGCCCAGATCTTGGACTCTCCCGACCTTCGCATTTATTGATCATATTCTGCTCGATTTGGGAGTCATAATTCTCCTGGTACCTCCCTATATAGTTCTTATTATGTATGATAGTCAAATATTTCTGCTGGGTCATCTTATCTTGCAAACTACTTTCCGGTAACTGCCTTGATAGCAAAGCGTCTATACAGAATGATTTTTTTCCTTGGTTTAAAATCGTTTTTTCTTCATCCATTTTGTAGTATTTCATGTTTTTCGGACTGTTTGATAGGCTGCGGTCTGGATTCGATTCTGTGTCGATTTCTAGTGGTTTTTCTTGAACGTCGTTTGAGTCGCGGCGGTAAATACCGTGCGGGAGTATTTGAGAAGACATTGTTCGTATTGACGGGCTTTACATTATGTACCTGTGGATAAAATAAAATTCGGTTAGCCTGGAGTTATTGTAATGACTAGCTGACCCGCGCAATTTCGTCTGCGTCATATTTTGCCCGTTTTCGCGACATTTTTCATGAATGCTCCGCTCCTATTGGTTGTAGCATGATGTTACATAGCCTATAGGCTTCCTCGATAAATGGGCTATCGCAAACGGGAATAGTTTATCAATTCGAACTAGTTGTACCCGAGATTAGCGTGTTTTACCAAACAAACAAATTATTATAATAAAAGTATAGATTGTGGTGTAAGAAGTTATCATTGAGTAGTACGACAAACGGAGATGTATTTATACAAGCTGTTATTTTGCGTCCTTGATAATGATTCTTGTCCCAAATCAATAATAAAATGGGTAGGTAATTTTCAGTTTTTTATTGCTTATGAAACTCGGTAAGTGTGACCCGTGTTTTAAACGTGGCCCGTCTGATTCTCGCCCTATAACCGCGCTTTCATACACACAAACAATCTCAAACGTTAATCGCAAAAAAAAAACCCTAAACCGCGTTAAGGGGTTATTCTGAAATACTGACAAACCTAAACAACCAAAAAAATCAGCGTTCATTAATAATTAACTAGGTACCGTAATCTTAATTGATTATTTATGTCTTTTGTGACATCCTCTTGAATTTTGACGAGGATGCAAAAAAACATCTAGTAAAAATATTTTTATTATTTTATAATGGATGGTAAAAGATAAATAGGAAGAAACAAATAATACACATGGTAAATATCCCGTTACAAGTGTTATTAATAAATAGGAAGCTTAAATAAGGGATGTATTTAATCACCCCGAGACGACAAAGAAACCGATACGCACTTGTTTTTCTTGTCATTGTGCTGGACCTTACATCCGCGGGCAACAGCTAGAACTAAAATAATGATGGTGATCGAATTCGATAAAAAATACAATAAATAAATTATAATCTTTGTCAAAACCAATCAATACGTTCAACCTGTTCAACGATTATAAAAGTGCTACGTAATTAGGGCGTAGGGCTACGGAATTCGTAGACCGCCTACGAGGCTACGACGCACTGCTACGCTACGGCTACGAGATTTCTTAGTGCATTCTGTTCTGAGATCAGAGTTGGTTTGCCAGGACAAAATACAAGCGTCCGTTTGGTTCCAACATCCTTACCGACGCGTTTATAAATAATAACAGCAGCACGGGTCTATCTTCAAGGTCAAGCAGAGATTAGGTCTGTCTGTGGATACGACCACCGCGGCTCCTCCGTGCCTTGGAAAGCTCATTAAGAGGGTTTACACCTTACGGCATATCATATCATAGAAACGTCAAGTCCTTATTTTCCAAAAAGGCTGAACCGATTTTAATGAAACTTCATACGCATAAGCAGGGTACATAGGTCTAAAAAGTTACTAAAAACATTTTCGAAATGTCTTTTAAAATAAAGACAATTGGAAATTTCTATTTCTATAGATAATTTATAATCAGTCTAATTATATAAGGTGTTGTTTTGCAACCTCGTCAAATTTCAGGAGGTGGTCAAGAAAGTCATAAATAATCAATTAAAATTACGGTACCTAGTTAATTATTAATTAACTCTGATTTTTTTGGTTATTTAAGTTTGTCAGTATTTCAGAATAACCCCCTTAACGTGGTTTAGGGACTAGGAAATTATCGAATAAACGTTTGAGATTGTTTGTATGTGTGTATGCGAGGTTATAAGGCAAGAACCAGACGGGCCGCGTTTAAAACACGGGTGGTTCACACTTACCGATTTCCGTAAAAAAGAAAAAAAAGAAAAATTACCTACCCATTTTATTATTGATTCGGGACGAGAATCATTAGCATAGTTACCCCCTTGAATTTGACGAGGATGCAAAACAACACCTTGTATAATAGTAACATTTTATATACAATATTCTTTTTAAATCATTACCCTTACTAAATACCCATTAAAATCAGCTAGGTATAATCGTGAAAAAATGTTTAAAAACCTTCTGTCAGTTGTGTACTGTTTGAGTCTCCATCAAACAACCTTCAAAAAACATTTCACTGAATGAATATCATAAAAATATTTAGCAAGCTCGGTGGCCGATCGAATTCAATACAAATATTTAAAAAGGAACATTCAATCTACGAGTCATTTCCATTTCCCGACATTTTTTTCAGTGAAAAAGACTGAATTGTCGCAAAGGTATTTTTTGTGTAAGGCTATACAGGCAACGGTTTAAAAAAAAAAAGAAAATGCTAATTACTGCCAAAACGAAGAGTTTGTGCATGCTTTCCAAACTTTAATTAGAAAATTAGACGAGCTAGCTAACGGAGAATACTTGCATAGGCACAACCTTGTAGCCAGGATTATCCATCAGCAACTTGCTCTAAAATACAGCCTTTTGGAATCAGAAGTGGCGTACTATAAGTATGTACCCGACCCAGTTCTCGACAGTGGCAATATCACACTGTACTGGGATCAATCCATCACCACTGACAGGAATTTTGTAGCCAATAAGCCTGATATAGTGGTGGTGGATCGATCAGAGCGGCGCGCAATGATTATTAATATAACGGTTCCGCATGACGAGAGCATATATTTTTAAATGTTTTTTTTTTATAAGGAATATTTAATAATGTAGCAAATTTGTAAGTATGTAGAAATGAATAAAGGCAATAAATTACACGAGTATCGACGAACATCTGTCGGCGCCCTCGCTTAGCGGTTCCACCAAGGGCCTGATTCAGAAGGCAGTACTCCTCGATACGGCTCGCATTGTGAGGAGGTTCGTGTCAATGGAGCCCTAGCCCACCGGTAGCTTGTATCTTGCTCCCGACACCCGGTGGAAACTTGTGTATCGATGTAATTGTTTATTTTATGAACGCGTACATCGCAATGATATTAATTACAGTTTAAACACAAACTTCATATTGTTAGGAAGATACTATTACCTGCCTAGCCTTTTCCCAAACTATCTTGGGGTCGGCTTCCAGTCTAACCGCACTGAGTTGAGTATCAGTATTTTACATGAAGCGACTGCCTATCTGACCTCCACAACCCAGTAGCTGGGTAATACGACACCCCTTGGTAAGACTGGATGTCAGACTTTTGGCTTCTGACTACTCGTAACGACAGTGAAAGATCTGCGAATGACATCCGGGACCAACGGGTTAACGTGCTTTCCGAGGCACGGAATAAACTCGGTATGTAATTATGGTCACCCATCCACAGACCAACCTCGGTAACCACGGCTTAACCTTAAAGATCGACCCGTGCGGCTGTTATTATTTAGCCACCAGCTCCTCCATTGTTAGGAAGAGTCCGCAGGGTATAAACATTGACTATATTCTGCCACTGTCAATCTGTAGATGGTTTTAACCATTCTTTACGATCAAGACCCTCTGAAAGCCGAAGATAAAATGATATTCGATCAGCGCAAACGACGATAGAAAGGTCATATAATGGATGTTAAAAGACCCTAAAATAAACCGAAAGGCACTTGTTCTCCCCGTTATTGTGATATTTTTTTTATTCTGGTCCATTCCTGGAAACCTTCTAGGTGCAGAGATATTGAAGGTCAAAGAACCAATTTTTTTTTTCAATCATTTGTTTTTATAATACAAGTTTTTACTTTTTTTTTTTGATGATTCATGAACTATGCTACTTCATTTTATGTTAAATACCTCAACAATCTTTTGTTTTGCATCCTCGTCAAATTCCAGGAGGTAACTATGCTACTGATTCTCAACCCGAATCAATAATAAAATAAGTTTTTTTTTTCATAATAAAGGAAATCGGTAAGAGTGAAACATCCCGTGTTTTAAACGCGGCCCGTCTGTTCCTCACCCTATAACTGCGTTTTTACACATACAAACAGTCTCAAACGTTTATTTGATAATTTCTTATTCCCTAAACCACCTCAAATCTATATGAAAAATGTATATGTATGATATACTAAAAACTGTCAAATTTAAACGAGAAAAAAGCAGCATTTATTAATAATAAATAGCTTCCGTAATTTAAATTGATTATTTATGTCTTTTGTGACAACTTCCTGGATTTTGACGAGGATGCAAAACAACACCTTGTATTACTCTTGTTCTATTCAAAGCATCCATCATCATCTGCCTAGCCTTTTCCCAAACTCTCTTGGGGTCGGCTTCCAGTCTAACCGGATGCAGCTGAGTACCAGTATTTTACATGAAGCGACTGCCTATCTGACCTCCACAACCCAGTAACTGGGTAATACGATACCCCTTGGTAAGACTGGATGTCAGACTTTTTTTGGCTTCTGACTACTCGTAACGTCAAAGATCTACAAACACAGCCGGGACCAACGGCTTAACGTGCTTTCCGAGGCACGGGGGAAACTCGGTATGTAATGATGGTCACCCATCCACGGACCAACCTCGGCAAGCACGGCTTAACCTTAAAGATCGACCCGGGCGGCTGTTATTATTTAGCCACGAGCTCCTCCTCAAAGCATCCATTACCACAATATATCGAGTTACATTGAGTCAAACGGTAAACCGTGATTTGACATAAAAAAAAGTCGTTTCTCATCAATGAGTTTTGCTTAGAGTAACTTTGTTTGATGTACAGAATACTTGGTTGACGGCTTCATCAAGGATCCGTATTCACCTTGTTTTAAAACAAGTAGTGTACAGCCAGTTCCAACTTTATACACTCCAATTGAGAAAACCCGAGCGAGCTCCAGCGCAAAATTAACGAGTTTACATGTTTTCCAAGACACGAAGGTAGCACGTCACCTACTTATAAAGTCAATTTTGCCTGTGTGCGCGCATTGTTATCCTCAAAATCAAAATTAAAAAGATTTTATTTTACATAGGCCTACATAGGCACTTATAAAACGTAAACAAAAGGTGCACGGTTCGGGTTGGTCGTTTCCTAAGGAGAAGAACCGGCAAGAAACTCCATGGTTATTCTTTTAAAATCATTTGGTTTTACAATATTTGAAGTTACAGCGGTAGTACTTAAGTATGGGAGGACAGCGTAGGCGAGAATAAGACGTTGCTTACTACAAAAGGTAGAACAAGATAAAAAAAGAACATAAACGAAATTACGGTATGAGTTTTGAATGCAGCTATCACAATTATTTAAAGAATTTATTCCGAAAGGTTTATGTGTAAGTAAGCAAACTAATCTTTAACTTACGAACTTTTACTTTTTTAAGCAGTGATAACCTGTGTGGCCGTCTTCGGACTACGAAGTCACAAAAATAGGTCTTAAGTAACTCTGATTTTTCGGATTCATGTGCGTATTGTATAATTATCACTTGCTTCGGTGAAGGAAAACATCGTGAGGGAACCAGCATGCTTGAGAGATATTTCTCGACGGCATGTAAAGCCAAGTCAGAGGCCGATGGTTGAGATATAAACCCTGACATCAGTTTAGATACTAACCACACGATAAACAAGAAAGGCTACAACGTTAATGATGTGGTTTTCTCGATAATTGGGAGCATGTTTTCATACCTTTTTTTTTAATGATGGGAAATCATCAAATTACCCTTCCCGCTCTGGGTGGAGCGGTAGGGAGTGTAAGACTTGTACTGACTAAAAACCCATCCATGTTCCTTCTTAGCCCTTTGTGTTCCAGGGCCACGGTATCTCTTTCGAACAACCCGCAGCCCTGGCAGGCATCGGCCGTCTCGGACCCCTTCTGTACGTCTACCATGAGTTGTCATAGTTAGATCGCTTGACGTAACTGCAATAGTTCCGTCAATACGAAAATACTATTGTTAGCTTTTTCAATGGTACGATGAGCTGTGTTGGTGCTTACTACCAAATTCTAAGCAAATGAAGCCCAAACTTCTAGTCGCTGTAGTATAGTTTACTACACGGTGACGTAGGATAGATAACTATAGTGACTCATACTGCGCATTTTAGTACCTAACTATCCGCTAGAGGCGCTGTAAAAGTTTTCATACATTTTTTTAACTACAGACGCTAGCGAGTATAGATTGTTAAAACTCATGGTAGACGTACTGATTTGCTGAAATCTCTTTGAGGTGCGCGTGTCGCACGAATGCGCCGTCGACACGGCCTGTCGTCATAAGACGGACGGACGGTGAGCTAGCCCATTGCTCACCGTCCACAGGCCCGCTCCTAAGGTGGCCCGGGGCCTTCCACGGCGGCTCCACTGCTTGCATGACTTACTTATTTAGCCTTTTGCTTATGTATTTCATACCTTAATGATTAACTTAGATTTAGTACAGAACAGCGGGTTACAATAGGAAACAATATTAAAAAGTTTGGAATGCCCAATTATTTTTTTAAACTAAACAAAATGCAATCACCAATTTCTAGCTAAGTTAGTCCCCAAATAAAAATAGATTTTAATGAACCGATAAGCTTGGAGTGTTTAATGAAATAATGAATTTATATTAAAAGCTCCTCAACGGTGGTTGAGCACATTATCACTATATTAATATAACGTTATCTAGCGCTTAGCCGCGTGCTGGCGGCTATCAGCGAGTTGATTTTATCAATAAAGCCCCATTTAGTCTAGAAATGGGAAGTTATTGAAAACCCTATTCACCCTTAACACCAATACTCAGTTCCTATGTGTGGTATATATCAATATGTGTGGTTTATGGATGTGTATTATTAACTATTTATTTATATACTAGCTGTCTCGCGCAACATCGTCTGCGTCACATTTTCCCCGTTTTCGCAACATTTTTCATTGCCGTTCCGCTCCTATCGGTCTTAGCGTAATGATATAATAATATAGCCTATAGCCTTCCCCGATAAATAGGCTATCTAACACATAACTGAAAGAATTTTTCAAATCGTACCAGTAGTTCCTGAGATTAGCGCGTTCAAGCAAACAAACAAACTCTTCAGCTTTATTAGTAGTATTAGATTAACTATTCATTTATATTTGACATAATATTTATATTATGTTATTGATTTAATTTTTTTGTGAATTTTACTGCTTAATATTCATATTTTTTTTTAGCTGTAATTAATTAATGTACTACATAATTCAAACAGAATGCGAATTGTTATATGAATGAATAAATAAATAAACTCAAGTTTAAAAAATATTAATTATTATTTAAAGCTTGACACATCCTACTTTAGCATTACTTAAGGATAACCATCATCATTTTCTTGTCCTTATCTCACTTCATTTGTGGTCGGCGCAGCATGTCTTCTTCTTCCTTACTTCTCTATTACTCGTTATCTCATCAGACACCTCCTTTCTTGTCATATCATCCTTCACACAGTCCATCCATCGTTTCTTTGGTCTTCCTCTACTCTTATACCCATCCACATTACACATACGGCGAAGGGCGGGCGTTTTGGGGGACTGTCTCTTGTAATTTTGACGTTCAAAAAGTGCTGATTATCAGCCTAGTTTGAATAAATGACTTTTGATTTTGATTTTGACATTCATAAAAAAAACATTCCTCACGACATTTTCCTCATTCCTCCGCATCACATGCCCATACCACGACAAACTATTACCCACACAACTTTTCAGTCTTCGACGCCACTTTTAGAATTCTTCTTATGTATTTATTTCTTATTTTATCCATTCGAGTAACACCACATATCCCTCTCATCCCTCAACCCTCTCATCTCTCCCGCTCATTCATTCATTCATGCCCACTTTTATTTGCATTTCATTCATTGGATTGGGATTGTGTTAACTTAAGGATAGCTATAATGAATCATTATATCATAAGAAAACGAAAACAAGGGCTCCAAAAACCTTTTTTATAATTTTGTAATTGTAACTAGCTGTCCCGCGCAACTTCGTCTGCGTCACATTTTCCCCGTTTTCGCAACATTTTTCTTTGCTGCTCCGCTCCTATTGGCCTTAGCGTGATGATACATAGGCCTTTCTCGATAAATGGGCTAGCTAACACTGAAATAATTTTTCAAATCGGACCAGTAGTTCCTGAGATTAGCGCGTTCAAGAAAACAAACTCTTCAGCTTTATAATATTAAGCTTTATAATATTAAGTATAGATAAATAATTTTTACCGGGTAAACCCTGTCATTTTAAGTACAAACAAACGCAAAAACTTTTCTTATAATGGTTAGGCCACGGTCTCTATATCGGTAGCATCTTTTTTCATATTTAAAAGCTACTGTTGGCCACCAAAACTATGAAAAGAGGTTACCGATTGCTCTGTCCGCACTCATAATCAATATTAACCACATTATCATGATTAATAATTCGTTATCTATCTATTAAATGGGTACCTGTTTGGTTTTGTCGCGTGTCGGGTTATAACAGTGGCTTTGTTGTAATAAAACTAGGGGGTTCTTTGATTTTTAACCAGCGATTCGCACGGGTTTTACGACTTGACGAATCATTGAGATTTATTTGTTAAATGCGTGTTTAATATTAATACATAAACTACATACATACATATACTTGGCTCCCAATTCGACTTCGCCGGAACTCTCGGATATTGTGTCTGCTATTTAACATCCTTCATAACCCAAAAACGCCTTCCTATCTGCGGGAACGCTTTTCCTACTCCCGTCCTTCTGATGCACCTCGCAGGTCGCATCGAAGGAAACTCCTTAAATCCCCTTCCCACTCTACCGACTTCTACTCCTACTCCTTCACTGTACACGCTGTGCGGTTGTGGAATTCACTTCCGCCTGACATTAGAGACTGCCAAACTGTTGCAGTTTTCAAAAGAAGAGTAAAAGAACATTATCTTTCCATTCCATCATAGTTGCATAGGTATTTATTTTATTGGTATATATTTTGTTTTGTATTTATACATAAGTTAGTATATTTTTATATTGTATTTTATATTTTAAATAGTTATTTGCTTTATGTTTTATGTATTCAATTCTCTCTTTTTCTTTTACACACTATGTCTGCATCTCTGTTATTTAATATCTCCTTTCGCAGGTATGCTGAAAGAGATTTCTTTAGAAATAAGCATTACCTTTGTACCTATTTTCTGTTCCTTTCTTCTCCTCTGTATTAAGTGTGTACATAAATTGTTAAATAAATAAATAAATAAACTTCCCGGAATAAATGACCTAAATGATGGTTAAAATCGCATCAAAATCCAAGCGGTTTCTAAGAACAATGTGGTCACACGGACAGACGCGAAAAGCATTTTTTTTAAACAATTAGAATTTGCTTTTAGAATATCACAATAACCTTCTCAGACACGTGGCGCCATCTAACGACGACATAAGAACGTTATCGTTGTTTTTTTTCGGGATAAAAGGTGCCCTATGTCCGTTTCTAAGGGTCTACTCTCTAAGCACGAAATCCGTAGTTTCGGCCGAAGTCACGGTCGTTTCCTACTCCTTATCACTTACGGACACAAGATTCGTTTGGGGCCCGAACTAAAAGTGTATGACAATACGATTGGACAGTTTTCCTTATTCCCGATGTGTTTTCAAAACTCATGTATCTCAAAATATTAGGGAGTAGGGTTCATTTCGAAGTATAAAGCTAGTAACGGACGGATCCGTATTTTCGTTGACGGACTTAGAGAGTAGGCCCCCTGTACACCTGACAAAGTATATGCAACATTTCAGGGGTGTAGGCGTGAAGAGGTAACAAACAAACAAACTTACTTTCGCATTCGCGATTAGCGGAATAAATTCTTTACGTAAGGTTATCACATGAGGCTAAAATCACAGAAGACATTTCAAGTTTGCTTGTAAAGACATCAACGCGTTCACAAATACATAGATGTCTATTACAATGCGATGCGCGCAACTTTGCCTACGCGAAATTTTCCCTGTTTTTGCAAAATTTTTCATTTTTGCTCGCTCCCAAAGTAGTAGGTAGGTAGTAGCGTATTATTATATTTTTTCAATTCGAACCAGTTACAGTCGTTCGTGAGATTACCGCTTTCAACCAAACAAGCAAACAAACTCTTAATATTATTAATATAAGTAGATATAGATAAAAACTTTTAGCGTAGTGGAAAATAACTACCAATTCGATGGTCTGACCAGCTCCGTACCGCCCTTGACTCCACAGTCCCCAGCGCCCTTAACACAGCCAGATACAGAAACAGCTGGAGAAAGATCATTCGCGAGAAGGTGATTCTGAAGGGAGGTCACGACCCTCAGCGTTGAGAAATACGACGCAAAGAGAGAGAGTCGAAAATAGCATTGACATCTATTTACAACTTTTAGTATTCCAAGACTATATTCAGAATAAAGTCCGATCTAGTTAAAAACCAACCGCTGTTGCTGTCACGAGTTCCAAAGCTGGCAAACCGCAATTAAATGTCCAGCATTAAGTTTAGAAGTCACCTCACGGGTTGCGGGTTCGTGACCCTCATTGGGACTAATATTTGCATGTCCTACATACCTATATTTGTTGCTGTTAGTCCATGTAAGTACTTATAGGTACCCATGGATAATTTCGGAGTGACGGTTTGTAAAATCATCATCTGCCTAGCCTTTTCCCAAACTATCTTGGGGTCGGCTTCCAGTCTAACCGGATGCAGTGAGTACCAGTATTTTACATGAAGCGACTGCCTCTGACCTTCACAACCCAGTAACTGTGTAATACGATACCCCTTGGTAAGATTGTCAGATTTTTGGCTTCTGGCTACTCGTAACGACTGTATACGTCGTATCGTCCCAATTGATTTTCAGTGTTTTTAGCGGGTGTAAATATGCTCTAAACGAAGCCGTAAAGTCCTTGTACTCCCCGCCGATATGTTTTTTTTTCTGGTTCACATTTTTACTGTTAAAACTTCACTTTCAAAACCTGTACCTGTACTATTTAATCATCAACAAAGATCAGCACAATGTTTTGAGCCTACCGTAAACTTTGATTTGTCACCCCAAAAAAAGTCTTTTCCCGCAATCATTTTTGTGTAGTTACTTAGTTTGTTATACAGAACACTTTGTGTATTATTTCAAAAAGGGAATTAAGTATTATAATACTTATACATTATAATGATAAAAAACTAATAAAATAAATAACAAAAATAATCCTAACTAATCCATACTAATAATATTATAAATGCGAAAGTCACTCTGTTTGCTTGTTACGTTTTCACGACTAAACAGCTGATCGGATCTTATTGAAATTTGGAAAGAAGATAGATTTCGACCTGGGGAAGGACATAGGCTACATATCATCACGCTACGACCAATAGGAGCGGAGCAGCAATGAAAAAAGTTGCGAAAACTGGGAAAATGAGACGCAGACGAAGTTGCGCGGGACAGCTAGTAATATTATAAATGCGAAAGTAAGTTTGTTTGTTACCTTTTCACGACTAAACGGCTGATCGGGTCTTAACGAAATTTGGCAAGAAGATAGATTTCAACCTGAGGAAGGACAAAGGCATATGGTTATAACATCACGCTACGACCAATAGGAGCGGAGCAGCAATGAAAAATGTTGCGAAAACGGGGAAAATGTGACGCAGACGAAGTTGCGCGGGACAGCTAGTAAACTATAATAGAGCGTCAAAAAATTCTTCCTCAACGCTGTCAGCTGGTAATATGAGAGACCAAGAGACTGGCGGCGTTGCCACGTTGTATGGCAATACTTAGCTTCTGGCCGAGTTAAAAGCCTTGGGTATACTTGGTTGACGGCTTTATAAAAGTGCCGTTTATACCAACTACAATATCTTATTGAGAATCATAAAAACACGTTGCCCGAATGGGGAATCGAACACTTCCCTCGCACAGCATATGCGCAAGTAAAATATTTGCATGCCCTATAGATATGTCTTGCTTTTATAAGCATCGGTAGTCGTAGGGAATTTTAAAGTGTAGGTAGAAATGTACAGTTTATTTGGAAAGCTTTTAAAATTGTCTCGAGACATGATATAAGTGCTCCTCCTGAATGCTAAGCGTAAGCGTACCTAACAAAGTATTTTTAGAGCCGTGGGGTCCGAGTGCTTACTAAACAGTCTGTTAAATGAAATTCGTGACGCCTAGTTGACGCTTCCCGTGATCCAAGGACTGGATTTACCTTGGTCGGAGGCTAAGTGTTGCCTTTAAACGTGGGAAGGCTGCCAGCCTCTTGGGAGAGCGTTGAGAAGGAGTTTTTTGACTTAATAAACTAACTAATTATAAACAACAGGACGCTTGTATAGGCGTCTTAAGTACTCCTCCACGTCGCTGTTTATTTAATGGTTTTTAATTGTAATAATGTACATAATTATTTAACGAAGATAAATAAAACAAACTGAAAATCTTATATTAAAAAAAAAGGATTTATTTACGTAAGGATTATCAGCAGAAAGTCTTGTCTAAAACGTCTTGCCAAAAATCCTAGTACTCGTAATATTATAAACGCGAAAGTTTGTAAGTATGGATGGATGGATGGATGTTTGTTACTCTTTCACGCAAAAACTACTAAATGGATTTGTATTAAATTTGGCACACGGGTAGTTTATAACCTGGATTAACACATAGGATACTTTTTATCCCAGTAGTACAATCCCGTGGGACAGTGACCGAACTCCACGCGTGCGAAGCCGCGGGCATAGTCTAGTATTACTATAAGTACGTTTTTTTGCGTCTATACGGGACCAATTGTTAAGTAATAGGGATCTTAAATTTCATTGATAAGTGAAAACTATTTCCCAGCCTTTTGGATTCAAAAAGGTTGTGGAAGAATAGTTCTATTGCCCACAGACAAACTTTTATTGGACTCTATTTCCATTTCACAAAGAGCCTTTAATCATCCTCTGATCCTATTCCCAACTTTGTTGGTGTCGACTTCCAGTCTAACCGTATGCAGCTGAGTACCAGTATTTTACATGGAGCGACTGCCTATCTGACCTTTACAACCCAGTTAGTACTGCATAATGCGATACCCCTTGGTAAGACTGGTTGTCAGACTTTCGGGCCACTGACTACCTGTAACGACTGTCAAAGATTTAATAATGACAGCCGGGACTTAACGTGCTCTCCGAAGCACGGAGGAATCTCGGTATGTAATGGTTGACCGCGTATCCACGGACCAACTTGGGCAAGCGCAGCAGTTTAAGCTGAAAATGGACACGAGCGGCTGTTATTGGCCACGAGCTTCTCAACGAGTTCAATAAGAGGCCACATTTAGTATTAAAGAGTTTGTTCGTGTTTGAAACTGTATACCGACTTTCAAAGACGAATCTTGATTTTTGATCCGTTGCTGTTCTTCTTTTTATATGTATTTATATGGTGTGTGTAATAAAAAGTTTTTATTCTACTCTGTTTCATTTAGTTAACCAACTAAACTATTTTCTCAGTTATAATAAATTCCTACTAAGAAGTCCAATAATTTAGTTTTTGGTGTAAAAGTGAAAGTATATGGTCAGACGTAAAATAAGTCGGGTAAAATCAACTAAATGTAAGTACCCGGATTAATAAAATATAATATAACTGAAGCATAACCATGAAGTGTTGTTTTGAAGATTTTTTTTTCCGCATCTTACGAGTAATGAGTATACTTTTCTGAAAAGATTTTTTTATATAACAGCTATGCATCAAAAAAAGTTTTATAATTTTTGAAGAAAGTACATATTTTGTATTTTTCGCATATTTTTCCATTTTAATACTAGTGCTACGTTTGTTTAAAACAAATTGACACTCACCTAGCACATACAAAAAAAAGTTCAAAAACAAAAAAAAGCACAGACAAAAAAAGTTCACTTCACACGTTTTTTTTTAACAAAAATAACAGGTAACACACCGAAACAGTTAAACAGCCGTGCAATAAAAACGAAATAATAAAATTCAAACGTCGAACGCGTTCGGATACCGACCGAGAGCAGTAGTTACAAACAACTGAATTATTTTATTAACGTCGACGAGTAGCAACGATTATCGTCATATTCTGCCGTATGTGGACAATACGACTGGGCGGACCAACCAGAATACCCTGATCCGCTCTCTTCTATTCATATCTAACAACTTTTCGGACTGTCAAAGCCCAAGTTATATTGGATTTAGCAAAACGACTGGGCGGAACAACCAAAATACCCTGATCTCTACATTTCTATTAATTTCTAACAACTTTTCACACGACTAAAGCTCAAGTTATATTGGTTATTCATACGCCCCACCTTCTTTGTCCACTCTCTCGCTTTTATATTATCTTTCTCACTCTAACTCAAAGAGATTCACGCTTGAATCGTCTTATTCTACCCGTTTAACTAAAACCGCAGCAGATTTTATGTTTGTACAACCAAATAATGTGCTTTAGCTCGCTTATTTTCTCTTAACGACTATTTGGACTGTAGTTTTTTTTTTCTTATTTTTTTTTACAACGGCCATTGCTGTCAGTTTTTGAATTAAGAACAGGTTATATTTTTAAGAAGCCTTTTACTTTTTACGATGACTTGTTCAATGCTGAGATTATTTTTAACTAGTTTCTGCCCGCGACTTCGTATGCGTCGAAGAAATATTTTATCCGATAGCACTCAAAAATAGTTTAGCTATTTATCAGTGAAAGAATTTTTAAATTGGATGAGTAGTTTCAGAGATTACTTGCTACATTGAAATTTACAAACTGTACCTATTTATAATATTAGTATAGATTAGCCCAGTTGCTTCGCATGCCTGTAAAGACTTGACAAAATATTAAGATTTTTTCAGTAAACGTTTGCTTAAAAATGTAAATTGTAGTTTTGATAATGTAGTGAGGAAAGTTTTGAGTATGAATGTGGATGGGTATAAGAGTAGAGGAAGACCAAAGAAACGATGGATGGACTGTGTGAAGGATGATATGGCAAGTAAGGAGGTGTCTGATGAGATGACGAGTAATAGAGGAGTATGGAAGAAGAAGACATGCTGCGCCGACCACGAATAAATTGGGATAAGGGCAAGAGAATGATGATGATGATGATGTTTGTTTGTTAATGCATTATAGATACACTTATACTTTCCGGAATATACAAGCTATTGTTTTGCATCCTCGTCAAATTCAAGGAGGTAACTATGCTAATGATTCTTGTCCCGAATCAATTTTTTTTTTTCTGTTTTGCGGTAATTGGTAAGTGAGAACCACCCGTGTTTTTAACATAGCCCGTCTGATCTCCTCCTTATAACCTCGCTTACAAACAAACAAAAATCTCAAACGTTTATTCGATCATTTCTTATTCCCTAAACCACGTTAAGCGGGTTATTCTGAAATACTGACAAACTTAAACAACCTAAAAATCAGCGTTTATTAATAATTAACTAGGTACCGTAATTTTAATTGATTATTTATGTCTTTTGTGACAACCTCCTGAATTTTGAAAAGGATGCAAAACAACACTTTGTATAATCTAAATGATGGTGGAAATCGCATCAAAATTCGTTGCGCAGTTTGAAAGAACAATGGAGCATAGACAGACACAAAAAGAGAATTTGTTTTATTATATTAAGGTAAGGTATGTTTAATAGCTTTGTATGAGACACGATTGACTTGATTTGAGTATGCGTAATAGAATTTGACTGCCATACATCAAATACACTTATAATGGTTTACTAGACAATCAAAATTTGCTGTTAAAGCTCTTATTTCTATTGTGTAGGTACACACGTTTGAATTTAGAAGTAGCTGATTAACGGTATGCTGTGTTTAGAATTCGTTTAAATAGTCTACAGGCTGCATTGGAGGAGCTCGTGGCTAAATAATTACAGCCGCACGGGTCGATCTTTAAGGTTAAGCCGTGCTTGCCGAGGTCGGTCCGTGGATGGGTGACCATAATTACATACCGAGTTTCCTCCGTGCCTCGGAGCTCTTTAAGCCGTTGGTCCTGGCTGTCATTTGTAGATCGTTGACAGTCGTTACGAGTAGTCAGAAGCCAAAAGTCTGACATCCAGTCTTACCAAGGGGTATCGTATTACCCAGTTACTGGGTTGTGGAGATCAGATAGGCAGTCGCTTCATGTAAAATACTGGTACTCAACTGGGTTAGACTGGAAGCCGACCCCAATATAGTTTGGGAAAAGGCTATGCAGATGGTGATGATAGTACTAATTGTAAATACATATTATATACTTAGCTATATTGCCACATCTTTGTGATTCACGTCTCAATGTTATTTCGTAGACATGTGACTCATAACAAAGATCAGATTATTTTTCTGAAGATTTTTATCTATCGATGAGATATTAAGACAGGAAATACTTGTCATGGCGATTTTGAATGAAATACATATACATATTTATAGGACTTAAACATAACTGGCGAAAATTGGGTGTATTATTAGATACTACCTCTGCCTAAATCTTCGGGAATGAGTGGCCTACCCGATATGCATACAAAATTTCTTACAAATCGGTGGTAACTAACGTTGTGACACGAGAATTTTATATATAAAGATTTGGGATTCATTCCTTGTTTCGTATAGTCATGGATCTGAAACAGAAAGTACCTGAGATGAAGGAAGGAAGGAAAACAGGTTTCATGGTCATCTTTAAAAAAAAACCTTTTTTATTTCCTTTTTTTTGTCATCGGCCTATCTTTACCCAACTATGTATGTGAGGTTCGGCTTCCAGTCTAAATGGATGCAGCTGAATACCAGTATTTTACATGGAGCGACTGCCTATCTGACCTCCACAACCAAGATAGTACTGGGTAATATACGAAACCCTTGGTAAAACTGGTTGACAGACTTTCGGGACTGGTAACGGCTGTCAAAGATGTACAAATGACCGCCGGGACCAACGGTTGAACGTGCTTTCCGAGGCACGGAGGAAACTCGGTATGTAATCGGTGGTCACCCATCTACGGACCAGCCTAGGCAAGTGTAGCTTAACATCCAGATCGATCCGAGTGGCTGAATATCTAGCCACGAGCTCCACTTTTGATGTGTTCGTCATTGTCAGGAAGGGGTTTCTAGTACAGAACTTGCACGTATTTCTACATCGTTCTCACATATTTGTAATTCTCAACATGAACGATGTAACCAAGATTTTGTAACATATTTTGATTTAAAAGAGTGTCCATGGAGTTTCTTGCCAATTCTTCTCCATAGAGATCTACGCTTTGGAATGGGCTACTACAGTACTTTCACAAGTTATTATGCCTTGTGACTGGGACTGTAGCTTCGCGTTTTTTTTTCTGACTATCAAAGTGTCTGTAATGGTATATTTGAAATAAATGCTTTGAGTTTGAGAAATTTTTGATATTTCATTAAAATATTGCACCCGTGTGAAGCCGGGCGTGTCGCTAGTATAAAATAAGTTGGTCATTTAAAGAAAATCGCTCACATTTCGGCTCTCACAAGCAAGAAGTGGCGCCTATCCGTTAGATAAGCGTTACTTAAGTACACAAACGCAAATATTGATTCAGATATAAAGTTAATACACAAAATAACATTAATAATGTTAAAACGTCACTTTTCAAACTATTTGTCCATTAAAATAGCAATCAGAATTCACTTTTTAGGGTTCCGTTACCAATAGGCAAAAACGGAACCCTTATAGTTTTGGTCTGTCTGTCCGTCCGTATGTCACCGAATTTTAATTCCGAGACTTTAATGAGATATGAGAGCCTTCTATGAGCCGTTTGAATAAGATTTGATATTTAGTTTTTTATGTAGGTATAGGACGAGAAACGGAAGATGAAGACGAATGGAATGTGAAGGATGATATGGCAAGAAAGGAGGTATCTGATGAGATGACAAGTAATAGAGAAGTATGGAAGAAGAAGACATGCTGCGCCGACCACAAATAATTGTGATAAGGGCACGAGATGATGATATATGGGAAGTTTTCACATAACTGCTGCAGTAACTTTGTTTTTAATTAGTATACTATGAAAACCAAATTTAGTTTTGCTGTTGAGTGTAAAGTTACATATGAATGAGCGTTCAAAATAATATTGTTACTAAATTGTTTGGCACTACGGAACCCGGTGTTTGCAAAAACGACTCGCACTTGCCCTTTTTTACTTTTCAAAGAATCATTGTGAACTATGTGTTTATGCTCGTCTACGGTATCTCGGAACTACATCCAAATTAAAGCTTAAATATTATTGCACTGTCGGAAATTGATCTCTCGACGCTGAGCTGAGCGTTGAAAATGCAATAGAGTGATTTTATTTAAGTAACGATTTAGGTGTCGCTTGGTATTGGTGAAATCGGACATGAGACTCGACTAAATATTCCCTGGAAAACGCAAAAAGTCACGAACTGTTGATAAAGATTACTACCCTAATGCGTTTACTGATAAAATTAAAGTAGTATTTCAATGCTGTGTCTGGTAGGTCCCATTCCCATCGAATATTTTGGAGTTAATGTTAAGATTAACTTGGAGCTCGTGGCTAAATAATAACAGCCGCACGGGTCGATCTTTAAGGTTAAGCTGTGCTTGCCGAGGTTGGTACGTGGATGGGTGACCATAATTATATACCGAGTTTCCTCCATGCCTCGGAAAGCACGTAAAGCCGTTGGTCCCGGTTGTCATTTGTAGATCTTTGACAGTCGTTACGAGTAGTCAGAAGCCAAAAGTCTTGACATCCAGTCTTACTAAGGGGTATCGTATTACCCAGTTACTGGGTTGTGGAGGTCAGATGGGCAGTAGCTTCATGTAAAATACTGGTACTCAGCTGCATCCGGTTAGACTGGAAGCTGACCCCAAGATAGTTTTGGAAAAGGCTAGGCAGATGGATGAATAGTACGATTCAATTATTGTTAATTTTGACAAAGACTGGGCTGGTCATTTTCAAAATATTATGCACTATATTTTTGACAGGTGTGATTCGCGTTCTTTAAACCCTACCTCCGAGTTTAATGATTATTGAGCTTTCTTCTGTAAAACATGTGTCTGTTTTTTATTTCAATATACTTGTCAACTTTGTATCTTGTTTTACGTTTTTATAAAGTAAGCCACTTTAAAGATGTTTTCTTTTTTAATATGGCTGCCTTTAACAAACATTTAAACTCACACACACAAACAGCCAGACCCGGAACAACTGTCTGTAGGCCATACAAATATTGTTCCGTGCGAGGATCGAACCCGCGACACGTAGCGCAGCAGTCAATCGCTCAACCTCTGCGCCAACCGTGCCGCCAAACGATTGTAAAACCAAATATTGTAAAAAAGTTACCATGGAGTTTCTTGCCGGTTCTTCTCTATAGGAAACGACCAACCCGAACCGAGCACATTTTCTCTGTGAAATACAATATTTTGATTTTGATTTTTTACGATAGTTATATTCAATGGGCATCTGATGATATTTTTCTATAGCTTTTCAGCAAGATTTTGCAATATAAATTATAAAAAAAAAAAACAAATTGAAGCTCGGCTATGTTAAACAAATAGTAATATTAAAATATTAACAACCTCAAGTAGCTTTAAAGCTTGTTGATACAGCTCATGCAGAAATCCAGTATTTGTTTAAGCTCGGAGACCTTTTCTTTATGATGCAGAAAGCTCATTTTAAGGTTAGTAGCCTTGTAAACACTATATTCTAGTGCTCACATGCGTGACTGCTGAGCATGCGGTGTTGGGTTCGATTCCCGTGTCGGGTAAAGTGTTATTGGGTTTTTCCATCTGGACTTTAACAGTAGCAGTCACGGATTCTATATTTTTGCCTGGTTGATGGCAATAGGCTCGCCCCCTACTGGGCAGTAGCGGGCGAGCCTATTGCCATCAACCTTCGGGGATAAGGCGTGATGTTATGTTCTCAGTATTCAAGGGTCACAAAAAAGTTACATGTGAATTGTAAAGTAGAATAGACAGAGTCGTGACCTTGCGGCAGATGGACTATCAGAATAGGGGATCGGACTGGGTAAAGAAAACGACATTCTATTTTGTCCGTCAGACAGGTAATACAAAAATATTAGACACGTATTTTTTGTTTTATCAAAATATCAAAAAATTACTTAGTTAGAACTCATTAAAGTTGGAGAGTGGGGGCTTACTACGTCACAAGTAGGTATAAAACTTACCTACATGTGACGTCATGCGCCATTTCAATTCAATGTATCTCCGTAATTTTATGACCACGTGAAAAAAGAAAAAATACGTGTCCAATACTTTTCAATAAACTACCCGACGGACAAAGAAAAAAAAAATAGGATTATCCCCTATTCAGAAACTAGTATTTTTTCAGTGAAACTCCTCCTAAGCAAACTTTAGTACAAATACGTACCTAAAATATTTGTGCTGTCAGAAGACAAAAGACCTTTAAAATCGCTTCGTAAAATGCACTTAACCGCTAACCATAAAAAAAAAACAACTCGCCATCGACAAACAGTAGGAAAAAAAAAAAACAAAACAAGATCACAAAAATAATTTCCCAATCATCCTTCACCAACATATCCGAAAACTGAGCAAGCGAGACGGCGCTATTCTTTTCCTTTTTCCTTGTTCCAGCCATTGTTTTTGACGAAAGGCGGGAACTTTTCAACCCAATCGCAATGTGCGAGAAAGAGCCGGATAGATACTTTTATTCGAATTAAAGAAAGAGTAAGACGGTGTTCTTGAAAACTGAATTTGGAATGAGTTGTGTGTTGGTTTTTGACCGCGTATTGTCGCCTTCCGAAAAATTATGAGTCGAATATTTTTGTTTATTGTTTTACAAATGTTTCATAGAGAAATGGGTTTAGTAAATATTTAGTTGTGTTTTGTTATGTAATCGTTTAAATTAGAGACAGTTTGATGCCTTTGTTAACCTTGTTTGAAGAGTTAATAGGAAATTAAGTAAGAAGCTTAGCGTCTCACAATGAAGGTCAAGAACTAGACGGACATGAGACAAAAGAACACATCGTTCAATTTCCTGGCCTTTTTTGATTTTAAGATCTATAGTAATTAACGAAACAGTAGTTATTTTTTCTAACAGATTCTCTTTAGGCGCTAGTGGTGAGAACTAAATGAGGGAAATATCGTGAGGAAAGTTTTGAGTATGAATGTGGATGGGTATAAGAGTAGAGGAAGACCAAAGAAACGATGGATGGACTGTGTGAAGGATGATATGGCAAGAAAGCAGATGAGGAGACGATCATGGGTGCAGGAAACATGCCTATTATGAAAATGTATTG
This sequence comes from Cerastis leucographa, assembly GCA_963082945.1. Taxonomy (NCBI): domain Eukaryota; kingdom Metazoa; phylum Arthropoda; class Insecta; order Lepidoptera; family Noctuidae; genus Cerastis; species Cerastis leucographa. Next base: position 10,065,803 of record OY720373.1, on the reverse strand, counting down.
TCGGCTGGGAGGAACTGGTTTGAAATTCAGTTGCATTCATACCTACTACGTAACTAACAAACTTACTAATTATCAAGGCAAATTAATTAAAAGCTTATATAATAAATAAAAATAAACCGAGAGCAGCGGTGGCCCAGGTGGTGGCAGCCCCGACTTACGAGCAGTAAGCCGTGGGTTCGAACCCAGACAGACGCATTACTTTGTGTAATTTATTTCATCACCGCTGCCCTCAAAAACGGTGAAGGAAAACATCGTGAGGAAACTAAAATGAATGAATGTTCTAGAACTAAAAATTCGAAGACATGTGACATCAACCAACCCGCACTGGGCCCGCGTGGTGGATTACAGCCCACTCCCTCTCATAGAGAGGAGGCCTGCGTCCCAGCAGTGGGAACATTATAGGCTGATGATTAATGATTATGGTGATGAACTCGATTAAAACCCATAAGCGGGTAACCTTATAGGTCCCGGATTTCTTTAATCTTCGTTATCACTGGTAAAAAAGCATTTTGTCTAGGCTCTCAAAATTAAAAGTAGTCAAGATCAGACCCTCGCCTACAGTCGCAAAGTCAAACTATTTATTTATTTTTCCTATTGACAGCGATGTAGACTTCTGCCTGTAATTCTTTTACCATTTTAATATCTATTTGTAGTCTGTAAATAATGTAAGTACCTACTTGCTTATTGAATTCAAATAAATTTCTCACATAACAAAGGAAATATAATTTATTGTAACTGCGCATTCCTAAAGTTTCGTATGGAGAAGAGAGGGCAAGACACTCCATCTTTTAAAATATTTTGAATTCTAATATTATATCTGTCGAAGATGTATGTACGTAAAATAAGAAGAGAACGACCTTTCATAGATTTACTGTTAAAAATGACGTCTAAAAACAAATATGGCGCGCCTTTCAAAACTCGTTTGGCGCGCAAATCGCAATCTACATAAAATTATATAATGTCGCCGAAATTAGTCTGCTCTCGCTATAATTAATAAACGGCAGTTAGCGAGGGAGTATAAATGCAGGGGGATGAGAAATATGGATGAAAATTTCATTTCTAACTTAAATTGGCGCCATTAGGGGGATTGCTAGAGACAATCGTAGCTCGTTATAGAGGTGTGGAGGTAAGGAAGTTTGATGTATACGTATTTAATGTATTCGAGTTTTGTTATTTGTAGATATGTTTTGGGGTGGGTGATTATAATAGGGCGAATTGTTTTAAACGCAGAAAGGTTTATTGTATTAGTGAACTTAAGACTCATCAACTGATGATTTTTTAATACAAGTTTACTGATAGCTCTTCAACTTATCTTGTCTATATTAGGCACCTTGGATTATGTATTTCAGAATATTATGTTGATAGTTAATTTTTCTAAATTTACAGCTAAGTAGGTACTTACCTCTTTCCTCGCTCTAGTTGTAACTTTGTACTCTACTACGAATGATTTATTTATTTGATTTTATTAAGAGTGGCTATTTTAAAGCCCAATACTTATTTTGAATAGGTACAACTTTTTGGTCTTTTGGGTGACTGGTACTTTCCTAAAGAACCCTTTTTTTGTACTCATTCACTTTTATTACAAGGTCATAGGTCAAAGGCGCGCGCGCGCGCGAATTTCATACGGCTGTTGTATTATTGTGAAAAAAAAAAATGACTTTAAAAAAAATGTTTCTATGGTAAAGTTGTTTTTATCATGAGTATAATGAAGTGTTTAAGTATCGGTCATTAATTACCAGTCACCCTATATACCGGTATTCAGTAGCGTTTGGATGGACTGGAGACGACCCTAATATCATCTACTTAGCTTTTCCTAGCTATGTTGGGGTCGGCTTCCAGTCCAACCGGATGCAGCTGAATACCAGAATTTTAAATGGAGCGACTGCCTATTGGACCTCCACAACCCAGTTAGTACTGGTACCCTTTGGTAAGACTGGTTGCCAGACTTTCGGGCCAATGACTTCCTGTAACTACTGTCAAAGATCTACAAATGACAGCCGGGACCAACGGCTTGACGTGCTTTCCGAGGCAGGGAGGAAACTCGGTATGTAATAGCTGGTCACCCATCCACAGACCAACCTAGGTGAGCGCAGCTGAACCTGAAAATTGATCCCAGCGGCTGTTATTATTTAGCCAAGAAGTTACCCCAACATAGTAGAAAAAAGGCAAGTAGATCAAAGTCAAAAACAAAATATTTTATTTTACATAGGCCTACATGGACTCAGATAAAACTTCAACAAAAGGTGCTCGGTTCGGGGTGGTCGTTTCCTATGGAGAAGAACCGGCAAGAAACACCATGGTTACTCTTTTAAAAGCAATTGGTTAGACAATATTTGAATGTTACAGCGTTAGTACTTAAATATGGGAGGACAGCGTTGGCCCGACACTAAGTCGTTGCTTACTACAAAAGGTAGAACAGGATAAAAGCAAAAAAATAAGCAAACTAGGAATTTACAAAGCCTACAATGGCCACACATTCATTTATTAAAATCAGTACCTAAATAAAAAAATAATCTACACAAAAGTAAAAATTAAATATTTTAAGGACTAAATTAAAAAAATGACACAAATGTTGTCATCAGTGCTGTAACTATTCAAAACAAAGAATGAAATGAAAGATGATTGAGTGCACCAAATTCCCATAGAACTATTAGTAAGTAGTTACAAATTCCTAATTCCCATCGTCTTAACGACATCAATAGGTAACTAACAAACAAGTTACCCCATTTAAACATGTTAACTTGTAAAGCATGTCGCAACATATCCCGATATCTGTTATCTTTCCAAGATAAACACATCTCTTGTCAGATGCAGTGAATCACAATGTAATTTCCGAATCGTTTTTGGGTTTTCTTAAGATAGATTGTGTTGCCAGGTATTTTGGTATCTGGAAAATGTGCTATTTTTATTGAGATAGTAGAATTTTTATTTCTGTCTGTAGAATAAATGGTTTTTTTTTGTTTTATTTGGAAATAGAAGTTTTAATGGCAACTTGAAAAAGCAAATTACAACTTGGTTTTGTTTAATTAAATGGTTGAAAAAATTTAAACGATTTCTTCTTTGATCAGCATTCACAAGTTAAGAGAAGTGGGCACGTCAATAGCAATAGGCTACCAGAGAGCTCATTTTCTTTCTTTTATTTAAGTACCATTTATGTTTTGCACGATTTCTAAGCCAAATAACCTAGTCTACAGATTTTTTTAAAGCCAGTCAGCAATAAAAGTGCCTTTGAATGATTTTAACTTTATATTAGACTATTCAATAACTATCTAATTCAAACATTATTTATTTCGTTATTTGTAACATCAGTCGAAAAATCATTCCCAAAGCTGGTAACCCCACCACATGTCAGTTAAGGCGGGCAAATTGACAGGTGTCAAAGATAACGTCAGCGTAAGTATGAATTATTTACTTTTTAGTGTCGCTGTATCACCACGATTTGTTGACGAAATGCTCCATCGATAAACATTTTATTTTTTAAGATAATATAATATTATCTATATGAGAATCTATGGGATATTTGCGTTAGATGATGATTTTTAGGATATTTATGTCTACTTTGGAGATAGGGCATTAAATATCTTTCAAACCAGTCTTTTCACGTTATATCACGGCTATTTTCCACAACGGGACAGGTAGAAGAGTAAGATCATAGTAGACAATTCTTACACCAGTTATGTTTTGATTAATTCCCATGAATTATAAGACAAACGTTTTGCTAAAATAATACGTAATTGGGAAAGCTCCAGGATCCTTCAGAGAATTTCCTCATTGATAAAGTCAATATAGTACTTTGTCCGATTTAGGAATCGATCCGGCTCAGGAGTCACGTCAGCGGCCTGCAGACCAATGGGGCAGTCACTGTGCCTTTCAACTTACCTACATGAAAAATAATGAAAATCATTGTCATGCGAAAGCGATTTTTTTTTGTTTTGTACTATTAAACAAACTCACCTGTGCAGGCGTGAAAACACAGAACTAAAATAAATTTACCAAGTTTGACTTTCCGATCTAAATTTTCTTGACAAGCAGAGCCACCTCGAACTGCACACTTATAGTGGTCATCCTATAACTCAGTATGAGGAGCGCTCATTGTTGAAATGGGACAGCCACAGACCAACCAATACAATAGCGTAAATGTTCAGAATAAACAACAAAAAATCAGTGCGTGGAGTCCCTCCGCGCGGAAGACGTGAAACTTCGTAATACTACACGCATGCGTTCGAGTGCCACGCATTCACTCTCGTTATTTTATTGAGCTTCTTAATAATATTTTGTTGTTTTCTTGTTGTATTATTTTTACTATATAATTATTACATAAGTTTATCGAGGTTATTGTTCGGTTATTATTGTATTCGGTTATTATTGTTTGGTTATTGTTTATCGAGGTTTATCGAATGTATTTTATATGTCCACAAAAACCGAGGACTTTTCAAAATTAGAAGCGACTTTCATAATATAAATACACGCAGTAAACACGAAATTGTAATACCTACCCAAATTTAGATTAACTAAAACTAGCAAGTCATTTCTTATTAACAGTATACGCTTTTATAATAAGTTGCCAAAGTCAGTTACAGAACTGACCGATGGAAAGTTTAAAAATTATATCAAACGTGTCCTAATTAAAAAAGCATATTACAAAATTAAGAAGTTTGGCCTGAGCCCCTACGCACATGCGGCTTCCCTGGTAGCTCATAAAACGGCACAAATGTGTGGATGTCTCTAACTATTCTCAATCTTATATTTTTTAATTTTTATGTTTTATTTTATTTACTTTTTTATTTACTTTTTTCCATTATTTTTTAATCAGATGTTTTACAATATTTTCTTAATCATTACACCATTTTGTTTAGAATAGTTACAGCACGGATGACAACATTTGTGTCACTTGTTTAATCTAGTCTTTTTGCAATATCTTCTTTTTTTTTTTTTGCTTGTATAGACTCATTTTCTTATTTACCGATTGTTTGTAAATGTGTGGACATTGTAGGCCTTATAGATTCCTAGATCCTTGGTAACTTTTTATCTTGTTCTACGTTTTGTAGTAAGCAACGACTTATTGTCGGGCCTACGATGTCCACTCATACTTAAGTGCCAACGCTGTAACATAGAAAAATTGTAAAGCCAAATGATTTTAAAAGAGTAACCATGGAGTTTCTTGCCGGTTCTTCTCCATAGGAAACGACCAACCCGAACCGAGCTTTCTGTCGACGTTTTACAAGTGCCCATGTAGGCCTATGTGAAATAAAAATATTTTGATTTTGATTTTATTCTACTCATGGCAATTGAGCGAAGGCTGGTCACACCGAAGAGTCGAATACCAAACAGTCATGGTTTGCACTCCATCTTGCGTAGAACCTAGTATCCTAGTAGAACTACGTAGTCACAAATCTTGTAATACTGCCATCTCTTAGTAAATTTTAGAAAATATTCCCCCTCCATGGTAGCGTTAAACTTGTTGGTAGTTGCATAAGAAGTTTCAATTCAAAAAAAAAAAAAAATGTAGAGTGCACCGATTTTTGCATTTGAAAAAACTGCCACAACATTCTCCAAACGCTCAACTATTAAATATTGCCAGACCCTGTGTACCATAGACCACAGAGTAAGCTAATTACTTTCCCACCGCGTACAACCGCGTAATATGTTTGCCCTCCATGTTTGATTTGCAGAGATAACCGACCAAGCGCAAACACGGCGCGAGCCATGTTTTACGATTTAGAATTATTAAAATATGATTATGGGAACCGGGGCGTGGGATATTTTGAGAGAGAGATAATAGTTCTGCAGGTGAACCTGTCATAATATCACGCCATAATCCCAGAAGGGTTAGGCAGAAGTGTACCTAAAAGTGCACCCACGTTTCGCCAATTATGTTTAAGTCCCATGTAATAGGGAACGAGCCTATTGCCATCAACCGGGCACAAATCCAGATTCCGTGAACATTGATTAAACAATTACTTATACATGAGAGCAGCGGTGGCCCAGTGGTGGTAGCCCCGACATATGAGCAGTAAGCTGTGGGATCGAACCCAGGCAGGCGCATTACTTTGTGTAATTTATTTCATCACTGCTGCTCTCAAAAACGGTGAAGGAAAACATCGTGAGGAAACCGACATGTCCTAGAAATAAAAATTCTAAGACATGTGACATCTACCAACCCGCACTGGGCCCGCGTGGTGTATTACAGCCCACTCCCTCTCATAGAGAGGAGGCCTGTGTCCCAGCAGTGGGAACATTATAGGCTGATGATGACTTTTACATGTAACTAATATGGAGAACCTCGTGGCTAAATAACAACAGCCGCACGGGTCAATCTTTAAGGTTAAGCCGTGCTTGCCGAGGTTGGTCCGTGGATGAGTGACCATAATTATATACCGAGTTACCTCCGTGCCTCGGAAAGCACGTTAAGCTGATGGTCCCGGCTGTCATTTGTAGATCTTTGACAGTCGTTACGAGTAGTCAGAAGCCAAAAAGTCTGACTTCCAGCCTTACCAAGGGGTATCGTATTACCCAGTTACTGGGTTGTGGAGGTCAGATAGGCAGTCGCTTCATGTAAAATACTGGTACTCAGCTGCATCCGGTAAGACTGGTAGCCGACCCAAGAGAGTTTGGGAAAAGGCTAGGCAGATGATGACATATGTAACCAATATAAGATACTAGCTGACCCGCACAACTTCGTCTGCGTCGCATTTTTCTCGTTTTAGATACTTGATGCTCCACTCCTATTGGTCGTAGCGTGATGTTATATAGCATTCCTCGAGAACGGCTATCCATTCATATAATAGTACATTATGATATAAGTGCGGTAAGTTGAAAATTACAGCCGTGGCGATTTTGCTAGCCCGAGCCGTAGGCGAGGGCTACAAGAAAGCAGAGGCTGTAATTATCAAAGCGCACGTATGTCATACGACGTTTTATAACACATTTGCGAGGAAATAAATAAAATTCGGATGAAATTTTCAAACAAAAACAATACAGCGTAAAGAGAAAGCGCGCGGAATAATTTTTACGCTTTTTTTTTAAGGCAAAGCCACAAAAACAGCCAGTATTACTTATAAAGTAAATTAATATTTTTGTGTTTTGTTACAGATAAATGGTTGTAATTTATGGTCAAAATTGATTAAGTTAAAGAATTAAATGTCTATTTAATATATTTTATCTCCCAAGTTAATTTTATTCATAAAATGTTGACCACTTTTCTGACATAAAAACTCTTTGCCAAGATTTAAAAAAGTACGGTTCGTTTTAGACGGAGCATTTTCATAAACTGTGCGTTTTACATTACATTACCGTACTAGTGCGTAATGAGATACATTACGATACTGAAATTGGTGAAATAAGAGACCCTTTACGAGCAAATGTGTTAGAAAGTAATTTTTCAATTCGAACGCGTAGTTCCTGAGATAAGCGCGTAGTACTTAAGCTTTATAATAATAAGTATAGATATCGATGCATTTCTAAGCATAGATCAACGTTATCGATTAGCTCACTAGCCACTAAGCCACCCCTGCTAAAGCTATTGACACAAAAACACATGTTATGTCCGAACGGTAGCAATCATGTTTGCCATCACTCCGGACACTTGCCGTCACTTACTGTCAATTAACTTGCACACTGATAAGTACTGATACGGATAAAACACTGAAAGGTAGGTATTAGGGGTCCTCTTGAGTTTATTTATGTACCATCAAACCTCGTGTGTTTTCACGAAAAAAATATACAAGCTGTTCTTTAGAATTCTCTTCAAATTGAAGGAGGTAACTATGCTAATGATTCTCGCACCGAATCAATAATAAAATGGGCAGGAAGTTTCTTTTTTTTTTGCTGATTTACGGACATCGGTAAGTATTAACCACCCGTGATTTAAACGTGACCCGTCTTATCCTCGCCCTATAACCGCGCTTTCACACATAAAAACAATCTCAAACGTTTATTCGATAATTTCTTATTCCCTAAACCACGTTAAGGGTGTTGGGTGGGGATTCTGAAATACTGACAAACTTTCACAAATCTGCCTAGCCTTTTCCCAAACTATCTTGGGGTCGGCTTCCAGTCTAACCGGATGCAGCTGAGTACCAGTATTTTACATGAAGCGACTGCCTATCTGACCTCCACAACCCAGTAACTGGGTAATACGATACCCCTTGGTAAGACTAGATGTCAGACTTTTTGGCTTCTGACTACTCGTAACGACTGTCAAAGATCTACAAATGACAGCCGGGACCAACGGCTTAACGTACTTTCCGAGGCACGGAGGAAACTCGGTATGTAATTATGGTCACCCATCCACGGACCAACCTCAGCAAGCACGGCTTAACCTTAAAGATCGACCCGGGCGGCTGTTCTTATTTAGCCACGAGCTCCTCCAAATAAAAACAAATACAAATACTGACAAACTTTAACAACAAAAAATAGCAGCATTTTTGAAGTGAAACTTCTTACACGACATCCAACAAGGTTGCGTTGTTAAGTTTGCGTTTTGCGTAAAACGTTTAACGCTACCATGGAGGTGGAATAGAAAGAGACAGAGCGAGAGCGAATGCGTGGCACTCGAACGCATGCGTGTAGTATTACGAAGTTTCACTTCTTCCGCGCGGAGGGACTCCACGAACTATTTTTAATAATTAACTAGGTACCGTAATTTAAATAGACGAGGATGCAAAACAACACCTTGCATAAGCACTGGGCACCGTATACACTCGCATTTCGTTATCATGTGCAAGACTCGTGCAATTGGGAGAAATGCCTCTAGCCTTCTACAGCTCATTTCCAGACTCATCATCATCTGCCAAGCCTTTTCCCAACTATTTTGGGGGTCGGCTTCCAGTCTGACCGGCTGCATCTGAATACCAGTAAGAGTTTACATGGAGCGACTGCCTATACACCGTGTAAATCACCTCATCACGAAGCCGTCAACCAAGCATTCTGTACATGAAACTAAGTAACTTTACGCAAAAATTATTGCTGGGAAACGACTTTTTTTTGGGGGGTGTAAAATCATGTTTTTTGTTAGAAGTCTGTAACGCACTCAAAACACTGTGCTGATGGACGGATTGAATAGTAAGGGGGTCGTGGAGGTGTTTAAAGTAAAAATCTGTCATTAAAAACTTGTATTAAAAAAAAAATACAAGTTGTCAAAAAGTTGGAACTTTGACCCCTAATATCTCCGTAACTAGAAGGTTCCCAGGTATGGTGTAGAACAAAAAAATGATCGCAATGACAGGGAGAACCAGTGCCTTTCGGCTTCGTTAAGAGGTGTTTTACACCCTTTATAATCTCCACAACCCAATTAATACGGGATGATACGATAGCCTCTTGGTAAGACTGGTTGACAGACTCTCGGGCCACTGACTGCCTGAAACGACTGCCGGGACCAACGGCTTAACATTATTTCCAAGCCACGGAGGAAACTTGGTATGAAATGGGTGGTCACCCATCCACAGACCAACCTAGGCAAGCTCGGCTCATTTCCAGACTGGCTACTGAATAACTCAGCATTCATAAATTACAGGCTCTAAATTCAAATTATGTTTAACTGTCCCATAGAATTTATCCTTGATTTAAAACGTGGACCTGCAGCCTCTTCTTTAATTCAGAACACATGTTTGTCTTTATTTGGTGAATTTACAGCTTCTTTGTATGTTTCAGGAACATTGGTTTGGATTTCTTCATGCAGACACGGATCAGATAAGAGTTTCACGTTAATCAACTGTTTTTTTATTAACTTTCTCAGTGTGATGTTTCTATTCTAGATGGAGGAGTATCTGCATTGACGTCAGGTATGAAGTCACTGACTGAAGTACATTTATTTCCAGATACTGTAATAAATCAACTATTTGAAGATCTATCATCAATTGTATCAGAGTCCTCTTCTTCTATTTCTTGTCAAAGTGAAACTTCTTATGCGACTTCCAACAAGTTTAACGCTACCATGGTGGGGGAATATTTTCTAAAACTCACTATTGAAGAGAGGGCAGTATTACAAGATTTGTAACTACGTAGTTCTACTAGGTACGCAAGATGGCGTGCAAACGTCATGCATTCGACTGTTCGGTGTGACCAGCCTTCGCTCAATTTCCATGAGTAGAATAACCTCGATAAACTTATGTAATAATAATAATATAACAAGAAAACAACAAAATATTATTTAGAAGTTCAATAAAATAACGAGAGTGAATGCGTGGCACTCAAACTCATGCGTGTAGTATTACGACGTTTCACTTCTTCCGCGCGGATGGACTCCACGCACTATTTTTTTATTATTGCAGACGACCTTGTTCACAAAGATTTCTACTCCTATGTGTTTACTCTTTTTCATACTTGGGGTAGGCTGCCAGTCTAACAGGGTGCAGCTGAAAAACAATATTGTATATGAAGTGACTGCTTGTCGGACGTCCACAATACTGGGTAATACGACACTACTTGGCACTACGACACTACTTGGCACTACGACACTACTTGGCACTACCGGTTCCTACAGGATTGTGAGTACCAGTAACTACTGTCACAGACCTACGAATTACAGCCAGGCAGTCAAGCGGGAGCAGCGGTGGCCCAGTGGTGGCAGTCCCAACTTACGAGCAGTAAGCCGTGGGCTCGAACCCAGACAGCCGCATTACTTTGTGTAATTTATTTCAACACCGCTGCTCTCAAAAACGGTGAAGGAAAACATTTTGAGGAAACCGGCATGTCCTAGAACTAAAAATTCGAAGACATGTGACATCTACAAACCCGCAATGGGCCCGCGTGGTAGATTATAGCCCACTCCCTCTCATAGAGAGGAGGCCTGTGTCCTAGCAGTGGGAACATCATAGGCTGATGATGATGAAGTCAAGCGGGAATCTCGGTATCTAAAGTGTGGTCTTTAAACTAACCTCGGCAAGCTTTCCTTAACCTTGAAGATCGACCCTAGCGATGGAAGAGCCAAACCAAAGAGCTCCCTCTAAATTATTTAATAGGCACGGAACCATTGTCCTGATAACCAGGTTCGCACCACCCACGTTATTATTTAAACAGCGTTGATCCACGGCGGACGAGTAAATGTCGAAAATGCAAAGCTTTTTATGTAAGTAATCAAGATAAAATAATAATAATAAAACATGATAGGATGCAATGGAGTTCCATTCTGAGTATTATCTGAGGCAATAGCGAAGTAGTTAATGTAGCAATATTAACATGATGGAAATGAATACAAATTGTAAACGGATACAGCCAGGGTTGCGAGACTGTTCGAAAGAGATACCGTGACCCAATCAAATCAAATCATTTATTTCAAGTAGGCCAGTTACAGGCATTTTTGAATAGTCAAACAACAATAAAAATGAAGCTACAGTCCCAGTCACAAGACATAATAACTGTAAAAGTACTGTAGTTGCCCATTCCAAAGCGTAGATCTCTATGGAGAAGAATGGGCAAGAAACTCCATGGACACTCTTTTAAATCGAATCTTGTAGCAAAAACCTTGGTTACATCATTCATGTTGAGATGGTAATTATGTGAGAACGATGTAGCAAGACGTGCACGTTAAAAGTGTCCATAGTAAAAACAAAAAAGACAATTAAAAAATAAAACAATTCGTTTGAAATAAGCCGTGGCAACTAAGAGATGACCAGGCACAACTGATAGCGCCCGTTCACGAACATGACGAATGGATCAGCCATCATTCAATTCAACCATTTTGAAGGGAACTAAATGACCTGACACAAACGACGCCCTGGAACAGAAAGGGCGAAGAAGGAACATGGATGGGTTTTAGTCAGTACAAGTCTGACACTCCCTCCCGCTCCGCCCAGAGCGGGGGGGGGGGGGGGTTATTTGATGATTTCCCATCCGTAAAAAAAAAGGTGTAAACGGATTCTTCACAAAGCCGTCAATCAAGCATTCTGGACATAAAACTAAGTAACTCTATGCCAAAATACAAGGTGTTGTTTTGCATCCTCGTCAAAATTCAGGATATTGTCAAAAAAGGCATAAATAATCATCATAAATTACGGTATCTAGTTAATTATTAAAAAACATTGCTTTTTTGTTGTTGTTTAAATCTGTCAGTATTGCAGAATAACCCCCTTAACGTGGTTTAGGGAATGAGAAATTATCGAATTAACGTTTGATATTTTTTGTATTTGTGTAAGCGTTTAAAAAAAAGGTGGTTCACACTTATCGATTTCCGCAAAACAGAAAAATTATCTACCCATTTTATTATTGGTTCGGGTCGTAGTTACATCCTTATCCTCCATATTGCTGGAAAGCGACTCTTTTTTGGGGTTAAAAATCACGTTTTACAGTTATAAGACTCAATGTAACGCACTCAAAACATAGTGCTGATTTATGCATTGAATAGTACGAGGGTCGTAGAGGCATTTGAAGCAGTGTTATAAACTTGTTTAAAAAAAACACATGTGAAAAATTTGTAACTTAGACTAATCTGTAACTAGAAGGTTCCCAGGTCATCATCTGCCTAGCCTTTTTCCCAAACTATCTTGGGGTCGGCTTCCAGTCTAACTGGATGCAGCTGAAAAGTATTTTACATGAAGCGACAGCCTATCTGACCTCCACAACCCTGAAACTGGGTAATCCGATAGCCCTTGGTAAGACTGGATGTGAGACTTTCGGCTTCTGACTTCTCGTAACGACTGTCAAAGATCTACAAATGACAGCCGGGACCAACGGCTTAACGTGCTGTCCGAGGCACGGAGGAATATCGGTATGTAATTATGGTCACCCATCCACGGACTAACCCGACTCTGCGGCTGTTATTATTTTGCCACGGGCTCCTATTGTGAAAACACAATGCAATTAAAATCTATTCTTTCACGCTGCCATATTTGCAACGTGTCACGTAGGTATATACAGATGACTCCATCTATCTACCTGTGTATATATGTATATGGTGTCGCTATGTAGCGTCGTATATAACGGTCGGTGAGTGCGATTAAAACAATTAACAGTGAATGAAACGTACTGCGTTTGGGTGGTGGTGTAATTTATGGGCGGGAAGCGGTTATTTTTATACAACATGTAACTTAATTAATGCACATCCTGAAAATAGTTTGTTCAGAATCGTTTACTGAAGCGATTTTTATCATTTTTTAATTAGGTAATTTTTTATCCCAAAAATAATTAAAACTACGGAAATTATTGTCATAATAACCCTGTACAGTCAAAACAAATTGAAATGGACGTAGTTTCGTTATGTTGTGTCGAGCGGCGCGATAACTGCTTGTGCGAATGTGTGCGTTGCGTGCGTAGTAGTATGACCATAACGTTCTCCAAGAATTGGTATAACTTATTTAATAAATAACAATGCATATACATGTTAAATTAAAAATTCAGTGTATGTATTATGATTATAACATAATATTCTAATTGGGGTGTTTGAGGGTGTGCGTTAATTACGTTACATGTTGTATATTCTTTATTTAACAGATAACATGATACAATGAGAGCAGCGGAGGCCCAGTGGTGGCAGCCCCGACTTACGAGCAGTCAGCCGTGGGTTCGAATCTAGGTAGGCGCATTACTTTGTGTAATTTAGTTGATCACCGCTGCCGTCAAAAACGGTGAAGGAAAACATCGTGAGGAAACCGGCATGTCCTAGAAATAAAACTTCGAAGACATTTGACATCTACCAAACCGCACTGTGCCCGCATGGCGGATTACAGCCCACTCCTTCTCAAAGAGAGGAGGCCTGTGGCCCAGCAGTGGAAACATTATAGGCTGATGATGATCCAATGACATTTACAAGAAATACTTACATTTTTAGATGTTAGTAAACAATTTAACTTATAAACTACGTTAGTGCTTATATATTCTACTACAGACAGGCTGTTTTTTTTATAAGATGCCTCACTTTGAGGCTTGCATCAAGCCTATCATCCATCATTTTTAAGAGGCTGTTGCTACTTAACAACTTGAAAATTATGGCTTATGAGCTTTTTATTTCGTATTTATTTTGAAAGCTATCGCTTAAAGAGGTAACATGCTACAGGTGATATTAACGTTGCAACGTGCTACGAATCACAGATAAAAGCAATACACGGATTAAATTAGATTAAATTAGATTATACACGGTGTAAATCACCTCATCACAAAGCCGTCAACCAAGCATTCTGTACATGAAACTAAGTAATTTACGCAAAAATTATTGCCGGGAAACGATTTTTTTTTGGGCGGTGTAAAATCATGTTTTGTGGTAGAAATCAATGTAACGCACTCAAAACATTGTGCTGATGGACGGATTGAATAGTACGGGGGTCGTGGAGGTGTTTAAAGTAAAAATCTTATATTACAAACTTGTATTTAAAAAAATATTTTTCAAAAAGTTGGAACTTTGACCCCTAATATCTCCGTAACTAGAAGGTTCCCAGGTATGGTGGTATGGTGTAGAACAAAAAAATGATCGCAATGACAGGGAGAACCAGTGCCTTTCGGCTTCGTTAAGAGGTGTTTTACACCCTTTATTTTGACCTGTCGGATCATTTCTCAATCAGGTTAAATTCTCAACAGTTCCTACCCGCTCCCGCGCCCGCTTCAGCTCATGGCACAGGCTGCAGCGACCGGGCGCGGCTGTTCCGCCGTTGAGGGGTAATTTGTTAGGTAATAGCTCCCCCGGCATATCTTTAATCTCATCGCTAATTGGATGGCAGCCAGGGTCGGACTGTGGTGGAGGAATTAGGGGTTTAATGTTTTTTTTTTTGGTTTTTGCTGACATATGAAGATCTTTGACAGTCGTTACAGGTAGTCAGTGGCCCGAAGTCTGACAACCAGTCTTACCAAGGGGTATCGTATTACCCATCACTAACTTGGTTGCGGTGGTCAGATAGGCAGTCGCTCCATGTAAAATACTGGTACTCAGCTGCATCCTGTTAGACTAGAAGCCGACCGCAATATAGTTGGGAAGCAGACAGATGATGTTTTTATTTTGTGCTATCACAAAATAAAAACATCATCGTTTTGTTGGTGGTCAAAAGGTGTAACATATTTTGGTTGGTGTCATTATTTTTTTCCTCGATAGAACTCGTTTAATTTTACGTTATTGTACATTTTATTTTTATTCAGAAAAATAAAAAAAAAACGTTATAAATAATATTTACATATTTATTTCATCGCTGTCACTGTGGTGAAGCTGTCAACAGCCTCGGACACCACAGCCTGTCATGCAATCGAAGTGCGGGACGTTTTGCGCGGCACGAGAACATAAATGACATCATCCGTCGAGCTCTTGTTACCGTCGGCGTCGGCGTTCCAGCTATCTTAGAACCCAATGGCTTGGCACGCGACGATGGCAAAAGACCGGACGGCATGTCTTTGTTTCCTTGGAAGATGGGTAGGCCTTTAGTGTGGGACGCAACTTGCGTGGATACTCTTGCGCCATCACATCTTCAAAGCTCATCGTGCTGTACAGGCGCTGCCGCTGAGCCGTTTGGGGTTGAAACTCTGGGGCCGTGGGGTCCGAGTGCTCACAGCCTATAATATAACTAAATCGTAATAATTTAACTAAATCGGTGGAAAACTTCAATTTCGTATTGGTAAAGTAATAAACCTTTTATATTTAAAACTAAACTATCTTGCTTAGTTTGCACACAGCGATGATTAATCAACTTAGCAACCTTATAAATAAAACTTACTCCCCTACAGTTCTTCATAGGGGTGAGCCAATTGCCATAATTAGAAGATGCAGTAAGTAATACTTACTTACCAATACAAGATGTTGTTTTGCATCCTCGTCAAAATTGAGAAGGTTGTCACAAAATACATAAATAAATCAATTTAAATTACGCTACCTATTTAATTATTAAAAATTGCTGTTTTTTTTTTCAGTATTTCAGAATAACCCACTTCACGTGGCTTAGGGAATAACAAATTATCGAAAAAACGTTTGAGATTGTTTGTATGTGTGGAAGCGCGGTTATAAGGCGAGGATTAGACGTGTCGTGTTTAAAACACGGCACGACCGATTACCGATTACCGTAAATAAAACAACAACAAAAAATTACCTACCCATTTTATTATTGACTAGCTGTCCCGCGCAACTTCATCTGCGTCACATGTTCCCCGTTTTCGCAACATTTTCCATTGCTGCTCCGCTCCTATTGGTCGTAGCGTGATGATAGTTTATAGCATTCCTCGATAAATGGGCTATCTAAGACTGAAATAATTTTTCAAATCGGACTTTATCCTGAGATTAGAGTTCAAGCAAACAAACAAACTCTTCAGCTTTAATATATTGATTCGGGTCGAGAATCATTATCAAAGTTACCTCCTTGAATTTGACGAGGATGCAAAACAGCACCTTGTATATTGAGCAATATGTGGATGGAGAAACTATTTAAAACCGTCTATGAATGAATAAAACCTTTCTAATTTTATGCCCACCACACGACTTCCTCGACTGCTCAGCATGAAGACCCGGGTTCCATGCCCATGACGGGTTGTATAGTGTTATTCGGGTTTTTCCATCAGGAATTGCTCAGCAGCTGCAATGGAGTTCATATTTGTGCCCGGCTGATGGCGATAGGCTCGCCTATTACATAGGACTGAAACACAACTGGTGAAATGTGGGTGTACTAGGTACACCTCTGCCTAACCCTTCTGGGACATCACGCCTGTAGGCGTGATGTTATGTTACACGTCTATGAAATAACAAAAAAAAACCTTCAGTTTTAGTTTTATAGTTTTCTAGCTTCTTCCCACCGCTTCACCCGCGTTTTTTCGGTAATCGTCCCGCGGGATCATACTACCGGGATAAATAGTATCCTTTGTGCTATTCCAGACTATTATCTATACCTGTGCCAAATTTCATCCAGATCCTTTCAGTAGTTTTTACGGGAAAGGGTAACAAACATCCATCCATCCTCACAAACTTTCGCATTAATATTAGTAGGAATTTAAACGGAACTTTAATCCCCCACTAAAACTAACCTTCAAAACAACACCAAATAAATCACTATAACACCGCCCACCCATCCAAATCGCAACCTTGCTTCTAACCGCACAGATCTATCGATTGTAGTGCTCATAACTCTATGTAATGTGACATTATTGCCTAACGCCCCCCTGGGGGGTTGTTGGGGAGGGGTGAAGGGGGGTAGTACCTAAACGAGTTTCAGAGCAATGAGAGAGCATTTTCAGTAATTGCGACAATTAGCAGACTGAAGTGCTGTGTAGGTGGGGTGTGGACCGGGAGATAGGAACTGCTTTTTTTGTATTGATGATTAACTTGCAGATTGGAATAATAGGAAGTGGTGGATAGAAGATTGTTATTTTCAACCGACTTTAATAAAAAGGAGGAGGGTCTTAATTTGGTTGTATATTCTTTTTTTAAATGTTTTTTACCTCATAACTCCGCCATGCAAAATTGTGGTATTCAGCTGCATCCGATTGGACTGGAAGTCGACCCCGAAATAAGTCTTAAGTCTTTTAATTAACGACAAAGATAAAAAAAAAAACAAAAATGTGCTCGCCATGCGGCCAATAGAGAGGGGTGGAAAAGGATCGCGAAGGCAGCGACCGCAGTTGTGGGCGACCCTCCATGACCACGACCACTCTGTCAAGAGTGAACGACTAAGAAGAAGAAGAAGAGAAAAAAAAAATGTGTAAAAAAGGTACATAAGGTTTCGAATGATATTTATATTAACGTCTTATTCTGATATTAATTCCAGCGTGCAAATTATTTAATTAATTATAATATTTTACATGATTATTTCTTATTTAAAGAATAAAATATTCATTTGAATTATGTATGTAATTCATTCTAATTTGGTAACAATTAAATTCATCTTGGGTTTATATAACTTATTGGTATTATTAGATCTGCATGCAAGTTACTTGTCGCTTGCATACAGATAATATAGAGTCAAGAATTAAAAAATCCAGGCTCCCGGTACAGTGAGTGTCGTGGGCCGACAGAACGAACAAATTAAAGATGAGAAGATGAAACGAAACAGACGATGTACCCAATGCTACTGTGGCTGCGAGAGGGAGGAATACGGTGGAGTGCAGGTTCGATTACTGGCTGAAGTATCAAGTCTGCTTCTTGTGTTAGTTTGAGGTCGGTTGTATGATATGCTTCTTTACCATATATATGCTTATGATATGCTTTTTCATGATATACTTCTTTTTTCTGTTTACATCCATTATTTTAACGCGCTTTTATCTTCTGTAATAATTCTTGACGTTTTCATAAACGATTATGGTTTTCATACCCCTCCTCCGCTATTGCTTTTCTGATTAATTTCGTTGCGATATTTGTTCATTCGTTGTTTCTCTGGGACTTCGTCGAGCTTCATTGTCTCGGCGCTTTTCTGGTGGACGACACTGTTGATCCTGGCTTTTAGGAGCAGTGCCCCCTGCACTGCTCCTTAAAACCAGGGAATAGTTTGGCGGGCTTCATAAACGATTTTTTCTTTTGTAGGCCTTTTTTATCACTTTTTTTACACCCCCATTTCGTCAGTATGTTGATATTTAAGTGCTGACTAAAGGCTTCTCTCATGACTCCCAACTCATGCTGTCCTGCACTAAATTCGTTGATGGTTTTGTCCAGCTAGTCTCGCTACTACTGAGGGGTGCCGCGATGCTTCCAGGCTGCGTCAGGTGGTCTGGTTTTATTTTTCGTATCAAGGGAATTATCTGCGTCTACAGTTATTCGGGCATGTAGCAAACGTGGTTCACTATACTCGTATCCTACGTTAGGAAAAATGGAGCTTGAATCTTCTTTTCTTTATCATATATAATGTAAATGTGGATGGATGGAGAGGGAGAGGAAGACCAAAGAAAAGATGGATGGATTGTGTGAAAAATGATATGAAAGAAAAAGGAGTAAATGATAGCATGACGAATGACAGAGGAGAATGGAGGAAAGAGACGTGTTGCGCCGACCCCAAATAAAATGGGACAAGGGCAGGAAGATGATGAGTGCCTAATTTGGTGTCAAAGTTTTTATGCCGCCCATGGGCCTCTGACTTGGCTTTACATGCCGTCGACAAATATCTCTCAGGTATGCTGGTTTCCTCACGATGTTTTCCTTCACCGAAGCTAGTGATAATTATACAATATGCACATGAATCCGAAAAATCAGAGGTCTTGTGTTCGAACTTGATACCTATGACTAGGCTTGCCGATACCGACGCTATTACAGAATTCTCATACAAAAATCTCAATGAAAAAAATACCTAGACATTAGAAGTGAAGCTACCACCGTGCAAGCGAGACAGAGCACAGTACGTGTATAGGAGTGAGGGAGACGGGTGCAGTGGTAGCGTTAATCAAGTGACTGTTGTTGTGAGATGAAAGGGCCGGATTTGGAGAACGGAGTTACCCGACTGCGGAAAGGAGGGTTGTGCGTTTTCTTAAAGAGATAAGCAACAAAAGAAGTTAAAATATTATATGTAATCTATGGTCTATACTTGCCTCAGTCTTTGCGTAGAGAAAAGACTAAAATATTTTTTCTTGTGCGTGTCTCTATAACAATATATGTTTTAAATAATAATTTGGAAGTAAATAAAAACATAAAAACCATCTCCGCGTCTCCTTATTTTAAATAACATTATAAGTTCTAATAAGTACTTAGGTACATTATTCATCAAAGAAACAAAACTTGTTTCAAACAAATCGGTGAGTCACGCATCGCTTGTGTGTGTGGCTCGGGACTGCAAATTTTACTTTAAAAGAGGATGACTCAAAAAGTACCTAAGCAAAGATAATAAAATTCGTATGGCTCCACCGGGCAAGCTTTCTCTACCAAATGAATGAACAAACGTCTAAATCGGTCCAGTAATCACGGAGAAATCGGTGTACATACGTGAAAAATTTACATATAAAAAAAAAAGTTAATAAAATGAAAACTATATGGCCAAACTATATTAATTTTTTATGGGACGAAATGGCAGCTATTCCACATCAAACTAAAGAAGAATCACGCAATTCGGATCATAAATCTCAGCGTAATCGGTGTATACACCTGGAAAGAGCATACTGTTACAATTCCAACAAGCCCAAACACAGCTAAGATTCATTGCCTTGTTATGGAGTTCCGAAGCCTGTCTCTTGGATTCATCATCAGATCTGATAGTAGAATGGTTCTTATTGGACGCAAATGCTTCACTTGTTGTAGAAAATACCAAAATCACTGTACGTTTTCCTATAAAATTTGAAGAGTTCCCTCAATTTCGCCAAGATTCCATCATCAGATCCCGACTTGGTGACTATGGGACCATTTGGGACCATTTGGGTTACCCTTTCCAACAAAAAAAGAATTTTCCAAATCGGTTGGCAAGCGACGGAGTAATGCGCGAACAAACATAAAAAAAAAAAAAAATACAAACATCCGAATTGAGAACCTCCTCCTTTTTTAGAAGTCGGTTAAAAATACAGCAAATTTATAATGAAACATTGACATTGAAGTGAAACACGATCTTGCTAGATAATGACTGCTTTATTCAACTGACGGTATGCGGTAAATACATTATAATGAGGCTACCCTCAATGTATGATAATTACATACAACATCTTCCCCTTTTATAAAAAAAAACAGTAAACTTAGTAAAATTCCCACCACCATCCTTATACACATAAATATGAAGATACAAAGGTACAGCATAACATATATACAGGCACAATATCATTGTAGCAATACCTTCCGTTTTCAAGTAAAATTATTAATTATCTAATGATTGTTCTTATAATTAACCAACTATTCTTACACATACATAAAACTATTAATTAAGTAACGATTGTTCTTATTGTTATTAACTATTCTAACACATACATAATTATAAAGATATCAGGTCTTAATTACTTTTTAAAAAACATTGCAAGTTTTTCACGTGCCCTTCGCGAAGCAGCTCGAGTTGGCTGCACTACTACAGAATCAGGAGAAGAACTAGCCGACCTAGTCACAACCCTATCGTTGTCGCTCAGCCCCTCGTTCATGCTCTCTTCCGCATCACTATACGTACTCGTGCGCTCATTATCGTCACTGCTACTATCTTCCTTTCCTTGCGTGGAAGCAAAATGTGCCGTGGTATCCCCTGAGCTCGCACCCTTTATTATGTGCCGTCTGTTGCGGCGGTATCGCCGACCGCTGCTATCAGCGAGGAAGTACGATCGCGGCTGCGGCGCTGGTGCCTGCACTTGCATGTATCGCCGTCGCTTGCCGTCATCTGTTACAATTACGTTCTCACCTGGCTCTAATACCGGTAACTCTCGGGAATGTATATCATAATATTTTTTTGACTTGTCACGTTTTGTTAGTGTGTTTTTATAGTCTTTATGATTGTTTCGTTCTGGTTGTAATCTTTCTGTGTGTACTGGTAAGCGAGTATTTAGTCGTCGACCCATCAGTAATTGCGACGGTGCACTAATTCCATCCCTAGGTGTTGTTCTAAAATTTAATAACCCTAGATAATAATCCGTACCAGTACTTAGTGATTTTTTAATTATTGTTTTGACTGTTCTCACAGCTCTTTCACTCAGTCCGTTGGACTGTGCGTAATTGGGCGATGATGTTATATGTGTGAAACACCAATCATCAGTAAATTTTCTGAATTCCCGGGAACTGAAAGCTGGGCCATTATCAGTAATTAGTTCCTTTGGTATCCCATGTCTTGCAAACTGATCTTTCATCGCAGCAATAACAGCTCGGGATCCAATATTTGTTAAGGCGCTTATTTCGATATAATTTGAGAAATAATCCACTATAATTAAGAAGTTCTTTCGGTCGTATGAGAATAAGTCGGCGCCAACCTTTCTCCATGGTAATTCCGGAATTGAATGCGGTATCATAGGCTCCCTTACATTTCTCGCTGCGTGCTCCGCGCAGGTGGCGCAGGTGCGCACAGCCTGCTCCACGTCACGTGACATCCCGCTCCAGAACATGACATCACGCGCTCGACGTTTGCAGCGGTCGATTCCTAGATGCCCTTCGTGCACACGCGATATCATTTCACCTCTTAGATCACGTGGTATGTACACTAAGTGATTTTTGAAGATCACCCCGTCGACTAGCTGTAATTCTTCTTTATATGCCCAATGCATTTTTATCATTTCATTCAAATCCTTTTTATATCTGGGCCACCCCTTTAGAATATGATATTTTATAAGTTTGCATTCTTGATCCCTCTGTGTGACATCTCTGACCATACTGAGTTTACTATCGCTGAACGGTACGTTTGCTATGAGGAAACAAGCCTGATCCTCCATCTCACATGTCACCCTGTCATGCATGAGTTCCGGTAAGGCTGCTCTCGATAGTGCATCGGCTACATACATAAATTTTCCTGGTTTGTATACCACCGTAAACTCATAGCGTTGCACGCGCAACATCATTCTTTGCAACCGTACCGGCACTGCATCCAAACCTTTTTTAAATAATGCCTCCAAAGGCTTGTGGTCTGTTTCTACGACCACATCCTTCTTCCCATACACATATTGATGGTACTTTTCCATTGCAAATACGATCGCCAGCATTTCCTTTTCAATCTGCGCGTATCGTTTTTGGGTGTCAGACATCGTGAGGGAAGAAAACTCAATCGGGCGACCGTCCTGTAATAACGCAGCGCCCAAAGCCGTGGAGCTAGCATCCACTGTGACCACGACCGGCCGGTCGCTTGAGTACAGCGCCAACACCGGCGCGCTGCTCACCGCCTGCTTCAACTTGTGAACCGCAGACTCATGTACACTGTCCCACACCCATTCATTGCCTTTTTTGAGCAAACTTCTAAGAGGGCTTGCCATTTGCGAATAATTTGGAATAAACTTTGATAAGTAGTTTATCATGCCAAGCAATCGCTCTAAAGATGGCCTATCTTTTGGTTCTGGCATGTCCATTATTGCTTTTATTTTGTTTGTGTCAATCTGCATACCTTTACTACTAAAAATATGCCCTAGATACGTAACCTGTTGTACATTAAACTCACACTTCTCTCTGTTAAATTTAATTCCTACTTCCCGAGCCCTATCTAGCAATTTGATCAATCTATCATCGTGTTCTTCCTTAGTCCTACCCCAAATAATTATGTCATCAATAAATGAGTCTACCCCATCGAGATCTTCTAATAGCTGCCGTATTTTACCGTGAAATACTTCACTCGCACAGTTAATGCCGTATGGTAATCGTAAAAATTGATACCTCCCGAATGGAGTTCCAAAAGTACAAAGATCTGCACTGTCATCATCTAATTCAATCATCCAAAATCCTGACCGAGCATCAAGTTTACTGAAATACTTGGCATTTGTTAGTTTTGCGGCAATCTCAGTAAGCGTAGGTAGGGGGTAGTGTGCGCGGCGCACCGCTCGGTTCAGTGGCCGCGGGTCGAGGCAAACTCGCAGACTGCCATCCTTCTTAGCGGGCAACACGATAGCATTCACCCATTCCGTTGGGTGCGATACCTTGCGAATTATTCCCATGTGCTCCATGCTTTCGAGTTCCGCCTTTAACTTATCCCGTATCCCTAAAGGTATTTTTCTGACAGGACAAACCGAAGGACTTGCATTGTTTTCTAAAATGATTCTGTATTTCCCTGGCAATTTGCCAATTCCATGAAATAAATCATTATATTTATCAACTTTAACAGTGTAAACTCTTTTAACTAAACCTAATTCTTCACAGGTGTCTTTACCCAATACACTTTGGCATCGATCATTTGATATCACAAAATCTATTAAGTGATGTTTACCTTATGACCACAACATCTGACGTGAGCCTAGTATTGGAATATAATTCCCACAAAAGGACTGTGCTCTTATACAACTTGGTTTGATATCATCTATTGAATACCCTAATTTATTAAAAATAAGTATTGATAATACGTTCAGATCCGAACCTGTATCAAGTTTAAACAATTCGCTGATTCCGTGCCCATTTTCGGCAAAATATAATCGTTCAAACCACTTACTGTCTTTATGTTGTGAAGTTTGATCCAAAGTCGACACATAGAATAACTCATCGTCACTATCACCGCTCTCCTGTATTTGGTACACACGCTTATTACCTCTGAGCATACACATATTTTTAAAATGACCTTTATTGTAGCACAAGAAACACTTTGCGAATCGCGCTGGACACCGCGCGTTATCATCGTGAACGCCACCACATGCACTACAGCACTTTGACACCGTATCACGATTTGGAACAGAATCGAACTCGCGACCCGACGTCGCCGCAGTACCCCTGGCCGCTGAACCATGTGGTTGCGCACGCCCCGCGTGTCGCGCCACCCGTGCCGGCGCGCCGCGCACCGCCGCCGTAGGCTCGCCGCGAGCTCGGCCCCGCGCCTCCCGCGCTGCCGCCGCCGCCGTAGTTCCGCTGTGCCTCGGTGCACGCGTACTCGATAACGCGTCAACCGCGCCACTTTGTTCCTTACATTTACTTTTTTCTATATGTCGGTTCTCTTCGTTGGATACCTCGCTTGCTTGGCATATTTTTACAGCTTTTTCCAAACTCAGCTCGTCTGTTCTGAGTAGTCTGTCGCGCACACTTGTGTCGATTACTCCGCAAACAATACGATCTCGTATTAAACTGTCTTCTAAGTGCTCAAACTCGCAATGTTGGCATAATAATCTTAGTGCTGTTACATATGCATCTATGTTTTCGCCATCCATTTGATTTCGCGTAAAAAATCGGAATCTCGCCATCGTTGCGTTGCTTTTAGTACCGAAATGTTCATCGAATTTTTTGATCAACACATCGATGTCGTCATCTTGTCCTTCCACCTTTATTTTAAAAGTGGAATATATGTCGTATCCATCTGCGCCTATTAAGTTAATAAGCAAACTGGCTTGTACACTCTTGTCTTCTTTGAACACTCCCGATGCCTTTAGGAAAACCCTAAACTGTTTCAGCCACCTTCGCCACGTGTCGGCACGGTTCGCCGGACCACCTTCTAACACTAGCTCGGCTGGTGGTCTCGCGTGTTCCATATTTACACGTGCTGCCTATCACCACAACACACTAAAACCACGTTGATAATGTCTAATTATTACTTCCGAAAGCGTAATTCGAATTTTTCGCTGTCACCATGAAGTGAAACACGATCTTGCTAGATAATGACTGCTTTATTCAACTGACGGTATGCGGTAAATACATTATAATGAGGCTACCCTCAATGTATGATAATTACATACAACAGACATGTTATGATGTAATGGTTTTGGGGATGACTGATGATATTGTTCAATTGATATCGATGACAGTTACTGTCACGTTGGTGATTGTCAACAACGCGATTGCTGGAAATGATGTCTCTCGAGTTAGATTCTCAGGTCGGATTATGTATTTCTGTTGCCGCTATATGGAAGAGGTGGTTAGAGGTAGAGGAATACCAAAGAAAAGATGGATGGAATGTGTGAGACATGATTTGAAGGAAAAAAGGAGTAAATGATAGGACGTGACGAATGACAGAGGAGAACGGGAGAAAACAACGAACATGGGACAAGGGCAGGAAGATGATGACTCAATCTTGTTTTACTTCCCTAAAGTCAGGTATGGAGACAATGAAATCTTGCTTGTCTATGACCATATTGACCATAATACTGTTCTTTGTTTCTGTTATGTGGGTACCTACTTATTTATCATAACCAAATAAGTAGGGTAGACTTAAGGAACTTAGTTTTAAGAAAACGACTGCTGCGTCAGTCCAATATATGAGCTTGTACGTATCGGTTGCATTATTTCAATCCTCGCCCACCTTCGTTTATAACAGTTGGCGACGAGGTCAAAGTACAAGTTACGCGTATATCGTAAAATGGCAAAAGTATCCGCTACAGTTTCGGTCGGCACATTAACAGTGTTTAACCATGAACATCAAGAATGGCAACTGTATAAAGAACGACTCGAACAGTGGTTTCTTGCAAACGAAATTGGGGTAGATGTGGATAAAGCCGGTTGTAAACGACGAGCTATACTACTTAGCAACTGCTCTAGCTTTACCGTGGCAGGTCGGTACCTTGAGCTATGATGAAGTAGTAGCTTTATTGGATGGACATTTCAAGTTGAAAAAGTGCACGTTCGCGGAAAGATATAAGTTCCACAGTTTTTTTAACAGCCTCCGCAAGGACTACCACAACTAACAATGTGTGTTAGGAAAAATAATCCCTATTTCGTGGTGTTGTTCCACAAACGATGGAACGGTTAATATAGTGTCCTGCCCGGTCTGATTATTGTAAGTACATATTATCGGAGCTGAATGGACGAAACTGAAAGTGTCAAACTCGTCGCCAAATTTGGGGCTGAATACATATAAATTGCCATCGAAAAGCTAAAAAGCGTTTTAAAATCCGGTTGGCATAGTTTTTTTTTTCAATAGCTTTTGACTGCCATCTATCGAGCATTGTTTAAAACTATATTTGTTTGTAGTAGCGCCTCTCCTCGCTAGATTTCACTTTTAAGCTCCGTTTTAAAACTGCTAGATGGCAGTAGTGTGGGTTTTGGCTAGTGGCCGCTAGATGGCGTTGTTATGAACTTTTAGTAACACGACCTCTTGCTGTTACAGACATCGCGATTCCTTCTGAATTAAAAATTCCACAAGTCGACCACTTTTCTCTATGACATTTTTTTTTTATTGATACGATTTTTAGAATACTGTAGCGTGTTCACTGTTTACTAAAACTGAGAGAATTTTATTAATACTGCCGTCTCTAAACACTGATTGGTATTGAAAATAAAACTCATAAGATATAGGCTAAAATCTTTATTATTAACAATAATATACTCTACATGTTACAATAAACTTTCTTACAAATAGCGTCCTACGTTATGTTACGCCATGACAGTTCAACTGTCAAACTCAAAAATGTCAAGTTGTATGACAGGACAATTTTTGGCGGCAAACTGGAAGATCTTTAATATTATGATGATTTTAATGGAAGAATATTCTTTGATTTAGTAGCGTTTATTAAAATCATTGTGTTTGTCAATCAAGAGTTTTTTTAGCAGTAAAATTCGAGCGTCCTTTTTCACCAATTTTAAGCGACACCTAGTTAAATACCTAAATATTACGGACCTGTTGAAATTCCAACTCTAGACGCTCAGCCAAAGGATGAAAATCCAACCTAAGGACAAAATCATCAAGAAATCGTTCTCATATCTAACTGAAGACAAACATCTCCATACCCCTTGCATCATCTGCCAAGGTCGGCTTCCAGTCTGAATCAAATACAGCTGAATACCAGAATTTTACATGGGACGACTGCCTATCTGACCTCCACAACACAGTTAGTACTGGGTAATACGATACTCCTTGGTAAGTTTGGTTGTCAGACTTTGTATCCACGACTGTCAAAGAATAGTCTCAATGTCTTTGACCAAAGAGTATAGTAATATAGATGGAATAGAGAGCCCACTCAAGCGAATTTTTGACACCTATATTGAACGGTGTCGCCATCTGATACTAAATCCGTTGAACTAATCCCAATAACTATAGGTGCGTACATATACTTATATCTATATCTTTGTTATTGAATAGGTTTTCTATAGGTTTCTGTTTTTATTAATTTTTTTACTATAACTACTTTTTTTACTTCTTATTTGGTTTGTGGAGGGCAGATAGTCAGTAACTGTAGCTTATTATAAAACGCTGGTTCAGCTGCATCCGGTTAGACTGGAACCCGACCCCAACTTATTTGGGAAGACTAGGCAGAAGATGATCATATTTTAAATTGCTACTAAATTAAAGATTTTTCTTCTATCAAATACAATTTTAAATCAATCAGTGTTAAAATAATACCACATGCCTATTCAATTGGTATTTACAATTTTGTTGATAGTATTCAATACAGAATTCTGATAACATGGCTACGTCAAAACATTTTATCAGTCAAAGCGAGGTTTTCACTGCCAAACAATTATTAACATTGCCGATATAAGAATAAAGTCGCAAATAAAATAAAGTTTGGTAATAATGAACGCTCTCATGCTTTCGTGGATTTGTTTTCGACTTTATTCAAATTACAGCAGTGTTCTTTTTAGTTTTGCAGTTAAATCTGCGCTATGTTCTGTGAAAAGGTCTGTGATATTTGAAGATACGAATTGTGTAAAGACGGATCTTTAGCGCGAAAGGGACTTGCAACTTTAGCTTCAGCGCCGAAAGTCGAGAATCCGACACCACGATCAATATCTCCTGTTTCTTCTACAGTAAATTTGGAGATATTGACTCGGTTTTCAGATTTTCTACTTTCGGCGATGAAGCTAAAGTTGCATATTTCTTTCGTGCTAAATGTGTCTTATAGTATCTAAATTCCATTATTGATATACTTTTTTTTTTGATATAATCAACGTAGCCATTTTAACATCATAATGTTGAATACCTACTCTTAATTCCAACACATAGAACAGACGAACGAATGGTAATTTTAATAAAAATAATATTTTTTTAAATACGAGCGGTTGTTTTTTTTTTTGAAAAGTTTGGACTTCAGATATGCAGTCGCTCCATGTAAAATACTGGTATTCCGTTGCATCTGGTTAGACTGGAAGTCGACAGATAAAATTAAATAAAAAAAACAACCGCTAGCATTTGATACATTAATAATTTTAATTATTATTATTTTTTTGTTTAATTTAATTATTTCCTTTAATTTCGTGTTCACTACAGAAACGTAAGCAGAGCGATAAAATATAATCACACAAGATGAAGAAAAAATATGTTTTCAGAAGTAAGTAATTTGACAGTCATTTGAGATATCAATTAACACGACTCGCGTAGTTAGCCGGTACTTTAATACAAGCTTAAAACCTTGGCTTGCCCCTATGATGTAAGGGATTCTTAATAGTCTGCTTGCCTTACGGGCCTGCCGTATTGTTGGCCATTAGGCACGCTACTGATTGAATTACGGACCACTGTCGCTCTCATAGGGGAAGCCTGTGTGTGCTTTGGCAACATTATACCCCGATATGCTGTCCTGGGGTTGATTGGAGCAGCGGTTACCCAGTGGTAGCAGCCCCGAATTACGCGCAGAAAGCCGTGGGTTCGAACCCAGGCAGACACATTGCTTTGTGTAATTTATTTCGTCACCGCTGCTCTCAAAACGGTGAATGAAAACATCGTGAGGAAACCAGCATGTACTAGAAGTAAAAATTCGAAGACATGTGACATCTATAAATGGCCAACCCGCACTGGGCCCGCGTGGTGGATTACAGCCCACTCCAGCTCATAGAAAGGAGGCCTGTCTCCCAGCAGTGGGAACATAAGATAAGTTCCCAGGAGTGGGCAAGATGAGGAGATCCAGTTTTTAGAAGTCAGATGTCCTAGCCAGACTGGTCTGGCTAGGACATCTGACTATTAAATAAAGTATCAGGGCAGATGATGATATTCGAATAATATTATGTTCACGACCGAGATGTTAAAGTATTACTTCTCATTATATTTTTTGTTTTCAAATAACTCTGCTTACTTTCAATAGTTTGTATTATCATTGTCATAAAAGTTAGATTTTATTTAGTGAACATCCCTAAGTGTCTGTTTGTATGTCATTGTAGCTCCTAAACGGATGAACCGATTCTATTGAGATTGCTACTTCGTCAGGATCGATTTTTATATATCCAAGATAACTTGTGCTTTTGACAATCGTCTTAGAATATGTTAAAAAGCAATTTAACAAAGCCATTGCAGTCTTTTTTTAAATTATGACTTACACCCGTATCTATACCTCAAGTTACTTTATTACTTGAGTTTAAGGAATTACAAAAGCAAACATCGTTGCTTGAAGTTAGAACTGTCAACGGTAAAAAATTCTTGTCCGTTGCATAAGTATATATTTAAGAGCGTTTACGCCTTACCGCTTTTCATACAAACTTTCAAGTACTTATTTTCCGAAATGACTGAACTGATTTTAATCAAACTTCAAATGCATAAGCAGGGCTACATAGGTCTAAAAAGTTACTAAAAATA
The DNA here is from genome assembly GCA_963082945.1 of Cerastis leucographa. Lineage (NCBI taxonomy): Eukaryota > Metazoa > Arthropoda > Insecta > Lepidoptera > Noctuidae > Cerastis > Cerastis leucographa. Next base: position 10,035,918 of record OY720373.1, on the reverse strand, counting down.
TTTTTGAAATGCCTTTAAAAAAAAAGGTGGAAATTTCTATTTCTATATATTCTTAATTTTTATTTTATAATTTTATAATTTAGCTGTAACACTATTTTTCGAAAATGTTTTTTAGTAACTTTTCAGACCTCTGTATCCTGCTTACGCGTATGAAGTGTAATTAAAATCAGTTCAGTCATTGCGGAAAATAAGAACTTATAAGTTTGTATGTAATGTAAGGCGTAAACGCTCTTAAACTCGAGCAATTACTTTAACTTCGACTTTAAATACGGCTGTTTGAGTTCACTAAATAAAATATGACTTTGTTATTGTGTGTTCAAGTTATTAACTTAACTGTAACTTAAAACTAAGAATAAGGAGAATTTACGCGGAATCGAATCTTGTGACCAAAGATGAATTACTCTAATTTTTAAACTAGAGATTGCACCATTACTATGAATGTATAAAATCTGGATCATATATTTAATGTTGAAAAAAAAAAAAAAAAAACTTTTTGTTATCTTTTTGAGATCTTTAAACGTAACTTACTGTGTGGTTACTTTGTCAATTTTGTGACAGTAACAAGAATAACGCTTAGTCAAATACGTGCTAACTAACGTTTATAGACCCCGGTCTTAATGCATATGGTTTTTTTTTTTTAAACAGTAGAATTTTTGAATACGTAGTTTCTTTTTCTCTCACAAAATTCAATCCCACGTAAAAAGTAACTTAAAAAGGGGAAGAACAGAAAATTCTTAAATAAGTTAAACTTATTGTACGTACACTAACCATGGTCAAAGGATATTTCGTAGTTATTAAAAAAACCTTCGAAAAAAAAAAAACTAAGGTCGAACGACTAATCTATGATTGTTTTTATTTAAAAAAAAAATGACTAGATCTTGTTTATGCGTGAGATCTTTAAGACTACGTAGATTCCTTTGACTTTATTTATACCATGGGGTGAGCAGAGATATAGCTTTACTATTTGAAATGTGTTATATTGCTCTCTATACTTGAGGAGGTCGGAACTAAAAACAGTCGCACGGGTCGATCTTTAAGGTTAAGCTGTGCTTGCCGAGGTTGGTCCGTGGATGGGTGACCATAATTACATACCGAGTTTCCTCCGTGCCTCGGAAAGCACGTCAAGCCGTTGGTCCCGGCTGTAATTTGTAGATCTCTGACAGTCGTTACGAGTTGTCAGAAGCCAAAAGTCTGACAAATAATACGACACCCCTTGGTAAGACTGGATGTCTTACCAAGGGGTGTCGTATAACCCAGTTACTGGGTTACATGTAAACGATCTTTTAATAGCACAACCTCTTTTATAAGTGTAATCTTTCCTGTTTCTGTACGTCTACCATGAGTTGTCATAGTTAGATCGCTGACGTAACTGCAATAGTTCCGTCAATACGCAAATACTATAGTTAGCTTTTTCAATGGTTCCATGAGCTGTGTTAGTGCTTACTACCAAATTCTAAGCAAATGAAGCCCAAAGTTGCAGTTGCTGTAGTTTAGTTTACTACACGGTGACGTAGGATAGATAACTATAGTGACTCATACTGCGCATTTTAGTACCCAACTATCCGCTAGAGGCGCTGTAAAAGTTTTCATACATTTTTTTAACTACAGACGCTAGCGAGTATAGATTGTTAAAACTCATGGTAGACGTACTGTACTTTTCTCAGGATTTTGTGTAATTGTTGCAGGTAATTCTTAAAGCTGTAAAATTATTTTTATCCGGTTTAAACTTAAACTGTTACTTACGGGATTTCTTCCTTAATTGTTTTATTTTTACTTTTGTATAGATTCTTTTTATTTATCTATTTTTTTGTGAATATGTGGACATTGCAGGCTTTGTGAATTCGTAGTTTTTTTTTTATCTTGTTCTACCTTTTGTAGTAAGCAACGACTTATTGTCGGGCCTTCGCTGTCCTCCCATACGTAAGTACTAACGCTGTGTATTCAAATATTGTAAAATTAACTGATTTTAAAAGAGTAACCATTAAGTTTCTTGCCGGTTTCTCCATAGGAAACGACCAACCCGAACCGTGCATCTTTTGTCGACGTTTTATAAGTGCCCATGTAGGCCTATGTAAAATAAAATACTTTGATTTTAATTTTCAATCAGAGTTTACAACAGCGTCGAAATATCGGGAGCTCACAATAACGGATAATATTCCTTAAGTGACAGTGTACGTTTAGTTATAAACCTCGAAAGTTTAAAATATAGCTTATATAGGATGACTGGTAATTAGAGGAGCTCGTGGCTAAATAATAACAGCCACCCGGGTCGATCTTTAAGGTTAAGCCGTGCTTGCCGAGGTGGGTCCGTGGATGGGTGACCATCATTACATACCGAGTTTCCTCCGTGCCTCGGAAAGCACGTTAAGCTGTTGGTCCCGGCTGTCATTTGTAGATCTTTGACAGTCGTTACGAGTAGTCAGAAGCCAAAAAGTCTGACATCCAGTTTTACCAGAGGGTAACGTATTACCCAGTTACTGGGTTGTGGAGGTCAGATAGGGAGTCGCTTCATGTAAAATACTGGTACTCAGCTGCATCCGGTTAGACTGGAAACCGACCCCAAGAGAGTTTGGGAAAAGGCTAGGCAGATGATGAGGATGACTGGTAATTGGTGACCGATAATTAAACACATGATTGTACTCATGATAACAAACAACTTCCCCAAAGAAACATTTTTTTTTTTATACTCATTCACTTTTATAACAATAATACAACAGCCGTATGAAATTCGCGCGCGCGTGCTCCTGTGACCTATCAGCTGTTAGCCGCTTGATGCCGTTCTGTCTCATTATTATCGTACTGTGCCAGAGTGGGTAAGCAGGCTCGCAACCCCGAATTTTATAAGGCTGTTGTGTTATTGTAATAAAAGGGAATAAGTATAAAAAAATGTTTCTTCGGGAAAATTGTTTGTTATCATGAGTACAATCACGTGTTTATGTATCGGTCACTTATTACCAGTCACTCTATATAAGTTAACTTAGTATTACCCAGTATTTTTAGGTCCAGTCCGAAGAAATTACCCAATTAAAATTAAATTTAGAAGCTATATCTCTGCCGACCCCTCTTGATACAGTATAGTACATGTATTATTGCTTGTGTATATATTGTGTATCGTTAACGTCGGGGGTTGCGTGCGTCCGGGTGAGGCCGCCGCGGCGGGTTTAGTACTGGAACAGAAATATATATGTTTTAGAGAACTGTTTAATTTGAATGTGGGGTACGACTCTACCTAACCCTTCACGGATCACAGGCGTGATGTTATGGAAGTTCGATTTGAAGAATACAGCTACCTTACCAACTTACAGAATGCAAACCTGTCTGTAAGTTGCCACACATGCAAATTACCTTAAAAATATCACTTATGAAGGAGCACAAATGTATAATAATTTATCATCCTTTATAAAAAATGTTAGCTCTTTCAACGGTTTTAAATCAAAACTATCAAATTATATTATTGAAGACTCATTAATAACGTTACTAGCCTACTAGTTAAGAATTAAAGTATTGAACGTGTATCTCAAACCAATTTAAAAACTGAATAATTTTAAGACTATATTTTAGGTTACCGTTACTTAGAATAAGTTTAAATCACATTATGTTATCATATGTTCTCATGTAAGTGGCTCTTTTATCTTTTTGAGAATAAAGTATATTAAACTTAAACCCAAGTTGGTAACGTCGCATATAACTGTAGAATATTGCTCTGTTATCATCAATTTACTGATGTTACTGATTGAAATTATGAAATATCAAAAATATGACTGCCTAGGTCGTTTAGTGTTCGTAAGGTACTAGGCAAAGTGTCTTTGGGTTTTTCCATCAGGAACTTGTCAGTAGCAGCTACGGATAGATGGAAATAGGGTCGCTCCCTGTTACATGTGACTTAAACATGACTGGTGGAATGTGGATGTACTATTAGGAACATCTGCTCAGCCGTTTGAAGATCGTCACTTCTTTTCTAGTTGATGAACGGATATAAAGAACTTCTATGGGTAGATTCGAAATTTGAAATCTTGTTCATGGGCATCGGAGGGGGGGGGGGGGGGGCTGCACAAATGATTTTGATGGCCGCTATTTTGAAGCTAAAATAAAATGGCCGAAGTTACGCCAAAAAGAAATCCTATCAAGAAGATGGTATGGAAAGATAGACTGTGTCAAGGTGATGAGATACTTACCTGGATGATGTATAGGTCCTGGCGAGCGACGGCACCAGGTACCAGGTGCCATCTGAAACAGCAAAACATTATCATAGTTATGACTGAAATGCTTGTATTCAGCTGCATCCGGTTAGACTGGAAGCCGACCTCAACACAGAGCAAGGCTAGGCAGATGATGATCATAGTTATGACTGATCTGTTGGAGCTCGTGGCTAAATAATAACAGCCGCACGGGTCGATCTTTAAGGTTAAGCCGTGCTTGTCTACGTTGGTCCGTGGATGGGTAACCATAATTACATACCGTGTTTTCTCAGTGCCTCGGAAAGCACGTTAAGCCGTTGGTCCCGGCTGTCATTTGTAGATCTTTGACAGTAGTTACGAGCAGTCAGAAGCCAAAAAGTCTGACATCCAGTCTTACCAAGGGGTATCGTAGTACCCAGTTACTGGGTTGTGGAGGTCAGATAGGAAGTCGCTTCATGTAAAATGCTGATACTCAGCTGCATTTGGCTAGACTGGAAGCCGACCCCAACAGAATTTGGGAATTACGCTAGACAGATGATGACCTGGGAACCTTCTAGTTACAGATTAGTTAAAGTTACAAATTTTATACAAGTGTTTTTTTAAAATACAAGGTGTTGTTTTGCATCCTCGTCAAAATTCAAGAGGATGACACAAAGGACATGAATAATCAATTAAAATTACGGTACCTTGTTAATTATTAATAAACGCTGATTTTTTTGGTTGTTTAAGTTCATCAGTGTTTCAGAATAACCCCCATAAAATGGTTTAGGGAATAAGAAATTATCGAATAAACGTTTGAGATTGTTTGCATGTATGAAATCGCGGTTATAGGGCGAGAAGAAGTCACACTCACCGATTTTTGTGAATAGAAAAAAAAAATACCAACTCATTTTATTATTGATTCGGGTCGAGAATCATTAGCAGAGTTACCTCCTTGAATTTGACGAGGATGCAAAACAACACCTTGTATGTTTTTTATTGTTTTATTTGTTTCAGCGGACACCGGTAATAGTTGATCTCAAACTCACTTGTCTAAATAGATAAGGCTGTCTATACACGGGCGCGTTGATCCTATTCCGTGCGTCGTAGCGCTCGGTCTGTCCGTCGCTAGTCCGCGGCGTGTCCTTGTCTTTGTCCTCGCGGTCACGACGTCGGTAGTCCGGTCGGTCCGTCCGGTCGTATTTGTTGTGATCGTAGCGCTGGTGTTGGTAGTCGCGGCGGTTGTCATGGTGATCTGTGGAATAAAATTAATAATTGAAGTGAAAACTTCTTTAGCGGCGTTGTGCACTTTTGTGATGGGCGAAAACGTTAAACTTGCGTCAGGTCTCGCGTCAGGACACGTGACCGTCAGGATACGTGACCGTCAGGCCACGTAGGTTGCGAAGAAATTTGAACTTTATGACATCTGTCATTGAGTTTGGGTTTCCAAAACTGGATAATTATTTTATGCACCAATGCCGTTTGCGAATCATTCAACTAGTAATATAAGTAGGTACCGTATAACTTACATGTATTCTTAGCCTGCATATTCCTTATGGTATCGACGATGGCACGCGCAGCCGTAGTCAGATGTCTGTCGTCACCGGCGCCGCGTCTGTAAACGAAAGGCAAAATAATTTAATAAACAAAGAAAGGTAACATAAAATGCAAATTTTTCAAGTTCTTTTTTGTAATAATATACATACACACACACACACAATGGACGCAAGTGTGACCATTTCAAGTCAGTCTTTCCAGGCATATAAACTTCCCTGTCTTCTCCCTCTCGAACTGACTTAACTATGTCTGAGCACTTTTGGCAGACTAACACTTTTTGTGTACGACAGATTATTGACTGTCAAAATCATTATAACCGTTATTTGACTATCGGCTTTGGTATATTAGATTCTTGACTGTCAATATCAGTATGACAGATATTTGATGGACAGTTTTGGTATGACAGATTTTTGACTGTAAAAATAAGTATGACATATATTTGACGGACGCTTTTGGTATGACAGGTTTTTGACCGTCAATATCAGTATGACAGCTATTGGATTGTCGCTTTTAGTATGACAGATTTTTGACTGTCAATATCAATATGACAGATATATGACTGTCAGTTTTGGAATGGCATTGGCAATTTTTTAGTGTACTTCAAGTTTGTTAGATTTTAGACTATAGTCTAGGTATCAAATTAATATAAATTTCTACTCACCCCATAACTCGATTATTAAAGTTATTAACCGGACAGTTCCCGAGTATCCCGCTGCCACTGTTCCGTCTACGCCACTCTCCTCTTTTCTCCCTCTCGAACCTATAATCTCTTGTATCCAACTGCGCCATCTGAGATTTAATCTGTTGTATCTTCGCCGCTATGTCAGAATTCTGTCTATTGCCGTTATCTTCGTAGTTCACCTTCTCGTCGTTAGAGGGCGTTGCTCGAGCGGAACCCGATACGGAGTTCCGTTTTGAGGGGCGGTTTGATAGACTGTTTCGTCTTTGGTCTTGTTGTTTGTTGTCTATTATTGGGTAGACTGGCTGGCAGATTGGGTAGGGCTGTTGGATCACCTGGAAAAATAGATAAGATAAGTGATAATAAAACTAATTTAGATTAAAAAATATAATAAGAAAGAATCACGTAAAAATTATACGGATTTGATTTGTTTTATCCGTGTGATCTTTTGTATTACTGAAATCATATCTAAAGAGTCACTAAGCACGAGGTCCCGGGTTCGATTCCTAGGTAGAGCAATGGCATATTAGTTATTTCTCCTCTATTACATGGGACTTAACTGGCGAAATGTGGCCGTACTGTTATACCTCTGTCTTACTCTTCGGAGATTACAAGTATAGCGACCTAGAAAAGCAACTTACTAAAAAAGTACTACAGCGCCATCTATGACACGACGGAAGAACTAACATCAATTTCCTACAAGTCGTACGCAAAGTTTACATCAACAATACCAAAGTAAGGACGGGTAGGCCACATAAAGCACTAAAACTAACAGACAATCTTTAAACTGAATATAAATTAATGAATGATATCTTACTTGCGGGTACACAATATTGTAATGCTGGTAGGCTGGCTGCTGGTACTGCATGATAGGGTACAGCTCGGGTGCTGTGACCGGCAGCATCACCTTCTGTGGCGCCATGCTGTGCGAGGGAACCCAGGGGAGCTGTTCTTGATATTGCTGATAACAGAAATACTATGCAGTGAGTACATTATTTATCTTCTTGGCGTATCGACGGCACAAAGTTTGTCCTAAAATTCAGCTACACGAACTCCACTCACTGACGCAACGGTTATCAAGTGCGCTAAATCGTCTTGCGTTTGTCCGCAAATCCAATACTAATAATAAAGCTGAAGAGTTTGTTTGTTTGTTTGCTTGCTTGAACGCGCTAATCTCAGGAACTACTAGTTTACATACATGTACATTTGAAAAATTCTTTCAGTGTTAGATAGCCCATTTATCGAGGAAGGCTATATATATATCATCACGCTACGCCCAATAGGAGCGGAGCAGCAATAAAAATGTTGCGAAAAAGTGACGCAGACGAAGTTGCGCGGGACAGCTAGTAGACTATTATGAAGCAAGGACGCGACCTAGGGTGGAGCACGCTTACCTAGAAGAAACCGATTCACTCCAACTTTGAAAAGATACAAAGATTGCAATGACCGGGAAACAGAGAATCCGGGAGTGAATTTCTCATCCTGGCGGTTCGCAACATAAATGTGGAAGTATAAGGCTTTTTTCGGGTCCGTGGAACTTCAGCCGTAAGTGTCAGGGCATGTGGTTTAAGATGGAAGGTCGGCTAGTCTGTGACCAGACGCCGCGTACCGACTTGACATCTTGTGCGATTAGATACTTGTGTAGTGGACAGTACATAGTACAAATATTAATACAGCGCCATCTAGGCCACAAAAAGAAGTACTAACATCAAAATTATGAATCGCGCTATCAAAGTTTTCCGCGATTTAAGTCTATAAAACAAAAACCTGACAACAACTGTCAGGCTTGGTAGTTGGCTTGTTAACCCATTGGAGGCCGGCCCTAAGCACTTGAGAATAATGACGCCCTTGTAGGATGCAAGAGCGAGCGAAACGAGTTCGATTTTTTTTACAGTCCGCCTCGGATAGGTTAGATTTTTTTTTGTGACAGTTCATACAAAAATAATGGGTGTTTTTTTAGAACTTTGATTTGAAATAAAACAGAAAAATATTTTTCATATCCAAGAAATTGCCTTAAGTTTAAGGATAAAAAATAGTATCCTAAGGTCCTGCCTGGAATGAGTTAAGTTTCTTTTGATAGCCGCTGGCTTTTGACAGTTACAGGAACTTCGGGGCCCCTTGGATTGTGGAGCCCGGGGCACGTGCCCACTGTTCACTGAACAGATGGCATTGATCAGACACAGCACTTGTCTGGTCTGAGGATCCTCCCTTTTTAATGGGGGATGGTAGGCACAGACGCTCGAAAGTTTGGCTGGATTGGGGTGGTCTAATTAGCAGTCGCTTCATGTCATTTACTGGTATTCAGCTGCATCCATGCTGAGATGTCTTTTCGCCTCGTGCAGGACCAGTATATTTTTTCATATAGTTACGTTTTTTTTATACAGGGTGTAACGGAAAGGGTATACAGGGTGTAAAACACCTCTTAACGAAGCCGAAAGGCACTGGTTCTCCCTGTCATTGCGATCATTTTTTTGTTCTACACCATACCTGGGAACCTTTTAGTTACGGAGATATTAGGGGTCAAAGTTCCAACTTTTTGACAAGTATTTTTTTAAATCCAATTTTTTAATGTAAGATTTTTACTTTAAATACCTCCACGAGCCCCGTACTATTCAATCCGTCCATCGGCACAATGTTTTGAGTGCGTTACATTGAGTTCTACCACAAAACATGATTTTACACCCCCCAAAAAAAAGTCGTTTCCCAGCAATAATTTTTGCGTAAAGTTACTTAGTTTTATGTACAGAATGCTTGGTTGACGGCTTCGTGATGAGGTGATTTACACGGTGTATACATACTGAAGGGTGTGCTACAGACCATCAAACTGACCATGTTTCTCCATCGGACAAACATCGTAACAGCGACAAAAATATCAGCTGCCCGATACATTTGGGTCGATTAGGTATTGCAATTTTGTATTGGGCAGCAGATAATTTTTCGCTAAAAAACATGTTTATGATGAGAAACATGTTCAGTTTGATGGTCTGTAGCACACCCTTCAGTATGTATATACCCTTTCCGTTACACCCTGTATAATATTGAATTTTGTTAATTCAATAATAAAAAAAAAAGTCTTTTATGAGACTAATAAATACTTTTTTTTTAAATCCAGCCGACCACAACATAATTGGTGAGCTAGGCAGATGATGAAGACTCACCGGATATGCTGGAATCTGCTGTATGTGCGGCTGTGGAACCATAACGTTGCCCACAGGGTAGGGTGGGAGCACCTGTTGTGGTACTTCCATCTGACCGTATGGCACGCTGTAGCTGCAAGAAAAACATAACGAATAAAAGTCTGTTTTTCATAGATGATGTTGATGAGGAATTGATCGGGTAAAGTGCTATTTTGTCAAAATCAAAAGTCATTTATTCAAACTAGGCTGATAATCAGCACTTATTGAACGTCAAAATTGCAAGAGAAAGTCCCTCAAAACGCCCGCCCTTCGCCACTTCCTAGTGTTTTAGCTGGGAAGAAGAAGTGGCGGAAAAAACTTCCCAGCAAAACATCTGTCTGTTAGGTTAGAAGAACCAGATTCTAAAATTGGACTCTGGTTGGCGGTAGCGAGGAAAAGCTGTTTAGGTGGAGATTTATTTAAGGTGTAGTTTTGCACCCTCGTCAAAATTCAGGAGGCAGTCACAAAAGACATAAATAATCAATTTAAATGACTGTTCCTACTTAATTATTAATAAATGCTCTTTTTTATTTTTGTTTAAATTAGACAGTATTTTAGAATGCCGGAATGCCCGGTTGATGGCAATAGGCTCGACCCCTATTACATTGGACTTTAAAATAACTGGCGAAATATGGGTGTAGAACACCTCTGTCGAGGATAAGACGTGTAAAGTTATGTTAAATTAGTGCCCAAAAAAAAAACGGGTTGCACTCCGGGAGTGCCGGCAGAAGTGAAAACTTGAATATTAACGCTGTGCAGTTTTGATATTTTGGAATGGTTAGGGAAAAAAATTGCAGTATAAAAGTACTATCATTTACGTGGTAAAATACAATATTCATTTATTGCGCTATCGTAAACAAACATGACAATTTATTTATATTACATTAAAAATTTAACACTTCAGAACTATTACAAACCGTCTTACGAATTTTACCTCTTTGGACAAACCGAAGGTTTTGTTTGTGCATAAGATAATTATCCAGTTTTGGAAACCCAAACTAAAAAAGACAGATGTCATAAAGTTCAAATTCCTTCGTAACCTAATGACAATCTGTCTTACGAATTTTCCAGTTTTGGAAACCCAAACTCAATTACAAATGTCATAAAGTTCAAATTCCTTCGCAACCTACGTGTCCTGACCCGAGTTCATAATTTTTTACTCATCACAAAAGTGCACAATGCCGCTAAAGAAGTTTTCACTTCAAAAAACAAAACAGGCCGCCATAAGGACTGCCAGCAGAAGTGAAAACTCAAACCAATGGAATGACTGTGTTTCTTTTTTTGAATTTTTAAGCCAATTAGACCACTACGCGTCGCTAGTCTGGCGCATGAGCATGTCAGTGACGCGAACCGGAAGATTTTCTCCTCTACAAAAAATCGCTAAATGCGGCTAAAGAACTTTTCACTTCAAAAATGTTTTTCTGTGCGAAGATGGCCGAAGCAGAGGGTTAAATCGGCCACTATAAATATAATATTGATTATAATTTTTGACGGCACGGTTGGCGCCGTGGTTGAGCAATCGACTGCTGCGATGCGTGTCGCGGGTTCGATCCCCGCACGGATATTTGTATAGCTGGCTACAGATACTTGTTCCGGGTCTAGCTGTTTGTGTACGTGAGTTTAAATGTTTGTAAACGCACCCACGATACGGGAGAAATTCTTAGGGTAAGGCAACGTTTTTTTTTTTTAAATGTCAGTACTACCTCCTCTGCATGTTGTGTTGTTGCGCGGGCGGCAGGCTGGTGTCACACGCGCCACACGCCGCTGTGTAGTCCAGCGCCGCGTACGGGTAGCTGGGGTCTGCGATACAAACGTGCATTTTACTTGGTAAACTATTTAAGAGCGTTTATACCTTACCGCTTTTCATACAAACCTTCAAGTCGTTACTTTCCGAAATGACTGAACCGATTTACATGAAACTTCGTACACATAAGCAGGATACACAGATCTAAAAAGTTACTAAAAAACATTTTCGAAAAATAGTATTACCGTTAAATTAGACCGATTATAAATTTTCTATAGAAACAGAAAATTCCAATTATCTCTTTTTTTAAAACACATTTTGAAAATATTTTTTAGTAACTTTTTAGATCTATGTATCCTGCTTATGCGCATAAAGTTTCATTTAAATCGGTTCAGTCATTTCGGAAAATAACGACTTGAAAGTTACGTTAAGTTAGTTTAAAGCGGTAAGGTATAAACGCTCTTAAGACATACACAGTTGTAACGGGTACTACAGTAATATAGAACAAGAAGAACTACGGCGCCATCTATAACACACATGAAGAACAAAGATCCAATTCTTAAATCGCGCAGATTAGAGATGTCCGCGACTTATGTCTATACACTATGTTAAAAAAAAAAAAACTGTCCGATACCAATGAGATTACCAAAAAGGATAAGAAACATTCAATATTCCTGTTAGTGACACATATGAATAAACTTTAAAACCCCTATTTGTGCCCAAATTACCATTACTTCCCTAAAAACCTGCTTGCCTGTGTTGTTGTCCGGTGTTGCCATGTCAGTTTCCTCATTTTACTACATTTTATATAATTTTTGTCGGGTTTTTTTGTACTTGTTATTCGAAAAGGACTACATTAATAGAAGACGAAAAAAGAAGAAAACATTATATTTATTCATAGAATTTAATCTCCTAATATCACCTAATGGTACCTGTAGTGTATGTAGATATCAATATATCTCACTACAAACCGATTACAGTATTGTAACGTTGCCTCGGGCGCGCACGTCGCTCGGTTGTTAATACCGGTCCGAGTAGTGGGGGGCAGTCGTTGTCGGACTGTCGGCCTGTGCGGTGGTGCGTTGGCGAGTCAACTATAGTGTAACTATCAGTGGATAAATGTGCATATTTTACATTGGCGACGAGGATAAAACCGTAAGTTTTATATTTTTATAAAAAAAAAGAAAAAAAAAAGTACACTCCTACAGGGAGATAACTAATCATATTTTGGAAAGAAAAATTCAAATTACCATTACACTTCAAAAATCAAATTATGAATACACCATGTAAATCACCTCATCACCAACCCGTCAACCAAGCATTCAGTACGTAAACTAAGTAACTTTACGCAAAAATTATTGCTGGGAAACGACTTTATTGTCAAATTGTTTTGTGGTAGAACTCAATGTAACACACTCAAAACATTGTGCTGATGGACGGATTGAATAGTACGGGGGTCGCACAGTGGAACGAATGTATGGGAGCGGTTGGACGTAGACATGTCCGAAAAATAAGAGTAAAATTATGACAAACTAATGATGCCATCTTATTCGATTACTTAATGCCTTCATAAATTGTGGTGATGAATTTCTTCATAACTCCCATATTTCGGGAGTAATTTGAGAAAATGTGAAATTTTACTATGAAAATGAGTGTATCGAGCTCTCTCCCTCCTGATTCCGGGCTTGTTTCAAGTAGCGGTCTCTAATATCATAATGCTATTACTAAGAGCTATATTTAATACTAAGACACATAGTGCGCCAAATGTGCACTTTCTGGGATAAAAGGAAATGAAAATTTAAAAAAAAAAAAACGTTTTTTCCCCATTTGTATTTACTTTAAACCGCAGACAGACTTATTAAGAGGTCTATAAATATATTATATATATACAGAAATATATATTAACAAAAATATTCACAAGAACTGATGAGAGTATGACTTTTAAGTAAGTTGATAATAAATTACCTAGTTTCATTAAAAGTACAATAAATAATTAAGATGTAAGCTCTAATTTACTAAGTTACACATTTTAAAACAATAACATCATTTAATTATCTTCGTCATCATCATCATCATCAATTAATTCAAATTCAGAATCGATGTCCGCTAAATCATTTATGTTAACAAATTCGATATCACTTTTCTCAGAATCCGTAAGCTCATAAAATTCCTTAAAAGAAGATTTTTTTACAAACTTATTTCCTTTTGGACGGATACTTGTAACAAGTGGATCAGAAGACAGTAAAAGATTGTGCATAATATCTTCATTGCATGAGATACTGCTATGCTTTCGAGAATGCCCCTCTCTATATTTTCTAAAATCTTTATTTCTAGCCTCAGATGCCTCTTCGGATAGAAAACCAATGGGCACAATTGACATGTTCTGAACTATGTCTGGCCCATGCATTAAAATTTTATGAAGTGAAGAAGGCATATAATACCATGGGTATAACTCCACGTAAAGCTTAGCAGTATCAAAGCAGAACTCTCGGAATTTAGTTACGTTGATCTTCTCTCCTGATGAAATACACTGCAAGATCACACAGATTTTTCTTAAAAGCATAGCATCTATTCCGGTCAGTTCAGCAGATTTAGTGTAGTTTTCAAAAAATCTCCTTGCCGAGTTGCCATTGTTGGTGGATCCACTGCCTTGTTTCACAACATCGAGAAGTAAGCCCGTTTCTCTTCTTACAGCCTCTTGAACTCTTTTCTTCCTGTCATCAACTTGCCTTTTTGCTATATCACCCCTTACTTGCCATGATTTTATGTCTAATTTGTAGGAAATGTGTAATAAGCATTCCATTGAGCGAATCCAAGCGTGAAGGGTGCTTAAGCTATATTTATACATGTCCTCGTTTGCGTGTTTATCTTTGATTAACTCTAAATTATTCATTTCTTTAGGACAAGCCTTGCATATGTCACACACTGAAGCTGCTGTATTGGATATAATGGAATGAATTTTACCATCAATCATTGTCAACAGCAGTTGGTGTTTGACACTAATTCCATCAGTGATGGTGGATGGAGTTAAGGCTTCAATCTCTGCTTCGATTTCAGCCATCTCTCTCTGCACATTTTCTTTGGTTTCCTTTATAAACTTAAACAATATTGGCCGGCAAAATGAAGTGGAAGATGGTCGCTCGTTTTCCCAAATTGTTACACCTTTTGAGACGAGCCGCAGTGGTACAAGACTAATCATAAAATTACTAGCAAGATCGATTTGCTCATCTTCACTCGTCCTTTGATGATAAATGCTTTGGCTAGATGATCCGTCAAAACCCCATTTGCTGGTCAATACGAGCTGTTGATTGGGATCAACAGGGGTTTCTAACGACCTAATAAGTCTTCTTGAGGTTAAATCCATCAAGGCTTGTAATTTGATTTTTGCAGAGCTCTCTGTAACTGTGAGATCTTCTTTGGCCGGATAGCACTTAATTTTTTCTTTAACCAACATGTAGTAACTCGGGTATTGAAGAGCTCCTTCTTGAGTGTTGAAATCCCGAAGAGTGTTATAGCGCCATTTCGATAAGTTCATCGATACATAAAGAGCCAATGCCTTCAAAGGGGATATTTCCCGTACCTGAATTGATTTACCTTCAATGAAGGCTTTGATTTTTGAGGCCTCTTCTGGATTCTCCGTCAAGTATTTCATAACATAAGCTGTATCGCTTTGTCCTGCCTTTTGAAGCGCCCTTTCGGCCGAAAACATAATTTCAGCGCTGCTACTGCTGCATGAAAGACTATCTTCAGTGCGTCTTCTTTTTTGCCGGTTACTAAGGTCCTCAAAAGATTTACGAGGACTAGGATGTGTACAAGTTGAAGCATTAGATTTAGCAGGAGAAATTATGGGCTCGATGACGTCACTTATATTTTCTGTAGAAGGTTCCATATTTTCATTCTGTAATTCCGGCCATTGAATTGCAGCCTGTAGCCAAATCTCATGTTTCTTCCGAAACTTATCTGTGCTTCTTCCAGACTGTGTCCATTTTGCATAAATGCGGTAGCAAAATCGACGACACCAGTCTTTTAAACTTGTTTCAGCACTTTCACATAACTGAACACAACTGTTATCTTTTAAAACACTGAACAAATAGTTAAAGTCGCGTAAATCTTTATGTGCGCGTGCGCATAAAGCAACGTGAATATCAAGATTTGTATTAAAATTTGGAAAATACATTGCGAGATTAGCTTGGATACAACGAGGTGTAAATCAACACTGATTTTAAAGTTACTAATAGTGACCTATTTATATAAAATCCAGGTATCCCAGGTATCCTTTGTTAAATATTGCAAGGTAATTAGTTATTGTGATAATTAGTAAATGATGCATGCTAAATTAGTGTATTAAGAGCCATTTAGTAATTAAATAATAGCAATGTTCTTATCAGTAATCATTAGTGCATCAGTTTTATATGTAAACCTTAAGTCCCTAATTATATATCCTAATTAGCTTATATCTTCTCTAATTGGCTGCTCAGAAATGTTATTGTAATAAGGTAAACCTTTAGAAAAACGGTTTTAATCAACAAAATAAACAAAAAATAAAAAAATTGTGTTATAAAATAAACATCACTCTTTATCCCAGAAAGTGCACATTTGGCGCACTATGTGTCTTAGTATTAAATATAGCTCTTAGTATTAGCATTATGATATTAGAGACCGCTACTTGAAACAAGCCCGGAATCAGGAGGGAGAGAGCTCGATACACTCATTTTCATAGTAAAATTTCACATTTTCTCAAATTACTCCCGAAATATGGGAGTTATGAAGAAATTCATCACCACAAGTTATGAAGGCATTAAGTAATCGAATAAGATGGCATCATTAGTTTGGCATAATTTTACTCTTTTTTTTCGGACATGTCTACGTCCAACCGCTCCCATACATTCGTTCCACTGTGGGTCGTGGAGGTGTTTAAAGTAAAAATATTACATTAAAAACTTGTATTTAAAGAAAAATACTTGTCAAAAAGTTGGAACTTTGACCCCTAATATCTCCGTAACTAGAAAGTTCCCAGGTATGGTGTAGAACAAAAAAATGATTGCAATGACAGGGAGAACCAGTGCCTTTCGGCTTGGTTAAGAGGTGTATTACACCCTTTATAATACGTTAGAATCTGTCATTGGACATAACTGTTAATAAATAATTTTTGTAAAGGCTAAAACAAAAGGTGGTTCCTTAATGTATTGATTTGCAACTAATTAAATGCTATCTTGGTTGTTAAGGAAAAAACATACTGATTAAATTATTTAACATAACACTACGCCTGTGTTCCCCAAGGGGGTAGGCAGAGATGTGTGTTACAACCACGTTTCACCAATAACGTTGCGCATGCCTGTTGCCATTAACCAGACGCCAACTCGGACTCAGGTCTGTTATTGGGAGGTTCCTAATGGAGAAACTCGGTGACACTGCCCGACCTGGGAGTCGAACCAAGGACCCCATGTTTGATTATTTGATTTATACTACAGGATTAGTTCTAAAATAATAAATCGAATAGCAGTAGAATATCTCTACTGGTCATTAAATTGACAAGTCATCAAAGAACGTCGGTAATAGCAGTAGAATATTCCTACTGGTCATTAAATTTAAAAGTCATCAAAGAACGACGGTAATAGCAGTAGAATATTTCTGCTGGTCATTAAATTGAAAAGTCGTCAAATAACGACGGTAATAGCAGTAGAATATTTCTGCTGGTCATTAAATTGAAAAGTCGTCAAATAACGACGGTAATAGCAGTAGAATATTTCTGCTGGTCATTAAATTGAAAAGTCGTCAAATAACGACGGTAATAGCAGTAGAATATTTCTACTGGTCATTAAATTGAAAAGTCATCAGAAAATGACGGTTATAGCAGTAGAATATATATACATACTGGTCATTAAATTGATAAGTCAAAAAATGTGGTCAGCAGGTAGTGGTACTATTGATGTACATACTGGTCATTAAATTGACAAATATTTTAACGGTGCAGCAGGAACGAGATGGGAACACTGGAAGCAGGTACTGTTGATCTACCTGGAAGTTGCTGGAATAGAGAGTAGTGCGAAGAAACGCGCTTCGTTTTGTTGGACTAGAATTGCAGGAAATATTCTATAATATACCAGATGCGAATGTTTCACCAGCAGATGAAGTGGACGTCTTCGCAGTGGTTATAACCAAACTCGACGCATACTTTCTACCTAAACAAAGTAAGATAATATATGAACGTCACCTTTTTCGTTTGATAAAACAAGAAGCAAATGAAAAGTTTGAAAAAATCCTAGTATGGCTTAAACACCAAGCAGAAAAATGTCAGTTTAAGGGCAAAGACGATCATATAATCGATCAAATTACAGAAAAGTGTTCTAAAGAGCTTAGAAAGAGAATTCTACAAACAGGAA
This sequence comes from Cerastis leucographa, assembly GCA_963082945.1. NCBI lineage: Eukaryota > Metazoa > Arthropoda > Insecta > Lepidoptera > Noctuidae > Cerastis > Cerastis leucographa. The sequence continues at coordinate 10,018,222 of OY720373.1, read as the reverse complement.
GCACAATAACACTGACAAATATAATTGTTGAAGCAAATACTCTTGGAGCTGTAAGTCGATAAATAGAAGAATTCGGAGGAAGCAGCACATCAACTGAGAACATAAACAGAGTGGAGAGAATAAAAGAAAATATGAGGGAAACAACAACAAACAAAACCTGGGACAATATGAAATAAAATAAGGTACAGGTTCGTAACCAAACAAACAGCTGCAACAAGACTTTTTATGGTTACACAAGTAACCTTCAACCTAAAGGGTCCATTTGACGCAAAAATAAAAAATCGCAGATAGATCAGAAAATGCAACTTTTTACGTCATCGCTGATGGAACTAGAGATCTGCTTGAGAAAGAAACTGCCATGGCTATGGGTGTTCTTAAAATCGAATTAGAAATCGACCAAAAGGAAATAAAGAGTTTCCTAAATTCAAGGATCTTTTAGTGGAGGTACCAATCGATGAGAAAGTACAGCCAATTTCTCAACCATTAAGAAGGATCCCCATACCACTGGAAGAAAAAGTTGAAATCATAATAAAAGAACTGTTGGAGAAAGAATTATTGAAGAAGTTCAAGGATCCTCAAGATCGTATCACCAATATTGCCGGTTTTGAAAAATACTGGAGATGTCCGCATTTGCGTAGATATGAGGCGGGCTAATAGAGCAATTTTACGTGAAAATCACCCATTGCCCACTATGGACAAGCTACTACCAAAAATAAAAAGTGCAAAGTAATTTGCAAAACTGGACATCAAAGATGCTTTTCACCAGATTGAATTACATCCCGATTCTCGGCACATTACAACATTTATTACAAGTAAAGGTCTATTCAGATACAAAAGACTAATGTTTGGAATATCCTAAGCCTCGGAAATTTTTCAAAAAACCCTGGAACGAATGTTATTGGGATGTAATGGCACTATTAATTTTATGGGAAGGATTTGGAAGAACATGATCGAAGATTAGAAACAGTAATGAAAACTTTAGGAGAAAATAATGTAGTACTGAGAAAAGACAAGTGCATATTCAGGGAAGAAAAGGTTCAATTTTTAGGACACGAATTATCACACAGAGGTGTAAAACCATTAGATAAGTACGTGACAACTATTCAATAATTTCGTCCACCTATGAATATAGGTGAGCTTTCAGAACTTCTTGGGATTAATCAATTATGTTGGAAAATGGATTCCAAATTTGGCAACAACTACTGAACCATTGAAAGAACTGCTTAGGAAGAAATAGAGCAAAACCACAGAATTAAAAAATCTTTGTGGCAGTAAACAGGAATTTGCATTTAACAAATTAAAATTGACCCTGTCTAATATTCCTACTCCAGGATACTATGACGTCAAAGATCGGACTATAGTAATAGCAGATGCTAGTCCGGTAGGACTAGGAGGAGTATAAGTTCAAATTAATGATCATGGACCTCGCATTGTAGCGTATGGTCACCGGACACTAACAGACTGTGAAAGGCGATATTACCAGACAGAAAAAGAAGCTTTAGCTTTGGTCGGGGCGGTGGAACATTTTTATGTTTTTCTGTTTGGAAAAGAGTTTGAATTAGTGACCGACCATAAACCACTCGAGGTTATATTCGGTCCTAAATCAAAATCATGTGCAAGGATAGAAAGGTGGATACTACGTCTTCAAGCATATACATTAAAAGTAACATACAGGCCTGGCAATGAAAATGTAGCAGATAGTTTATCAAGATTGTGCAAATTAAATAAAACTTCACAAGACAAGTCGGAAAACTATATACACCAAGTTGTTGAAGGAAACAGGCCAATAGCAGTATCACTGGAAGAAATTATGGAGGCATTAAAGCAAGACACGGAAATATTAAAAATAAGGGAAGGCCTTTATAACAACAAATGGGATGAAGAGGTAAAAAATTACAAAATCTTACAAAACGAATTATGCTTTTACGAAGGAGTTTTATTGAGAGGCACTAGAATTGTAATTCCGAAAAAAAAAAAAAAAATTGCAGTCACGTTCTGACAGCTACTTACGAAGGGCACCCAATAGCCTAATGAACGCGAGACTAAGAACCAAAGTTTAGTGGCCTAGATACCAGGAAACTGAGAACTTGGTCAAATGCTGCAAAGGCTGAACGTTGGTCTCTGCTCCAAATCCTCCAAACCCATTGAAGCGACGGGCATTACCATGTTAACCTTGGGTAGATACTTGTATTGATTTGTTGGGTCCTTTACCAAGTATCGATTACATATTAGTAATCGTCGATAATTTCAGTGGATACAAGGAGGTAAAGATTTGTCGTAAAATTACCAGTGCTGACATAATAAAATGTCTATAAGAGATTTTTAGCAGACTTGGTAACCAGATGGCAGACAGTTGTACACAGAGGAGTTCAAAAAAATTCTGTACTGAAAGGAATATAGTTTCGCATAATACGGTACCATACTGGCCTCAACAGAACGGAGAAGTCGAACGTCAGAACCGAGATATTCCAAAAAAAAAAAAAAGAAAAAAATAATAATTGTCAAGTCGAGCGAAAAAACTGGCAAGAAGCTTTGTTAAAGTACCTATGTATTTGGCTATGTATAACGGTAGGTACCCCGTATAGTGTTACAGGTAAAACTCCTACAGATCATTTTTCAAACGGCAATACCGTGGCAATATACCTATGGCAGGAGACATTACACATACACTTAAACCAGAAGATTCAGATGTTAGATACAGAGATCAAGAAAAGAAAGAAACTGGGAAAGAATACACAGATAAGAAAAGAAGAGCGCGTGAATGTGAACTAGTGCCTGGGGATAAAGTTTACGTCAAAAATATGGTCAAAGATAAACTAAGCCTAAATTATGACCCAACTTCTCATACTGTAGAAAAGAGTAAAGGTGGACACTTATGTGTTCGAAACGATATAACTGGGAAGGTATCACGAAGAAATGTAGTTCATTTGAAGAAAGTTGAAGGGAAGTTATAAGTGACCAAAATAAAGAAATTAACATAAGAGAAGATGTAAATGAATCAGAAAATGGAATAGAAGAAGAAGGGGAAAAGGAAACATTAAATTAAAACATATTATGATTGACTAAATATTTATTGTGCTGTGATTTGGTTAAGCTAGAGATATATTCCGGTTTCATAAAAACTAGTTAAAACAAGGAAGGGATGTAGTGTATGTAGATATCAATATATCTCACTACAAACCGATTACAGTATTGTAACGTTGCCTCGGGCGCGCACGTCGCTCGGTTGTTAATACCGGTCCGAGTAGTGGGGGGCAGTCGTTGTCGGACTGTCGGCCTGTGCGGTGGTGCGTTGGCGAGTCAACTATAGTGTAACTATCAGTGGATAAATGTGCATATTTTACAGTACCTAATAACATCCTCACGGATGAGACAGGTGTTTTTTTTAATATATTGCATAGGAATACCCGACAACAACTGTCGGGCAGAAGCCCACCAGACATAACACCTGTCTGGTCGGAGGATCCTCCCCTTTCATAGCGAGAGAAGTTCTTGACATCCCTATCTAGTACTACAGAGATCTTGAGGCTAAAAAGTAACAGCCGCTCGGGAAGATCTTCAAGTTAAGAACCGCTTGCCTAGGCTACTCCGTGAATGGAATGGGTGGTCACCCATCCATCCAGAGACCCTTCTCTTTCTCCTCCTAAGCCTATAACTTACCGATCCTAAAGGCAGTCTCGTTTGGGTGTGGTGATGGAGCGAGCTTGTGTTCCTCTGTCTGTAGTACTTGCTGGTACATCTGAAGAGATGGCTCCTGAAGGAACAATGGTATTGGTTTGTTAGATTGGGAATAATTCTGTTAAAGTGAAACTTTTATTACATCGTCTCAAACTTTTTCGTCTTCGTGTGTTGCATGTCGCGTGACGCTCGGCCGTAGGGATAAAGTGAAAGACGCTCGTCAAAGCGCCTTTCACTTTATCCCTCGTCCGCGTTCTATACGTTTTATACCCTTAGTGGAATATTATTCCAAAAAAAAATCCATTTTTTTTGTTGTTAAATGTCTATAGTGTGAAAAAAAGTTTCACTTTACCGTGGTTTCATAAAACCACAGAATCCTTTTTTCTGTTGACATTTGGAATTTGTTTCTTGGAGTATATGAAGAAAATTGGAACAAGTATGGCAGAATCGTGACTAAACATTGAACTACGTTTAAAAGCTATTAGTAAAATGTTTCAAACAGGAAACTATCAATAAAGCAGATAATGGCCTGATTCAGAAGGCAGTAATCCTCGAAAGGGCTCGCATTGTGAGGAGGTTCCTGATTCTGGAGCCATAACCAACGGTAGCTCGATCGCTTTATTTTTTAATGAGCTTTTCAGGATAATTAAAAATGTACGAGAAAAAGAAAAATTAAAGGTATTAATAGAAGTAATATGAAATATTTACAACTCTGCATTGATAGGGGTTGTATCCTTGTTGCATGGGTGCTTGGTACACCATGTTTGTCATATTCGTTATTTGCATTGGTCCTGCAAACAAATAAAACATTAATGTAGTATTTATAACATGAAGACGCTGTCAGAAAAGACTTAAAAAAAAAATACTTTTAAAAACATTTCTTTGTAAGAGACTGATCAAAAGTGTCATCATCATTCTGTATCATCGTCATCCCAATTTATTTGTGGTCGGCGCAGCATGTCTTCTTCTTCCATACTTCTCTAGTACTCGTCATCTCATCAGACATCTTCTTTCTTGCCATATCATCCTTCACACAGTCCATCCATCGTTTCTTTGATCTTCCTCTACTCTTATACCCATCCACATTCATGCTCAAAACTTTCGAAAAATGATTGAAGATGCGAATACGGTTATGGAAGTCAGTTTTTTATTGCAAAAAAGTTATTTATATTGTAAACTCACGTATATTAGGGTGCGGTAGCGGCAACTGCTGCACTTTCTGCTGCGACAAGATCTGCATGTTCACTTCGTGCTGCACGTAGTGGTTCAGCTCAGGCGGTGACGTCACCTGGTGATGATGATGGCAATAAAATAGAATAGATTGCTTTACGGTCATACAACAACGCCCAATACCACTTTGCCCAACCTGGGAATCAGACCCAGGACGTCCTGCTGAGCAATCGCGCTTGCGGTCACTAGACCAACGAGGCACTCGATATATGTATACCATTAAGTATTAAAAAGTAGAGATTAGAGAAGCTCGTGTCAAAGTTAAGCCGTGCTTGCCGAGGTTGGTCCGTGGATGGGTGACCATAATTACATACTAGTTTCCTCTGTGCCTCGGAAAGCACGTTAGGCTGTTGGTCCCGGTTGTCATTTGTTATGTAGATCTTTGACAGTCGTTACGAGTAGTCAGAATCCAAAAGTCTGACATCCAGTCTTAACAGAGGGTATCGTATTACCCAGTTACTGGGTTGTGGAGGTCAGATAGGGAGTCGCTTCATATAAAATACTGGTACTCAGCTGCATCCGGTTAGACTGGAAGCCGACCCCAAGATAGTTTGGGAAAAGGCTAGGCAGATGATGAGAGTATTAAAAAAATAGAAAAACATACCTCTTCCGTCCTATATCCTTGATGATACGGTTGATACTGAATCTCCTGCCCTTCATTGGTCAATTTCACTTGGCGGTTATTCAAACCATTACTAACAACGTTCTGATTGGCCGGTTCAAAAGCCCTCGGCGGCTCATACGGCTTCTGATTGGCCGGCGGCTCGTATACTTGCTGCTGACTGGCTGCTTCGTATCGTTTTGCTTGTTGATTAGCTACATCGTATCGTTCTGATCGCTGATTGGTTACTTCGTATTGCTCTGGCTCCTGATTGGTCGGTTGTTCGAATTCCGGTTGATTTTGTTGTTGTTGAATTGTTTCTTCTTCTAAGTTTGTTTGTGTGTTCGTTTCAAGGGTTGGTGGGCTTGGTGGTTTTGTGGTTACTTCCTGTGATAATAGAATAGTATTAATATTTTGTGTGGCCATGAACGCATTTCGTTCCATTTTTCAGCGAGAGCTCACAAGTTTTCTACTGCTTATTTCTTTTGAAACAAGCAGTACCTTTGTGCTCTTGTATCTTAATGTATTTTCCTGCTAAGTGTTTTGTGTATACATAAATAAATAAATAAGTTTGATTCCACCGGAGGAGGTCGTGGCTAAATAATAACAGCCGCAAGGGTCGAGCTTTAAGGTTAAGCCGTGCTTACCGATGTTGGTCCGTGGATGGGTGACCATAATTACATACGGAGTTTCCCCCGTAGGAGTAGTCAGAAGCTAAAAGTCTGACACGCAGTTTTACCAAGGGGTAAGACTGGCTGACAGACTAACCCAGTTACTGGGTTGTGGAGGTCAGATAGGCAGTCGCTTCATGTAAAATACTGGTACTCAGCTGCATCCGGTTAGACTGGAAGCCGACCCCAAGATAGTTTGGGAAAAGGCTAGGCAGATGATGAGCCTAAAATACTCTGTTGTTTATTAAATTAAAACAGAAATGATCCCATTAGCTTTTTAGTGACGAATTATTTGTATTCAACGATGAAATCCCATTCAAAGTGATGACAGCACGGTTGGCGCAGTGGTTGAGTGATTGACTGCTGCGCTGCGTGTCGCGGGTTCGATCCTCGCACGGAACGAATATTCGGGTGCGCCAAAGTTCACCTAAATTTTCAACTCCGATAATTGGAAATCCGAAAATGTTCTTCCTAACATTTTTCATCCTAACAATCGCAATTCCTAACAACTCTGTCTCTAATGTTCTAATTCCGAAGCATTCAACTTCATAATGTCAGTAGCAATAATCATCTATTAAACTTTTATTTGTTTTCCTATATTTTCTCAACATAACCATCTTTTACACTATTATTCAAAGTCATATCTTTTTTGTTTAGATGTATTTTTTTATTAATTAAAGCGTCTTCTTTAATTTTATTTAAAGCGGTGTGTACCCGCAAAGATATCCATAGGTTAGGTTAGGTTAGAACTGTGACCAACTACGAACTACTACCTCGAACTTAGAATAATAACGCATAGAAACCTAGTACGCGTGCAAAAAGTGAGGCAACAAAAACTTAGCCATTATTGGCAAACTTCTCTCAGCGAGCCGTCAGTACTCAAGGTCACGCTCCGTCAAACACAACTCACGAGAAAACAATTAAAATAATTGAAAATGATAGTTTCTGGCGTGAAGGGATGTCGTAGAACTTCAGGAAAACAAAAAAAAATGTGATCAAATTATATTTCAAATTATTTTATACATTATTTTTACGTAAATCGATCATCAAACAAAAATTTTAATAACCTAACTTATCACAATACAGTGTTGCTATTTGTGAGGAAAAAAATACTCATATTGCTTACAATTTTGTTCTTATTTTTGTTTAGGAAAACAAAATGTTTTTGATGTACCTACTAACTATTGCATACGTTAAAATATTATGCCAGTTTTGAGAAATTAACTTGGCATCAGGTATTTTATATTAGTCTTTATAAATAGGAAACTGGTGCCGATTCTGTACCTTCCGTAAAAATATGTCATATTAGATGAAAAATCATCTACATTTTATCCTGATCCTGATAACATAAAATACTTGTTTTGATTTGATCAAGCAATATAGTGGTGCGTTTTCCCATTTTTTGTGGGTAACGGCATGGTAATGGTATCACTGAAAGTTTTATTTGTGTGCGTTTGAGGAACGTAGACACATTCGGCTCACGCACACAAAGAAAATGAATTTGACACGCGATATCGCTCGTGTTTTATACTAGACGCGGCTTCTATGCGTTATTATTCTAAGACCTCGAAATTGGTCGTGAAATTTTTCTAAGTATTTTTTTCATGGTGGGGGCACTATAAATATCATCTTCTACTCACATATATTATTTATTACACTTGGTAAATGTTTCTTTCTGAGTATGAGTGAAAATATTATGGTTATTATGTTTATGGCTAATAGCGTTATGCAAAAAAACAGTAGGAGTTGAAATATACTTACAATAATAGCAGTACAAATAGTATGAATGAAAACTTTAGGATGAAAAATTGTAGGAAGAGTGATCATTCAGATTACAAATCATTAGGAAGAATAATTTCGGGTAAAGAACTTTAGGTGAGCCAATATGGACCCCGAATATTCGTATGGCCTACAGATAGTTGTTCCGGATATGGCTGTTTGTGTATGTGAGTTTAAATGTTTGTAAAAGCACCCACGATACAGGAGAAATTCCTAGTGTGGGGCAACGTTTTAAAACAAAAACAAAGTTTTGTCCCTATTCTCCCTCGCATCCCTATTCCCCACGTTTTACCTTTTGTGTCCCGTTCTTCAGCTGGCAGCCTTCCTCTCTGCGACAGTCGCAGCAGCATTTGTTGCGACAATCCTCGTTCGGTGGACACTCGCTTTCTGTAACATCTATGCAAATAAATAAAATTAAAGTGTAAAATTTGTAATTTCAAAATAATAGCTTTTTACTGAATGCATATAAAAGTATAGTATATACGGTACTTTTACAAAAAAACATTTTTTAAATTTTTTGTCTGTCTGTTTGTTTGTTCCGGCTAATCTCTGCAACGACTGGACCGTTTTTGACAGGACTTTTATTGGCAGATAGCTGATGTTATGAGGAGTAACTTAGACTAAAGAAAAAAAGCTTAAAGCTAAAGAATTAGGGTTCCGTGCAGAAAAAAATATAGGTCTTAAAATTGTTAACAAAATCAGATTAAAACAGATAAATATTTTTTTTTAATAATAATTTCACGAGAACGAAAGTCGCTGGCAACAGCTAGTGTATCATATGTAAGTTCGGGTTATTTACAATAGTACTAAAGAACTTCAGTTATTTTAAAAACTTACCATTATCAATGAATGAATGCTGTTTCTCCAATCTACCGCGGCGTTTTTCACTGCTCGGGTCCAACTGGAAAGAAAACAGAACGATTATGCACTTCTGCATGATCAGACTATAATGTTCCCCCTGCTGGGACACCGGCCTCCTCTCTGTGAGATGAAGTGGGCCGTAATCCACCACGCGAGCCCAGTGCGGGTTGGTGGATGTCACGTTATAATCTCAACATTAATCATGTAACTAAGATCAAGTATCCATGGATCAAAGTGTCCATGGATATTCTTGCCTATTCTAGGTGCCTATGCCTAGGTTTTGAATAGACAACTCCAGTACTTCTTTAGTATGCCTTGTGACTGAGGTGTAGCTTCAGCATTTTGTTTTTGAGCTTCATTTATTTCAACTAGACCGTTACAGGAAAGGTCTTGTAACAGTGTAATTGAAATAAATGCTTTGTTTGAGTTTTTTTTTGTTCCAAAACAAATTTCGGTTTCTTGACGGTTCCGTACCCAAAGGGTCTCATCATCATCATCATCATTAGCCTATAATGTTCCCACTGCTGGGACTCAGGCCTCCTCTTTTCTATGAGAGGGAGTGGGCTATAATCCACCACACGGGCCCAGTGCGGGTTGGTAGATGTCACATGTCTTCGAATTTTTAGTTCTAGGACATGCCGGTTTCCTCACGATGTTTTCCTTCACCGTTTTTGAAAGCAGCGATGATGAAATAAATTACACAAAGTAATGCGCCTGCCTGGGTTCGAAACCACGGCTTACTGCTCGTAAGTCGGGGCGGCTACCACTGAGCCACCGCTGCTCTCCCAAAGGGTCTAACGGGACCCTATTACTGAGACTTTGCTGTCCGTATGTCACCAGGCTGTATCTCATGAACCGTGATAGTTAGTCAGTTGAAATTTCTACAGATTATGTATTTCTGTTGCCGCTATAACAACAAATACTAAAAACAGAATAAAATAAATATGTAAGGGGGTTCCCATGCAAAAAAGTGATTTTTATTAATAATGGCACGGAACCCTACGTGCGCTAGTCCGACTCGCACTAAGCCGGTTTTTTTTCTGATTTCTTGGCACATCAACAGGTCACGGGATCAGTATCTCCTCAACGCGAGCCGTTTAGAATGATTTCTACAAATCTATACTGTCCATGCCGTTACGGTGCTAATAAGAGCTTGTCTACGGACACGCGGCGCGTTGAGCGTTTTTTTCCGTTTATGGATAGGCGGCGCATGCTCCAAGTTTTATTAAGTGAAACTTCTTATGCGACTTCCAACAAGTTTAACGCTACTATGGAGGGGGAATATTTTCTAAAACTCACTAAGAGATGGCAGTATTACAAGATTTGTGACTACGTAGTTCTACTAGGTACGCAAGATGGCGTGCAAACAGTCATGCATTCGACTCTTCGGTGTGATCGGCCTTCGCTCAATTTCCATGAGTTACCTCGATAAACTTATGTAATAAAAATAATACAACAAGAAAACAATAAAATATTATTTAGAAGCTCAATAAAATAACGAGAGTGAAAGCGTGGCACTCAAATGCTTTTTATTAATTATGGTACGGAACCCTTCGTGCGCGAGTCCGGCTCGCACTTGGCCGGTTTTTTTCTACAATGGTTTTGTGAGCAGTGTTGAAGAAATCAATTACACATAGTAAAACGCCTACTTGGGTTCGAATCCATGTCGGAGCCGAATGCACTGTGACACAGGAGACAGTAACCATAGCAACATTCTACTCACTTTCTGCTGTTCAGTCTGTACGACAGTCGGGTCGTAGAGGACAGGCGGGTTGGCCGGGTCGAACTGGTACACGCTGCCGTCCGGATTCGTGAGCGGACGTCCGGTCTGTAACAATTAAATGATAAATTTTTAATAAATTCTAGAGCAGTGGTGGCGTGTGCGTGTGGATTGAGAGATCTTTTCGAAAAACTCTTCCAATCCCACCCAAATTATAAGAGAATTTAGGAAATAATTGTTAAAACTTCATGGTAAGGTATAAAATTTGTCAAACCTAAACAAAGAAAGTTAGAACTCATTAACTGGATCTCTCAATCTGGACAACTGAAGAAAAAGCCATAACGCGTATCCAAGAATATACTGCCCATGTGTTTATAATTTGCATTTTAATTAATTGTAAAGGATTTGTGAAAGCTGCTAAACAAAATTTCGATTCGTTTCAAAGCCACGTTTAAGATTTATAACAGTTTATATGGATCACTCAGAGTGGACAATTTTCAATTGAGTGATCTTGTAAAACACGACCTAGTACTGAAAAAGTATGAATAATTATCATGTTTATTACAAATTATGCTTCTGGGAGAATTTGTAAAACAAAAATCGTGATTGAAATCTTACTGGTTCAAGGGAAAATGAAAATTTTGTTTTTTGTCGATCGTCCCAACTGAGAGATCCTTATTTCGAACTATATTTAATAAACCAAAACTTATAGGTAGAAGGTAGATCCATCACAAATTGTTAAAAAGATTTTACTAAAATTTGACGAATCAGTCGTCCCTGTAAGTGTTATACTTAAAAAGATAAATCATTTTTTACAATCCTTAAGGAAAACGTTGAGTAGGGTAGACACACTTTTTTATTTTGTCCGATTTTTTTATTTTTTTTGGGTGACGTTAGGCCTACGACAAGACTTCTTTATCCCAATGATGTTCGTATGATTTGTTCACTAATTTATCTAACGGTTGTAACTCATGGGTAGTGTTAGAGGGTAAGCAATATAATACGATTTGGTTTTCGTCTGCGGCATCCACAATCCTAGCATCCAAATGCGAAGCAGGTCCATCAAAAACTAGCAAACATTTTCCAGGCGACTTGTAGTTGCCAAGATGATGGATGAAATCTATAAATAATTCAGTAGTCATGCTAACCTTTTGGTGCCATTTTGACTATAGTGCCATCAGGCAAATTATCGTTAAATTCAGGCCTTAGCCTTTTACCCTTGAATATTATCATTGGTGGTACTGAATTACCTAAAGCATTGACACATAGCGATGGTGACGTTTTCAGCATGCTCCTGTACAATAAAATGTACTCTTTTACTGCCTTTTTGTGCAAGAACATGTTGCTGGTGGTGCAATGTTAATCGACAGCCTTTTTCATCTATATTATATAAACGTTCTGGATGCCGAAGAATTTCTAACTCATCATGTTTTTTTTTATTGCCGTTAAATGCTGTTGCATAATGTACTTGTTCAATTTTTAGCCCTTGCAGAGTTCATAAACTGTGCTTTGCGAACTGAAATTTCATGGTTTCGTTTCGAAAAATTCGAAAGCCATTTTCTACCTGCTATGCATTTGACGTCATTGAAAGTATTTAGTATTTCATTGGCTTGACAAAATAAGTAGGCTTGCTTTCTTACAATCTTACGAGTCAACGGAACGCTTACTTGAGCAAGTATGTAATTATGAGTGAAATTAAAAAAAGTTTAAATAATAAAAATAAAGTATTTTTTTGGTTACCTTAAAATTTCTGAACTTTTTGTGTGTAAGATTTACTTAGAATTAGAATTACAAATTTAGAATTCCTTAGTAAGAGCACTACACGTACAGTACCTAACTTAGCAGAAACTTGTCATTTAAAAACGTAATTTTATATTATTTAAATTATGTAGTGAAACCAGACATAAACTTGTGTAAAAACGTTTAAACAGCATCATAATTTGAATTGTACCGGTAATGATTCCGACCGGCGATATGGTCACCCTACTCAACGTTTTCCTCAAGGATTGCAAAAAAATATTTATCTTTTTAAGTATAACACTTACAGGGACGACTGATTCGTCAAATTTTAGTACAACCTTTTTAGCAATTTCTGATGTATCTACCTTCTACCGATAAGTTTTGGTTTATTAAATATAGTTCAAATTAAGGATCTCTCAGTTGGGACGATCGACAAAAAACAAAATTTTCATTTTCCCTTGAACCAGTAAGATTTCAATCACGATTTTTGTTTTACAAATTCTCCCAGAAGCATAATTTGTAATAAACATGATAATTATTCATACTTTTTCAGTACTAGGTCGTGTTTTACAAGATCACTCAATTGAAAATTGTCCACTCTGAGTGATCCATATAAACTGTTATAAATCTTAAACGTGGCTTTGAAACGAATCGAAATTTTGTTTAGCAGCTTTCACAAATCCTTTACAATTAATTAAAATGCAAATTATAAACACATAGGCAGTATATTCTTGGATACGCGTTATGGCTTTTTCTTCAGTTGTCCAGATTGAGAGATCCAGTTAATGAGTTCTAACTTTCTTTGTTTAGGTTTGACAAATTTTATACCTTACCATGAAGTTTTAACAATTATTTCCTAAAACCTCTTATAATTTGGGTGGGATTGGAAGAGTTTTTCGAAAAGATCTCTCAATCCACACGCACACGTGGTGGCCCAGTGGTGGCAGCCCCGACTTACGAGCAATAAGCCGTGGGTTCGAACCCAGGCAGGCGCATTACTTTGAGTAATTTATTTCATCGCCGCTGCTCTCAAAAACGGTGAAGGAAAACATCATGAGGAAACCGGCATGTCTTAGAACTAAACAAGATAAGATAAGATATATTTATTTGCCCAAACATGTGTTTACATACAATAATAAAAGTGCATGCAAGGTAACATAAAATAATAAAAAACGAATCAGACATGTTTGCCACATACTATGGCGTGCAAATGTTTTGAAAATTAAATTTGTATTGTTTTAGTTAATCATTTCAATCGAATATAAAAATAATAAATATCAAAATTATACAAGTAAAATTATACATGTCAAAATTATAAGAATAAAATCATAATTTAATCAATGTCTGTGAATTTAGCATGTAATAGTAAATGTCAACGTCTACATATGTCAAAAGTAATAATTAATAAAATCATGAATAAATCTGTGTTACAGTAAATGGTTCTGTCAGAAATTCATTAATATTATAGTATGCTTTGTCCTTTAGAAATGATTTTAGTTGTTTCTTCAATTGTACGTTATTAAGCTCTCTCCAACTTTTGGGTAACTTATTATAAATAATGGGAGCCATGCAGAAAACACTTTTGCGCATAAGTGCAGTCCTACTCCTATGCAGACACAGCTGGTTTTGATCACGCCTGGTTCTGGGAAATTTATCTGCCATTCGCGAAAATAAAGTTTTATTATTTCTAATAAACATGACTGTTTCTAGAATATAAAGGGATGTCAGTGTCAATATTTTATAACGTAAGAAATAGGGTTTACAGCTATCGGTGGTTTTCAACTTGAACATGGCTCTGAGACATCTCTTTTGTGCTTTAAATGCGGCTTCTATGTCAGTTGAGTTACCCCAAAAGATAACCCCATATCTGAGCACAGATTCCGTAAGCCCGTAGTAAGCAGTTAATAAAGCATCTTTGCTAACCTTTCGTGACAAACTGTATAAGGCATATGCACTACTGCTTATTCTTTTAGTCAGGATCTCTACATGTGCCTTCCAATTTAAATTTCGATCTATCGTTACTCCTAAGAACTTGGTTGTAATCACTGTGTCAATTTTTATATTCTTGTATGTTACGTCAAGATTGGGAAGAGTCAATGCAGCGCGCATTGGCCAAAATGCATAATAACAGTTTTATTTAAATTTATTTTCAAGTTATTACTATCTAACCATTCTACAGTTTTTTCTAATGTATTATTTATGTCCTTTTTATAAAAATCTTTCTGATTACAAGGAATAGTTATCGTACTGTCATCCGCGAACAGTGTCGTAGGATAATTGATTGCCCTTGGAAAGTCATTGATATACAATGTAAAAAGCGGTGGTCCTAGTATACTTCCTTGTGGAACTCCGTAGATAACGTTACGTTCCTCCGAAAGAAAGATTTCTTCTTTTTTGGTTCTTACATTTATTCTATGGATCTCCGTTATTTGTTTTCTTTCATGTAGGTACGAATTTAAGAGTTCAAGGACATTACCTCTTATACCGTAAGCATGCAGTTTTTTAATTAAAATATTATGTTGTACATAATCAAATGCCTGGGTCAAGTCACAGAATATTGCGCACACCGGAGTGTTTTTATCCATATTTGTCATTACAATATTTAAAAAGTCATAAATAGCCATGTTAATTGATTTGTTTTTCCTAAATCCTTTTTGTTCTTTGCAAAGAATATTTTTTGCTTCTAGATATAAATTGAGTTCTTTATAAATATATTTTTCAATTATCTTCGAGAACATTGGTATCAATGAAATCGGTCTATAGTTTTCCATTACTTCTCTATCTTGTTTTTTGAACAACGGCTTAATTACTGATTTTTTTAGGGCACCTGGAAAAATACCTTCGCTTATACACAAATTTATAATGTAACTTAACGGACAACAAATTTCCTCAACTACTGCTTTCAGTATTTTAGTACAAATTCCATCGTAACCTACACTGTTTGTATTCTTAAGGGCTAAAATTATTTTTAATACGTCGCTTGGCAAACTTGGCGCCATGAACATCGAATCTTTTCTGTTTGAAATATGTTTTGTGACTCTGTCTCCCGAGTTACTAATTGGCTTAATTTTATCAATAAAATAATTATTAAATAAATTAGAAATACATTTTGGATCAGATATAATTTCATTTTTGTTAATTCTTATTTTATTAATATTATTCTTTGGCAAATTTAGCTTAGCTTGGTTTATTATTTGCCATGTTGCTTTGGATTTATTATTAGATATATTTATTTTATGGTTATTTTGAGCTCGTTGAGTCAAATTTATTATCTTTTTAAACAGTTTAGAGTAATTTTTGAATTGCTTTTTATTATTTTGATTCGGTTTTAAACGGAACGTCCACAGTAATTGTCGTTTTTTTTCGCTGCATTTTTTAATGCCACGAGATACCCATTTTTGCTTTTTATGAGCATTTACCGAAACGATAGTTTCAGGAAAGCACTGTCTGTATAGTAGTAAAAAAATATCTGCAAACGCGTTGAATGCCTCATTTGGGTCACTTGATTCATATACTTCCGAAAACGTGAGATTACGCAGATGGCCCTTAAATTTCTTAATATTATCATTATTATAGTCACGTCTTGTCCTACTCCACCGATTAATAGCACATACTTTGCTAATTGGGCATTTTAGCAGCTGGGCTGTGTGATCCGACAATGCTAACTCTAATACTGAAGCCTTACAGAGACTATTAAAGTTATGCGCAAAATTGTCAATGCAAGTTTTGCTCTTGAGGCGAGTTGGTTGATGAAGTGCTAGTTTCAAGTTAAAGCTTAATAACATATTTTCGAATTCTATTGATTGCTTATTCCGTTTAAGTATATCTATATTAAAGTCTCCTGCCAAAACAATATTTTTACAATCCTTTTTCATTAAAATGTGCAAAATTCGTTCTAGTTTACTAATACATTCATTAAAATTATTGGAATTTGGTACTCTATAAATACAGACACATATCATTTTATGGGTAATTAGCTCAATGGCGCAACATTCAAAGACACCACTCGTAGATATTTTTGCTATATTTGGCAGCTCACTCCATTTATGACCAGACCTCACTAATATGCACGCTCCACCTCTTTTAGTTTCTTTTCGACTATAACAGGCCGCTAAACAGTAGTTATTTAAATTCAGGTGTTTCTCATAGGTCTCCATCATAAAGTGTTCCGTAATGCATAAGACATCCACACCTATGTTTATATCAATTAAATCATTGAGACAGACTGCAAGAGTATCGCATTTAGCTAGCAAGCCTGCAATGTTTTGGTGCATTATGTATAGATGATTAGTCAAGAAAAAAGTGGTCTTCTGTTGTGTCAATGTCATTTAAATTGAGTGATGAATGTCAACGTTTTGCATAATGTCCGTAACTAAGTCCAGTAAATCCTTAAATATAGTGCGTAGTCCAAGTTTATTTATTTTGCCAGAGTATTTGTTAAACATGCTGCTGTCATAGTCCAGATTCAGGTTACTATCCATAAGAAATGCGTGCTTATGCGTCAGTATGTCTAAGTATAAAAGATTATTAAATGTCTCCACTCGACAATTGAATAAGCTGGTGTCAAATGGATACTTATAAGTTGGCATACAAATAATTATATTAGTGTGTTGGACTGTTTGAAGTACTTCACGTATATGAAAAATCATGTCATAATAGTCGTTAGTCCTCTTGAAGTCTTCTTCCCCAAGAAATATAACGCAGAAGTCATTCATATTGTAGGATAATAACTTTGTCTCCAGACCGCTTAGAAGCTGTTTTGTATTTCCATGTGATATTAAATAATGACATAGATTGCAGTTACTTTGGAATGTATTTTCAGCTATTGACAGTACGTCGTTTTTATTATCACTACTAAGTAAACATATTTTACGTTGAGATCTAAATTTCTGATCTGGTTTTAGTTCGTCACAGCTTAAGACAAGGTAAGGATCTCCTTGACTTACCGTTTCTTGTGAAGTTTTCGGTTCCTCCAGTAGATGTTCACTGATCACAGGCGGTAGTATTAGAGGTGTATTAAATCCAATCTGACTTCTTGAAACACCTTTCTTCTTGGCCGATTTTGGCTTAGGTGTCCTAATGGTTTTTTCTGCCGTACAGACTTTTTTATAATTATCTATCACATGTTTACATTTTTCTAATTCTCGTTTTAGGGTAGTGTTTTCTAAGTTCAAGTTAGTAACTTCTTGGTTTGCGATGAGTAACTCTTCTTGTAATAGATTAATTTTATCGTAAAGCTCTTTATTGGTTTGTGATTCGTTGATTGACGTATTTGGTAAACTTAACATTGTTGCGTCAAAGAGGGATTGGTTTGATGATAAATCACAAAGCGAACTAGAACGTTGTGGTTTTCTGAATGTTATATTATTATTTTCACTTCGCTCGTTCTCCATAATAATGTAGACAAAATATTCGGAAATTTAAATTCCAAAAACTTTTGCTGTATGCTGGGCTCGAACACGCGACCGATAGATTTATGTGGTTCACGTTATAGCCTCTCGACCATTTAGGTCGTTTGGGTAGGTGCCGAAATTACGCGTTCCTTTCTACATGTACAGATATTTTTAACTAATAAAGTCGTTAGACGATTTAAGAAAATATTGTTCTTCTCTTTATTATTGCACCACCTTGTATTAAGTCCATTTATCACTAGCACTTGGTTTAGTTTTATTGCACTATAACACAATATCCTTGAGCAATCGTTATTTTTCTCGGACATTAAACTGATCAAGTATAGTTTTTGTTTTTTTGCTGATTCTTTAGTTTTTTTAGAAGATAACACTCACACTTCTTCATAGGACTTATCTGAGTTTGTTTACATCAAATTTGGGCTTAATACAGGCCATTTACAATAAAAATACACAAAATTAAAGCGGAGCAGTGTACTTTAGTTTTTGAGGAGTACAATCGAAGACATGTGACATCTACCAACCCGCACTGGG